>JAQFVV010006288.1:2038469-2718646 GCA_028023455.1 Epiperipatus broadwayi
ACAAAATCTGCTGTAAAGAATATTACAGCAGATACATGTATGAATTTGTAGATATTAAGCACAACAAATATATAAATGTGCTATATTAATAATGGAGTGGTCTGAGCATTAAAATACCCACACACACCAATTTAAATAATATGAAATTGACATAGAAAATATTGTAGTAAACTCATGTATTTTTTTGGTTTTATATTTCCTTTTTGTATATGTTTTATGATATGTTATTTTATGTATTTGGCTTTCTCTGAAAAATTCAAATAGAGAAAAGCAATTGTTCCAATATAATTGTACATATTTTTTTTTTAATTACTTTTCTAAAAACTAATTTTATTCTGTAAACTAAGAATGTTAATTGCTTGTGCAAAAATCTGATCAAAAGCAAAATGTTTGATAATGCTTTAATTAAACTGTTATCTTTTTAAAAATTCTTTTGAATTGATTTTGTGAGCAAGTGGTCTGAGTAATCAATAAGGAATGTTATAATCTAAATGATAAGATAAATTGGAAGGATTGGCTGATTCATGCTTCTCAGGGGGCTAGTGGGATTGATATAGTTTGGTCAGGGCAGTGAGATTCATTCAGTCTTTCGTTGGCAGCCATTCTGGGCAAGTCATTTTTTTTTGTTGCTCCAGAATTCTCCAAGCGATCAGCTACTTAGAGAGTCATTTATGAATAGTACTATTAGTGACATTCGTTAGAACAAATCCTTTATACAGTTCTTTTAAGAACTCTTATCTTTGTGGATTCGAATAACTATTGGAGACAGCCTATGAAAATTTATTAAATAATCCTCGTTACTATTTAGATATATAAAAAAGAGAAGATATGAAGCAATATACTAGAGATTCCGGCAAAATGACTGTGGGGTAGACAACTAGACGGTACACCGCCCTTTCTCTGTCCTAAGCCGCCCAGATGTGACCATGCCAGTTCCAACCGCCCAGGAGGATGGCCAGTGCCGCCTTACTAAATGGAAGAAATCGTCACCACACAGCCAGTTAACTTGAAGCCCACTCAGCCCAGAGGGGAAGAATGAAGACGCAGATATAAGTTTATTTTAAGATATTTATTAACATTGAAATAATTAACTTTTCTATTTCCGATTAGATATATTTTTTTTTTGTTATTATTATTTATCATTTAAAAATGAGAGAGTCTCTCGCATATGTATAAATTTACGGTTATTGCGGTCATAAATGGTAAAGCTTTTACTTAAATCCTTTGAGTGAATTTTTCTATTTCAAATTAGTATTTTCAGCAAAGATCGCAATGAGATTTTTTTTTTTTTGTTGTTGTTGTTATTGCTATTCGTTTTGCTGTTGTTGTTATTCCTGAAATTTGTCAAATATAAATATGCATGTAGATATATGTATGCGTTCATACGCTTATTATATTCGGTAAATATGATATCTCATGCTGAATATCTAAAAATGTATTTAACCGGATATCCTTTTTAAGTTTTTTTTTTTTTTGTGACTGCTACACCTCACGATGAGTGTAAGAAGGGATTGATTTATTATAGGTTCCCTGGAAGCAAGTACTCTAATAACTTTATATTTAAAATAATAGTAAGTGTATAATTTGGCTGCACGTATATACATGTATAGAAATTTATCTTTGGCAAAACGGAAATAGATACAGTACCTTATGGTGAGTACGATATGGTATCTGAGCCCATGCAACATATTGACTTGTTGAAAATATGAAATTAGTGATATATTTCATTGTGCAAATATGCATAGTTCCATTATTATATTTCCTATCAATAAAAGGTTTTAAAGTTATCAGTAAAGGCGTATGCCTGTATGACCAAAAATCTCATATCTGTATATCAAATCACACAAATTAAAATTTATTTCTATTGGGTAAAAAGAGCTCAGACCACTTCCATTACTTATAAACATTGTAAATAGCTTTAGGGATTTATTATTATTTTATTTCAAATTGTGTTTATCGATTTCAATACATACATGGGTTGTTATCATTAATTGTTTAGTATTTTTTTTTTTTTTATTATATCATCATTAGTAGGAAATGGTGGTGGGTATTTGGGATTAAATAAATATTTAATCATAATATCAAACTTGTTTCGGTTTCGTATTATTATTTATATTGATAAAAATGTATTCTTTCCTTATCAACCACGTACCTGTAATAATCATTTAACTTACCCATTTGAAGACCCTAGATGTAGAGTGACTGAGCTAGCCACAAAGGGATATCGCTCTACCGGGGTGTTGAATCTTATTCTCATGCTTCGCTGGACATATGGTATTGCACATCCTTCTGGGAGGGAAAAAAAATTCATTTTTATTCTTTTCTAGAAGTGGCGCGCAAAGGTCTATTTTGTAAATAGATTTTTCAAAGGTGTGTACTTGCCATTGTTCTAAATATTCGGGCATTCAAATAAGATATCAACAAAAGGGTGTTTTTTAACTGGAAGAGTCCTGTCAATCCACTCTTCTATCAGTTTGGCTAGAAGTACCCATATACATGAGTACAGACAATCGGCTAGATTGGTATCCATTTCTTTTCCTGTTAAATCTTGTTCACTTCATGCTCAGTGCAAGATTAGGATCAGGAAATCCGCAGGGAGAATGGACCGGTACAGTAAAACTGGCGCACAACGTGTTTTAAATGTAAAAATGGTACAATTAAGGAAAGAACAAGCTAAATTATAGAAATGTGTAAATAACGGTAAAAATAATTTACGTGCCGTAGGTATATATAAACTCTATCTAGGTGAAATAAAAACTAAATTAAATGTTAAATATGAGAAGTTATATAAAGTTTGATCGTTAGTTGTTGTTTTTTTTTCTAAATATATAGTGTAATTAATAGGCCGTACAAATGAACACTCTTAGTTTGCTATATATATTTTTTGAAGATATTCTTAGTTAATTAAAAATATTTTACTCAGAAATTTGCAGTTCCAAAATGATAGTTTATTCTTTGTAGCGACGGATATTTAGTATATATTTATGATTCAAATTGTTAGCAATAAATCACATGCTCACACTCTATTCTATAAATATACCGGATAAATAAAATAGACTTCGAAGTTATTTTAAATAAGGATACATGTAATATAGTGATGTTGATGTTTTGTTATAGAGAGTATTGATTCTTTCATCTTAATAATAAATAAAGTTAGATAAATAAAGTTGCCGTTTTAAACTGAGTAAAAACTGACGTCTCATGTGTAATTAAAATAGAAATAAACTATATAAAAATTATTAAACGAATAAGTGGAGGAAAGTAGGTCACACGCTGTATATATACGTATATAAATGGTCGGAGGTTTTACAAATAAAAGTAATGGGTTATTATAGCATAATGTTTTTAGAATAACTTACAGTTGAATTTGTTGTTTTCTTGTTTTGTTTTGAAAGGGAGAGAAAATAGACATTTTAGATATAAGTATAAGACCCGTTTTTCAAAATTGTGTAATATTTAAAGTAACTTATACTTGAAGATGTTTTTGTTTTGTTTTTTTTTTTTCTTTTTTTTTAAAAAAAGAATGGGTATAATAAAATGTGTTTTATACTAGCATAACGAAATAGAGTTTCGTACGTTAAACTTGATTTTTTTTTTTACTATCTATAAATAAGGTTGGAGAGACGTAGGTAGACATGGGCGGAGTGGTTGGAACAGGGCGTAGAAAAGACACATAATCGGCGATTGGAATGGGGCAGAGTTGGGTGCGCGGTGTACTGCGTGTTTAAAAATAAAACATAATGGAAGAAACGTTAGTGTATATAAAACAAGAAATGGCCAGAATACCACAAAGGATAAATGAACTGACTCAACAACTCTCGGAAAACACTGCATACACGAACCAAAGAATGGAGGAGTTCAAACGTGAAATGTCAAAGGAAATCGAAACAAAATTTTATAGCTTTAAAAATGAGATACACGAAAGAGAAAAGGGACAATCTTACTCTTGCAATATAAACCAATTTTTAAAAATAAAGATATTTGAGGGACAAACAGATGAAGCCCCTATCGAGCATATTAAAAGCTTAGAAACATATTTCCAAGTGAATCAAATTAATGACTTTGGTAAACTGGCAATTGCCTACAATCACCTCCATGGCGATGCTCTAATATGGTGGCAGTCTTTGTTCCACCATCCCAAAACATTTGAGGATTATAAAAAGGTATTGTTAAAAAGTTTTTGGAGTGAGCAGTGCCAAGATATGATCCTGCAACAAGTCATGCAGGAAAAATATAAAGAGAATACTGGCGAAAATTATTCGAAATTTTTCAGAAGACAAGCAGCTAGACTTCAGACACTGAAAGCATGCCACATATCAGAGGGGCGAATAGTCATGATAATCCACCGTAATTTGCCACTTCATGTTGAACAAATGGTGCTCACCGCAAGGACAGATTCGGTGCAACAAATGGATGAATTATTAAATGAGATAGACATGAGCAACCAATACAAGCTATCAGCAAATGTTTGGGAAGATAAACATACCAATCACACAAACAGGAACAAAAATGAAGAGTTCTGTGGCCACATCATAAAACCATGGACTAATATGGACAAAGAAATATCAAACTTGATATGTTCATGGGAAGATAGAGTGCCTGAATATGCTCCTCAAAGTTGTCCTGAGATCAGTCTGACAATGGAGGGACTTGAAGTCACGGCCATGCTGGATTCGGGCAGTCAAATATCTGTAATATCAGAAGATCTATACCACCGCATTGTAGCAAAAAACCCAAGCATAGAAATCTTACCTTTGAAGACAGCACAAATAACATTAGCAAACAACCGGAAAGCAAATCTTCTGCCTAAGCAAATTTGGGTACAGATGCACATACAGCATAAGATGGTATACCAAGTGTTCTTAATAATGACCAGTCTTATCCATGAAGTTGTGTTGGGTTCAGATTTCCTACACAAAAACAGATGCATTTTGGATTATGAACATCAGCTGGTAGTGTGCAATGACAAACAAATTGAAATGCTAACACCCCACTTACATGATGATACTGAGGCATGTTGTATGACCCAACTGGACATGGAGCTGATGGAAGAAAAGGCAAATGGAGCAAAACTGACTTCTGCCACTGAGACGGAAAAACTCAAATCTATGCTTTATACTTATAAAAACATATTTTCTGATAGTCCTGGGCTCATTAAAGGATATAAACAAAGAATCAGATTGAAACCAGGAGAACCGTTCCAAGCGCGATCCTACCCCATACCACACAAATTTAAGGAGGAGGTGGAGAAACAGCTGGAACAAATGTTGGAATGGGGTATCATTGATAAATGCTTTTCCCCATACTGTAACCCCCTAGTGGTGGTCAGAAAGAAAAATGGATCCGTGCGGTTATGCCTTGATGCACGCCAACTTAACAGGGCGACAATACCAGATTGTACTATTCCACCTCGTATGCAAGAATTACTCATGAAATTTAAAGACAAAATAATATTTTCCACATTTGACTTAACTGCTAGCTACTGGCAGATAGAATTACATCACACAGATCGCAAATACACAGCTTTTAGATATGGAGGCCACACATATCAATTTAATCGAATGCCTTTTGGCTTAGTTAATAGCGGTGCAGGTTTATTACGATGTCTGGACCAAGTTTTGTCTCAGGAAATCAAGAAAATTTTAACAATATATGTGGACGACGTCGTAGTAGCATCCACATCTCTGGAAGAACACTTCCAACACTTACAAATATTTTTTGCAGAATGTGAAGCTAAAGGAATCAAAATCAATCTGAAAAAGAGTATATTGATCTCTGAGGAGATAGAATTTTTGGGTCATTTGGTGGGACGAACAGGAATCAAACCTCACCCTGATAAAATCAGTGCAATAAATGACTTCCCTGTACCTAAAACTCGAAAGCACATTCGGTCCTTTTTAGGACTATGCAACTTTTACAACAGGTTCTGTGAAAAATTTGCTGACCGAATGGAACCTTTATTAAGATTACTCAGGAAAGATACCCGTTGGAACTGGACCAGTGAACAAGAGGAAGCATTCGCTGAGATTAAGAGGGGTTTCATAAAACAAGTAGTGCTGGCATACCCAGACTTCGACAAACCTTTTATACTCCAAACTGATAGCAGTGCATATGGATTGGGTGTCACACTATCCCAAGTTCAGCAAGATGGACAGATAGGGGTCCTGTACTTCATAAGCAGGTTGTTGAAAGGACCTGAACGTAATTACACAGTTACAGAAAAAGAAGCCCTTGCAATCGTATGGGCATTTGAGAAATTTCACCCTATGCTACTAGGCTCTGAAGTGATAGTAATTACGGACCACAAGAGTCTTCAATTTCTAAATCACAGCTATCTCACTAATAGCCGACTAGTTCGCTGGAGTTTGTTTCTCCAAGAGTTTAATTATACGGTGAAACATTGCAAAGGAGCTGAGAATGTGGTGGCTGACATCCTCAGTCGTCATCCCATTCAAACTCAACCACAACAACACCTGAAGATAGATCATGCATACATGATGAGCATATCATGTAAGGACAAAGACATAGAGGAACATCTAAAACAAATGTCAAAGAGACAGCATGAAGATAAGGACTTAAACCGGATCATAACACGGTATACACAATCTCCTCAGAAGGATGACAGTACGCTAGGTAAGAAGTGCCGATACAAGATAGAAAAGGAGGTTTTATATTACCAAATTCAAGAAGACATTGATGAATGGAGAGTGATGGTACCACCAGCCATTCGGGGCCTTCTCACTGATTACATTCACCGATTATATGGACATTATGGAACCCCAAAAACTGAATATTGCCTCAAGCGCTGGTTCTATTGGCCTGGGATGCACCGAGACGTAATAAAGATTTTGAACAAATGTGAAATATGCCAGCGTGCAAAACCACTGAATAGAGCATACACAACTCCAATGAAATCAATCATCCCTAACAACTTGAAGGAAATAATGGCCATGGATTTTTATGGTCCTCTGCCACCCTTCAATAGAAAAAGATATTTACTCGTTGTATATGACCTTTTCTCCAAATTTGTGGCAGCCTACCCTTTAGCAAGAACTACAACACGTGAAACTATAAAAGTTCTAGAGTCCTCACATTTTAACACAGTTGGGAAACCAGAAACGATCCTGACAGACCATGGAACCCCTTTTGTATCAGAAGAATGGAACAAATGGGTTACTAAGCGGCAAGTTAAACACGTACTTACATCGATCCGTAACCCCCAAAGTAATCCTTGTGAAAGAGTTATGCGAGAGTTGGGAAGGCTGTTTCGTACATACTTACCGACAAACCACAAGGGATGGGTAAAACAGCTACCTCAGATACTAAATTATATAAACTGGTCTGTTCATGAATCCACTGGATTCCCTCCAACACAGCTACATTTTGGAAAATTTGTACCAAAACTCTTCAAGGCAAATTTCCCAGGGAGCAGAGACAAAACAATTGATATGGAAATAGATAAAAAAAAGGCTCAAGCCCAGATGCATAAGATGAGTCTCAGAAGAAACAAAAGGAAACACAGCACGCAAAACTACCAATTCAAGGTAGGGGATAGAGTGATGGTCAGAACGCCTCATGTGAGCATTCCAGAAAAGTTCCAGTGTAAAAAATTTTTTAACCTTTATGAAGGCCCTTTTGAAATTGTGGACTGCAGTGGGAATAATGCTTTTTGGATTAAAACAGAACAGGGAATAAAGGGCACATACAATGCCCGGGCACTAAAACCCATACCATAGCATCCAGGATGCTCTAGAGATCATCTCACACGTATAGTTCAGAATAAAATCTTAAGACTTTAAATGGTCATACCCATTTAAAAGTCTCATTGGAGAGGGGGGTATTGTGCCAGGCATTATCAAATGTCCATGCACAAAATCTGCTGTAAAGAATATTACAGCAGATACATGTATGAATTTGTAGATATTAAGCACAACAAATATATAAATGTGCTATATTAATAATGGAGTGGTCTGAGCATTAAAATACCCACACACACCAATTTAAATAATATGAAATTGACATAGAAAATATTGTAGTAAACTCATGTATTTTTTTGGTTTTATATTTCCTTTTTGTATATGTTTTATGATATGTTATTTTATGTATTTGGCTTTCTCTGAAAAATTCAAATAGAGAAAAGCAATTGTTCCAATATAATTGTACATATTTTTTTTTAATTACTTTTCTAAAAACTAATTTTATTCTGTAAACTAAGAATGTTAATTGCTTGTGCAAAAATCTGATCAAAAGCAAAATGTTTGATAATGCTTTAATTAAACTGTTATCTTTTTAAAAATTCTTTTGAATTGATTTTGTGAGCAAGTGGTCTGAGTAATCAATAAGGAATGTTATAATCTAAATGATAAGATAAATTGGAAGGATTGGCTGATTCATGCTTCTCAGGGGGCTAGTGGGATTGATATAGTTTGGTCAGGGCAGTGAGATTCATTCTGTTGTTGGCAGCCATTCTGGGCAAGTCATTTTTTTTTGTTGCTCCAGAATTCTCCAAGCGATCAGCTACTTAGAGAGTCATTTATGAATAGTACTATTAGTGACATTCGTTAGAACAAATCCTTTATACAGTTCTTTTAAGAACTCTTATCTTTGTGGATTCGAATAACTATTGGAGACAGCCTATGAAAATTTATTAAATAATCCTCGTTACTATTTAGATATATATATAAAAAAAGAAGATATGAAGCAATATACTAGAGATTCCGGCAAAATGACCGTGGGGTAGACAACTAGACGGTACACCACCCTTTCTCTGTCCTAAGCCGCCCAGATGTGACCATGCCAGTTCCAACCGCCCAGGAGGATGGCCAGTGCCGCCTTACTAAATGGAAGAAATCGTCACCACACAGCCAGTTAACTTGAAGCCCACTCAGCCCAGAGGGGAAGAATGAAGACGCAGATATAAGTTTATTTTAAGATATTTATTAACATTGAAATAATTAACTTTTCTATTTCCGATTAGATATATTTTTTTTTTTTGTTATTATTATTTATCATTTAAAAATGAGAGAGTCTCTCGCATATGTATAAATTTATGGTTATTGCGGTCATAAATGGTAAAGCTTTTACTTAAATCCTTTGAGTGAATTTTTCTATTTCAAATTAGTATTTTCAGCAAAGATCGCAATGAGATTTTTTTTTTGTTGTTGTTGTTATTGCTATTCGTTTTGCTGTTGTTGTTATTCCTGAAATTCGTCAAATATAAATATGCATGTAGATATATGTATGCGTTCATACGCTTATTATATTCGGTAAATATGATATCTCATGCTGAATATCTAAAAATGTATTTAACCGGATATCCTTTTTAAGTTTTTTTTTTTTTTTTGTGACTGCTACACCTCACGATGAGTGTAAGAAGGGATTGATTTATTATAGGTTCCCTGGATGCAAGTACTCTAATAACTTAATATTTAAAATAATAGTAAGTGTATAATTTGGCTGCACGTATATAAATGTATAGAAATTTATCTTTGGCAAAACAGAAATAGATACAGTACCTTATGGTGAGTACGATATGGTATCTGAGCCCATGCAACATATTGACTTGTTGAAAATATGAAATTAGTGATATATTTCATTGTGCAAATATGCATAGTTCCATTATTATATTTCCTATCAATAAAAGGTTTTAAAGTTATCAGTAAAGGCGTATGCCTGTATGACCGAAAATCTCATATCTGTATATCAAATCACACAAATTAAAATTTATTTCTATTGGGTAAAAAGAGCTCAGACCACTTCCATTACTTATAAACATTGTAAATAGCTTTAGGGATTTATTATTATTTTATTTCAAATTGTGTTTATCGATTTCAATACATACATGGGTTGTTATCATTAATTATTTAGTATTTTTATTTTATTTTTTATTATATCATCATTAGTAGGAAATGGTGGTGGGTATTTGGGATTAAATAAATATTTAATCATAATATCAAACTTGTTTCGGTTTCGTATTATTATTTATATTGATAAAAATGTATTCTTTCCTTATCAACCACGTACCTGTAATAATCATTTAACTTACCCATTTGAAGACCCTAGATGTAGAGTGACTGAGCTAGCCACAAAGGGATATCGCTCTACCGGGGTGTTGAATCTTATTCTCATGCTTCGCTGGACATATGGTATTGCACATCCTTCTGGGAGGGAAAAAAAAATTCATTTTTATTCTTTTCTAGAAGTGGCGCGCAAAGGTCTATTTTGTAAATAGATTTTTCAAAGGTGTGTACTTGCCATTGTTCTAAATATTCGGGCATTCAAATAAGATATCAACAAAAGGGTGTTTTTTAACTGGAAGAGTCCTGTCAATCCACTCTTCTATCAGTTTGGCTAGAAGTACCCATATACATGAGTACAGACAATCGGCTTGATTGGTATCCATTTCTTTTCCTGTTAAATCTTGTTCACTTCATGCTCAGTGCAAGATTAGGATCAGGAAATCCGCAGGGAGAATGGACCGGTACAATATGTAATATAGGGTATATGAGCACAGACTTTCAGATGACCCATCACTCTCCATTCTATCTAATATCACTGATACACTCAAGCAAATATATGCTGAAAAGATAAATAATCACCAATATACGTATTTCATGCTAAACCAGCAATCATCAGTTGGTCCAGATTATCATCTCCCACACATAGATACTATAAGTGCTCAGATATATATTAAGATAGACAATCTTCATACTTTAATGGACAGGCTCCAATCTACTACACCCTCCAACTCTTCAACCGTCCATCCAATTGAAAATCTGATGATGGAATGCTCAAAGGCCACCATGAGGCCGAGATTCTTGTCACACCCATGTTGACCTAAGGTCAATCTGAACCCCACATGTACAGGACATAATCCATTTAATACATGTGCAAGGATGGGCAGACATCTCTACAATGTAATAACTGAAACACAGGCTTATTATATACCTGTGTCTATATATGTAATATAGGGTATATGAGCACAGACTTTCAGATGACCCATCATTCTCCACTCTATCTAATATCACTGATACACTCAAGCACATATATGCTGAAAAGATAAATAATCACCAATATACGTATTTCATGCTAAACCAGCAATCATCAGTTGGTCCAGATTATCATCTCCCACACATATATACTATAAGTGCTCAGATATATATTAAGATAGACAATCTTCATACTTTAATGGACAGGCTCCAATCTACTACACCCTCCAACTCTTCAACCGTCGCTCAAAGGCCACCCTGAGGCCGAGATTCTTGTCACATCCATGTTGACCTAAGGTCAATCTGGGTGTAGTAGATTGGAGCCTGTCCATTAAAGTATGAAGATTGTCTATCTTAATATATATCTGAGCACTTATAGTATATATGTGTGGGAGATGATAATCTGGACCAACTGATGATTGCTGGTTTAGCATGAAATATGTATATTGGTGATTATTTATCTTTTCAGCATATATGTGCTTGAGTGTATCAGTGATATTAGATAGAGTGGAGAGTGATGGGTCATCTGAAAGTCTGTGCTCATATACTCTATATTACATATATAGACACAGGTATATAATAAGCCTATGTTTCAGTTATTACATTGTAGAGATGTCTGCCCATCCTTGCACATGTATTAAATGGATTATGTCCTGTATATGTGGGATTCAGATTGACCTTAGGTCAACATGGGTGTGACAAGAATCCATGCCTCAGGGTGGCCTTTGAGCATTCCATCATCAGATTTTCAATTGGATGGACGGTTGAAGAGTTGGAGGGTGTAGTAGATTGGAGCCTGTCCATTAAAGTATGAAGATTGTCTATCTTAATATATATCTGAGCACTTATAGTATATATGTGTGGGAGATGATAATCTGGACCAACTGATGATTGCTGGTTTAGCATGAAATACGTATATTGGTGATTATTTATCTTTTCAGCATATATGTGCTTGAGTGTATCAGTGATATTAGATAGAGTGGAGAGTGATGGGTCATCTGAAAGTCTGTGCTCATATACCCTATATTACATATATAGACACAGGTATATAATAAGCCTGTGTTTCAGTTATTATTATTATTATTATTATTATTAAATGTAAATATATCAAATTTAAGTGTAAACAGATAATATTATAATAATGTGAAAAGCTAAACACTTTCAAACAGATATGCTTTAAAATGCTTACATGACAGCCAATCAGATAGAATAATGACATCACATGGGACTCTCAATTCTAAAACACAAGCCAGAACTATTAGAAAAAGATGGGACCCATCTTAATCTATGCCTCAATTTTATTTAAATAAGCCAGACACAAGCATTTTGAACTAAGAGTGTGAAGCTTAAATACCTTCACATTTAATCCACTAAATATTATATATATAAATTAACAATGCGAAATCATCCGAATTACAATGAAGCAATATTTTTAAATCTAATGAAATGATATTAATAAATGTAAATATATCAAATTTAAGCGTAAACCGATAATATTATAATAACGTGAAAGCTAAACACCTTCAAACAGATACGCTTTAAGCATGCTTACGTGACAGCCAATTAATATTTACATTTATTAATATCATTTCATTAGATTTAAAAATATTGCTTCATTGTAAATCGGATGATTTCGCATTGTTAATTTATATATATAATATTTAATGGATTAAATGTGAAGGTATTTAAGCTTCACACTCTTAGTTCAAAATGCTTGAGTCTGGCTTATTTAAATAAAATTGAGGCATAGATTAAGATGGGTCTCATCTTTTTCTAATAGTTCTGGCTTGTGTTTTAGAATTGAGAGTCCCATGTGATGTCATTATTCTATCTGATTGGCTGATACGTAAGCATGTTTAAAGCGTATCTGTTTGAAGGTGTTTAGCTTTCATGTTATTATTATTATATTATTATTATTATTATTATTATTATTTAGGGGTAGATGAAATTAATATCAAGATATGTGGTATGTTGCCTGTTAAATGCTTTTGTTATTATTATCATTTAGGAGTAGATGAAATTAATGCTAAATCATTCTGTATGTGCCTTGTTTTAAATGTTTTACATTTTTTTTATGAAAAGAGTGAAAGATATTGTTGTGGGAAATGCTTTTGGATGGATCAGGAATTCTTGTCAAGTGCTTAGACCTAATGCTATGTTTTATGAAGGTTGCGTGACTGTTGGGCTAAAACATCATCATTATCCTATAAAAGTGCAGAGTAGTTTTAAAATTTTAGTGCGCATTTCTTCTTCTTCTTATCATAAAGTTAAAGCTAGATACAAGCTAGTTAAGGCTTGGAAAAATTGTTGGCTCATGTTCCAGTGTACTATTTCACAAGAGTAATGTAGATATGAAAGTTTTACTTGTACAAATTGATGTTAGACTTGTATATAATGTGGGTGGACAAAGATTCCCACCAAGCTAGTGGAGTCGTAGTTTAGCTCACTCACTAAGATATTTATACTATATTTATAATGTATTTAAACACAGTGGAAGAGTTTTCCCACTTAGTTATTTTCTACACTGTAAGATGTTTTCTTTGTTGATGGCCAGAGGTTGATAGGTAAACACAAGTCTTTTTGCATGACTAGTGATAAAAATCCTAGCATACCTGAACCTTAATGAAAAGGTTTTCACTTATTCGGGTCACTGCCTGCCTCATGTTAATGTTGATATTCCTTACGAGTGTATGAAATATAGCTATTACTAAGCATTACTTATAAATGTTGGATACAGGGTCGCAAATTCAATTTAATGTCAGGATGAGTGCGGATAGTGTATGTGCAATTGGTGTACTTGAACATTGTTTTGTTGATACATTTTAATTTATCAATAAGAGCCAAGAGTAATAATGTCAATAAATATCTTATTATATATATATATGTTAAAACGAAGATTTGCACGGGTTAAATATATAAAATACATATTTTGCGGGTTCATCCGTGTTAAAAACTTTTAATATTAAATATACTAAACATCAGTATATTAATATTAAAAGTTTTTAAAACGGATGAACCCGCAAAATATGTATTATATATATAAGCAATTATAATGAATATAGTTTTATTTTATATTCAGTTAAGTAATTAATATTTTATAGAGTTATAACTTATATTATTATGATAAATCTCCATTAACTTATTATTTAACTAATATGTAAAATGTTTTATATAATAGCCAAATTCTGAATTATGTAAGTCTTATAGATTAGGTTTTAAGGGAATTCCCTTCATCAATTGTGCCAACACCCAAAATTACTAACCATAGACCATAATAGACTTGAATTTTAATTAAATAAATTTATTTGCTTTATTTTAAAATGTATAAGATGAAATACACACAACTATTAAATACAATATGCTGTATTCTGGAAAATCAAAAATTATAATCAATTTTTTTACAAATCTTATCACTAATCTATCTGCCTCTCTAAAAACTTACTATTTATTTATATTTCTGCTTACCTATTTATCTACCCACATACCAATCAAATAACAAACCTGCTTATCTGCTTGCCTATCTATCTATATATATTGCATACCTTCACAAATGTTATTTACTCTACGAAATTCGTAATTGTTAATGTGTTTACTTTTTATATAATAGACAGAAACATACACATTTGTATTCTAATTAGTTAAGAATTTAGTTTCATTTTACATAAACCTCATAAACTGAATTAAATACGCATATAGCATAAGCAATTATATAATTAATACATTACATAATAATTTTATTATAGATTTCATTGTATTGAATTGATTGTTCTCAGTATTTACATACAAGTTTAAATTTTTAATACAAAAATGAAATATATATAAAACCTAGACTGTAGATGAAAAATTATATTTTTCTACACACATATATGCGAACTTATAAACATTAATTATATTTATTATAAGTACCACAATATAAACTTTTTTAATTTTATATATAAAAAAATTATTCTTAACATTAAACATGCTATATAGAAAGTCATTTGCAGTACATAGATTAAACACACTTATTTTAAATAAATTTATAATAATAACGTGAAAGCTAAACACTTTCAAACAGATACGCTTTAAACATGCTTACATGAAAGCCAATCAGATGGAATAATTCAATCATGTGGGACTCTCAATTCTAAAACACAAGCCAGAACTATTAGAAAAAGATGGGAACCCATCTCAATCTATGCCTCAATTTTATTTAAATAAGCCAGACTCAAGCATTTTGAACTAAGAGTGTGAAGCTAAATACCTTCACATTTAATCCACTAAATATTATATATATAAATTAACAACGCGAAATCGTCTGATTTACAACGAAGCAATATTTTTAAATCTAATGAAATGATATTAATAAATGTAAATAAATCAAATTTTAAGCGTAAACAGATAATATTGTAATAACGTGAAAGCTAAACACTTTCAAACAGATACGCTTTAAACATGCTTACATGAAAGCCAATCAGATGGAATAATTCAATCATGTGGGACTCTCAATTCTAAAACACAAGCCAGAACTATTTTAGAATTGAGAGTCCCACATGATTGAATTATTCCATCTGATTGGCTTTCATGTAAGCATGTTTAAAGCGTATCTGTTTGAGAGTGTTTAGCTTTCACGTTATTACAATATTATCTGTTTACGCTTAAAATTTGATTTATAAATTTATAATGTAATGATATACATTTTTGCTCTGATTAAGGATGAAAATTGTTTGAGCCAAATAAAGTTCTAAGTATCTTTACTAATTGAATAGAGAATTGTGTAGATTGATAACAGATGAGATGAAGAACTCCAAATTAAGATTTGAAAATTTAATTTGTAATAATTATTTATTGGATATTTATTTAAATGTTAGTAGCTATTTTAACAACAATAAAAAATTCACATAAGTAATACTATAACAATTTAAAAAAAAGAGAGAGAAAAAAAAATTGAATACAATATCGAATTAAATTTATATATGAGTTCACTATAAAACCAATAATATAAACTATTCATGGTTTACATAAACTAATGTTATATGAGAACAGACCTTCATATGACCACCACTCTCTACACTATCTCATAACACTGATACACTTGAACACATATATGTTGAAAAGATAAATAATCACCAATAACCGTATTTCATGCTAAACCAGCAATCATCATTTGGTCCAAATTACCATCTCCACACATATATGCTATAAGTGCTCAGATATATATTAAGATAGCCAATCCTCATACTTTAATAGACAGGCTCCAATCTACTCCACACTCCAGCTCTTCAACCGTCCATCCAATTGAAAAACCAACTGATGATTGCTGGTTTAGCATGAAATACATATTGGTGACTATTTATCTTTTCAACATATATGTGTTCAAGTGTATCAGTGTTATGAGATAGTGTGGAGAGTGGTGGGTCGTGTGAAAGTCTGTGCTCAATATACCCTATATATATATTGAAACGGTTGTCTTCAAATCCCTCACCGTTTCACCAACCATCCTAATAACCCACTCGTCTGTGCTAAGGTTAAACCTGTTTAATAAGTCTAAATTAAAATTTGTAAGCTAAAAATTGCAATCACGGCTATATAAACAGCATTATATACGCACATACGAAAGAACGCTATCATTGAATAGTATTGCCAGAGTTATAGCGTATAATTTTATCGCGTAATATTTTTAATGGTACTTACGGATAATTTGCCTGATGGTGTTTTTTGCCCCCCCGTCTTCCTTGGGGTGGGTGTGGGTTTTCTTTGTGTATGACTTTTTTTGTTGTTGGAAGGAGGTGATTGTTTTATATTACATATAGTTTTATTTTTTTTTTTTTTTTTTTTTAAAATATTTAAGAAATTTGGGAGAGATATGTGTATTTTTTTTTTTTTTGTATAGATTTTAAAATAAAAAAAAAAAAAAAAAAAGGATAAAAGTTTAGGGGTATAGTATAAGAAAAAAAAAAACAAAATAAACTATTTTTAGTACAGTAATAATGTAGCGTCAATTTATTAATTTATTACTTAAAGTCGTATGTGGGAATATAATCCACCTATATTGAATATATATATAGCATAGTGGCGTGATTAAAATATTTATTAAATTTTAAGTTTCATTTTTATTATAAACCAATTTAATGTAAAAACACATTGAAAGGGTGATTGATTGCAAATGCGCTGACAAGCTTCCTTTTAAAAAGAAAAAAGATTTTTTTTTTTCTAAAAATAAAAGTATTTTCGTAGAATTAAAAGTTTAGTAAAGT
This sequence comes from Epiperipatus broadwayi, assembly GCA_028023455.1. NCBI lineage: Eukaryota > Metazoa > Onychophora > Udeonychophora > Euonychophora > Peripatidae > Epiperipatus > Epiperipatus broadwayi. The sequence continues at coordinate 2,055,694 of JAQFVV010006288.1, forward strand.
TTTTGCTGTAAACAATTGTATCAGTATATGCCACACCTGCCTTAGGTTTCTAAAAAGAAAAGCCAATCTTAAAATAATCTAGCTAATTGATTCTAAATTATTTTGGAGACTTCGCTAATTAAAAATATGTTTACAGCAGGGATTTTACACATAAATTATAAAATCAGAACAAAATTCCTGACTAATTAAAATAAAATCTAATATCGGATTAAACTGACTAAAATTCGATTTAATTAAAAATTTGATAATCAGAGAAAAGTTATAACACCTAAAAGGAATGTCAGCATGTTTGAAATCAACCACTAATTTCATAAGCAAATTAAAAATTTTGTAATCTTGATGGAGATGAAATTCCAAGGTGTGTGGGCTGATAAGGCGATCATTTAAAAAGGCCATGTAAAGTGGAGGAGCCATCTTAGATCTTTACTTTTTTGAAACCTTGACAGCTTTGAATCTTTGAAATCTTTACAGCTCGAAGGCTACATCTGTGAATTTTTGCCTTCTTTGATCATCTTTAAGCTTTTGAATCCAGCGGGTATCCTGAACCAAAGGCAACCGTGAACATTTTGACATCCAGTTAAGTCAATAATTTTTATATCTGTGCGAGAGAAAATGTCGGGCTAAAACAGGCAGCCTTGGCTAAGCTCCAGAGTGAAGGCGACGGGCCTTTACTTCCATCCAAAAACCACCATCACCAGTATGCCGCCATAACCTCTCCGCTCTAACCGTGGGAAGAAGATGATGCCGCAAGCCGCCACAAAGACTCCCGTAACTCCAGCTCAAGTACTACAAGATGACCGGTAACGTCACCATTTCTAACTGCAGTTCAATATATTAATTTTTCTTTAAGTCTAGACTTATAAAATTTATTCTAATTCTAAAATCTTGAATTCAAGTAAATTGCTAAAGGTAAAATTTTATTCTTAAATTTAATTATATAATTCTGACCTACTTTCTAATGTTTCCTAACTAAATGATTTTAATAATTTTATTTTCAATTTTCTCACTGCAGTTGTGACTATGGTTTCTTTATTTCTTTTAAAATATAAATTATATGCTAATGCCTCGAAACAGCGGGCATTCAATATTAATAATAAAGAGAAGAGAGAATGACCCCTCTTCATTTAATAATTATTTATCGTAGCTTAATGCACGCTGTTTCGAAACCCTCTTAAATAACTGTCAAGAATTGGCTATGTGCTGATTATTATTTTGACCTTGATTATTTAATTATTTGTTGGCAATTTTAAAATGGGAATCTTGTTTTAACCCAAAGTAAATTTCAATTTAATTTTCACTAAGCAATATCCAAGCCTTGAATAAGTATATTTGTTATTTATTTCATTTTGTAAAAGCCCTCCAAATATACTTCCCCCCCCCCTTTTTTTTTATTAATCGCGTAATCAAATGTGTTATTTGAGAGTGAAACTAGAACGCAAAGAATATTTAAAAGTACGCCCACGTATAGCATATGATTATTAAAATGCTATATTAGAGTTGGCGCTAATGATTACACTGATTAGCTATCGTTCTCGTGGCTAAATATTAAATTATTTCAACTCTTTTGCTTGGCGGATGTGATAATTTTATTATACGTTTAAACTTTCTCGTTATGTTGCGTTTTTCTTTAAGATGGGACTCGGAACGGCCATCCCTCTTACACTCCTTGGGTCGCACACGAATAAGACCTGACGTCAAATTCCAGGCAATAGTGTTAGCTACCCCAACCCTCTTTAGCAGCATGGCGATCGGTCATAGGGCTCCGGTGTTGATCACAAAACCCTAAATATTAATCCATCCGTAGAGCCACATTTATTATAACTGTTTACCAGCGCTATAGCGCATTGGTTCTTTTGTTGCCAACTCTTCCTCCCTTAAATTAAGTTTCAGCCATTGTCTGACATATTCAAGAGCTAGTTTCGGTCTCATGTATAATATTTTGAAATAATAATATTATAGATAAACTTGTCTTTAAATGTTTCACATATATGTGAAAACAAGGCTTCGTCTGATTACTAGCTGAAAACCATGAAATAAGAGGGATTAGCATAATCTGCCCCATAGCTACAATGCAGTGGCTGATCCGTAAGATAATAAAGCAAATGATGAAAACAATATTTAATTTCATCAAATAGCACAAACAAATGTAAAATAATTTTAATTGTAAGGAGAGAATGTTAAAGCGCTCTCCAAAAATGTTAGATGCTACGCGCATTTTAATTGTAAAATGCAAGAATAATATATATAAAAATCGTCAAATTTAATCTGCAAAAATAAACATACAATTTAATAAATTACTCTACTCTCGATCTTATTTATTTCAGTCCAATTCAAAACTCTTTATATTATATATGTGATTTCCTATGCATTAATTAGTTTTAAATATATATGGTTGATAAAGTCCATTTTTTGTTACGAGTCTCATTGCTTCTCCCTGACCTATGTCGGCTCGCGGTTGAAATGATATCTATATGTATCTTCAAGGTGGTCATCCGTAGGGTCGTGAGTCTTGGAGCACAGGTGAAGGAGCTGAAGCGCGGTCGGTCTCGGGATCTAACCATCTCATACTGGTCGGCTTGGTATCTTTGCTGGGACTCTGGATTCTGTTGCGCGAATGTGCTAGCTTGACCGGTACAATATATATATAGACATAGGTATTTAATAAGCCTATGTGTTTCAGTTATAAACTAATGTTGTAGTATGCTCAATCCCATTATTATAACATTACTTTCTTATTTACTGTTCATTATCTCAGTTCCATCATTTTATTAGCATTCTCTCCTTTTCTTTTCCATGGATAATTATTTAAAATTGCATATTTGAGTTCTTCACACATGGAGTTCAAACAAATTTTATTAGATTAAATAAAACCAACAATGCCATTCCATTTATTTCAACTGTTTAATGATTGACATAAATACTGCACTAACAAATAAACCCTGTCTTGAAGATGGAAACTATTCATAATCTACATATAATTAAGACATTATTGCAATATACAATAATTTTTGTCATTCATTAGATTAGACACTATCCAATAATATTTCTGTAGTTTTTACTACACCACTCTCACAAGGTAGGGACTGGTTTCTATCCACTTTGTGGAAGGAGGCAATTAAATATATATGACTAAAGACATGTGGAAAAGATCTATGACCCCCAAGATGCACATTTCATGCTGAACCAGCACTCATAGGTTGGCCCTGACCACAATCTCTTTATAATTGTCCACTATATATATATATAGCAAATCATTGATGTAGTGAAGATTACACTACAGAAATCTTATTCATTATTGCAATCTCAAATCTTTATTTTTCTTATTGATAGTTGTTAAGGAACAATATATTATTTGTATTATGAAAATTTTATTTTAGTAACTTGTTAGATTTTTTAATAAATTAAATAAAAATGTTTATAAAATAGTAATAAAGTTTATTGATTTGGGGGGGGGCCCCCCCCCCCAAAAAAAAAAAAAAAAAAAAAACAAAAAAAAACAACAACAACAAACTAATGTATTTATTTAGTAACATAATAATGTGTAGCATGACTTCAGTATTTATTTTTATTTGATTTTATATTTTTATTTTAGTATTGTGTGGACAAGAATATCCAAATATATAACCGAAGACAAATGTCCCATTTGCCTAATCATCGATTAATAATCAAGATAAGCTTGTAATTTAATAATTTAGAGATTATCCATTTAATGAATATTTATGTAGTGTAATTTTCACTACACCATTCTCACACAAAAAAGTACTGGTTTCTATCCACTTAAAACGGAAGAGGGTAATCACTCACATATGACCAAAGACGTGAAGATGTACAACCCCAAAAGACATCAGTTGGCGTAGATCATGTCTTGGGGTCACATGTTTATGATTACACTACTCCACAAGGTGTTAAAAGTGGATAGAAACCAGTCCCTACTTGTGTGAGTGGGATAGTGAAAATTACACTAAATAAATATTAAGCTTCTAATTTTTCATCCAAAATAATAAATCCCATTAGAAAATCCTACTATTTTGTCTTAGTCTCAATATTGATTTACTTTGTATGTTGTTAAAATTGGCAATAAACAAAATTTATTAATAGACTAATTTATTTATTTAAAAGAAATTAAATTTCATTATTTTTTAATGTATTATAGGCCAAATTTCACTCAAAAAAAAGTTTCATACTGTTTCTAATGTCTCCAACTCATTTATACATTATCAAAAAGTGAAGAAAATTAATTATGCTATTTTTTTTCAAATAAATTTATAATAAAGTAATATAAAAATATATAATGGTGATTACAAATATATATAATTATACAAAAAGCCTTTTCTGGCCCATAATTTGGATTGCTATATCATATTTTTATTTATTCTTTCTATTATAAAACAATAGATATCATTCTGCATACTATATTAATGGTTAAAACAGACTGAAAAGAGTATAAAATTAGGTGCTCAAAAAGGATTTATATAATTATAAATACATATTTATAATATTACTTTATTATATATTAACATTATTAGAAGACTTCTAGCATTTCGGATGGGAAGATAAGTTAAAAAATAAGCTTGTAATGACTATTCAAACTAGTGTATGAAATGCAACTATATCCATATGTGACATATACTATTATCTATTTGATATTCTTCTGCACTGTTATCTTATATATATAAACCATTATATGTGATGTGATGTATTATGGCTTCTCCTTAAACGAAGTCAAGAATATCTCAGCAATTATTCCCAGATAAACCTGTTAGCCACTTTCTTTTACATTCCCCACTCTAAATTTACCCATAATCTGCTCTATCCCATTTCCACAACATAATTTTTGTCAACTCTATAACCTTTATATCTAAATCCCCCTTATCTTTTCCCAAACCCAGCAAAAAAAAACAATAATTCACTTTCTGTATAATCACTCTTTTCATATTTATTTTTCCACAACTTCATTATATGTACCCTTTCTGTTTTCAAGCATTTACATTCAATTAACAAATGCCTAATATTTTCAATTCCTTCCTTACATAATTTACAAAATAAATCACCCATATTTTTCCATTTACATGTATATTCTTTTGTAGCTAAAGATCCCGTTCGAGCCTTAAACAATAAACTACTTTCCTTACTATTATCATATATTAACTCACACCTAATATTCTGTTTATTTCTATATATATTTAAACAATTACAAATATCCAGCAACGCCCTCTGTTTAAAAATCTATATCTAAATAATAGCGAACTTTAAAATTCGCTATTATTGAAGTTTAACGTTCGCTATTATTGAGGATTAGAAAATATTAGGCATTTGTTAATTGAATGTAAATGTTTGAAAACAGAAAGGGTACATATAATGAAGTTGTGGAAAAATAAATATGAAAAGAGTGATTATACAGAAAGTGAATTATTGGTTTTTATGCTGGGTTTGAAAAAAGATAAAGGGAATTTAGATATAAAGGCTATAGAATTGACAAAGATTATGTTGTGGAAATGGGATAGAGCAGTAAATTTAGAGTGGGGAATGTAAAATAAAGTGGCTAACAGGTTTATCTGGGCATAATTGCTGAGATATTCTTGACTTCGTTTAAGGAGAAGCCATAATACATCACATCACATATAATGGTTTATATATTTGTATAATTATTTCGGTTAGTGTTAACGGTAACTTTCTTTTCATATATGTATATATGCATAAATATTGCATGTTGTATAAAGTATATTAATCTCTTAAGATACTATATAAATTAAATAAAATATATATTTTTAAAAGTTTCTATAATAAAAATTAATAGAAGTAATCTAAGAAAAATTGGATTGTTTTTTTAAATTTAATATACATACATATGTTTGTTTTTATTTTCTCTATAGGGTTACTACAGCGATACCACTAAAACACCAATTTTTTCTTCTTGGAACTTTAATGCATGGGTTAGTGAAAATAACATCTTTGGACCAAAAGTTGCTGAAAGTAACAGCCTCTGGTTAATGTAGTTATTAAATTTTTGCTCAGCACATAAATTGATAAACACAAACACTTTGTTTAGGCAAAAAAAAAATCACAATAAAGAAACATGGATGCATACACTTTTAAGACAATGGATTTTAATAATTATATTATGGTTGAGTCAGACTATAAAACAAGTTCATATTATAGCCTTTATTTACAAATGCAGAATATTGGATAGATCATAGACTATTATCCTCCAAAATTAAAATATTTGCATTAAAAAATTGCATTTCAATTATATTTGCAAGGAAATTGAAGGTTATTTTTCTAGAGTATTATCATAATAGTAAATTTCAACACCTATTTTGCATTAAAATTACTAACATGAATCTTGAAGATTGCTATATTACTGAAACATAATTCTCTTAAGTGTTTTAAGAATACAAATAAATCTATTTCTGGGAAAAATCACAATTGGTTTGCTGATAATAATCTTGTTAATAACTTAGTTATTTGGCAGAATAATAAATTTAGTTAAGCTTTGTAATAAAGACAGATTTAAACTGCACAGGAAATAGATATTTGCTGATTGTGATCACTCTAGGTCATGTTTTGCTGTTTAAAAACAACATATCCGAGAAACAGGATCAGCCTTCTATTATTTCCAGCAATGACCCTCATATGATAATAAGGATATTTTGAGCAGGTTGAAATAGCATTTTGACCATTTTTAAAATAATGATACAATGAGTGCCAACTCTAATGACTTATCAAATTTATCTATTCATTTAAATTTGGATATCCAGCGTAGTGAAATCAAAACAACTCTATAATTTTAAAATGGGAAGACTGAAGGTCATGAGAACATATCTGGAGCATTAAAATATGGTACAAGATAGCTTTAAAATATTGTAATTTTTAGAAATAATAATCAGAAAATAATAATAAATTCTTTATAACAGCTATATAAATCTCAGTAATAATATTACATATAAAAAGCCTTTTTCAACACCTGATTTTGTGCCCTTTTCAAATGTTACCAATTTATTTAACTATGTAACGGTCAGAATCGTCTATCTCGCTAACACACTGCAGAATTCAAACCCCAGACACGAAACTGAACATTCCAGGAGGGGTTGTTTTCTAGATATACTAAGTTCGAATCTAAAGCCCAAATTTCACAGCGCCATCTACATGATAACGCATCTGGTGCCACTACTAGTATAACCTTTGACCGGTGCCTGGTGGTCAGGGAGAAACAAAAGACTCTATACTAAAAGAAGTTTGGGTGGCTAATTAACGTCTATGGATTTACAAAAGAAATGCAGAATATATATATATAGACCGAGACAGTGATAGGAATCAAATAAAATAAGAGATCAAATTTAGTTTTAAATAATTTCACACAATTTATTTATATAAATATATATATAACGCCACTGTCTGCTTATATGAGATAGGGACGCGTATTAAATAATTGTTGGCATTATATTTCAATAAATGATAAAAGGTTATAAAGCAAAGTGATATATTCTATTCCTCGGGCTAATAGCATTACGATAATGTGCTTGATGAGATAGGAACATGTGCAAGGTGCTTTGAGTAATTATACAAGTTTAAGAAAATATTTGAAAATAAAGTGTTCTAAAATATTTATTGATTTCGAGAATAGCACGGACTAAAGCTTACTAAGCAACAAAGTGGGAATGGGATCAAGGCATTTATTTGATAATAATATTAATAGAGTTGCATTGGGAGGTCAGTATTGCTGATAATGAATTTATTAAAGTTGGACGGTGTGACACATTTAAGTCACGGATGCTTTGTAAAATAAATATAAAATAAAACAATATTGGAGATCCGGAATAATTACGGAGGGCATCTCGCCGCTAACCCATAGGAAAGTATTTTGACGAATAGCCGAAACTTAGCGACTGTGTGACAATTGCGTTTAATTCCCAGGGGTGTCATTTGGGGCACCCTCTGCCTGGAAACCGCAAGCGTGGAGAGAACGGCCTTAGCCGTGTAAAGAATCCTTGGAAAAATAAAACAAAGCGGTCTCAACAACCAATTCATGTACCAGCAATACGAGACTAGTGTATATAAAAACATACTAAATGGGTTTTACTCGGATTAAGAGAAATGCCCAATCAAATTCCCCGAAATTCATTTAAAAGGGTCCGCACATTCTCGACATCAATGATGAACTTTATAATTAAAGTAGAACACGGTAATTAAAATAGGAAAATGCATGCTTGCGGGTTTGAAAAGTAAGTATAGATTTATATACGCAATCATGCATTTGGGGACACATTTAAATCATTGACTTCACACATACTCTTATATTAGATTAAAATCAATAACATGTAGATTTTAAACTATGTGATTATATTACATTAAAGAAAAGAATCGCCCTCGAATGAGTGATTTGCAAGATAATAAATTGGAAAATTATAAATTTAAAATATGCCTTAATAGCGGCATCTTACTTTCAATAGAGGGACTAGTTCACTCGGTCAAAGACGATTCTGACACATTATCATAATAAAATAAAAGAAAGCTTTATAAATAGAAAATATTAACCCAAGGATAGAGCAAAATGTTGAGTATATTTAAACACATTAAAGAAATACATAATGAAGTTATGTGAAATATAAGGAAAACAATTTTAAAAAGCTATAGCATGTTAGTTAGGAATCACAAGAGCTCTTGGGTTAATTTAGGTTACCTCTGGAGACGCATTTGCAGGTAGATGTTCGGCAGGTTTTATAATTCAGCAGCAAAATCTGGAATGTTCATATTTTGGCAGCGGCAGCAGCAGTTCCGGGGTCCATGTGATACCTTCCGATGGTATGGAGCAGCGGCTGGCTATTCCAAGGGGACATAGCCATCTTAATGCCTCTACTCGGACATGTCAAGGTTAGCAAATTATTAGAATAGCACACATAATGATTTCTCTTAGACACATTAGAATAAAAAACAACTAACTAACTGGAGAACAAAAGAAAAACCTCCTTTTTATAGTGGAATTTAACAATAGAACTGCCCTGGAGCATTACAAAAATATCGGACTTATCAGCTGTAATTAAATCATCGGAATGTCTAAAGGAATTCAACATTAATTAATTTCTTTTGTTAATTTCCCTGTTGACATTCGAATTACAAACTAGATTTAGTTAAAAATTACTTTTATTAATTAAAGAAAACCTTAAGTGGACATCTGCTGTTTTTAGATAAACTTATACAACATTTACTAATTAAACTATTGTCCCTCATTTATTTTAACAGAAATATTTGGAATAACTTTTATTAAATTAAAGAAAATGATTTTACTTTTTAAATTGCAATATTTGAATCTATTTACTAAACGAATATTTACTAAATGAATTTTATTTTAAATCAAAATATATTACGACGGTAATATATTTGTAAATAGATTCAAACAAAATAACTTTAACAATTTATAATTTTGATATGTTTTAAAATGGATATCATAGTGTGTGCGCAATTACGACTTATATAACTTACTTTTTAATAAATGTAAATTATGTGAACAAATACATAATTCATAATATTTTATTTTATTTGGGAATAAGTTATATATATAATACAAGCATTGTGCTCGTGGTTTAAAATTAGGCAGGATTTTCGGTATATAAGTGTATTGCAGACACACTACGATAGATTGGGGTTCAAACTAAGATATGAGGGTAGGAAGTAGGTGAGAAAAGGTGAAACGAAGATCTGCAAAGCAGACCTTACTGTTTCACATTCCCTTAGTGATGGAACAAAAAAAAATTGTTAAAAAAAAAGATCTTACAACAGGTGTCCACCTATGAAGCCTGCATAAACAAAATTTACAAGATAACCCATAATGTACAGGATATAAATATAATGAAGAAACGAAACTGAATTATATACCCGGATCATACATATTAATAAATCTACCATCTAGCGAACATTTTCTATTATCTCCTCCCCCTCTTTCAACAAAATTTTATTTAAAAACTAATCGTTTAACACTGTTTATATCCGATCTCCTTTTTATATTATCCTGTGACGTGTCCATTTCTTTTTTTTTTTTTTGTTGTTTTTGTTTTTTTTAAAAAAAAACTACTATAATCCTGGGTCTGGTGGGTAATCACTGCTTTTATAATTTGATGACTGCAGTCTCAGATTATCAGGTCTCTTTACCTTGTCTGGCGGTTCTTTGACCCAGGGACTGAAATCCAGTGGTTAAGAATTCGGCCATTTCCTCCACCTCTTTGATTCTGCTGCCCACCATCAGCTGTTGTATCGGTAACGGCATATTCTGTTGAACGGTACGTATAACATGAGTGTCAGAAAACGCAAACGTGCTAAGTGATCGAAGGCGATTGACCTGGCGAATGAAAAATTGCGTGTGTGATTCCTTGATCGCTCCGTACTTCTCCTGGAAAATGGTATTTAGAATTCCGCTCTGCCTGATCCTCACTCCAATAATATCTTAGTAACAGGCTACCATAATTCACAAAGTTGTTTGGTTTTTTCGCCAACATGCTTCACCAATCTTTTGCATAGCCATATAAATGATGGCTAGTGATAGCAGTCTGTTCATGCAAATCCATCTTATAAAATTGAAAGAAATCCTGCAGGCTATCCAGGTGTGGGTGGGTTTTTTTTCCTATTTCTCCTCGAAATATTTTAACAGTCAATATCTTAGCAAGTTGGGTTTGAACCCCGAAATCTGGAATTAAGATCCTGTGGGTTTTATCTGTCCCACTACTATGTGCTTGAGGAGGTGGTAGATCATCGTTAGAGGCCTGACATCTTTGGTTTAGGTCCACTGCCTCATTGATACTGTTTGTATCGTCAGGTTCTGTTTTTACTATCAGGACTTCATTGTCCAGGTATTGTATTATTTTTGGCTCAGTTTGATCTCGGCATTCGCTCATTTTTTTTCAATTTCCTGAGCAGTATCTTTCCAGTTTCCATTGGAGAGCCCTATGTCCTTCTCTCACTTGTGCCAATTCGTCGAGGAGCATCCTGGTAAACTTTTTATACTCCATCTCTTTTCTTTGGGCTTCCTCTTCCTGCTTTCTTGCCCTCTCTTCGCTTCTCTTATATAATTCCACCAGATAATCCAGATTGGAATCTTCCTTGCTCGTTTGCTGGACAGTTCTCATACTTATTGGAGGAGATTCAAGAAATCCGGATGGGTCCGGTTCTTGATCAGCGTGGTTGTTGTCCATATTATCCCTGGCCTTGGATGTTACCGTGATCGATGATGATTTTTTTTCCTTTTATTTTATTGCTAACTATATTAATATATCCTAAAAACTCTTAAACACAATGTATAGCACTGATAAAGAAAATGTTTAAACTGTTTTATGTTGAGCTTATTAAAACTAATATGGTAAAAAAAAATACTCTTATTATTTTTCCTTGTTTAATTCTCTGCGATTATTATGTTTAATTACAATTTTATTAATGGCTAATAGGCTATCTCCCTCTCGGTTCTGTTGGCCTAATTGCTGCTTTTACATTTATCACTAAAACCCCGACTACTGCCCTCTTACTACTGCTAAAATTTCTCGCTTAAATCTGCTGCCAACATATATATTTTTAACTGCCCGTATATATAAAATCTCTTAAATTCTACCTGTCAAAAATATTTCGCTAACATATATATTTTTAAACTCAAGCAACTTTATTTATATATATAAACATTCGCTAGATCCGGGTATAATTATTTTGTTCCTTCTTATTTAAGGTTAGCATACATATATATTTTTATTTACATAATTATTGATCCGATTCACGTCTCATTATTTGGTCTAAGAAAAATTTACACGCGTTGGAAAAAAACAAATTACATACAAAAGAATTGAGCCTGGTGACAAAATTTATTTTAGAAGTAACTCCGTTTAGTGAAATTACCCTTGGGCACCATGTCACCAGTTAAAAATATCCATAGACTGTTAGCTTCCCAAAATTAATTTTAATAACTATTCCATTTAACTACGGGCACTCGTTAAAACATTCACATTTTTTTTATTGATTACAACATTTGATTTATAATTATTTTTGAATTCCATACGATAGCCTATTATATCTAGGTCATTATCGTACAAAATTATCATTATGCTATCTTGCGCGTTGAGCCGATAAAACTTTATTTTGAGAGTAAAATACAATATTTGAAATATTCATAGATTGTCACAATATTCACTTGGGACAATATTTAAGTAATTTACGCTATGCATACATAGCGTGATTTAAGTGAAACAATATATACAGATAAATACAGATGGCTCGTATCACACTATAGCAAGTTTGGACAAGTTCTGATTATATAGAATAAGTAATTGAATGCCCGAGTCAAACAAAATATATGAAATATACACGCAAATAGATAATATAGAGTTTGAAAAATATTATATATCAAAAATATAAAGGATTTGAGTGATTACATACGAAACAAAATGCTAAAATTAAGCTACAGGGATGTGGGTGTTTAAATAATTAAGATCTACAGGGATGTGGGTGTTTAAATATTCGAGGCCCCACGTTTGGGCAAGCCATGGACCCGGAAAAAAAAAATTTACTATGTAACGGTCAGAATCGTCTATCTCGCTAACACACTGCAGAATTCAAACCCCAGACATGAAACTGAACATTCCAGGAGGGGTTGCCTTCTAGATATACTAAGTTCGAATCTAAAGCCCAAATTTCACAGCACCATCTACGTGATAACGCATCTGGTGCCACTACTAGTATAACCTTTGACCGGTGCCTGGTGGTCAGGGAGAAACAAAAGACTCTATACTAAAAGAAGTTTGGGTGGCTAATTAACGTCTATGGATTTACAAAAGAAATGCAGAATATATATATAGACCGAGACAGTGATAGGAATCAAATAAAATAAGAGATCAAATTTAGTTTTAAATAATTTCACACAATTTATTTATATAAATATATATATAACGCCACTGTCTGCTTATATGAGACAGGGACGCGTATTAAATAATTGTTGGCATTATATTTCAATAAATGATAAAAGGTTATAAAGCAAAGTGATATATTCTATTCCTCGGGCTAATAGCATTACGATAATGTGCTTGATGAGATAGGAACATGTGCGAGGTGCTTTGAGTAATTATACAAGTTTAAGAAAATATTTGAAAATTAAGTGTTCTAAAATATTTATTGATTTCGAGAATAGCACGGACTAAAGTTACTAAGCAACAAAGTGGGAATGGGATCAAGGCATTTATTTGATAATAATATTAATAGAGTTGCATTGGGAGGTCAGTATTGCTGATAATGAATTTATTAAAGTTGGAGGGTGTGACACGTTTAAGTCACGGATGCTTTGTAAAATAAATATAAAATAAAACAATATTGGAGATCCGGAATAATTACGGAGGGCATCTCGCCGCTAACCCATAGGAAAGTATTTTGACGAACAGCCGAAACTTAGCGACTGTGTGACGATTGCGTTTAATTCCCAGGGGTGTCATTTGGGGCACCCTCTGCCTGGAAACTGCAAGCGTGGAGAAAACGGCCTTAGCGGTGTAAAGAATCCTTGGAAAAATAAAACAAAGCGGTCTCAACAACCAATTCATGTACCAGCAATACGAGACTAGTGTATATAAAAACATACTAAATGGGTTTTACTCGGATTAAGAGAAATGCCCAATCAAATTCCCCGAAATTCATTTAAAAGGGTCCGCACATTCTCGACGTCAATGATGAACTTTATAATTAAAGTAGAACACGGTAATTAAAATAGGAAAATGCATGCTTGCGGGTTTGAAAAGTAAGTATAGATTTATATATGCAATCATGCATTTGGGGACACATTTAAATCATTGACTTCGCACATACTCTTATATTAGATTAAAATCAATAACATGTAGATTTTAAACTATGTGATTATATTACATTAAAGAAAAGAATCGCCCTTGAACAAGTGATTTGCAAGATAATAAATTGGAAAATTATAAATTTAAAATATGCCTTAATAGCGGCGTCTTACTTTCAATAGAGGGACTAGTTCACTCGGTCAAAGACGATTCTGACACATTATCATAATAAAATAAAAGAAAGCTTTATAAATAGAAAATATTAACCCAAGGATAGAGCAAAATGTTGAGTATATTTAAACACATTAAAGAAATACATAATGAAGTTATGTGAAATATAAGGAAAACAATTTTAAAAAGCTATAGCATGTTAGTTAGGAATCACAAGAGCTCTTGGGTTAATTTAGGTTACCTCTGGAGATGCATTTGCAGGTAGATGTTCGGCAGGTTTTATAATTCAGCAGCAAAATCTGGAATGTTCATATTTTGGCAGCGGCAGCAGCAGTTCCGGGGTTCAGGTGATAACTTCTGATGGTATGGAGCAGCGGCTGGCTATTCTGAGGGGACATGGCCATCTTAACGCCTTTACTCGGACATGTCAAGGTTAGCAAAATATTAGAATAGAACACAGAATGATTTCTCTTAGACACATTAGAATAAAAAACAACTAACTAACTGGAGAACAAAAGAAAAACCTCCTTTTTATAGTGGAATTTAACAATAGAACTGCCCTGGAGCATTACAAAAATATCGGACTTATCAGCTGTAATTAAATCATCGGAATGTCTAAAGGAATTCAACATTAATTAATTTCTTTTGTTAATTTCCCTGTTGACATTCGAATTACAAACTAGATTTAGTTAAAAATTACTTTTATTAATTAAAGAAAACCTTAAGTGGACATCTGCTGTTTTTAGATAAACTTATACAACATTTACTAATTAAACTATTGTCCCTCATTTATTTTAACAGAAATATTTGGAATAACTTTTATTAAATTAAAGAAAATGATTTTACTTTTTAAATTGCAATATTTGAATCTATTTACTAAACGAATATTTACTAAATGAATTTTATTTTAAATCAAAATATATTACGATGGTAATATATTTGTAAATAGATTCAAACAAAATAACTTTAACAATTTATAATTTTGATATGTTTTAAAATGGATATCATAGTGTGTGCGCAATTATGACTTATATAACTTACTTTTTAATAAATGTAAATTACGTGAACAAATACATAATTCATAATATTTTATTTTATTTGGGAATAAGTTATATATATAATACGAGCATTGTGCTCGTGGTTTAAAATTAGGCGGGATTTTCGGTATATAAGTGTATTGCAGACACTACGATAGATTGGGGTTCAAACTAAGGTATGAGGGTAGGAAGTAGGTGAGAAAAGGTGAAACGAAGATCTGCATAGCAGACCTTACTGTTTCAACATTAATGACCTATTTTAGATATAAAACCATCTAGTGTTCAATAATGGAATTAAAACCAGTAATAACAATATAAATCATTAAAATAAATCAAAACAATACTTTTTTGCTGCCTTATCTTAAAAATGCTTCTATTTTAGTATATAATAACTGACATGGAACATCACTATTATCTACTACAGGAAAGATATTTCAAGGATTTTGTTGAATAGGTTGTTTCCAGCCATAGATAGTTATCAAAAGACTCATGACTTTAGAGAATCATGCACTATGGACATGGTTTTTGTTTCCAGGCAAATGCAAAAAAAGTATCAGGAACAAAAAGAGTGATTTACATATTACTTTTATCGACTTGGTCAAGAACGTTGATTCAATTAATTGAACAAGACTATGACATTGTTTGAAGTTAGTTGCTTATCAATGCTTGTTATAGTTTCTACATGATAAAATGAGGGGAGTGTTATAACTACAGGCAGAAAATCAAGTTTGTGAAATGAAAACTGGCGTTAAAAAAGAATGTGCATTTCCTATAATAGTTTTGTTTTTATGATAGTGGCTTTTGAAACTGTTCATAATTTCATGAATCAGGCATCAAGATATAATAGTTTTTGATGTGAAATTTTTAATCTATTAAAAGCAAAATCAAGAACTTCATTATCTTGAATTCTGGATTTAAAACATATTGATGATTGTTGTACTTTTGCCAATACAAAAGGTCATCTACAGAATATACTTAATGTTTTAAATGAAATATATAAAGACTTTGATTTAGTAATTTATGTTCAAAAAACTGAAGTTCTTTATCAGCTAGTGATGGTAAAAAAAATTTCATCTACTTTTAGTTTGGCTGATTATTATCTCAAGAATGTAAGCTAATTTAAATATATTGGCAGCTTTTTAAATAGATGGGTGGTCTAAAATGTTGATGCACAGTACTTTTCAATGTGCTGCCTCTGCTTTTAATCTTGTTAAAAAAATAGAGTATTTCATAATAGTAAAATAAGTATTGCAACTAAATTAACTACACATAGAGCTATACAAACAGTAAGTTTTTCAACTTGATAGATGTGATACTATAGAATCCATTATTGTAAAATTGCATATTATTTGGATTGGATATGTAAAATGAATGAGCAATTCATGTTGTATATTAAAAAACAAAGGCAAAACTCTCCATACAGTAATGCCACCCAGTGCCAACCAGAGTAATCAATGGAAGCCAGAGGCCTGTGCATAAAATCCCCATCTAGTGCCTACTCGTCCAATATCCCCAGACTAGTTTCTGGCTTGTAGCAGTTTTGCATTTGTTAATAACAGATGTGCTAGTATTAGAAATGGTGATCATGTGAGCTTAATTGTATATTAAAGTTGAACATAATTTTTGTAGGAGGTGGATTCTGCTTGCATAATAAGGATTATGATCAAGAATGAAATACATTGAAGAGTTAAAATTAAACATGATGTTGAAATACTTCAGAAATAGAAGACAGCATCACAAGATATCAAACAATAAAAAAAAATGAACCAGGATATTCTATATGATGACATACTTGTGTTTTACAGGCTGATTTGTTTCTATTTTCCACACCACTTCTGCAAACTTCCTTAAATCATCTATTAATCCATTTCATAAATATCTTTTACAATTTTATGAGATTCAGTTCAAGATTTTAGTCATTCAGTTATCATTATTACTAGCAATATATACAATCCAATTCTATTTCAGCTATTTAATTTCTTCAATGGTGTCAGTGTCACCTGTTTTTGCACCCATGTATTTCATTTTCAATCCTGACTTATTAATAATCTTTATATTTCCTCATCCTTTACTATATAATGTGGATATAAATATAATGAGCATGCTAATAACTCTTAACAACCCCCCCCCCCAATATATGTTAAAAAAAAAAAAAAATATATCTCTCTCCATCAACCCCCCCCCCCCCCCCACACAAAAAAAAAAAAAATAAAATTAAGTCATGTGATGTTAAACTTGATTTTCTCAGGAAAGTTATTTTTGCAATAAGAAAAGATAGAACTATTACTAGAATTCTATAACAACAAAGATCAAGAAAACAAATTATTTATTACACTTATTAGCATCTGAATTGCCCAACATTTTAAATAAAGAAGTGGGATGTGCAATAAAATTTTTGAAGAAAGAAAAGGCACCAGAAAAAGTAATTATAACTGATATCTTTAAAAAACCTAGTGGCAAAATACACAATCTTAATTAAGATAATCATAACTCGAGAAAACTTTGAATTTTAGTCAACTAAAAGAATAACCTGGATTAAAAAGTAGTTTTAGCACAAGGATCACATCAAAATATTAAAAGAAGTTATAGAACCAATGAATATATACTTTGAATTTGTAGATTATGAAAAGCCATTTAATTCTATAAGCATTTCTATGGTGATTAAGGCATTGAATCAAGATATAAATCAAGATATTATATTCTGAAGAATATTAAATGCATTAACAATTAGATTACATAATGATACTAAGAAAATTAACACTGAGAATGATGTATGACAGCGAGTGATTCCATATCTTCAATTTTTTTTTATAAGTATTGCAAAAAGTACTTTGTGTATTAAAATGAGTATAAAAGTAATGCTTCAGGAAATGTGGCAAGAGTTATTAGATGAAAATAAAAAAGTAGGATTAGAGATAAATGCTAAAAAAGATTATAGTAATGTTCAATGAATTTTCTCAAAAGAAAATAAAAATTGATAATGATGTATTAGAAGTTAATAACTATATATTGCTTACAATAACTCCCCTCATATATACTTAATTGCAAAAATTTTTTTTAAAAATATAATTTCTTTATTTTCCTGACAATTTTGACTGCCCTGCGATCTTCATCAGAGTGTTCTTAACCACCTCTACCTTTTAAAATAACTGATTTTTTTCAAATTTATTATCTTCTTTTAATTTGAAAAAGTCAGTTATTTTAAAAAGAAGAGGTTAGAACACTCTGATGAAGACTGCAGGACAGTTGAAACTATCAGGAAAATAAAGGAATTATATTAAAAAAATTTTTTTGCATTAAAATGTATATGAGGGGAGAGTTATTGTAAGCAATATATATGAATATATAAAGAAATGCAAAGAAAGTAAAGGAGAAGAATATACTTCTAAGTTAATAACTACTAATACCTTGGTCAGATTGTTAATATAGAAGTAAACATGATGGACAAAATTAATCATACTAGAAATAACTTAATATTTAAAAAATGCCTATGTGTTTGTAAGGGTTTTAATAAATGTTTTACCAGTTCTTACTTATGGATCTAAGACTTGGACATATAACAGAAGAGTAGTACAGACTTCAGATAATTCAATGATGTATGGAGAGATGTATATAAGGAATAAGAAGGGATCAAACATGAAATACATGGGTGAGGTAACAAACAAGTGTTACTGACATCATTGAAAAAATCAAGATTGAAGTGAAGCTGGGCTGAACATATTGCTAAAAGAGATGGTAGTAGATGGCCAATTAAAATCTTAAACTGGATTCCAAGAGATTTTATAAGATTTAAAAAGAGACCACAGATGAGATGAATGAATGAAAAAAGTTTGCTGGTGTGTCGTTGAGAGGCTAAGAAACAGGAGAATGATTTAAATGTGGAGACCATTTACATTAAGATTGGTAATGGTTAAAAACGATAATACATCAAAACATATTGTAATAAAATATCAGGAATATATTATAAAACAAGCTATATCTTTGCAACTAAGCATTTTATAAATTTTTCTCGTAAAAATATAAGTTGTCCCCCCCACCATGGTTATGCTTGGTAATAAAACTATAAACTTAAAAAAAAGTTATTTCAATAATGATTTGAGCAGAATAACAAAGCTAAAATTAAATAGCAAAAGTATTTAATAGTTTTCATTATAAAGTGTTTTTATTGTAATCATTCTTGGTGCAATACCATAAAATTTGAAGTGTTTGAAAAATGTATTGCATAAATAAATGGGAAGGGGGAGGGTTGTAGCACTATAACTTTATTACAATTGAGTTTACTCTTTTTCTCTATTTATAAAAATAATAAACACTGTTGCAAATGTATAATCTGGAAGTATTACAAAAAGAGTCAAGCAATATATTATAGAAACTCATTAAATATCAATGCAGTTACCATTAAAAACATAAAATTTAAAAAAGGTCAAACATATTTTTATTACTAATTGTAGTTTGTCTAAAAGTTTGTGATGATAGCATTTTATTATATTTACAATTATATTCTGGTCTATTTCGATCACCTAATTTGGTAAATGTTTTTAGAAAAATTCAAACTTTATTGTATTTTTTCAAATACGTTTATCTATTAGTAATAACATAACATTTCACGTGGTAATTTTTCTGTCTTCTTCAGGTGTTGCTGGTTTGAGTAGTCACAGTATCAGCATGGGAACTGAATCAGTAACTTTTAAATTCACGAACATTAGAGTGTAAAATAATACACAAATCAACTAGACTATTCTATCAAGAGCAACAGTTAATAGAAATTTTATATACTTAACTATGAAGGTTCTCTTGATTTCTCAAATTTTTTTTATTTTTTAAAGGCAATATTAGTGAATGGTTTTCAATCATTATGAATAATGTTTGAAAAACACTCATTAACTTGGTTTTTAAAAAGAAAAAAATGGAGATAATCAACAAATTCTTAAAGACAAGAATATAAAATTTGTACTGATTTTATATTCTGCTTTTGCCAGAACAGTTTAATTGGATAGAGCTTAATCTTCAACTCAACCTTCATGATTCTAAAAGTCACCTTTGCCACTGATCATGCCAGCAGCAACTGAAGAAGAGAGAATAATACCACATGGTATTCTATACTAACATGTTTATCATTAATAATAGTTTAATGATTTGGAAAAATATAAACGATTAAATAGTGCAACATACAACTACATTAGTTAAAACAGGGAAAACTCTCCATACAGTAGTGCCACTCAGTAATCAATGGATGCAAGAAGGTTTGTGCATAAAATCCCTATCTAGTGCCTGCTCATCCAATATCCCCAGACTAGTTTCTAGCTTTTGGCTTTCATCAGTGAGGAGCCTTGGATCTGAGAGCACTGAGTGGCACTACTGTATGGAAAGTTTTGCCTGTTTTAATAGCTTGAGGAAACATAAAAAAATGGTGATCATGTGATGTTTAGTACATTATTAGTTGCTGTCTTCAGAATTAGTGTAAAATTTTATCCATAAATTAATTTAAAATGCAAGGTATTGTAAGAGATGTCTTACAATCAACCATCACGCCTATCCCAGTTTTTTTTCAATGTTTGAATTCAGGCCAATTGATAGGCAAATAGTTTATCCTACATACTTGTTTATATACATGAAACATACATATAAACTAATATTTTTATCTATTTTGATATACACCTTGAAAGCAGACAAATTCATTATATACACATGAAACATATATACATAAACATAAATAAACTAATGTTTGTCTATTTGTAGAAATTAATTTTTTTTTCTTTGCTTAATATCATTAACAACAAAAATAATCGACTGATAAGACAGATAGATATCTTCAAAGGTTAAAATATACGAGATCAAGATAGTTGCTAGGTGATAGTTTGAATAATGAAGACTAAATAAATAATAATGTTTTTATTATTTTTATTAGTTTGTAACAATAGGTTCTAGCTAGCACAAGAAAACAATCTCATGTTTTTCACTTGTCACACTAACAACTAAACCATCAGAACATAAAAAAAGTTTTTATTTTTTTTTAAAGAAAAATGTTCGTTGTTAAAAAACAGTAAGAATATGAAATGTAAGAATATGAAATTTAAAACTTAATGTTTATTTTTAAAAATTAATATAAAATCTTTAGGATAGAAGGTAAGTAGAAATTTAATCTTAGCTGTTAAAGTGACAAACTTCAATAAATAATTAGCAGGAATGAACTAATGATTTAATTTGTTCTACAAGCTTGAATTCATTGTTATTGAAATAAGTAAAAAGAAATGTGAAACTACTAGAAATTGTTTCTTTAAGCCATTTTCTTATATATATTGAAGCTACAATATAAATAACAGCCATTGATAAAATTCATTACAATGTGTTTGGAGTAAGTCAATACCATGGCATCCCAAGGTCAGCTTCGATGTCATTATAAAATTATCCATCAAAATGTCTATTTTACAAACCGCTGGTGAATATCAATCTTCAATGGATTTATGCTATGTGTTCAGAAGAGCTAATTGATATGTTTGTTTTTAACCAAGTAGTATGAAAATATATAAATATCAACAGTGTTAGTGAACAAGAACATTATGCATCGAGATTGGTATTTTTTGTTTATAGACTTTTAACAGTGGACAAATGCTCGCTTTCCCCAAGATATATATTTTTTGATTCACATGATTTTTATGTTTTGTTTTTATTATTTCTATTTGAAATTTCATGTATTGTGATTTTTTTCCCTTTATGTATTCAAGTTTCATCTTCAAATTCGGTCATATTGTGATTTTTTTCCCTTTATATATTCAAGTTTCATCTTCAAATTCGGTCAACTGCATTCACCTGCATTTTAAAAGTGGGAGCAGTTATTTGATATGTATTGATATGTTGATATATAAAGGGGGAAAGGGATCATAGTTAATAAATATGTATAATTAATAAAAATAAATTTACAAATACCTCTGGAAATTCAACACCAATTCATCAAGACTTCAAGTAAGGTTTTAATATAATCAACATTAAGTGCAGACACTAGAGCAAACAATATTACTTACTGATAAGTTTTTAATAATATCTATTTGTAATTGTTTATTTCTGAGTGCACAATTAATCAACTTGAGTAAATGGTCTTTTTCTTATTTTTCACTAATTTTCATGACTTACACACACATATAGATGGGAGTGGGACTATATATATTTTTATTTTTAAAAAAAAATTATATATTTACCCCAATCTATAAACATCATTCTGATAATTATATTAATGGGATAGATTTAGAATTACTAAACTCTCATTTTGCTTTTACATTTTGTTTTATATATATATTTAGTGAATTATCTAATTTCATTTTGTATGTACTGTAGTTTGAATTATTTTATTTTCTCTAGTGTAAATAAAGATTGATTGGATGACAGACTTCTATCATGAAATCTGGATCAGGAAGATTTGTTTTAAGCCATCAAAATGATAGACCATTCTTGTTAACTTAATATTTTTTTTTTAAATATTACTATTATATGTTATAGACAATTAATAAATATTACTGAGTTGTTAAAACCAATCTGATCTCTATTTGATCATCACTATTATTATGCATTTATACCATTAAAGGTTTCATGATCATCATCATCACTATGCATTGCTTTCCTAAATGATTGATCAATATTTTTCATATCTATGTTTATATATAGGCATATTTAGTAAATAATTAAGTCCATCCCTGAAGAGAGATGACTGCAAGAACTTCCCTAGTTTGAATTCTGTGGTATAATGGGGCCTGAAAGGGTTAATGTAATGAATATGCACTAGTCTAAATTACATTGAAATGTTTTAAGTAAATTATGAGCTACCATACTAAAAGTAGCTGTGATTTGGAACTAGGCATTTTACTGTGACATCTTTAGCATCCTATTCGAAGGCTTAGGTCTGACAGTAGTGAGATGCACTCCCTTTGTTATATGCTATTTACACCCAAATGGGATGTCGAATCAGATTTTTGATATGACTTGTTGTAAGTTATTTGACACATTGTATTCAAATCATCCTACTTAATCTTATTTACATCATCCTATGGCATACCCCCGCAGTTCTGTTATATCTGGTGCTCAACATTTTGGCCACGAACATAGTTTAGATGCAAGAGAGGTCCAGCCATTGGACTGGAATTTTAAAAAAAAATTTTTTTATATGTATATTTTACATCCTTAAGCTTTAAATCTCAAATCCATATTGGACATACTCTCTTATATAATACCAAAATATATTCAATAGGAATGATAGTGAATAGATGTCAATTATTTTCTTTTGAGGAATTTAAGATTCACATTAAAAGTAAGTAACATTAAAAGTGGTGAATGCAACATGTGGTGGAGAGAACAAATAGAGATCAATTTTTAAATAAATAATCAATAAGTGAAATAAAAAATAGAGAAATTAGGCAAGCTAAAACACCAGCTTTTTTTTTTTTTAAAAAAAAAGACAATAAAATGCACACAAGTGTGTTCATAAAAAAATAGAAGTAAATAAATAAATAATGACATGAAGTGGCTAGGAGCCCTACAGTATAGTATTTTGACATATATAAGTACAAAGTTTTTTTTTCAATAGATGTTACTTAGAAGTAGAGTAATATTTGGAAACAAAATTATAGAGATTATGGAAGAGACATTAGATACTAGTAATGGGGATGGGTCTTCATCAATCCAAACTCCTGGGGGATCTATAATAGAGGAGAATGAATCTTCACAGAGACAAAGAGAAAGCCAATAGCTTTCAAATGCAAGAAGTCCCACTGACAAGATTATTCAAGCACCTGGAATTAAAATAGTGCAGTCTGCATGATCATTACACAACAAATGTTTCAAGAAATGATGGCCAATTTGAATCAAAATATCATGGCAAGTATAAGCAACTTGGAGGCAAATATGGCAACTACTGATATCAATAACATGAGCAATGATCTGAATAGTAAGATGGGCAGTATGAAAACAGAAATGGATAGTTTAAAATCAAACATGATGAGCATGGAAGTGAGAATCAATGCTAATATAGAATTAAATATAAGTAGCATGGAGACAAAAATAAATGCCAGTATGTAAAATAAAATGTATGCCATGAGGGGAAGATATGAATATTAAGTTAGATTATGGCAAACAGAGATGATGTTAGCAAGATAGAAACAGACCTGAAAGGAGACATCTTTTGAGATTTGAAAGGTGTAAATAGGGTAGAAGCCTGAATGAAGACTGAAATAGAGGGAGTTGAAAATAAACTGATTGAGAACATGGGACAGTTATCTCTAGGGTTAGAAAATATACAGAAAGTTAGTGCTGAACAAAACAAGGGATGGAAAGAATGATATAAAAAATGGATGAAAAGATTGTGTCATGGGCAATATACAGAATTTACAGATGGTATTGTTACTCAACTAGATATGAAACTCAAAGAGGTCTATTAGACCCACAAAACTTTCAGGGAAGAAATCAGAAAAAACCAAGGAAGACACAAGATTTTCAAAGTCAAGAAGGAACTTCAAGCCATTCATACAAAATTGGATCATGTTTCTATTACACAGGATAAAGAAGGTGGAACATCCAATGAGGCTGAAGAAATGCTAAATTGATGTTTGGACCAACTTGGGAACAAGTTAGCATCTTCAGAAACTGAAACATGGCATCAATTTGATAAAATGGACGAGTCTCATCAATCAAAGATTTTTAAAAGGGGAATCTTAATGGGACCCAAAAGTACTAATGCATATGGCATGACAATCTGAAGCAGGCACAAGAACTCAGAAAAATAGGGAAGAGAAGATAGTGATATGAGTCACCTGGAGATAGCTATTAAGGACCCACAAAGAATGAGTAACCATTGTATGAAATCCACTCTTCCACATCATGGCTTGATAATTACCTCCATAATGTTCACTGAGGACACTCTTCCAGACATGTATCGAACTAATTCTAATCACTATATGATGAATCCACAAAAGGATGCTTCTGAAATGATGAAGATTCAACATGCCCAACACATAAATGAATCAATCAATTTGATAAATTAAAGGTATCTAAAGTAGTCCCGAACGAAGCTCAATAGAAGTTACGAAGCTTAAACTTGCATTTTTCAGTAAACAGAAACTTTTCTAAGGGTGACAAGAAGCCCCGAATGAAGCCCCAATAGAAGTTACGAAGCTTAAACTTGCATTTTTCAGTAAACAGAAACTTTTCTGAGGGTGACAAGATAATAATCACCTATAGCCACCCACAAGGAGATGCTTTGATGTGATGGGAATCTCTATTTCAGACACCATCTACCTTTGATGATTATCAAATGTTAATGATCAGGAACTTCTGAAATAGGGACAGACAGGAGGCTATACTATATCAGATGTTTCAGGAAAAATATAGGTCAGTACCTGGAGAGACACTAAGTTCTTCAGATGGCATGTCACAAAATTACATACATTAAATACCTATCATTTTAATGAAAGGGAGATCATTAGGATTGTGAAAAGGAATCTCACATTGAGGATAGAACAGTCACTATTGTGCACAAAGGTGGAAAATATTGAACAGGTAGCTGAATTATTGACTAGTATAGACATGAGCAACATCATCTTGTCTACTAGACTCCCTGAAAAAAGGAAGGAGATAGATATAAACACAATATTTTACCAAAAAATGGAAAAACAATAATGATCCTAATCATTGGCCAGGTAAAGCCATGCAAAATAATTCCCCAAAGTATATGGTCACCAAAAAGGGACCGGTCTAATTATGGTAAGGCATGAATAAGCCCTAGTAGTCCAGGAAAGTCTCCAAAATCAGGGTGTAGTAACCATGCACCTAAAAAACAAAAGGGACCAAACTAGTAAGGTACTTGAGGTTATGTTCATCACCTCAAGACATCAGATACATTGAAAAACATGCAACTGACCCTCTATAGAGAGATCACTAAATGATGTGTTCATGAGATGATAAAGTGCCTAACTCTGCTTTACAAAGCTGCCCCATGAGAGGTTTCGTTTGAGGGTTTGCTGGTTAAGGCACTATTAGATTCTGGTAGCCAGATTTTAGTGGTGTCAGGCAAATTTTATCAAAAAATTCTGACCAAAAACCTCAATGTCAAAATCTCGCCACTAAAATCTATCCAGGTTATCATGGCCAACAACAAGAAAGCCAAGCTAGCTTAGAAATAAATCTGAATTAAGATTGAAGTAGGCCAAACCCTCTAACATGTTTTTGATACTCAATGTTTTAATCCATGATGTCAATCTTAGGGCAGACTTTTTACACTTGAACACCTGTTATTGATTTCTCTAGCAAAACAATTAGAGTAAACGATGGTCTTGGAGATGACATTGTTTCCAAGATATGATCTACTTGAGGTTGATTGTATTACACCCAGTATCCCAGAAGCACTCTTAAATGATAAACTCACAGAATCCAACTTGCTTGGAAGCGATGATGAATTTAAATTGTGATCTGTTATAATGGAATTTAGCCAGATTTTCAGATACCAGGAGTGAAAGAGGGATTCCAACAAAGAATTAAATTGGAGCAGGACCAACCATTTCACTCCAGATTGCATCCTATTTCATACCAGTATTGAGAAGAGATATCCAAGCAGATTAATAAAATGCTGGATTGGGTATCATTTCCAAATGCTCTTCACTGTTCTGTAATCCAGTTGTGACATGAGATTTTGTTTGGATGCGAGTCAATTGAACAAAATTATTGTCTCTGACAGGAATATTCCACTGCATGAAATTTGGAAATAAGGTGTTTTCCACTTTTGATTTGACCTCCAGTTATTGGCACATTTACACTGCCTTCCGACATGAGGGTAGTGGTGCTAGTCTGATTAGATGCCTGGATAAAACCCTATCTTCTGAGATTAAAGATGTTAACCATTTATGTGGATGATGTAATTATTGCACCACTATGATCGACGAACACCTTCAACATCTTGCATTTTTTTGAAGAGTGCTCCAGAAAGTGGATCAAAATAAACGTGAGACCTTAGTTTCTAACCAGGTAGTCTTCCTAGGTCATGCCATTGGTTGCAATGGAATAATGCTCCATCCAGAGAAAATCAGTGCCATTCAAAACCTCCCCAAACCAATTAATAAAAAACAAATTAGATCATTTTTAGGCTTATGTAATTTCTACAACCGTTTCTACCAAAAGTTCGCTGACTGCATGGAACTGTTGCTAAAACTGATTAGAAAAGATGAACAATGGAAGTGGACTGAAGAACAGGACCGAGCATTTGAAAATACTAAAACAGGGTTCTTAGAGTAAACCATGTTAGCCTTCCCTGATTTTTAGAGTAAACCATGTTAGCCTTCCCTGATTTTAATAAATCATTCATTGTTCGAACATAGTTGTTTCAGATTAGGAGTAATGTTATCTCAAATCCAGGATGATCAACCTGAAGTTCTCTATTTTATCAGCCAGCTCCTGAAGGGTCCAGAGATTAATTATAGTTACTGAGAAGGAAGCACTAGCAATAGTGTGGGCCTTCCAAAAATTTTGACAGATGCTACTTGGAGCTACCTGACTAATAGTTGTCTACTCAGATGAAGTTTGCTGCTATAGGAATTCAATTACACCATACAATATTGCAAAGGATCCAAGAATGTAGTAGCTGATGTGCTAAGTCAAAACCAATGTAGGTCAGAACATAATCATTTATCGGTGGACAATGTCTCCATTACGAATGTCAATATAATGGCTGAAAGTAATGTAGAGAATGAGTTGGAAAACCTATCCGAGATACATTTCAATGATCTAGAATTAAACCCAATCATGAAAGTTTTGTTAGGGAAGGTTTTGAATGTGCTCAAGAATCTTACTCCCTTCAAACTGGAATAGGTCTTACTATACAGAATTGATTGTGATGCTGATGAGTGGAGGATAGTAATATCAACACCATTAAGAGACCCACTCATAAAGTACATACACTACCTGTATGGGCACTATGGTGCTCACAAGACAGAACACTCTTAAAAATTGGTTTTACTGGCCAAAAATGTACAAAGACATCTTGAGGTCACTCAAAGACCGTCTAACTTGGTTTGAAAACCAAAATTATATCAACTCG
Source organism: Epiperipatus broadwayi (assembly GCA_028023455.1). NCBI lineage: Eukaryota > Metazoa > Onychophora > Udeonychophora > Euonychophora > Peripatidae > Epiperipatus > Epiperipatus broadwayi. The sequence continues at coordinate 2,083,773 of JAQFVV010006288.1, forward strand.
ATTAAATTCATTTATACCAGAAAGACCAAACAAGATCTTAGCGATTGACTATTATGGGTCATTGCCTCCATTTAACAAGCAAAGGTATTTATTAGTCACCCATGATCTTTTTATCAAATATGTCACTGCTTACCCAACACCCCAAGCCAATACTAGACATACAATCAAAGTATTGGACACCCTCCAATTCCTGATAGGAAAGCCTAGGAGCATTTTAACTGATCGGGTACTCCTTTCCTATCCAAGGAATGAAATGGGTGGCAAAATCAGGGATCAAACATGTTTTGACCTCCATTAGGAATCTTGTCAAATCCATGTGAACGTGTCATGCAGGAACTTGGGATATTTGTTTAGGACCTATTTAGAGGAAGAGCACAAGGGGTGAGTCAAGCAGACAAAACAGGTAGTCATTTATCAATTGGAGTGTGAATGAGTCAACTGGATTCAAACCTATCCGACTAATATTTTCACAAAATTATGCCTATGCTATTTAAAAGGTAGATAACCTGTAGCCACAAAAATCATAATAGGTAAAAAAAAGGATATATTGCAAGCTCAAAAGTGATATACTATGAAAGCAAATCATAGTTTTCAGAATGTAAGGTTAAACATGAATTCAGAATTGAAGATAGAGTGCTAATAAAAACTCCATCCTAGTAAACCACATGAGGGATCATATACCATCGTTAAATGCATTTTGGGTAAATCAAGAAGGAAAGATCCGAGGCACATATAATGCCTGTATCTTAAAGCCCTATTTTGGATGTTAAATAGGTAAACTTTGTAACAATAGCAGGTGTGATGTATAATAAAAAAATATGTATATAAACACACATATATAGTACAGGGTTAGGAATATTAAGTTTGATGAGGGTATTTCCCAAGTAACACTTAGACACAATCATGGGAATATCTAGGGGCTAACTAAAACAGACATGATTTGATATTTGGCTAGACCTTCAGAATGCAATAGCCTCAAAGGAGCATGGAGGTTGGCAAATAATTTCATGTGCCTTTTGCAACACACACATTCTTGGTTATGCATCCAATATAAAACCATCAAAGTCCTAAATCCAGCATACTATTTGAACTTCCTAAACCAGCTGTTAAATAATAAAAAAATATTTTGGGAAAATTGACGTAGCAACCCTTCACCAAACCCAAAATAATCATATATTCTTAATGTACTTGTGTTAAAATTTAAAATCCAGTTTAAAATTTTAACTCTTTTAAGGAGAGGGGTGTTATAAGAGATGACTTACAACCAACCATCACATCTATCCCAGTTTTTCTCAATGTTTGAATTCAGGCAAATTGATAGGCAAGTAGTTTATCCTATGTACTTGTTTATATACTGTGCCGGTCGGATTTGTATGTTCACATAACAAAATCTAGCATCTAGGCAAAAGTACCTCTAATCCAATCGTGCGCAAGATACACAGGTCAGGAACACTCATGAATTCTGCCCTATTTGCCTATTCCCCAGATCTATAACATTATGAGCAACAATCCCGATGACATCGATTAATCCACTTCTCATCCGCCGGCATCAATCATCGGAGACACAAAAAGACTCAAGGCTAACTCATGATAGACTAACTTAATAACATATTAATTATGTGTAGAGCGGAGATCATCTAGTCATATTTAAGCTTAAGAAATAACTTAATATTTATCTTAACTAAAGAAAGCATTGATTCGAGTTTGATGTATATATATTTACGATTTATTAATAATAATTATGTCGGGTCATTTAGCCGACGTGAGCCTCAGGATTATTGTAGCTATTTATTTGAATCATTTTATACAATAACATGATAATTGCAGCTATGCCAACAATATATATGTTTGAATAAATGAGCGCTATTAGAATATATTTTTAGAACGCTATCACACCCCCAGAAATGAAAAGAGCATTTGATTACTTTAAACAATAATTTTAACATAGATAATATTTGATTACATTTAATGTGATAGTCAACTTGGAATTTTAGATAATTAATGCGCAGGATGGGTAATGAACAATTTACACAAACAATACTAAATTTATCGTATTAAGACTTATATTAAACTAATGGCAATATGTTTGTTTAAATAAATCATTTCATTACGGCTTATGAATACTTCTGGGCTAATGATAAGATAAGGAAAAGTGGTGCGTGCATGGTGGCTTATTGGGTCGGTCCTTTTATGGATTCTGGAGTGTGCTTCGTGAATTCTAAGAAGTGACCGATTGCCTCTGCAAACTTTGGCAGGGTCGGTTTGATGAACGAAGGGCGGCCAGCTATGCCTATCGGGCTGGTTTTTCCAGAATGATCCCTGTATAAAGCATGCTTGTAAGACTGTGGATGTCCCCCAGGTGGTTTTTACAGCCTGGTTTAAGGACAGAGAGACGACGATGGGGTCCGACTTTGCGGTTGTCTCCACGTAAGAAAGAAGCACGAATATATATACAAATAGAATGGCCTTTACGCACTAAATTCTTATTAATAAAGCATAAATATATTTCTGAAATTAAAGATTATTGGGACGTATTTATTGCCCACAAATTATGAACTATTCAGCGTAATGACATGGCTTCACTTTAAGCAAACAGGGATAATTATACATATAAATATAGACTAAAAAGGTTAAGGTCCCCCTCCCCTTACATTATATTACTTAATGTTATTCATTACTTTTTACACATTAAATCTCAATTTTGATTGATTTATGCCCTTGTGAAAATACATTAATTGATTATAAAGTAAATGGGTGGTCGTAATAGCTAAGATTAAATTCACATATATAATATAGTTGAAAAATAAAAGATATCGCATTATTTAGGAAGGAGAATGGAAAAAACAGATGTCAAATCTGTTTTTCAACAGTAAACATGAAAAATGTAATTAATTTATTTCTCTAAAACCACGAGCATCTGGGCAAGCTGAATAAGATTTGTTTTGATCAATTAGAAATTATTTACCCAGTAAATGATGGGTGGGGAAAACAAAATAAGTTATATGCTGGCGATTTTAGAATATTATTGGCATTAACTTTAAAAGATAAATACATAAAAACATTAATAAAAATTGTTGGCCACTTTTAAATAAAAGAAAAGAAAAACGTTTTATATAAGAGACTTAGCATAAATTAGTTATGTAGAGTTATATATATTTATATTTGAAGACATTTAAAAGATATAGAGTTTAAAATATAAACATTACATAGAAGGCAGGATTTTAGGAATTATAAGCGGTCTGAGTTCTTTACCTTAATGATTGAGAAAAGCATTTCACTAGGAATCAGTCCATCGGTATTGTCACTAGATCTAGGCTTCAGGATGAATTGAGATAGCACTTCATTTCATTGGAAAAGCATATATATAGTTCAGTAGCACAGAGTACAGAAGCTTCGTTCATGGGATCAGCATGTTAGAACGGAGGGAAAGGTGAAACTTACTACTCACCACACTGCGTGAAAATTACATCGGGCATGGATCACCACACATTGCGTGAAAATTACATCGGGCATGGATTATGTTCAGCAGCATGGCTATTTAATGATCTCTCCTCTTCCTTGTGGATTCAAATCCAGCAGTATTTATACTTTTAATTTGAATTTGTAACTAGGCAACTACTGCTGGACCTGAGGCGGTTTAAGCACTTAGATTTTGTTTGGCCGGATACTCTTATCTGGTAAGATGTTTGAAACAATGCAAATTTGTTATCAGTTTCTCGAACGATTGTTTTAAAATGACTCTTATGATTTTAAAACAAGATAGCGTGGACAATTTCCACTAATGGGTTTATTTTATTATTACCAATTTGTAATCTTCTATTTTAATCTAAAGGGTCTTCCGGGTTATTGTTTTTCGAGAGACTTACTAACAAGATTGCATCATTTCTGGCTACAAACTTATATATGAAAAATATAATAAGTATCATATATAATATCTTATATATATAATATACTATTAATTCAATCACAATCTTCTATGCTAAAGTATACATATATATTTATTATTTACGCCCGCATACCCATGAGAATATTATTATTAAATTAAATATTAAATTGAAACACATACATTTACATTATCTTATGCTATTGAGTAAAAAAATATATTATTAGTTATGTGTATACGTGCGTAAGGACGAGTTTGAATACGGTTAGGTGGTAGGAGATTGGATGTGGGCTGTGAAGCAGGATCTGAGCATCAGATCATCTGCTTCAATACATATAAACTAATATATAAACATAAATAAACTAATGTTTGTCTGGTGAATAGTATGAATAATGAACCAAACCACTTGATGGTGTTGTTTTTCATAAAATGCACATCAATTGGCCTTAATTTAATGCTAACACAACAATAGGTGTTTTTTGAGCCATAACAGGCTGCCTGAGGGTGATGTATTCTACGATTATGTAATGAAATACTACACCCATTGCATTGCGACAGTATTTATCAAGTAAGTGCTCTTAAACTCTCGCTACGATCTGATTTAATGGTAACTGTATTTGAAAGAGAAGAAACTCTGCAAAAATTCATTGTCAAATTTTTTAGAAAGCATAGTGGAGTTAGTATTCCGTATTAAGAACTGTCATTTCATCACACATTCCCCTATGCTTTTGAACTGCACACAATTTGAAAAGATTCTTCTTTTCAGCAGTTGTTTTTGATTTTGCATGCAAATGCCCGTTTTCACGTGAATCCGTGCAAGAACTGTAAGGGAAATTAGTTTGAGGGCTCCAAAATCACATTACTTACAGCTTTGAGGCTTCCCTGTTATTTTATTTGCATGTTATTTTTGGCTTTTTTTTATGGCCCCGAAAATGGTGTTCTTATTGTTACTTGTTTTTGTTCAAAACTTGTCCAAAGTTTCGTTTATTTTTGATTCAATAAATTATTTTGTGGGAAGCTGTTGTTTTTTATTGTTCACATGATTATAAAGTATGGTAGGTAGTATTTGATAAGTTTCATTAACAGTTAATTAAAGTAGGTAATATTTTATTATACCAAAATTGAAAAAGGAGTGTTTAAAAATTTATTCAAAATGCCCCACCCCCCAAAAAAAATATATGAAATAATAATAAAGAACTGTGTGGTAACATAATAAAATGTTCAAAAAAACCAAAAAGAAGTTGATAATTAAAAATCAAAACAAACCTTCCCCGCTAGCCCACCACACCTCCCCCGGCTTGAAAAAAGAAGTGTTCTTTAAAAACAAACTGTCTTTTTTAAAATTAAAGGCCCAAAAATTAGGAAGAACTTTTCACTATCATATAATATAGCTTTCTGTAGCGTAAAGATTTGAAACAAAAAAATAGAAAAGCCTCATAATAAATTAACAAAAAAAAAAAGATGACAATTCAAAATCAAAACAACCCCTCTCCACCACCCTCTAAAAAACTAAGTGTTTGTTTATTCAAAAGTATCAAATTGTTGATGTCTTTCAGCAAATCAAAACATCAACCAAAAAAAAAGAACATAAGTTCAAAGCAAACAAACCCTCCCCATCTAAAAACAACAAAGTGTTTGTTACTGTATTTTTGTGTAAACAAACTGACTGAGCGTTAATCGACAATTTCAAAGCAAACCAACACTCCTAACACCATCTAAAAATAAAGTGTTTGTTTCTTAAAAAAACGAACCAAAAAAAATAAAAAAACCGGGTGAAAAAAAAAAACTTTGGTTTACCATAAGTAATATTATGTGAAAAAAACCAACGAACAGTTAGTCGATAATTTAAAAACAAACCAACACCCCTAGACCATCTAAAAACAAAATATTTGATTAAAAAAAAAAAAAACACGGGTGAAATAAAAACTTTGGTGGTTTACTGTAATATTATGTAAACCAAATAGACAGGCTGACAACGAAAAAAAAAATTAAAAACTGGTTGAAAAAAAAACTCTTACCATAATATTATGTAAACAAACGGTAGGGTTCAGTATTCATACTATTACCATTTGTCTATTTTTTTTATTAGTTTGTAACAATAGGTTCTAGCTAGCACGAGAAAACAATCTCACGTTTTACACTTGTCAGGCTAACCACTAAACCACCAGATCATAAAGAAAGTTCTTTTAATTTTTTTAAAAAAATTGTTCGTCATTAAAAAAACAGTAAGAATATGAAACTTAATGTTTATTTTTAAAAATTAATACAAAATCTTTATCATTTGGATAGAATGAAAGTAGAAATTTAATCTTAGTTATTAAAGTGACAAACTTCAATATATAATTAGCAGAAATGAACTAATGTTTTAATGTGTTCTACAAACTTGAATTGTAATGGAAATAAGGAAAAAAATGTGAAACTACTAGAAATTGTTTCTTTAAGCCATTTTTTTATATATATATATTGAAGCTACAATATAAATAAATCATTACAATGTGTTTGGAGTAAGCCAATACCATGGCATCCCAAGGTCAGCTTCGATATTATAAAATTATCCATCAAAATGTCTATTTTACAAAACATTGGTTAATATCAATCTTCAATGGATTTATACTATATGTTCAGAAGAGATAATTGGTATGCGTTTGTTTTTAACCAAGTAGTATGAAATATATAAATATCAAGAGTTAGTGAACAAAAACGTTATGTAATGGAGATTGGCATTCAAGTTTATAGACTTTTAACAGTGGACAAATACTTGCTTTCCCTAAGATATATATTTTTTGATTCACGTGATTTTTGTTTTGTTTTTATTATTTCTATTTGAAATTTCATGTATTGTGATTTTTTTCCTTTATGTATTCATCTTCAAATTCGGTCACCTGCATTTTAAAAGTCGGAGCAGTTATTTGATATGTATCGATGTTGATATATAATGAGGGGAAGGAATCATAGTCAATAAATATGTATAATTATTAATAAAAGTAAATTTACACATCCCTCTGGAAATTCAACACTGACATCAAAGTGACCTCAAGTAAGGTTTTAATATAATCAACATTAAGTGCAGACTCTAGAACAAACAAAATTATATTACTTACTAATAAGTTTTTAATAATATCTACTTGTAATCATTTATTTCTGAGTGCACAATTAATCAACTTGAGTAAATGGTCTTTTTCTTATTATTCACTAATTTTAATATGACTTACACACACATATAGATGGGAGTGGGACTATATATATATATATTTTAAAAAAAGTTATAAATATATTTACCCCTATAAACATCATTCTGATAATTATATTAATGGTATAGATTTAGAATTACTGAACTCTCATTTTGCTTTTCCCTTTTGTTTTATATATATATTTAGTGAATTATCTAATTTCATTGTGTATATACACTTGGGTCTCGTTTTATGCGGATTATTTTAATGCGATTTTGAAGTTATGCGATTCATGTTTCTTCTTAATAATTTTCATATTTCACTATATTTATTAGATATCAAGAAATTTAAATTATTAACAACTTATTTTGACTTGAAATACTTTTTTTTTTTTCAAAAATATAACTTTATATTAGCAACTAACGTGAATATGCCTGAAGCTAACCTACTTATACTAATGAGTAAATAATAATAATAGATTTATACTTACATATAAAAACATCGCAATAAATATTCAAAAATTTAAAACTTTTAAAATGTATTTTGTTAGGTATAACTGAAATAAATAATATAGATTTTTAAAATAAATAACAAAGATTTTATTGATTTTATAAACAGAAAATATTTTTAATGATAATGTATAATATTTTTGTTTTGATTGCAATCCTCATTTTTTTAATATAGAAACAAAATAACATTTAAAATTTATTTCAGTAGTAAAAATCAGTTGTCAACAGAAAAACATTAACACAGCAGAAGACTGAAATTGGCACTAGTTGTGTAAATGGGATGGAGCAGAATATGGTAAAAATTAGAGTGAGGAATTGAAAATAAAGTAACTAACAAGTTTCTCTGGGCATAATTGCTGAGAGATTCTCGACTTCGTTCAAGAAGAAGCTACATCACATCACATCGACAAATCTGATTTCTTACAGTTTACAATCGAACTGCACATTCGAAAATAGCGATAATGATTATAATACGTATGAAAAAATGTCAAATTAAATACTGTAGTTAATAAAAAAAAGTAAAAAAAGGTTGTCTTGTACGAATTTTTTTCAAATATTTGATATTTTTTATTAGTCATACTTTATTTCCTTATTTTTTTAATGCGAATTTTAAAGTATTTTCCTTGTTGCTTTGCTTTTATGCGAATTCTGAAAATTACAGACCCTATCCCCCATTTTTCAACGTAAGTTAAGTCTATTTTTGTGCGATTTTTTTTAATGCGTGTTTTCTGTGGAACATATCTACTGCATAAAATGAGACCCAGGTGTATTGTACTTTGAATTATTTTGTTTTCTCTAGTGTAAATTTACGTCATCCTATGGCATACTCCACGGTTCCGTTACAGTATATTTAATAGATCATAACATATATAACTCACCTTTATTTTCATTTGATCATTAGAAAATTCAATTATCATCTTTCTATTTCTCTACTTTATAGAAATATAGTATTCAGTTTAGTACATAATTTAATAAATATTTGTGTTCTCACAGTTAGTAACTCAAATTTCTGAGTAAATAAATCAGTAACTATGATGATAATTTAGCATGAATGTTGCCCTCTTAATATAATTTTTCTACTTGTTTACAGTTCACATGCCAAAAATAGGTCCAATGCTGCTTTAGTGCAGCAATAGTAACATATACTAAAGCTAAATATTCCTGTATCAAAGCTCAACCTGATACTTGTAATACTTGAACATCATGATTTCTTGAATAACAGTTAATCATTCAATTATTATTAATTATCATGAAACATCAAAGTATTATTAAGCAACACCAAAGCTAAATATTTCTGGATCATTCAATTATCATTATGATAAAACATCAAACTATTAAGAAACTTAATTACAATTGACAATATAAATCCAAGTCAGTCATGGTTTTTAAAAAATGAATTAGTCACAAATGTATATATATAAATTCTAATGATAACTTGAGTATCAGATTTTTTTTTATTAAAAGTAGTATTAAAAGATATATATATATTCAATATAATTGTAATTTTCTTTATTTAAATTTTGATTTCTTGTATTAAAGTAAACTCAGACAATTATAGTAAAGAAATCACAAGAAAATCTTAGAATCAAAGCAAAGATAGACAAATATTTGTAATTAAAATAAAAAAAATCACAAGGAATAACAAATACCTATAACTTGAAAAAAAAAAAAGGTTCTGATTTCCCTGGTGATATATTTATTCAATTGAAAATCAAACAATAACAAAAAAAGAGATTAAAATACAGCAACAAAATAAAACAAAATAATCAAATATATTAAAAAGACAATTTTTATTAAAACCAAATCATATAATCTTCCAAAGAGTTGCTCCAAAATTTCATATTTTTACTATTTTTTTTTTTTTTTTCAAAAATAACACAAAAAGCATCTTCTCGTGCACAAACACAGATCTTTTGTACTTTACACTTCTATGTGCCTCTGAAAAAAAAAAAAAAGATACTTTATAAAGAGTAACTAAATTTGAAGTATGTATCTATATTTTATAAACATAGGTTATATATAATATTTCTGTAATGTAATTTTCACTACATCACTCTCACACAAAGTAGGGACTAGATATGTGAAAAACATGTATAATCCCCAAGATGCACATTTAGTGCTGAACCAGCTCTCATCACTTGACCCAGACCACAATCTCTTACATATATCTTTATCATTATTCAGTATATAATAGCCAAATACTGCAGTTTAATTGATATGTCAAAGTTGTGAGTGCAGTAAGTTTGACACTTATCAATTAAACTGCAGTATTTGGCTACCTATATATACTGAACAATGATAAAAATATGTATTAAGAGATTGTGGTCTGGGTGAACTGACGAGTGCTGGTTCAGCATGAAATGTGCATCTTGGGGCTCATACATGTTTTTCACATCCTTGGATGTATGTTTATGATTACATCCCTCCACAAAAAGTTAAAAATGGCTAGAAATTAGTCCCCATTTGAAATGAAAGTGGTGTAGTGAAAATTACATTATAGAAATATTATTAAGTAGATAATCTTTAATCTAATGAATGTCTAATAAATAGCAATATATTATGTATATAATGTATTTTATAAACATAGATAGATGTAGTAACATAAGTGAAACTACACATATTGTTTTTCTTTATCTTCATCTACTTTCTTTTGTCCAAAAATTGAGAAAACAATAAACATTTCCATCAATTTCTCAAAACTTTTAGTTATTTTCTCCATTGCCTTAAAAAACTAATGGGATAGAAATTTGACTATATTTCAAATATAAAATACTTCACTTTCACATAAGTGAACAACTCTTCATGACAAGCTTAAAAGTAGTACTTTTATCCACATGGATTATAATATTATAGTTATTAAAACAGTATGAAATAAAATTATTTATTACATATATTTAAAACAGAAATAGCATTAACTATTATATTTTGTTGAAGCAACACTTATGAATTAATAATAATAAACAGATTATTGCAACATTTCTTTAAAAATTTTTTTTACACATTGTAGCATTACATACAATTTTAAGATTATTTATTATTTTTAAAAATTATCTTCCATTATTGTTTATTTATAAATACCATTCATATACATGAAATTAAAATTTCAAATACATTATACATTTTTAAATCCTAGTATCTAATTGTCAATTTTTTTTTTTACTGAATAGTTTTATTAAGTATTATCACAATTATTACTCAGAAAATAAGAGTACATAATACTAAAACCTCTTTCTTTAGCAATTAACATTCGACACAAACTTGATAATGGATATAAATTTCTATAGGATAAAAATAATTATCAATATATGATCTGTGAAATATTGTGCTGATAACCTAGAAAGGTCTTTCACAATCTCTTGGAAACCAGTTTAAGATTTCAACTGTCCATCTATTATTATCTCTTCTAGCAATATATCCAGCATAATTCCAATTCAGTCTCTTAATTCTCTCTATGATGTCAGTAATATAACTTTACTTTCTCACCCACATATTTCATTTTTGATCTCTTCTTGTTTCTCCTAACATACATCTCTCCAATATAACTGAAATATTTTAATCTTCACACAGTCATAAAGCAAGTAGATAATAGTGCTGATGATTGAATTCAAATGAATTATATTTTCAAATAATTTCCTCAAAATCAACTTTAGGGTCTTGCAATAACCTTCCTTATCCAGAAGTAATTTGTTTTATTTAAACTAATGATAAAGGCATGCATTGCAACCTTTCCTTAAGCCTATGTGAAAACTCCTTCAAATAAAATATTACCCCCCCCCCCCAAATCGCCATTTTCACTATCATTCTGACATTTTGAGATATAAGAAAAGGCACTGACAACTTGCGTTTACAAAATTATTAAAAACAATTTATTTACATTATTATTAAATCACACAAGCAGAATAAAATCATTCCAAAATTAAATAAAATTATAATATTAATCATATATAAAATGAAATAAAATAACCGAACCCTACATTAACTATATAATCATACAAACTTGTGATTAATGAATCTGGACACTAAAGGACTATTATCAACCATAGATACAGTTCTGTAATGTAATTTATTCTTCAACTGTAATATTTAAATCATAAATAATATTGTTGATACACCTCCCTCACAGGTATAGGCAAACTATAGATTATCAAGATGTTATGGCATTTTAGATTAAAGTTCCGGACACTTGGATAATTTATCATAGAAAACTACGTTCCTGGCTTGAGTTTAATATATTTTCAAGTTACCTCAGCCAATTACATCATATAACTGTTTTGCAATATAATTAGCCATGCATAAAGAGTTTTTCTGGCTATGATTTGTTTTGAAAGCACAGTCTTTTCTTAGAACAACAAGATTTTTTAAAAATAATAATTACAGTTCAAATAAGTGCTTTTTCTGGACTGAAGAAGCATGGATAACTGAATTTTTATCGATTTTTTTCATAATCAGTTGTCTCATATTGCAGTTCTCTTCATCAATAACTTCTAAAGATTTTTTTTTTTTTACTTATTTATAGCATCACAGTTCCATGTTTAAAAAAATGCCTTCTATCATCCTCTAACTTAATTCTTCAAAGAATCTGTAACATTTTTAATTAGCTTTCTTTTGTTTTTTTTTCTTTAATCTTTAATGATAGATTTCTAGATTCTTCTTTGTTATCTACAAATATTTTCAAATTTTGGATTATTCTGATAATAAAACTTACTTCTTTTTTTAATCTTTTTTTAATTACATGGATTAAATTTATTTTAAGCTATTTTATCTTTTACCCCCCCCCTCCACACACACTTTAATCCAGGTAAAAATCCACATATATGTACAGGCTTTTCTTTTATTTAATTACTCTCCTACAATTTCTGTAAATTATTTTACGGTAATGTTCTTGTATTATTGATTAAGAAAACAGTCGTAATATAGAAATATTCTGATCAACAATTGCTATGCCATTTAATCTATGCAGCTGTGACCTGCCCCTGCCTACACCAGTAGATCACATGTATAATCACATTATTTATATAAATTCAGTAGAACAATCTATTAGGCATCAAAGGTGAGACATAATCAAGTCCTAACTGACCATGAGTATTTAAAGCTAGAAACTATATTCATTCATATATTTATTCTGGAACTAATGCCAAGTATAGCTATGAAAACTTATGTATATAATTACTGACAAAAATACACTGAGTCGATTGGTATGTACAGACATATCTACTGAGAAACCAACTAAAATCAAAGGATAATTTCCTTCCAAAAAAATGCAGCTTCATATAAAAATTGTCCCACACCTACCTCAAATTAGCACAGACAACTACTATAAAGATACATCTCTATGCTATTCACATTAATCTTCCAAATGATCACACAGCCTTGTTTTAGTTGTTTTGATTTTCATGATTGAATGGTTTCAATTCTTAGGCATTATAGTTCCCTTTTATACCATTTTTATATTTCCATTTAATTCCCAATAGTCGTACCATTGCCATATTCTTTGTTCTCTTAAAAAAAAAAAAATGTTTTATTTACTCTTCAATTCAGCTCACAGATAGCATAACAATCTTCTTTGGACTTACATATTCCTTTATTTTATATGCCATTCTTGTTTTCTATCAAGATGCTAAAAGATTAGTTTTTCAATAAATTTGTTTTTAGTAGTCACTTTAATATCAGTATTATAGTATTTTCCATAAGGATGTATATATCTTTCATCTTAATAGCAAGATTATAGCTATACCCCACTATAAGTGAGACACTCTTAATTGAATTCCATAACCTTCTTTAATTCTAATTTCACTTCTGGTGTGGGCAAGAATTTCATTTTGTTTTTGATTTCTGCCTTATCATTGTCTTTTTTTGAGCTATTCACGGCTTGATATTTTGCATAGGGTTTATTTTTTTCTTCAAAGCGTTGATATAAGCTTGGTTATGAGTTTTGTCAGCTTGCTTGCTTAATTGGCCATGCATACTGGTAGCAATGACATTTAAGTATTCAGCAACATGCTTTATGGTCTTAGTAATGTTTAAAATCATTTGTTTAACCTTGAAGGGCAGATTATAACAGATTATTCATACAATCTGTCTCTCAGTTATACTATAAGATCTAGGGTTACCTTGGCTACCTGCCTTTTAAAGAATGGAAGCTTTCTCCATGGAAATACTGCATTACCTAGTATTAAAGAGTTTCGTCTCTTCCATATTAGAAGTTATTTACAAAGACTTACTTATATCTTCGAAATGTGTTGGGTTTAATCCCATAACACTTGGAAATCATGACATACTATAGCTGAGTTTAGTTTAAAATATATATCTAAACTATTTATATGTTCTACAATTGTTTCAACTATCTGGCCTTTAAATATTCAGATTTTTAAAAACTGATTTTTACCGAGGTTAGTTCCCCAAAACTACTCCATTTAACCTCTTATTTCTGATACTGTTCTTTATTTCCATTTTAACCACCCCTATGGCTGTCTGATTCTAGGTTTTCAAATTTCAAGTTCTTCATATTTTTTTATCCTTTTCTTGCTCTGCTTCTATTTTACGAAGCTTTCCTTTGCCTGTTCTCTATTCACTTGCTGATTTTCCCCTATCAATTTTCACTGTTAATTTTTAAATTGTTTAGTAGGTGGTCACAACTTTTATATTTTTTTGCATCTTGTTTACTGCCTTTTCACTCTCTATCACTTGAACCTATCTTTTCACTACACTCTTCTTGCTTCTCATTTAATTGACTAATTTTTTCCTCAAATTTTTCCGAGAATGTTTCTATCATGTTCTTACTTTCTCTTACTTTTTCACAAATCTCTGTAATCATTTGCTGACTCTCCTGAGACAAAATATCAATTTTTTATTGCTATGCAATGAGGTTTTACTGCATTCCATCTATATTTCATAGCATTTCATTAAATTGTTTAATGCATTTCTACTGGGTATCCTCCATGGTTTTTTTCATTTCTCATAATTCAGCATCACTTTTCTCTTGGCTTTCATGTACATCTTAAAATTTTAAAACATTTTCTGATGGTTTTCCAAAATTAAATCAGACAACATTCTCATGTCAATTATAAAACAAGTTACTTCTACAGATTTAAGTTTGGTTCATTTAAGCTTCAATTCCACTGACTGTTTGCCTCTTGCATTGTGGTTTCTTCAGGTTTGATTCTTGTTCCATTTATTTCTTTACTTAGCGAATATATATATATGTAATCTTATAATTGAATAACAACAACCAAAGAAGCATATGTTAATTGCCCAGTGGCAACTTCGCCATTGGAGGTTAGAACAGTCCTCAGTTTCGATCAGAACTTTGTAGGTGGCCAGTGGAGGCAACCAAGGATGGAATTAGTGGCTGGATTAATGGACAACCCCCATAGAAAAAAAGTCATTACATGCATGGCTAAAACGGTAGGACATGGACACATGAATGCAAGATTTGACAATTGGAGTAGAAAGATCAAGACAATGCAATCACCTGTTTCAAGGAAGATAAAGAAAACAGATTTGTACTAATGGACAGAATGGATACACAGAAAAAATCAAAGCCCAGATTGATAAACTGAAATTTGAAAATGTGGCTGTCTTCAATAATAAAATAAATAGAGAAAAGTTTATTTCTTCGTTTCTGCATGTACATTGCGATAGAGCTATTTCCTGGTCAAAATACTATTGCATTTATCCCTCCACTTCGACACTCCCAAGATCATTTGCTAATGCAAAACTGCACAAACCAAACGCACCTTTGAGGCTTAAGTTGGATTTCAGGGGGGTGCACTACTTCAATACAGCAAAATTGGTGAACCAATGGCTCATCGATAACATAGGTTTTGGAGAATACACGATTAGATCATCATTCGAATTTGTGGAAAGAATTAGAAATGCAGTTGTGGAGCCGGGCTTTAAAATTGTGTCATTTGATGTTACTGAACTCTAAGGCTCTATTAACCAAAAAATGTTGATCAATATAATTAATAGCAAGTTAAGAAATAAGAATTGCCCTCTTATACGTATCAGTTTCATCATGGAATTTCTAACATGGCTTGATGAAAATATTCTTGCTGTAGATGAAGGATGGTTGGCTCCCGTGGAGTAATAGCAAGCATTTTTCTCAATCATTACAAGAAACAGGTTCTACCCAAATACTATACTACAACACCTAAAATAGTATACACACATTATGTGGATGATCTATTTATATCTGTGCCAGAAAACATAACCACAAACATTCAGAATGACCTCCAAGCACTCACAAAATTAACAATAAATGGTATTTGGGAAGACGAAAAACAGAAAGTCATATATTTTGACATGCATATACAAAGGGATTCATCACAACTCAACTATTGTATGATTATTAAACCTTTAGAAATAAGAGGTTATACCCATTCAAACTCGAATTCATTATTAACACACAAATTGGCTGGTCTATCAGATTTGCTGTTTAAAAACCACCACTTAGTGGACAGAAAAAACAACTTAATACACTACCTCAAATACCTGGTGAAGGTTGGATTCAAATAAGAAACCATCAATAGGAGAGTCAAGCAGTTTTACAACAATTTACAAATTAACCAGACTAAAGAAGACAAACCAGTATGCTATTGCCATACATATCCAATGTGGGCAAAAAATTGGTAAAAAACTTGCCACTGATTTTGACTAAGTTTTTGCACTCCACCGGCTACAAAGAGGCTGATTAATAATTCAAAGGATAAAATTGCACTGGACCAAACCTCACAAGTCATGTACAAGATGACATGCCCCCAAATAGGTTGCAGGGTGACATACTAAGGGGAGACATGTGCAACACTGGTCACCAGAGTATTACAACACAAATACGTATACAATAAGTCGTGAATCAAATCTGAAGGCAGTTCAATATTTTTCAACATCTAATAGCCTCTGGTCACACATTTGAACCTACGACAGCTGAGTGTGTGCTCTGAGCACAATGACGCCAAGTGCAAAGTAAAAAAAAGCATGTTTTATAGCAGACGATCCTAATGCCATCAATAGGAGAGATGCCTGCTTCTTGATCTCTAAAAAATGAGCAGTCTAGAGAATTTGCATACATCAACTTTGCATAAGTTAACACAAAATCATTATTAGCACAAGCTATGAATACGGGAACGTAATCCCGAAAACTCTGAGCTGGAAAGTATTGAAAATAACTTCACTGATGTGCGTTTAGAGTGCAACATATATATAAATTGAATATTTATAAATACAGTAATTAGATATATGTAAAGTATAACTTTAAAAATTTTATTCACTTAGGCGCCTTTTGACTATCCTCATAGTCTTTGTCAACTAACACTTTGAAAGGCTAACCTTCCCACAATCTTAACAATTGCTGCCTGTCTGCTAAGTCTTGTTTGTATTTGTATACTGACATAGCTTGTTATTTTTTTCCAATTTGCAATCTTTAAAAATATTGCAAAATAATGTAAAAATATTGCAAATTGAAAAAAAAAAAAACACAAAAGGAAAATAAAGGAAGCTATAGTAACATATAAATACAAACAAGACTTAATTGACAGACAAGCAGCAAATGTTAAAATCACGGAATTGTGGGAAGGTTAGCATTTCAAAGTGTTAGTTGACAAAGATTACAAGGATAATCGAAAGCGCTCCTAAGTGGATAAAATTTTTAAAGTTATACTTTACATATATCTAATTACCGTATTTATAAATATTCAATTATAAGATTACATATATTGATTTAAAGAAATATAGACATCAAATTATAATATTATTACATATTTAAGTATGTGTGTACATATCCATTTATTTGTTTCTATATTTTTATATTCCATGGCCTTTGGCTTATAAAAAAGACAAAGAAACAATAATACCCCATATTATATGAATTCTTTGATCCGTAGTTTAATGCACCAATCTTTACCATGAACTTCTTCAGAAATATTCAAACTTGACTGAGCTCATACCCATGCCAATTTTTAAACTCTCGCCTACCTGATCATCATTTTAATCTAAACATTGTCAATTATTGCCTATTACTTATAATTAATTTTAGTGCCAATTTCATTTCTCATTCTAAATGACACTGTTTTCCTATTTCATATCACTTATAAATATGATATATTATTCAGGACCATACACATTGTAGTACCATTAATATATCATAACAAAATCATAAGGTGTTGAATTTGTTCAGAGATACAAAAATTGGGCCGTTATTTATATATTATTTTCTCAGGATATATTTCTTTTATTTTATTGCACCACGAGGGATGGGTTTCCAATTTGTTTACATTATTATTAAATGACCCAAACAGAGTAATAATCATTCCAGAATTAAATAACAAAATTAGCGCATACACTAAATCATAATAAAAATATTACTAATCATATACAATATAAAATAAATGAAACAGAATAATTAAATAAATATAAAACTCATTAAGACCTTTTCTAGAGTTTTAAAAAGGAAACATTTTATCATGGTGGCTAGCCTTAAATTAATCATATAACCTCATGAACTGTATATTATATAAACTCATGACCAATGAATTTAGATACTTATACTAGAACATCTATTATTAACCAGAGATATTGTTCTGTACCATATATTCTGTTCTTTAAATCTTTTTTTAATATGGTAGATAATGATGGATGCACTTTTTTAATATGGTAGATAATGAAGGATGCACTCTTTATTTGTATTCATAGGTAAACTATAGATTATCAAGATAAAGGCAATTCAGGTTAGAGTTCTAGGCAGTTTGTAATTTATCATAGGAGAAGGATACATGTTTCTGGCTTCAGTTGATACACTTTTAGGTCACCATAACCTTTCATCTGCTTTACAATATAATTAACAATGCACAAGGAGTTTTTTCTTCCTATGATTTATGTTTTAAAGCCCCTCTCTTCCCCAAGATCAGCAAGATATATGACTTAATTTGAGTTACAGTTCAATAATGACTTTTCCTGAATTGATGCACAGATAATTTCCATGGATTTTTTTCTGGACAGTCATCTCATATTGCACAGTTTCCTGCATTGGTAACTTCAAAATTCTTTCTCTACTTGCATCATGATTCCATGTTATAAAGTATGCCTCCCATCATCCTTTGATTTAATCCTTCAAAGAATCTATCATTTAAAAATTATTTTTCTTTTGTTGTTTAGTTTTTTAAATTAATTTCTAATAGCTTTCTAAATTCTTTTTTGTTACCTATGAATATATTCTAATTTTCAAAAGTTTTTTTTTTTTTTAATTACATGGATTCAATTTATTTTAAGCTATTTTATCATAGTTATACATACACATTCGTATGTATACATTCTGAAATAACACAATAGATTTATTCATCTAATGAATTCAATGTTACTCAATAAATAATAAATGCATCCACAAATATCTTTTCCTTTATTTAATTCTTCTTCTTTTTAATAATGAAAACTTTTATTATTTCAATAGATGGTTATTATTTTGTTGAGTTTCTGTCATGAACATGAGAATCAAATGTACTGCCGAGCAACCATGTTTCATGTCCTATTCACAAAATTACAATATGGATACATAATTCATATTTATATTCTCTTTTGGTTAACTGCTAATGAATCCAACAAAATACCATGTAGTTCATTAATGAATCCAATAATGTTTACTAATATTAATCTTATTGCAATCATGAAACAGTTTCCAAAAATTAATTGGCATTAAATACAAACATGCATATATATTTATATATATTTGTAGGATTCAGTTAGATGAAGATAAAATTTCTATATATTGAATTATCATTGACTGCTATTGAATACTTTTTAAATATAAGATTTATTAAGTATTTGTTTTTCTAAAATATGAGTAAAAAGATCTAAAACAAAAATAACTATTAAAATGAATGCTAGAGTTAAAAGCACAACATTACAAAACTGATCAACAATACTAACAACAAAAACATTATTTCAGTCAGTGGAGTTATTTTCATCAGTTTCCAGAGGGAAAAAAGAAATAATAACCAGAAATTTATAATAGTACTATTAAGGATTTATAAATGACATTAAAACTCAGTGATGCTATTTATTCATTTTTATTATGCTTTATTATTATTATTTTTTAAAAAAATAAAAATAAAATATATAATTTTTGTACTTAAACATAAATCAAATATTTATCTTTATTTATATATTACATATGTAAAATATAAATCAATCTTTAAATAACCCATTGCAGGACAAATATCTCTCCAGAATGGAAAAGATTTATAGTTTTCCTTCCTTGTTTTATCCTCTAAGAATAATTAAATATCCATTTATTGAACAGTAATGAATGAGGTTTGCTAACAGGAAAAAAAAAAATCTTAATATGTCTGCAACCCAGTTATTTATTCAGTCTGATTCAAACTTATATACATGGCAGATAGATGCATTGATAAGTACACCACAAGGTATACCTTATTTATATATATAATACAAAATGTACACAAATATATACATATATAAACATCATATATTTATATATACTCTCATAATTATATTAAATATATATCAGACACACCTTTTTTAAAAAAAACAACAAACGAAACAAAAATCTAATGTTAATTTTTTTTTTGCTATTCCAAATGATATACAAATTCATTCAGATTTTCACACCAAATAATGATGACATAGAAAAAATAAAAATACCTGAAAAGTATTGAAAAAAAAATACAAAATTAGTTGTATAAAGGTAAAAAGAGATTGGAATAATGTAATAAAATAAAAAAATAATAAAATTACAGGAGGTTAGGAATAAAAAAAATGAAAGAGTTGCAAAGTTGATAAAATTTTATAGAAAAAATAGTATAGTAATATTGAATGCATAATTTTTAAATCATAACTTAGTAATAAAGGCAGATTTTCAGTTGGATTATATAATAATATAAAATAAATTAGAAACAGAATTAAGAAAGCTTACAAAAATTTTGAAACTATTTTAGTAATATTTGCAGAAATGAAGTATACAACGAGGGGGCACCAAAAGAAAAAAAAAGACATTGATAAGTTGTGAAGAAAGTTCAATAACAACAAAAAAGTTTAAGATTAGCAGTAAGAAGATTACTAAGATAGTTAAAAGTTTAAGATTAGAAGTAAGAAGATTACTAAGATAGTTGAGAGAAGAAAATGGGGAAAATATAAATTTTAATTCAACAAAAAAAGTAGACAAAGATTAACAATAAACTGCAATAAACTGATTCATGAAAAAGATGAAATAAGATCATTTAGAAAAGAAATGTAGAATCTATCTTTTATTACTGTATTTGAAATATTACAAATAAAAGGTAGATTTGGTTAAATATACAGTAGAAGAAAAAAAAAG
This sequence comes from Epiperipatus broadwayi, assembly GCA_028023455.1. Classification (NCBI taxonomy): domain Eukaryota; kingdom Metazoa; phylum Onychophora; class Udeonychophora; order Euonychophora; family Peripatidae; genus Epiperipatus; species Epiperipatus broadwayi. Next base: position 2,104,662 of record JAQFVV010006288.1, read on the forward strand.
ATTGCAGGAATAAAATAATAATTAGAATAAAAATTGAATTGTAATGATGACAAAGGCATATAAGAAATTTATATAACAAAAATAACAAGCGTTATATTACTGATTAAATAAGATTAAAATAGCTGTGCAGGAAAAAATAAAAGCCACAGACAAGATGAAAACTAGCAAACCATCAGAAAATTAATGAGATTCAATTATTAATAGCAGAAAATTATATCAGAGAAATTAATTGACGTAACAACTTCTAACAATACTTATGATCCATTAGAAAAAAGGATCTAAGACAATTCAATTGTGAGAATTTTAAAATGCCTTTCAATCTCAGATGAAAGTAATAATTGTTGAGTCTTCAGATATTTTTAAAAATCTAAATCAAAGTTTGAGTTTAAAAAAGATGTAGAAACAAAAATTACAATTGAAATAGTGTGGCAGATTAATTAATATTTTGTTTCATTGATCTTAAAAAAATAAATCAGATTATCTGTGGAATATTTTGAAAAAGTGTGGATTGGGAAAAAAAAAAATCTATTATGTAAGCCAGGATATTTGTACAATTAAACAATTTTCTTTACAGAAGATATGAACGCAGGGAGAGATATGAGCAATTTACTAATGTAACAAGATCGGACATATGTTAATGCGCTCCAGCCATAAATCTTTTCTGAAACCTTATTCACAATTGCTTATACCTATTAGTATGAGAATAATCATATTACTTTTATAGACTATGTTAAATGTTGATATCTGATTGGCCAATTATGTTAGTATGAGAATAATCATATTATTTTTATAGACTATGTTAAATGCTAATTAGCCACACTAATTTTAAATTTATCTAATTTTATAATTAATGTTAAATTTTTTTCAATTGTATAAAAATAAAAAAATTTGTAAAAAATATTCGACTAATGAAATATATTAAACACAGATTAATTTCTAAAAAAACACTACTAAAAATTCAATAACTATATATAAATATTGAATCTAATATTAATAATAAAAGATAAAATTGAAAGTAAGGCTGTTACATGTTTCAAGCTAGCAATTTTATTTTCTTTAAAATTAACTAAAGATTTTTTCTATCTAATAGTTGAATTTCTTAATACAAATTATGATCCATAAATGATTTTCCAAAAAATTATATTTCTAAAATAGAAAGAGATAACATTTATTTTTTGGCTGCGATCTTCAAGAATTCTGAAAGTAGACATTCTGTTTCATATTCAGATAAAAAGGATAGAAAAGATTTAAGTTTTAATATCCAAGATATGCTCATAAATATTAATTTAAAGAAGTCAAAAATAAGAAACATACAGCAAGAATGATATAATAGAAATCTTAATATTTTTCCTTCTAGAAAGTTTTGCACAAATATTTTTTTTAGTGCTATTATTTTTGTCTCTTCCAAAATTAAATCAAAAAATAAAAGGTAATAAATAATATTGCAAAAAGCTGCAGATCAGTTGAACATTTTAGGAATGAGTTTATTCCATGGTGCTAACAACAGTATCAATTTTCAAGACAATGCTGTAATTCATAGAGCTCCTACACCCAAATATTGATTTGAGGACATGTAAGGATAATGTTATATTTCATGAATGATTAATACACTCATGTGCTAAAAATTTTATTGAAAATTCTGCGGGCTTTTCCTGAAGGAGTGAAAAATTAAGATCATCTAATGATATCTCTCAAAGAAATTGAGACCTTACTTGGAAGAATGACATAAATCTATTCTACATAAAATATAAGCAATACTTGATGCAGATAGTGATCTTACATTATACAAGTTCATATTATTTTGATCAAGTCTTGTATATAAAAGTAATATTACTTTTTTAAATAAATAATGAATCAAAGTAGTTTTGTTATGTAAGAGATTACACAGGTCAGAAATATCTGTGTCTTCATTTAAATCAGGTTGGATTTTGAACTTGAAATAAAAGAAAAATTTTTGTTTTTTCTCTTACTTTTAAAATTTACATTATTACTGTTACTTTCAGATTATCCAAAATGTAACATGATGATGGAAATATGTAACTGACCTATTAGGATATTTTTGCATTTGATGTCAAATCTATTATTTTTGATTGAAAGACACTTTAAGATTAATCTTAAAATAAATTGTTTCTATTACATTAGATATATAATCACTTATTAAGATAAAACTAATTAGTTTTGCCTATTAGAAAAAATATATTCTTGTGTAATCAAGCTAAGCTATATTCATGGTTTTTAAAATATGCATAGCTTTAGATTTGTAGTCAAGGATCCTTTCTACTTTTGCTATGTTTATTATGAATTTAAAAATTTTTAATATTCAAAATAAATTTTATGTCGTTTTCGCAAATTTAATATTAACATAAATATTAAATTTATCCATGAATGATAAAAGAACTAGTAGCAGTTCAGCCATAATTATCACATTTCTAATTACACTTTTTGATTAACTCAAAATGATGCCACATCACAGAAGTATAGACAGTAATTTATTTTTGAAGAAAAAAATAGATTTGAAATTATATATATGTGGAATACTGATTTAAAAACTATAAAAACAATTCAAAAGATTTAGTAATGCAAAATTCAAGAAATAAAGTTACAAAGCAATAAAATAACTGGTGAAAAAATTCACACTATTTCTATCAAATATTCTTTTAAAATTATCAAGATAAGCAAAGAAAATTATTTATTTACTATAATATGCACAATTTTGAAATAGACAATTTCTTATTGTTAAAATTTATATTCAAGAAATTTTGATTATTACACACTTTCCTATTAAACCTGACCAATTCATATAAGTAAAAAAATAAATAAATCATTTTCTATAATTAAAAAAATACTTTTTTACTTCTTATGAGATCAAACAAATCAACATTATGAACAAAAAACAACAACAATAATCCATAACTATATTTCAACAATTTAATATCTTTTGCCAGACTTTAAAATAAATACTAAATAACAGTACAAACATATTATAAAATATCAGGGGGAAAGGGAAGGGAGAGATATATTACTAACTTGTTAAAATATATTTTATATATAAACAAACGATATAAAAAACATTTTGATTTTCTTTAAAAAGAATTTGTAAGAATGTATATATTTTAAAAGAAAAGGAAATTGTGTTTGCTATATTGTTTGTATACATATACACAATTTTTCATCATGTAATTTCATTTTTTTTTTTTTTTCAGATATTTTATAATACATTTGGTTTATTTGATTCAATAAAAATTATTTTAAAAAAAGGTTTTTTATTTTTTAAAAAATTAAAATTACTGTCATTCATTTATCAATAAATCATTTTGATTGCATATTTAAAGTATTTCAAAATTGTGTAAAATTAAAATGAAAAAATTATAATAAGTCCAAAAATATGTCAATTAATGATCACAGTATTATAATATCTAAAACAAAGTGATTGGATCAAATATTCTTCAGCACCAAAAAAAATCAAATGGCCAAACGAGTCCTATTATATATTTAGAAATACACACATATATACATAATGCACATATTCTTTTCCATCAGACAGATTCAAACAGAAAAAATCTAAAATATTTGAAACTTGACATTCAGTTCTCTTAATCAAGGCTGATTTTTTCATTTCAGTAATAAATATCAAATTTTCTAATGCACGATTCTTTTTTTTCCTTTCTTATTTCACATGACTATTATCTATTATTTAGATATATTTGATTTGGGTAAGCTCTTAATTAGCAATAAATAGAAAAATGATTAAACAAAAACAGCCATCTATAGAAAGCTTGAATACTACTATTGATTACTACATATTAGTGCATTTAAATCACCAATCTCCAGATTGATTTCTGGCTTTTTATCAATAAAGTTTGGAAGTAATACATTTATGCATCTAACAAACATTTTAAACTCCATTTTATTATTCAATCACAAGTTATTTGATAAATGGCAATCAATATGCACAAAGAGTTTATGAAAATGTTATACAAAAGTGATTCTAATATTGATGCAATCCTTTATAAAAAATAAGTTAATAGTACATTAATATATATACTGCATTTTAACAATATATATTACCTCTGCAATCGTATGACAGAAAACTTACCATATATACACATATAAATACAAATAAAACATCATTAATCCAAAATACTCGACTTTAGGACTTTCATTTCAATCATATTTCATTGTAAACTCAAACTCACTTAAGATAAAAATAAAAACACTCACTAATTTATAGCATTTATTGAATTTTTTTTAAAAATTCAATTTTGTTTGTAAAATATATAAATAAACTAATTTATTTACTGTAAAAAGTTAAATATAATCTCTGAAATTTTGCATAAATAATACAAATTTTTGAATAATAGATATTCATATTAATGGTATTCTACTTGTAACATATTATTTTTCTTATTATTAATAAAAAAATATCTATGCTTACACAATGATATTATTGATAGGGATATGGATGAGTTTGACAAAGAATCCAATAAATCCCATAATAGCAAATCCAATGGCTGTAGCAACTGCAATCTTTTGGAATTCTGAAATTAAAACAATATTTATAATTAATAATTTTCTACATTTGAATAATAGCTTGAGAAAAAATAAACAACTTCAAAACTAATAATTCTCTAATGATATATTACAATTCAGTCAATCTTTATTTGAAGAATCTCTGCAAAAATAATTTAGGTTTTAAGAACTATGTTCTTTTAAAGACATGCAATTAGTAATAAAATTTTATGTTAAAAATTATTTTGGCTGATAAAAATCGATTATTATGATTTCATTCATAAATTCCCTTTATGAATGAAGGTGAGAAAATATTAGACCATGTGAACATATGAAAAGCATAAAGAAGACTTAGAATGCAAACCTTGACACCTTAATACAAAACTGTTATTTGGAGAATTTCTACAATTTATTTCTAATAAATGAATTTAAAAATTCTTTCAGAAAGTATAAAATTTACAATATATTAATTTTTCTGCAAATAATTAAATCAAGATTTAGATGCTTTTTAATTTGATATCAAATTATAATCAAATCACAATATTATCTATATAAAGTCTTAATATCCAATTCTATGCTAGCACTAATTATAATTATTTTCCTAATATTATTTCCTCTACATCTATGGTTTCAATTATTTGTAATTAAAAAATAATAATTCTATACACATTTTTTATTAGGCACTCAATATATACATATATTTGTGTGAGTTGTCATATTATATATGACTTGCAATTACCCACAAATTTGTAAATACTATGCAACTTTGAAACAAATGTCATTGGATGCAAGGTTATTGTATACTATAGTGTTTTTAGATAGCAAGTGATATTTTATTATTAAGGGAGTGGGGAGAAAGTTAACTGATATTTATTTTTTTCAATATTTGAACTGTCTAGTAGGTTTCTTGAAGGCTTCAGTCCAATACAAATAAAAGAAAAACTAGAAGAATATTGTTAGCCAATGAAATAAGGAGGGAATCAATAAAAATCGATATTAAAAATAATAATGTGATAAATTGTTATCTTAAAACATATAAAATTTAATTTTAAGGCAACTTTTTTTCCCATGATAGTTATTCAAACCATATCAATATTTAAACAACATGGCCAATATAATACTATTTTTAAAAATATATATTTTCATCAACCAGCATATTTCAATAGTACTTCATCTAATCAGTTTTAAGGAATTTATTTTAGAATTTTGATTCTCTAAAGAACACCCATAATCTAATATATATTAAGAAATATTCTAAACAAATAAGTAATTTAAAAATTATCATTAAAAAAAAACAACATTTTGATAATTTTCTTAAAATACCTTTTCTGTCTGGTTTAGTGCAACGTTTCACCAATCTGATTGAATCTTTACAGAATTGCTTTCCTGGTTCAACAAATGCAGTGATTTGATCCATGACTTCACTTGCAATCCTTAATACACACTATATTAAAGTTTATACAAATTCAGTATTTTTCAAAAATTAAAATTAGTAACATAGACATTAAAACACATATACAAACACAAAATTTCAATAATTGGAAAAACAAAACAAACATTTAAATTATAAAATATTAGATTTGATAAAATATAATTTTGAAAAAGAGGGCAAACCAAAAAATAAAAAGCTCTAAAATAATAAAAACAGTACATAACCCTATTTGTTTTAAAGAAGTTTTTTAATTTTTCATATAAATACAACAAACCATGTATTTTATGTAACAAAAACAAAATTTAATAACCTCTTTACAATTTTAATATTTGATTTATTGTTGTTGGGGATACAATCCTCACATCAAAAGCATGATAAATTTGATATGGGTGATGTGATGCACTGTGACCTTCTTAAACGGAGTCAGGAATCTCTCAGCAACTATGCCCAGAGAAACCTATGAGCCACTTTTACCTTCCCTTTCCATTCCCCATCCTAAGTTCCCATAATCTGCTCCATCCCATTTCCACAACATAATCTTTGTCAACTTCATGGCCTTCATATCTAAATCCTCCTTATCCTTTCCCAAACCCAGCATAAAAACCAATAACACACTTTCTATATAATCACTTTGTTCATATTTATTCTTTAATAACTTCATTATTTGTACCCTTTCTGCTTTCAAGCATTTCCATTCAATTAACAGATGCGTAATATTTTCTATGCATTCCTTACACTATTTGCAGATTAAATCACCCATATTTTTTCCATTTACATGCATATTCCCTTGTTGCTAAAGATCCCATTTGAGCCTTGAACAATAAACTACTTTCCTTGCTATTATCATAAATTAACTCACACCCAATATTCCGTTTACTTCTATATATATTTAAACTCTTTTGACTCTCCATACTAATTCTCCAACTCACTATTCTTTATTAATGCATCTATTCTTTTATCCCATTCCTTACCACTATAACACTCAACAATCCTCCTATTACAATCATCCCATGTTTTGTACAAGTATACTGATATAAATTCTTTATCCAAATCCTCTGCATACCGCATTACCTTTCTTATCCATCTTGTTGCCTGCTCTTTACTCGTAACCCAATTAAATACTATTTTGATATTCTTTTATTACTCATAAATTGCAACCTACCAAATATTTTCATTTTGCTTTTTGCATATAAAAACTTGACCCCCCCCCATTTCTCCTTGAATTGCCTCCTTTGCTGTCCACACATCTGCATCTAATGCATGTCTTCCTACTTCCCTTTCTACTTTTAAGTAATCTAATACCCCTTTACTAATACACAAGCATCATTATCAAGGTTAACCCTGCTACTGCAACTCCCTTCCATACAATTTTAGCTACATCATATTTATTATATTAAAATACTGTTAATTTCTTTATCAATCCCTTTCTTTTCTTTGCTTCATTTATCAATTTTTTCTTCCATTCATCCAAGCAATTTTCCTGATTACTTAAGATGATTCCCAAATAACTATATCTATTCACCACACTTAACTTTATATCCCCCAATAAAAATTCTACGTCTTCTCTTTCCCCAGTATTAACCATCATTATTATTTGATTTTTCTTCACTAAATTTAAACCCCATATCTTTACCCACCCTTGCGCATGTCCTCAGCATAACTTCCATATCTTCTCTTGTTTCTGCACACAAAAAGACATCATCTGCAAAAAAAACCCAACAAAATATATACTCCATTGCCACCTATTAACAGTAGATATCTCTATACCGCTTCCTAGTCTGTCTATTGCTCTCTCCATTTCACTCAAATACAACAAAAACAAATTAGGTGACATAGGGCATCCTTGCCTTAGTCCCACCTCATTTTTAACTTTAACTGATTCTATATCCCTAATTGATATGTATAGTAATTATTTTCATATAATTTCTTAATAATATCCACTAAAGCTTTATCCATTCCCAAATTTACTAAAACTTATCCATAATCTATTTCTATTTACTCTATCATATGTCTTCTCTGTATTTATAAAACATATATAACTGTAACTACAAATAAACTATCTCCTATACACCTATCTGATCTAAAACCTCCTTGCATTTCCCCCACTACATTATTTTTTTCCATCCATTATGCAAAACTTCCAGCCACCATATATATATAAAACTGATGTTACTGCTATTGGTCTATAATTGTTTAACTTTCTATGATCCTTACCCTTTCCTTTAAATAATCTTACGCTTGTATTACTCCAACTACCCGGAAAAACTCTCTTCTGTGCCATCTTATTAAAACATGATAATAGCTTTACTTTTGCCCTATGCCCTAAATTCATTACCATCTCTGCTGCACATCCATCTAAACCTCTTGCCTTTCCACTTCTCAATTTCTTCCCTGCCTCATTCGGTTCATTTTCTATAAACCTAATATTCCCATTACTATATGCTTTCATATTTTCTATCCCTCTGTACTTCACATCTAACACCTTTTCTATATCCATTACATACCTATTCAAGATTCTAATTCTTTTCTAGAGCTAAACTCTATTTCTTCATCATCTAGTAACACACACTCTCCTCCCCCCTACATTTCTCCTTTTAATGTAATTCCAAATTTTTTTACTCCCATCTCTTCCACTTCTATTAATATCCTCCAACAATTTACTATTCAATTTCATTCTCTCTATATAATTATCTATTTTAGCCAACTTCTTTTCTAAGTACTTTTCCCATTTAGCATTAATATCTTTTTCACTTTCTTTGTTCTTAATAGCACACTCATATTCTCTGCATGCTTCTTTCCTATCTTTTACACTTTTACTAACTCTCATTTTTTTATTACTTTTATTCTTCTGAATATTCTCACCTAAAACTCTATTTGCCACTTTTTCAATTTCATCACACCCGCCCTTATACTCATCCCCAACCAACTCTTCCATGATTTCTTCAACTTGTATTTTATAATCTTCCAACTTATTCTTATCATTCACTATCCATCCACATCTTTCACTATTGTTTCTACTTTTATTTCTATTATCCATTACATTACTAACCATTTCTATTACAATAAAGTTATGATCACTATTACATACTTTCTCTTCATTATCAAACACCTTAATTTTCCTTACTTCATTCATTCCCTCTTTGTCTACCAATACATAATCTATTGTGTGAAATACATTATTTCTAGACCATGTGTATTGTCCCTCATAAATATTTGATAAATTTCCAATGCTCAAATTCACTCTGTGACAAAATTTATTCAAAAGTTGTCCATTCTTATTATCTACATCATCAATTTCTTCAATATGTCCATTCATATCCCCTATAACCATTATTCTCTACCCCTTTTCTTTAAAACTCTGTATATCCTTAACCTAAACATTCATATAATCGAACCTATTCTAATACCATCTATTGTAAATTTGAGTAATCAGTGGTTACCAGATGATGCCTTAATACATTTTAAATTCTCATCTTCAAATCACTTTCCAGGTTTTTTGCATTTATTGATGAGAATTGAGATTCAGAGCTGGAAGTAATGTAGTTATGCACCTAACATCATCTTTAATTCCATTTTACCATCATATTACTTCTAGGTTTTAAATCTCAATCCTCAACGATAAAACAAAAGCCAAAATGTTAACCAATGATGGGGATTTAAAATGCAATAGGCATCTAATAATTATTAATTGCTAAAGCTTTGTTCAATAAGTATGCAAAGTTGGACATAAAAGAATAGCTATGTCTAGGAAGTTTAACTTTAGCCAGAGGTTTCACTATAGATAACATTAATAAGTGAATAAGAAAACAGTAGATTTTACTATAGCAATGAGAGGTTCGTGCTTGTAGTACAATGAATATACTTATGTGCCCCGGACAAAGAATTTATTATATTGTAGCATAAAGATCAGTCATTAAGAAAGATAAAATAAAAAAAGCAGGTACTTTATAATTTATTTACATTAAATAAAAATTGGAAATTATATTTTAGTTATAAATAAATCACTGGTTTTCAACAACTAATAGAATTTTAATATATTAAATTCATTAATTAGAAAGTTTCACAGTAAAATATTTATTTAAAAAAAAAAAAATTAATAAGAATTAAATAATTTTTAGTTATAAAACAATTTAGACAATTGAGAAACTGTTTGATTCTTTTGAGTGGTTGTAAAGGTTTGGATGAGCCATACTAAATTGGGTTCTATGTTTGATGTGACAGCTTCTCTATATGTTATAATGAACAATGAAACATTTCAAAAGTCACAATTCAAAAAAATGAAGCAGGCACTCATAAACCATACAAATATATTTATTCAGGTTTTTCTTGTAAATTCTTTCCACGTGATTATGACAAAAATTAAAATTAATTTGTGCGTGGTTTTTTTTAGTTGTGTGTTTGTGTGCTAAGTTAGACTTTGCAGGCAGACAACAATCAGTCTAGTGCTGCACTGGATACTCAACTGGATAATTGCATGAATAAGCTAATTTGGTTCAAAACCTTAGACTGATTTGAAGTTGTTAGTTTCAATAGTAAAATGGAATTAAAGATGCTTGCTAGATGTATAATTGCATTATTTCAAGCTTTTAATTCCAAGTGCCATTGGTGAAGGCAAACCCACAAACCAGGATGAGAATTTAAAATGTAATAGGATATCCCATAATCATTGATTACTCAAGCTTTTAATAGATGCCATTAGAGAGCTGTTCACATTTTATCATATATTATATGATCTGAAGAATTAAATGGCATAGTTGTTAGATAAATTTAACAAATTTATATATCAATTGAAAATAATCTATTTAAAACAAAATTAAAATAGATAACTTACTATAAATATATTATTTAATACATCAATCCAACTTTCATTTCTTAATGGAATCTTTTCAAAATGTTTCTTTTTACACAATCACATGTGATACATTGTGCCTTTTTTTTTTGGAGTCAGGAATCTCTCTGCCATAATGCCCAGAGAAAACTGTTATCCATTTTCCCTTCTCTTTTTCATTCCCCACTTATAAGTTTTCCCCATATTCTTCACTATCTTGTTCCATCCCATTTCCAAAACATAATCTTTGTCAACTCTATGGCCTCTATAGCTAAGTCCCCCTTATTTTCTCCAGCATAAAAACCAAGAATCCACTTTCTGTATGATCACTTTGTTTATATTTATTCTCTGGCAACTTCCTCTATTTGTACCCTTTCTGCTTGCAGGCATTTACATTGAATTACCAAATGCCTAATATTTTCTATGCCTTCCTTACATAACTTGCAGACTAAATCACTCATATTTTTCCATTTATGTGTGTATTTCCTTATTGTTAAAAATCCTGTTTGAGCCTTAAACAGTAAACTACTTTCCTTGTTATTATCATAAATTAACTCGCACTGAATATTCTGTTTATTTCTATACATATTTAAACTCTTTTTACTCTCCATAATAGTTCTCCATCTCTCCAATTCCCTATTTTTTACTAATGTATCTATTCTTCTATCCCATTTCTTGCCATTATAACACTCAACAATTTTCCTAATATAACCACCCCACCTTTTGTATAAGTATACTGACATAAATTCTTTATCCAAATCTGCATAACGTACTACCTTTCTCACCTACCTTGTTGTCTGCCCTTTATTCATAACTCAATTAAATACTATTTTGGCTATTCTCTTATTATCCATAAATTGTAATCTAGGCAAAATGCCTTGAAAGCGCCCAGCTGCCAATTATTTTATCCATTCATATAAGCATTTATTATAGCTTCTCCTTCCAGTGCCTCAACAACCTTGTAATTTTATATCTCATATAAAAACTTGACTACCCTATTTCTTCTTGAATTGCCTCCTTTACTGTCCACACATCTGCATCTAATGCACGTCTCCCTACTTCTCTTTGTAATTTTTCTAAATAATCTAACACTCCTTTACTAACACATAATGCATCATTACCATAAGTTAACCCTGCTACTGCCACTCCCATACAATTCTAGCTACATCATATTTATTATATGAAAACACTAAATTTCTTTTATCAGTCCCTTTATTTTCTTTGCTTCATTCATCAATTTTTTCTCCTATTCATCCAAGCAATTTCTCTGATTACTTAAGACGATTCCCAAATAGTTATACCTATTCATCACATTTAATTTTATATCCACCAATAAAAATTCATTCTCTTCTTTTTCCCCAGTATTTATCATCATTACTTTTGATTTTTCTTTACTAAATTTAATCCCCATCTCCTTACCCACTTTTGCGCACGTCTTCAGCATAACTTCCATATCTTCCCTACTTTCTGTGCACAAGAAGATACCATCCGTAAATAGAAGACCTGATAAGGTACCTATTCTCTTGCTAACTATTAATGGTATCTCTACCCCTCTTCCTAGTCTTTCTATTGCTCTCTCCATTTCTCTCAAATATAACAAAAACAAAATGGATGACAGCATCCTTGCCTTAGTTCCACTCCATTTTTAACTTTAACTGATTCCTTAATTGATATGTATAGTAATATTTTCATATAATTTCTTAATAAGATCCATTAAAGCTCCATTCACCCCCAAATTTACAACCCTTACCCATAATCTATTTCTAATTACTCTATTATATGCCTTCTCTATATCTATAAAAGCCATATCTACCTGTATTCCTACTCATATCTACAAGTTGTGCAACTACAAATAAACTATCTCCTATATGCCTATCCAATCGAAAATGTCCTTGCATTTCTCTCACTATTATTTTCTACCAGCCATTTTGCGACCCTTCGAGCCACAATATATGTGCAAACTTTATATAATACTGATGTTACCGCTATCGGTCTATAATTGTTTAACTTTCTATGATCCTTAGCCTTCCCTTAAGTAGTAACCTTATTTTTGTATTATTCCAGCTATCTGGAAATTCTCTCTTCTGTATCCATCTATCTAAACTTCTTGTCTTTCCACTTTTCAATTCTTTCCCTGCATCATTCAATTCATTTTCTGTAAACCTAATATTCCCATTACTATATGCTTTCTATGTTTGTTATCATTCTGTCCTTCACATCTAATATCTTTTCTATATCCCTTACATATTTAAGATTGTCTCTAATTCTTCTCTAGAGCTACACTCTATTCCCTCATCATCTAGTATATCACTTCTCTCTCCCCTACCTTCCTTCTTTTAATATATGTCCAAAATTTTTTACTCCTATCTCTTCCACTTTTATTAATATTCTCCAACAATTTACTATTTAATTTCATTCTCTTTATATAATTATCTATTTTAGCCAACTTCTTTTTTAAAAAAATACTTTTTCTATTTAACATTAACATCTTTTTCACTTTTTGTTTTTTAATAGCACACTTATATTCTCTGCATGCTTCCTCCTCTCTTTTACACTTTTACTAACGCTCACATTTCTACTCCTTTTATTCTTCTGAATATTCTCACCTAAAACCCTATTTGCCACTTTTTCTACTTCACCACACCAGCCATTATAGTCATCCCCAACAAACTCTTCCACGATTTCTTCTACATTTATTTTGTATTCTTCTAACTTATTCTTATCATTCATTCTCCATTCACATTTCACTATCCTTCCCACTTTTATTACTATTTTTAGTCACATTATTAACCATTTCTATTATAAAGAAATTATGTTCATTATTACATACTCTATCTTCATTCTCTGCTAATTTATAATCTATTGTATTTCTACTTTTATTACTATTTTTAGTCACTTTAATAATCATTTCTATTATAAAGAAATTATGATCACTATTATATACTTTCTTTTCATTATCAAATACTTTAATTTTTCACACTTTATTCATTCCTTCATTCTCTACTAATATATAATCTATTATGTGAAATATATTATTTCTAGACCATGTGTATTGTCTCTCATAAATATTTGATAAATTTTCAATGCTCAAATTCACTCTGTGACAAAAATTCTTTAAAAGCTGTCCTTTTGTTATCTACATCATCAGTTTCTTCAATATGCCCATTCATTTCATATCTCCTACAACTAATATTTTCTTCTTTTTCGAAACTCTGTATATCATTAACTAGGAATTCACATTGCTATTGCTCCACTCAATTATAGTCCGACTATCTCCAATAGCTATATACACTACAGTGACCATCCATTCTTGTCTTCCTAACCTTATCTCAAACTACAAATGTTCTTGACACTTAACACTATTTAAATATTTTTTGATATAACTCCTATACCATCACCCCTTTTTTCTTTTTCTTTATACCCTGCCATACCATGTCTTCCAGTATAGGTTCTTCTCCTTCTTTTAGATGTGTTTCCACTACTGCTAATACCTCAAGGTCTTCATTTTTAACTGCTTTAATTCCAACCACTTTTCTGGTCTCCTATCACCTTGCATATTCAAATATCCAATTTTAATAATTTCTTCTTTCCTATCTACTCTTTTATAAATTCTTTTGACTTTTTTTCCTCCATTAAATTTGTAAGTAACTTGCTTATCATTGACTTTACAGACCCATTCCCTCTCCACATCTACAATTATATCCAAATCAGCTATCTTACATCCATTCTTCTACTTTTTGATAATACTGCAAATTAAACCTCTATCCCCCTTTAAAAGTTTCCCGAACTATAATATTCTTTATAAATTAAACTCCCTAACACTTCATCTTCCTTGATTTGCAATGTGATGCAGTGTGACTTCTTTTTCATAGTCAGGAATCTCGCAGCCGCTATGCCCAGAAAAACCTGTTCTCATCTTACCTTCCCATTCCCCACTTTTAAGTTTTTCCCATATTCTTCTTTATCCTGCTCCATCCCATTTCCACCTTACCTTTGTCCACTCTATAGCCTTTACATCTAAATCCTCTTTATCTTTTTCCAAACCCAGCATAAAAACCAAGAACCTACTTTTTGTACAATCATTTTGTTTATAATTTTCTCACAACCTCATTATTTGTACTCTTTCTGCTTGTAAACATTTACATTCAGTTAACAGATGCCTAATATTTTCTATGCTTTCCTTACATAACTTGCAGACTACATCGTCCACATTTCTCCATTTATGTGTATATCCTCTCTTGTTGTTTACAGATCAGGCCTTAAACAGTAAACTACTTTACTTGCTATTATCGTAAATTATCTCACACTCAATATTCTGTTTATTTCTATATATATTTAAACTCTTTTTACTCTCCACTTCTCCAACTCCCTATTGTTTATTAATGCATCTATTTTTCTATCCCATTCCTTGTCACTATAACACTATAGTTTTATCCTTAAAAATGTTTATATTAAGGATAAAGAAAAGAGGTATAATTGATCCAAATTCATATCAGTCATGGTTACAGAAAATAACAGCTTTGAAAGGGTTTAAGTTAAGAAATGATAGATTAACACTGATTATAGAAGAAGCATTTGAACAGAAATTGGAAATTGAAAATGATTACATTAGTATGGAATATAAAAAATATTAAAATTTTCAAAAATAATAATAATTATACAAAAGTTAGGGTAAGGCATAGATATAAAAATAGAAAATGGGTTTCAGTTCCATATTCAGAGCATTTATGTAAGACATTGATAAAAAAAAAAAGTTACCTGATATTAAGATAGAATGGAGTTGCTGTGATTGTGCAAAAAGAAACATTTTGAAAAGGTTCCATTAAAGAATGAAAGCCGGATTGATGTATTAAATAATATTTTTATTTATAGTGAGTTGTCTATTTCAATTTTGTTTTAAAGTGATTATTTTTAATTTTATATATAATGTTTCTATTTATTATAATTTCTTTTGTGGTTTCATTCTACTGTGCATTTCTTACTTTTTTAAATCAGAAAATAAGAAGATTACAAGTTCCCAAGATTCCAATATGCCACAGAAATGTTATTCAATCATTTTTTTCCTCTGAAAAATGTCATTTTTTCAAAACAAATTATTTGTCAAAATGAATTTTTATACATTGTGCAAACTATTTTCACTACCAATGATATTATTTGGTTTTTAGCAATGATTTAAAGATCCATAAAATCTTTTAAAACATAATTTAATTAGAATAGTCCTATTATTTATTTTATAATTGTCTGTTTCTCTTGAATTTTTACAAAGTATGTTGAATCAAGCAAGGTATAATGAGATACCCTAAAGTCCTGATTAAGACTGGTTTAATTTTTGTAGAAGAATCTCAACATTTTTTTTTTAAAAACATTATTTCAAAGAGTCTTAATCTTAATAATAGTGTGTGATACATTACAGTATAATTTTAATATTAATATGAGATTTTAGCAAATATTTTAATTACTGGAGTTTTTTTCTCTCTCTGTTGTTTACCACTTTGTGAGTTATTATTGACTTACTATTAATACCTAAAAAGTTTTGTCTAATATGATTTGCTATTAATTACACTGAAATGTATTAAGTGATCTTGCCACTTATTTTACTTTTCTTATTTAATTATTCACATTTTATAAAATAAATAATTAAATTCAAGTTCTAAAATAATTTAATTTTATATATTTGAAATTTAAAAACCGCAATAATAAAACTCATTTAAAATCAACCATTATTAACACATGATGCAAACAAATACTTATTTGATTAACTCACATCTATATAAAATTATAAAAAAACCACTGTCTGGTAATGATTTAAAGATCCATAAGCATTTTTAAAGATTAATTTAATTATTAAAATATCCATATTATCCAGCCTGAATATTATTATAAAATAGTTCTCTGTAAGATTTATTTTAAAATTCCTAAATATTAATGAACAAATTTTAGATATTACTAATAACACAAATGATAGATATCAAAAAGTTTATATAATAACTATTGAAATATATAATTTTAATTGCTTTAAAAAAGCTGTGGATTGACCTTTTCTCTCTTTTTTGCATATAGTATAAATAAAAGTAGAGACCCACATTTAAAAAAAAAACAGCTTTTAAATTTATTCACTAAACTTTCATTTCTATATAGCATTATTTCATCATAAATTTAACATGTTTTGCTGAAAAATTTTGATTACATTCTTAAGATTATACTTTTTAAATTCTATTGATTTAAAAAAAAAAAGGCAAAACCAGTTAAAAACAATTTACTGAATAACTGTTTGAAAGCAAAAGAACAAAAAATTATATATGATTTCCATTGCTATTATATTTTTAAATGATTATACAAACTTTTTGATTTCAAAATTACCCAAAATAAAAATGCTTTGTCATTTGAATATTTGCATATATTACTAGTTTAAATCATAGTGATGATTTATCACTATATGATCTAATAGATTATATAAATCTTTTGAAATTCTTATATTTCTTAAGAGTTATTTTTTATGAATCATTATATTATATATACTTTTAACAAGTAAAATAAATACATTATACATCTATTTCTAATATATATTTTTAATAAGTAAAATAAATGCATTATACATCTATTCCTAATATATATATACAGAATATTTAAAGAAATTTTTTATTCAAAACTCTATGTAAAAAAATACAAATTATATGTTTTTAGATATTGTTAATAATTAAATAGTATCATTAATTTTTTTTTAAAATAATTGTTTTACTTTGTTTTTGTAATATTTACTACAGAATAATAATAAATAAAAGAATAATATTGGGATTGTCACATAGTTGAGATTGCTAGAGATAGCAAAAGTATTCTAGTGAGAATATATATTTCAGAGATTAATAACATCAATCAAAATATAACGGCCCACTAAAAGTCTTTGCAATGATAAATAAATATTGTAAACTCAATAAGAAAATGTGGCTGACTTGTAGTGGAAAAAAATAAAGATGCAAGAGTATTTTATTCTGAATATAGACATAATGTTATAAGTATTGATTTGAGTTGAATAAAAATTGTAAAAGCCATACTCCTATAAATGATTATTATTAATGGTTAAGACATAGCAGTTCTAAGAAATCTAGTGATCAAGATAATAAAGAAGTAAAAATCATAAACACCGAAAAATTGTTGTATAATGGTAATGGGAGATAAGAATGCTTTGTGGGACAGAAAAAAAGAGAATATATTAATAGGAAATTGTGGTTTAAGGGTTAAAAAAAAAAGATAAATCAAAGATTGATTTCTTTTTATAAAAATAAGTGAAATAATAATAATAAACATGATTCAAATATCATAATAGGATTTATACATAGAAAATTCCAGATTATAAAAATAGATTTCAATTAAATATTTTGATGCAAAGTAATTTAATAATAATGTTATAGAATATATATACTATGAAAAAACATATATATATATATGGATTATAACTTGGTAGTAACAAAGAAATAAACAATTGATAAATTGAAAAAGAATATTAGAGAACAATTTTCAAATTTGTTGGATAAGAAAAGAAGTAGGCTGCTAAAGAAAATAAATAAAAGTGAAATTATTGAGTAAGATTTAAAAGATGCTATATTAAAAATGGCAGATTATGAAAAAAGTAAAAAAGCATTAAATTATTAATAAGATAATAAATAATATGGAAGAGTGAAGATGGTGGAAAAATTAAAATTCTTTATAAGATATAGATAGCTTGACAGCAAATTAAACTATGAAATAGGTAAATCTGTGAAAGATTAGAAAAAGAATATAAAAAGATAGAAGAATTACAAAGAAAATATAAATTGATTCAATATATAATAAAATAAAAAAAATTTCATTAGGAAAAACAAGACAATAGAACTGAAACAATAATTATTAGTGAAGATAAATGATAATAAAAGTAATAACCCCTAAATATTAAGTGAAAAGAAAAAGGTAGGTTGTGTAATAAATAAAAATTTATAAAAGCTTTAAATAAAATGAAACACAAATAGTTGACATGTTTCCCGTCATCAGTTGATTCTAATAAGGAATTACTCCATGACAATAAAACATAAAGAAAGTGTCTTGAATAGATGGATTTCTGATAGATTGGGCATGTTTATATCTGATAATTTGAATATGGAAATCATAGAGGAATAAGAAATGCCACGGCAATATTGAAAACTATTACTAAGATATATATGGAGAAAAAAAGATTAACATTTTTATTGATTATGAAAAAACATTTGATGGTAAATAAGGTTACTTTATTGAATATAATGAAAAAGAAAGGCAAAGACTCGTGAAATATTAGAAAATTTGGTACTAATCGGTGTGCCAGATCAGCCGCTTGGTGGCATTCTTTCTCTTCTAAAAACACACAATTATATCGATCCAGGGCTAGCGATTTTTAAATTATTTTTACATTTTCTCCGAATTTCATTAATTTTTTTTTTTTTTTCTAAATTTGTCTGACTTTTATTTAAAATATTTTTACATTTTCTCTGCCTTTTTAAAAAATATTTTGATATTTGATACAATTTTTTTTACCAATATTTTGACATTCTTGTAAATCATTTATGATACAAGATTTGATTCAAATATTTGTACATTTTCTTTTCAAAAATGCCAAAATAAACATCACATAATATAAATAAAGCCAAAACAAATCACTGTATAGTCACCGTCTTTAAAAATAAAAAATCCAACTAAAGGTGAACAAAGTCAAAAGTTTTGATCTTATTTTAACTTTTTTTGGGGGGATATGGGAAGAAATAATTTGTCGTCACTGAGTCAAAAGTTATTTTTGGTTTGTTTTTATTTTTTTAAAAAAAAAGGATAATAAAAATTGGTTTTCAAAAGAAAACTTTTAATAGATCAGCAGTATACAATTGTATAAAGCCAAAACAAAAAAAAAAAATGAAAGTTAAAAAAGTCAAAAGTTTTGATCTCATATTAATGTTTCTTCCTTTTTTGGGGGTAGGTGGGAGGTGGTTGACAAATAATTTGTCATCACTGATCAAACCAAGTTGATGATTTCAAAAACTATGTGCAACCTGACATTTTATTTGACTCATAATTTATGTGGCTTTTCGTGTGAGTTCTG
Source organism: Epiperipatus broadwayi (assembly GCA_028023455.1). Lineage (NCBI taxonomy): Eukaryota > Metazoa > Onychophora > Udeonychophora > Euonychophora > Peripatidae > Epiperipatus > Epiperipatus broadwayi. Next base: position 2,124,528 of record JAQFVV010006288.1, read on the forward strand.
AGAAAAGGTGTTTGGCTATCAGCGTTTGAGATTTTTTCCACCTTCCAAAATGTTGTAGGGAAGCCCGGCGACGGTCTTACCGGTAGGAGGTAAGATCTTTAATTAGAATGCATATTACAACAGTAGCCACTTAATTCCCTACACCCTCACATCATAAGATAGTGATCTGTTAAGTGTGCATATATTTGTATAGAATCGCTGAAGCACCTTAGTGGGCCATAAGATTTGTATGCAACGCCATATATACCTGTAGCAGCTAATATGAACAGTAGTGCTCTATAGGCTGTAAGTTTCTCTGCAAAAGCACATAAATATTGGCCATGTAAATGGCATATTTCTGGGTTTTTAGCAGAGCAAGAATGCCACCAGACGGATGGCCTGGTGAAGCAATTAGTACGGAAAATTTATATACCGCATATATCAGAAAATGTGTATTAGATTTAATGATTTTCTTATTGCAAAAATAAATACAATATTAAAAATAAAGGTGGAATGCTGTTTTCTTGTTCATAAAATACTTATAAGAATTGTTAAATGAATATTGTTTAGATAGTGGCAATATTAAGAGTTACAGTCCAACCAGATATACTAAGCCAGGATAAATAAAAATAAGAGTTACAGTCCAACCAGATATACTAAGCCAGGATAAATAAAAATAAAATAATAATAAGTAGATAAAGTAAAAATATTAACAGCAAATATTAGTTAGGAATAGGCATGGATAGTCATATAATTGAAAGGTAAATGTCAAATTACAATAAGAATTGCAATCATAAGCCATTAAACATTACATAACCACCATACCTTACATTGTTTGCACAAAAGCAAATTTCAATACAGTAGCACTACTCAGTGCAACCAAGAGTAATCAATGGATGCAGGAAGGTTTGTGTATAAAATGCCTATCTAGTGCCTACTCATCCAATATCCCCAGACTAGTTTCTAGCTTGTGGCTTTCATCAGTGAGAAGCCTTGAATATGAGAGCATTGCATCTACATCTTAGGATGTAATACAACCTTCCAGAAGCCATGTTTTACTATAAAACTTTGTGTCCAAAATGAAAACACAATAATGTTTTCCTTTGGAAAGATCAACAAGATATAAGTATTGAAAAGAGAAAAAAAACAATCATTATTTATTGAGATTATGAGAAGAGAAAAATAGATAAGGCATGTCTTTCAAAGCATTAGAATTATGAAAGATATATTAGAAAAGACGGATGGATAAAAAAAAAAAAATATGCACAAGGAAGTTCATTAAAAATCTGAAAAACAGAACAGTTACATGGGGAGTTTAAAAAAAGAGACTTGAAGCTGTCTGTATGGTGTAAAAGATGACTTTTGGCAGATTATTGATAATTAACACATATAAACACAGTCATTGTTATGTATACATAGTCTTAACAAATATATTTTACTGCCTTTCATTACATAAAAGCTATTCTTATTAAATATGCATATAAACAATAAAAAAAGTAATTAACATCCATACCAATAAATTCTTTGTACAATTAATATCCCACTTGATTTAAAAAAAAAAAAAACTACTTAAATAAAGAACTGAATTTAGCAATATTTTTAAAACTATAGAAACAAAAACAGCAAAACTGATCAATTGCAGCTTTTTCCCCCCTACATATAGTACAAGTGAGGAGGGAGATAGTGATCTAATAATTTTTTTCTACTCTGAAATGTATCCATTCAATTAACAAATATGTGTTTGTCCTTAAATTAATGATCTTTTATTGCCCTTCAAGTTAGACAGAGCAATTGCTAGTCTATAATAAAGTTAAAAAACAACCACAGCAAACCCTTCTAAAAATGATTTTAAATTTAAAATGTTTTTTTTATGTAATTAAAATATATAATTCAATATGCAAAAGAATATATTTGTTTAATTCAAGTTTTGTGGCGTAATGTGTTGATCTTTCAATTTACTTAAGTGTAAATCAATTCTCCAACAGATTCACACTGAAGCTATATTTTTGGAAATTATGCCAATCACTTTGCTCTTCATCCAAATCTGTCATAGGCAGTCTCTAAACCACACCTTCTCATCTACAAAAAACTTCAACTTCCTATCAAGAGATCTCTTATCAGTTCAGGAAGCAGTAAGGTTAGATTGGTCCATAGTTTTCGTCTCAGGAACAATTCGGCAGGAGTCTTTCCGCTAGCAGCGATTGGAATAGAATGTTGTTGTAAAAGCATCTGGTTCAAGGCTTCTAACATCTTCATGGGTTTTTGCTTTCTTAGTGCATTAAAAAAAGGTTCACTGTATTTTCGGCCAGGTTGTTACTTTCTGAATGGTATGGTGGTGTATGAAGGTGCCTGATGGTTTTCGAACTTAGACGGAGAAAAATCAGAACTATTATCTGATACTAGAGACTCTGGGTATCCTTGTGTTGCAAATATTGAGGTCAATTGTTTGATCGTTTCATTCGCCCCAGTATTCTTAACAATTCTAAACTCAATCCAGTGTGAGTAGGCATCGACTAATACTAGAAAGATGGGTTGTTTTACAATAGTGTGTTGAAACCACCGGAGGGTGTTATTTCTGTGATAGTGCATAGAAATATGCCATTTAAGTGGCCTACCACCATTAGCGAGTGTTCTATTTCTAATGCATAAGCCTAGAAATAGTCCGTTCAGGTACGGGGTGGCTGCTTAGTGTCTATTTCTATGCTAATGTACAAAAACATGACATTGAATCTGCTGCAGAAGCTATCATGTCAGCTTACAGCTCAGATTTGTGCTAAGCATTTTCAATGTGCGATCACATTTCACTTTTGGCTACAGTATCGGGTGAGGGTATCTGGAATTTCGATTGTCAAAACTATTTTAATATTCATTAGACCACCTCCCCCTCTAACTGCCATCTTTTAGGAATGTCTACTAACAATTATCAGCAGAGTCTCATGTTTCCCTAGCCCCCATTTCCTGCTCAAAAAATTCGGCAAGTGTAGGATTCCAGCGCGATTCGGATGAAATCACGCTCTAAGTCCCGCTTCTGCGAGAACAACGGCGAGCGTCATCGAATGGCTGAAATCGGAAAACTTGCTGCGAATGTCAAAGATTCTCTGACTGCTGCTGCTGGAAACGGGTTATCAAACAAAAGAGCTTTCAAGCTGCATGGGTGCTGTTCCTGAACAGTCCTAAAAGTTGCTTTTAATTGCCGTAAATATATTTATGTAGGGTTTTTGGTAATTACAGTAAAAAGTTGGTCAACCTTCGAGTCGGAGCGTTATGTTCGCTTAGGAATTGTAACCACTCACCCCCACCATCTTTCCCAAAGTTGGACCTTTCGGTTGTAAATGTTTGGTACCGTTAAATGGAAATCGATTTGCTATTTGTAATTTATTATAAAACAACAAAAATATAAAAAAGAAAAGAAGCTGATTTTGTCATAGAATACCCAACCGCCACTGTTAACAAAAAATGTAAGTAATGAGAAAGAATAAAAAGTAACTACTTTTTAAAATTCATTTCGATCGATGTACCCTTTTTTTTTGTTTGTTTTCGTTCCAAAAATTGTTATTTGATAGTAGTTTTGGTTAAATGTGATCAACAAAATCAAAAACATACATTTAAAAAAAAAAGAAAGAATTCCTGCCCCCCTCCCACCAAATATAAGTAATGAAAAGCATAACAAAAAAAAAATTAAGTACTTTTTAAAATTCAATTTTTTGATTTCTGCATATTTTTTATTTGTTGTTGCGTATTCCAAAATTTATTTGATATTACTTTACTTTGAAATGTGATAATAAACAAACCCGGTGGCGGCCCCATAAACATTATATTTATCTTTGTTGACAAACAAAGCCCGCCCTCCAACGGTTTCAACACGCTACTGTAAAACAACCAAAAGATATCTTATTAAAGGATCGGCATGATCAATGTGGATGCATTCCCAGGCCCTTGAAGCTGGTGTCCACTGGCTATATTCCTTCCTATTCAGTCTGCTGTTTGTTTGGCAGTCGGTACACTCTTTCATGTAAATTTCTATATCTTCATTTAACTTTGGCACCAAACGTAACTTCTGGCTAATGCTTTGGCATGCACTATTCCTGGATGGCCACTATAAAGTAGTTCTAGAACCTGTTTTCGGTTGTGGAGATATTATTAGTCTATCGCCAATAAGAACTCATCCCTTGCAGATCGACAATCACATATGGGCGTTCCAGAAAGACATTGGTAAGTTATCTGGTTTCTTGTTAGGCCAACCCTCCTCTCAGAACTTGGTAAGCAGCTCATTGTTGGTCCAATCTGATACACTCCTACTGTTCACTGTCTTGTTTTTCCACTGGTTGATGTAGTTTACTTCTATAGTAGGCCTCATTCTTTCTGAAGCATCAGAAAGTCTAGAGAGCACATCTGCATGTTGGATCAACTTTCCACTCCTGTAGTTTAAATTATACTCACAGGCTGAGAATATCAAGATCCAATGTATCATTGGTGGACTCGGGTGGTCTGGGATATGAATATTCCCAACAAAGGTTTGTGGTCTGTAGTTATAGTGAATTTTCACCCATATATGTACAGGTGGAACTTCATTATTTCTATAAACCACTGCCAATGCCTCTTTATCTATCTGGATGCAGTTTCTCTCGGCACTAGATAAGGTCCTTGAAGCGTAAGCTATCGTTCTCTCACCGCTTGAGGCGGCTTAGCACCATGCCTATTCTATACTTTGATGCTCCATCATCAGGCATAAAGCAGTTTCATGGTCATAATGTACCAAAAGGTTCTCGGAGATCAAGAGAGATTTTAGCTTCTTGAAAGTGCCTTCATGTTCTGATGTCCACTTCCTGATTTGATTCTTCTTCAAGGGGTCGTATAATGGTCGGGCCACATGTGCTTTCCCCTTTAGAAAAAGTCAAAAAATAAGCCCCAAAAATGCTTGTAGTTCCTTAAGATTTGTTTATCAATAAGAGTTTTTCTACCAGTTTAACATATAATGGCCAGTTACTAGGATTTTCAACATCGAATTCTCCTATTCGTAGTTGTATTATGGCTGCTATTTTTCGTTCCAAACTGTTCTTCAGAGATACCTATCAGACTGTGCCAATTTGACGTGTATGCATCAATTTAAATCAATTCTCCCAACAGATTTGATAAGCAAAACTGGGTCAACACAAAAAAATAATGTATAACTATTAGTTACACTCTAAGAAAATTTAACTTAGCTAATTCTTCTGCTAACTACATATTCAACATTAAAATTGTCACACTCCTTGGTTTTGCAGGGATCAAGATTTTAGAAATAGCTAGTTATAGGCGCAGTCGACAGGATCTCCAAAGAACAGTTTGGAATGGAAAATGGTCACCATAATACAACAACAAATAAGAGAATTCGATGTTGAAAATCCCAGTAACTGGCCATTATAAGTTAAACTGGTAGAAAAACACTTTTTGAAAAACAATGTTAAGGAAAATGACATTAAAATTGCCATACTCCTTGGTTTTGCAAGGATCAAAGTTTTAGAAATAGCTAATTATTTATGTGAGCCTGTTGAACCAGAAACCTTACAATACGATGATGTGGTCGAAAGACTGACTTCAGAGTTGTCCTCTACCATCGAAATATATCGCTAGACTACACTTTCGTTTATGGAATCAGACAAAAAAACTAAACCTTTAAGGAATATGATTCAGCCCTTCATGAATTAACAAAAAATTGGGTGTATGGACAAAATTTGGAAGCACTCCTAGAACAGTTGTTACTTGGATTACACGACACAAAATTTCATGAACAATTAATTGCAAACTTGAACACAACATATAAAGAGGCCATTAAAAAAAAAAAAGCTTATGAACTTATAATTGAGCAGGCTAAAGAATATATGAATAATGCGTCACATCGTATCCTTTACTGTTCAATTCAGAAAACTGCTGAACAAGATGACGATTGTAGCTATAACAATGTATGTTTGTGCTGCAAAAAAAACCCAGACATGTGAACACAATTGTAAAGAACTGTAAGAAAAATGAAGACCTCTAGTGAGAAACTTTGGGAAAAAACCACTCAGAAAGTCAATTCCACAAGACTTATGAGATCAAAACACTGAAAATTTCAGAATCTAAACAAACTGTGTGCATCGAAGGAAAATGTAAAATGGAAATAAATAACAGCTCCGAGTTTCCCTCATGTCTTTAAAAGATTGCAAGTCTATTATTAAAGAGAAATGGTTTCAAAAAAAAAATTGTGAATACCGAAGTTTGCACAAGAGACTTTGTAAGATAGCCATCTTTCTGCTGTGGGTGGAGGGTAATGTCACCACCATTGCTAATCAAGTAGAATAATTAAGAATATGAGCATAAGAACTTGCAAACGTATAGCCAGCAGAAGAGTTAGTTAAATTTTCTTAAGAGTATAACTAATAGTTATACATTATTTTTTTGCATCAAGTGTTAATAAACCCAGTTTTGCTTATTATATCTGGAGAATTGATTTAAATTGATGCATACATGTCACTATAATTCAATATGTAATAGAATATATTTTTTTAATTAATGTTTTGTGGGATAATGTGTAGATCTTTCAGTTTATTTAAGTGAAAAAAAAAAAATGGCAAGGTTGAAGCATGTTACCCCAAAACACAAAACAGAATTATAATTTTTAAATTATTCATCTATTCTTTGTAATATTTTTTGCTTAACAGTCTTAAAACATTTACTATTTAGTTTAAAAATATTTACTATATAATTTGAATAGTCTTATCAGAGCTTAATTTTTTAGCCTCATTTTTAAATATTACCCAAGTCTGTTTATCTTCTATCTTTTTTATTACTATTTTAAAAACTAATGTTATTTGACAATCTCTAATATCCATTTGACGCGATGTAATTTTCTTTAAAAATATATTATCAAGAATATCAAATCTAAAAATTCCATTTTTAAGACACAAAATGATGCAAAGTACAAAAATATAGCAAACAATTCCACAACAATTTTGAAAACAAAAAAGATAAATTTTTCACATACCAAAATTCACAAATACATAATTTTTTTACATTGGGTTTTCATTAAAAAAAAAAAAGACAATATGTATCTGAAACTAACATAATATCACCGTCAGAAAGCAATTAAAAAAAAAATTCCTTTGAAATAATTTTTTAAAATCGAAACTTTATTTTAGAAGGAAAACAGTAATTATTTCTAAATTGCAATTTATATGAGAATTGTTTTATTTTACAAAAAACAAAAAATATCATATACCTCAAAAATGATTATAGATAAAAACATTTCAATTTATATTTACATATGTTTAAAAAAAGATTGCATTACTGATCCTCCTATCCTCTGAATTTTCAATTCTAATAAACATAAATATGGTAAATGCCTAATGTGTATATCAAAAAACATAATAGTGATCAAAAATTGCAACAATAGAATAGAAAAACTTTTGACAGAAAAAAAAATCTAAATAAATAAAAATACAGTGAAAGACAATTTATATTCACACAATTATATATTTATAAAATGTTGCATTAAAAGGTGACAAAATATATTGGTTGCTGATGTCATATTAAGAAACTACTTAATAAGAATAGTTTACATTTCTAACTAAAAAAACATTATCACATTTTTTTAAAGAATTAATCAAAAATACAATTTTGCAGACAATTTCAATGATATATTGAAACTTTACTTCTAAAATATGCACAGCGTATACAGCAAATTAAAACAAAAAATTACCCCCCCCCCCCTTCAGTGAATTGCTTATCAACAGTGGTGATCAGATTTATAGTTCAATTATATTATGAAAAACATAAAAAAAAGGATAGCAATGCATAAAAATATTATATCCATTATATTAATGAGACATTATGCATCTCTTTCAAAATCTGAATTGCTTCCTTTTTTTTTTAATCAAGTAATATTTTTTAATCAATTGATGTTTTCATCAAAATAATTTGTGCCATAATTTTTATATTTTTTGGTAAAAATCATGCATTTTTATCAAGCGTGGTTCTTTGCCTTTTAATAATTGTAGATGTTTGTTTTTAATTATTTAAAAAAATTTTTTTAAGACCTTCAGCTATTTCCTTCTTATAAAATATTGCCATTACTCTTCCATACATCTAAAAAATTAATGTCTGCATGTTTATTTACATATATATGCAAACGATAAATAATGTTAATTTAACATCTCTGACAGGCATGCTCACTATCTAGAACTTGAATATGGATCCCAAGTTCCAAGGAGGCTCACAATCAATCCAGATAACACAATTTTGGTCAGTAAATAAAATTAGCTATTTTCAGCTAAAAGATAAAAACAACAACAAAAAAAAATCATACTCTAACCATTGGATCATATATTGTCTTCTCCACTATTTATCTGAAGAGATACTTGTGAGACTGCAGTTCTGCAATGAGTTATATATATAGTTGCTGTAAAAATCCTTCAGGCAAATTAAAGTGAAATTTTATGATATGAATCCGGTAATTATTAAAAAACAAATATTATTCTTTAACAATTTTAATATGCTAATTTTAACTCATTTATTATTTTAAAATAATAAAATAGAAATCATTATTGTTGCAGAATGCATTTACTATTTCAAATTTCTGATTTATAACAAACTTTTTGCTATTAGTGAAAACATAAAATAAAAAGATACCAAAGATCATGAGATACATCATTTATCAAACTTCTTGGTGTCAACCTTACAGCCACAATCCACACATGAAAGTTGACAAGATTATAAGTGATCTATCGTGAAATGAAAATAATATATGTTTGGAGGGGGGGGGCAAAAAACAACATAAATATGTTCAAGAAAACAAAAATAATATAATTTATTTAGACAAGAACCTTGAAATTAATATGCTTAACTAACAAAAAATGATAAAAAATAAAAATAAATCCATAAGTATTATTGATACAAACATTCTAGAAGAAATTAAATTCTATTGAGGGCACATAATTTTACAAATAGAGAAAAGTGAACAGCAGGATGGAAAAAATCACATCAGATATATATTTATTTCCCAAACAACATTTGTGATGCTGAACATGAGATTGCAAATAAGTTACAGTGATTGACTGCTTTTTTAAAAGGCATTTTTTTATTGATTTGCATTACATATTAAAATATAAATAATAACAAATGTTTTCTAGATAAGTTATATTATTTACATGAAAGTGATTGATTATCATCTTTTTATCAGTTTTTTTTTTATGTGGATGGAGATTCTGGCAACAAATGAATTAATAGTGCACACACATACACATATAACAGAATACCTCTGGTACTTAATATATAAATAATATTCAAGATTAAAACCCACAACATCATGCAATAAATATTTAAAATACTCTCTAACCAAGCATAAGTTATAAAAGCTCCATTATTCTTGGTAAATTTTGATTTATGCTTGGTTAGAGAGTATTTTAAATATTTATTCTATTTTAATTTTGAATATCATATATGTGTATGTGTGAGTATGCAGTAAAACTATGAAAGAGTAAAACTTTTCAAAAATGTAGAGAAAATAATCATAAAATTATATATATTTTTGAAAAAAGTGGGCTTGTGATTTGAATATATTTTGAATGACATACATATATACATTTATTATAGTCATGCATGTACAGATAATGAAAGACAAAGTAATCAAAATGATTTTAAAATATAGTATAATTAAAACTTATCATAACAATCTAATGAGATTGTTTTTCTAATTTTAAATTATCTATAGATGCAAGGATAATATAAAGCATTATTTGATTTGGCAGTTAAAAAAATTTAATGGAATAACTACATAATTATCATTAAACTTATATATTAAACCACTAAAAATCACATGATCACTATTTCTTATGCTAGCACATTGTTATTAAAACAGGCAAAACTCTCCATACAGTAGTGCCAACCAGAGTAATCGATAGATGCCAGAAGTCTTGTGCATAAAATCCTCATCTAGTGCCTACTCAACCAATATCCCCAGACTAGTTTCTGGCTTGTGGCCTTCGTCAGTGAGGAGCTTTGGATCTGATAGCACTGAACTTAGATCTTAGGATCTAATGCAACCCTCCAGTAGCCACCTTTTATCTCTACTTAACTATAAAACTATGAGAATAAAATTGAAAAACAAAATATTTTCAATCTAAGCTCAATAGCTTATATAGTAATATGGGTCTGAACCCAGTTCAGTACCCATACATTTTGGTGTCTTTGGCTCTTTAACAACCATAGCCACCACTATCCTATTAGGCACGATTGGTGTTAAACCACTAAACATCACCTGATCACTATTTCTTATGCTAGCACATAACTGTTATTAAAACTGGCAAAACTCTCCATGTGAAATAGGGATCATGTGATGTTTGGTGGTTTAACACCAGTCCTGCCTAATAGAATAGTAGTGGCTATGGTTGTTAAAGAGCCAAAGAACCAAAATGTATGGGTACTGAACTGGGTTCAGACCCAATGACTACATAAGTTATTAAACTTAGATTGAAAATATTATTGTTTTCAATTTTATTCTCATAGTTTTGTAGTTAAGTAAGAGATAAAAGGTGACTGCTGGAGGGTTGCATTAGATCCTAAGATCTAGGTGCAGTGCTCTCAGATCCAAAACTCCTCACTGACGAAGGCCACAAGCCAGAAATTAGTCTGCGGATATTGGATGAGTAGGCACTAGGTAGGGTATTTTACGCACAATCCTGCTGGCATCTATTGATTACTCTGGTTGGCACTGAGTGGCACTACTGTATGGAGAGTTTTGCCTGTATTAATAATAGTAATGTGCTAGCATAAGAAATAGTGATCATGTGATGTTTAGTGGTTTAACACTAATCCTGCTTAATAGGATAGTGGTGGCTATGGTTGTTAAAGAGCCAAAGACACCAAAATTTATGGATATTAAACTGGGTTCAGACCCAGATGACTATATAAGTTATTGAGTTTAGATTGAAAATATTATTGTGTTTTCAATTTTATTCTCATAGTTTTGTAGTTAAGTAGAGATAAAAGGTGGTTGCTGGAGGGTTGCATTAGATCCTAGGTGCAGTAATCTCAGATCCAAAGCTCCCCATTGACGAAGCCATAAGCCAGAAACTAGTCTGGGGATATTGGATGAGTAGGCACTAGATAGGGATTTTATGCACAAGCCTTCTGGCATCCATTGATTACTCTGGTTGGCACTGAGTGGCACTACTGTATGGAGAGTTTTGCCTGTTTTAAACTTATATATTATTTATTCATTTGATTAAGTAGTCAGCTTAAAAATCCCCAAACCAGAGACAACAATTTCTCTAATCAAATACTTTAAATAATTGACCAGAGCAATTAAATGCAAAAACATAAAAATATAAAGAGATTTATATATAGGCATGATGGCAGTAATTACAAAAAAAAAATTCCTAAATTCTTTAAATATTTGAATTATTCTGTGAAATCTGATGTAAACATCCTACTGAAGACACCAGTAATGATTTGATAATTGAAAACAGCAATATTTGGTAAATTAAATCATAATTAACAGTAGTTTATTATTGCTATACTGTCCTTTTTCCATTAAACAAAAAAAAAAAAAAAAGTGTTTAAATCAAAATTTTTTGAATTTAGTGAATAGAGAACAATCCTAGCAATGACAAATAAATAGATGGAAAACAAAGAGAAAAGTATATAGATTCATAATATAAAAACAGAATGAGATATTTGGTAATAGAATACAAATAACTTTTTTAATGTATTTTTTAAATTAGCCAGAAAAACAACATATATTTACATTTATTTTAACAACATACCAACTTTGAATAGCAGTAAGAATCTACCCTTTTATGAAAAAAATATTAGGAAAATAAATTACATATTAAAAGAAACATAGTTAGTCTATGAAATTAGAAAGAAATATGAAAGAATTGATGACTCAGATATCAATTTAAAGCAAGATATTAAATGTAGATAAGTAAATCAGAAAAAAAATCTAAAAACTCATTTTAGGATATAAAAAATGCTTACTTAACAATGATTCTGATAAGCAACCATTCAATTTTTACATGTTTTATAAAGTTTTTAATATTTTGATTTTCATGAATATTTTTATCTATTTAGTTATTCTAAAAATATGCTTTTTTATTAGTACTAGTTTGGGATGATCTAATTTACCTCTAGCGATGTTTAGAAATGGTTCTGGGAGGAAATGAAGTCAGATTTCCAACATTTCATCTCAAAATTATTTTCATACATCTTAAGAAAGGTAAATTAGATAAAATCCCAAAGTTAGTAGTAGTAATTAAATATATTAGAGTTTCCAAACCATTCACTTAAAAATATACCTGAAAACCAAAATACATAAATCATTTGCTATTTTAAGATATTGCTGCACATAAATTAATTTTTGAAAATTCATGTTACCGATAATTTATTTGTATGTAACTGCCTGATTAAATAAATTTATATTTTCTTCTTCCTTTCCTTATATATTGATTTCTATATTCACATATCATACCATTTCAACCTTCTTATAGACTTAACAATACTATTTTTTTACATCCAAAACTTTATTATTACAGTTTCGACTGTCCTGCAGTCATCATCAGAGATCTTTATAATTCTATTTGATTTTTGTAAACAGGATTATAAAGATCTCTAATGATGACTGCAAGACAGTCGAAACTGTAAGAGTAAAGTTTTGGTGTAAAAAATAGTATTGTTAAGTGTATAAGAAGGTTGGAAATCGTATGACATGTAACAATAGTGATTGTATGTTATAATTTTTCTTCCATTATTTTTAAGAAATCAATAGATCTATGAAGATGATTTATGATCAGACTGTAACAATATAAAATATTAAATATATCAAAAAATATAATAAGACTACGACATATTGCTTAAGCAATTAAAACGACTCTTTCAAATATACAGGTACTTCATAAATAAACTATGTCTTCAAGGTTGTTTTTCTGTAATAATACCAATTTTGTTATTCTCTTTCTGAAAATAAATGCACATAACCAATGCATTAAGATAAATTTGGAGTACTTTTGCAAATAATTCTAAATATATGTTTTTAATTTTAAATGATAGTTTCCAAATATTTGGATCTATCTAATATAAAAATTACTATAAGCTAATTTTAACTTTTATAGTGGTTTGCATCAAATAAACACCCAATGTGTAGTAAACAAATAATATGATTCCTACTTAATTACTAGTGTCTGCACAAACCATTTCAACATTAATACTGTTTACTGAGAAAAAATATTTTTAAAAATTATAAGATGATTTTCAAAGATAAACAAATTTAAAAAAAAGCATAAAAAAAAAGAAAAGAAAAAGAAGTTTCATTTATTTAAAGCAGATAGATAAAATAACAAAAATATTTTTAATAGATGTAAAATAATAAATTACATTTAGTTAGCAATATGAAAGTATTTTTAATTGATTTAGAAAAATCAACCCATGCTATAAACTTCCGATGATGGTGACCATTGTTATAACCAGATAATTTTGCTGGATTGTGCAAACAGTCTATATTAACTATTAATTTATGCAAAACTAATGAAATCATTAAACTTTTTTTATTACTTGTTTGACAAATTATATATGGAATTGTGTGAAACTTTATACTTGTGAAATAACTATTTCTAGTGCCACGTGAGTGTTCATTGTGACTGAAAATCTATTTCTAAAATATATTGGTTATTATATTGATAGTTTAAGAAAAAATATCAGATATACTCAAACACTCTGTAATAAATTTTCCTGCTTAGTTCTTGCTTCTTCCATATTCTTTCTGAATTTATAAAAATAATATATTTTTTTTTTCATTTCATTACCTAAATTTTTAAAATTCCTTTAGTCATTCTAACAATTTATTAACATATGTCCCTACTATTACTTCACTTATCATTAAAAGTCATTAGTAAATAATATGACGATTCAAACTCATCAAAAACATAAATAGAATGATAAAGAATAAAAAAAAAAAGAAGAATTTTGTGATTACATAAATCAATTTGTGAAATAAAAAAATATGTAACACATGCTGGCACTTTTAATCTGTTTGTCATATTACAATATTATTCTTTAACAATGAACTATTACTAATGAATGATATATTCTATCTCAGAAAGCAATCAGATCACATTTTTTTAGATTGACTTTTTATATAATGTTATATGTATATAGAATTTGCTTTTTTCCACAAAAAATGTTTCTATTCATCACTTTATAATAAAATATAATATCATCACATTCAGCAAGTTAAAGAACTTTCCAATTGAATTTTTGATCCTGCCATTATATTTTCAAAATATTGGAGAGCAACTTAAAATAAAATTTTCCTGTGGATTTATGTTACAAGAATAGAAGATACATATCTCATAATAAATTTGTCAGAATAATAAACTCTATATATAATGTTGTTACAGTTATTGTACAACTATAATATATCTTATCTTTCATATCATTAAATGCTGTAGGAGCTAATTGGTGTATGCAAAATATGTCAATACATATTAAAGATTAAAATGCAACATCCACCTTTCATTAAAAATGATTCACATTTTCAAACTGATACTTCAGTCAACTCCAAAGGTAACTGGCTGAGGTTTCAAAAATATTAAGAATGATCAATAGATTAATTTTTGAATTGTTAAAAAATAACAACACAATTATCAGCATACTAAAAAAACTAAAATATGCCATTGCTTTTGATTCATATGTTTGCTTAATGAAAACAAATCAAATATTCCATAAATCACTGTCTAAAAATGAAAACAAAATGAAATCCAGTGCACATGCTTATTTAATCCCACTATTCATTTCAAATGTTTCAAATTTTCGATCAGTAGTAATAACTCGTATTTCCATCATGTCAAAGCTAGTTCATTAGACAAACAGCTACTTTCAAACATTACCAAAAATCTTCTAAATTAATTTAGTCATATGCTAGATTAAAACAATAAAATTAATATAAATTACATTCTTGCAATTATTTGACAGCAAAAACAATTCTTTAATGCCTCTTGACTATCTAAACGCAAATGGAATTTATCTATGGAACAAAATTATTGACAGTATTTTTGTTATGTGGATAACAATGATATTTCATAATTATTTAAATCACTTCATTCCCATTATTTTTATGAACTAGAACAAGAAAAACAGTCATAAGATTATGTAGTAACAACACGGATCCACATACTTTTAACAAATTTGAATAATTTTTGAGGCTAGCACATCATCAAAATTTAAAACTTCTCTAATTATCATATCAAGAGTGACAGCCTTTCCATTTTTAAGATTATAGTTTTAACTTCATTAAATTAGACATTTATGTCCAAACTTATATGAATAGATACATCATTTAAAGTCATCACCTGAATCTTGTATTACTATTCAAAAGATAATCAAAATATTCTCTCCATCTAAAATATTATCATTATTATATAAAAGATTGCCACTTAGTAATAACATTTGTGTCAAAAAAAAAAAAAGGAATTATTACTTTAAGCCTTTTTGTCATTAGTTTAACTTCTGCCTTTAAATATTTATATTGTTTTTAATAAAATCATTAATATAATAATTTTCACAGAAAAATAATGAGGATTCTTCTTTTTAGTCAACCCACAAAAAATTCATTTTAGACTTGAAACATAATAGTCTGTGAACTCTCTAACAATGCCCATCTCTTTCACATTCTCATAAAATAGACATAGATAACATAGTATGCAATAAAAATATACGTACAACCATATTTAGAGAAAAAATTTTAAGTTATATAATTAGTAAGGTATGCTTAGCATGCTTTCGATTACTTAACAATAATAGTAATAATTATGACACTAACCATGAAAAAAAATTGTAATGTTCATTAGAGAATAAATCACAATAAAAATTTTGCATATTTGAATGGTAAATTAATTATTTATGTTGGTCATTTTTTTTTAAAGGGGGACACAGGAATCTTTTTTGTTGATTGTGTGTTTATCTCTGTCAATGTGCCAGGTTCGTTTCACTTCGTGTTTAGCATCAACATATTCAGGTGCCAGGTTCCTTTCACTTTGTGTTTGGCATGAGCATATTCAGAGCAGATGATGCTGGTAGAAGTAGGTTTGAAGGTGTGGTCTAGGTTAAATTCATGCTCGTAGAAAATTGATTTTGCATCGGTATGAAGTTTGGCTTGGTTATATAAATATTTGTATTGCACAATAAGTATGGATAAATTGGCACACAATTCCCATATCAAACAGCATGGCAGTTAGTATAGTTGCATTCAATTTTATAAATGATTTGAGATTTTAGCTTTGAAAGCAGTATAACTTTGGTGTTGTTAATTAGACGATTCAGAATAGGAGAGGTGTGATGGCTAACATGATGAGTCATAGAACAGACTGTTGATACAATAAATGGATATTTAATTTTAGAATAAGTTTTTTACAGTTTGGATAAGAGCTATATTTTTACATCCAATATTGCATAAATCTATGATATAAGATTTGATGTTGTTTTTTCTGTCAGATTCCAGTTTACACAGATAATGGTTCCTATACAAAAATGCTTTGAGAACCACTGATTTATGAAATTTTGGTGTAGTAGATTCGGAGAGAATATTTTGCATGTGCATGGGTTTCACAAACATTTTGTAGTTTAATTGGATGGTTTCACGCTGAATATACTAGGAACTTGATGTCTTTTAGATTTGCCAATTTTAATACAGAAGCATTCAAAAGGTTCTGTTGTATTTCGTTGATTTGCACATTGGGAGCGCAAATAAGGTTATCATTCATGTATCGTACATATACAACATCAAAGGAATTAGCTTGGAAGTATTTATATAAAGACCTCTTTTTCGAATTTATTATGAACAATGCTTGAAATTATACCACTCACGGGAAGACCCATTGGCAATCCGTCATTCATTTTGTAATAAATATTGTTAGATAAGGCAATAATATTGTGGATCCAATTTAAGCATTCAATGATGAATTCAGACATATGCACATTATACTTGGCTTTATATAATGCCTTGGATGGATAATTTATGCGAGATAGAATTGTATAGCTCAGTGGTCTTGCTAATCGAATCGAATATTTTTAATTCTGTTAAAGCATTCAAAAGAAGATTTGATAATAAATCTGCCAAAACTGAATTGATCCTCAAGCCATTGGCTAATCATTTTAGAAGCCTTGTAATAATATGCATCCCCAAAGTCAATCATTGAGCATAGTGGGTGTTCATTAGACATCATTAAATGTATTTCTAAAAATAAAAGATATCAAATTAGACCTCGCAGCAACCCAAAAACCACACAGTCTCTTTTCACTCGATCAATTGCCTTTCTAAAAAAAACAGTCACCTAGTAGCTAATCAATTAAA
This sequence comes from Epiperipatus broadwayi, assembly GCA_028023455.1. Lineage (NCBI taxonomy): Eukaryota > Metazoa > Onychophora > Udeonychophora > Euonychophora > Peripatidae > Epiperipatus > Epiperipatus broadwayi. The sequence continues at coordinate 2,141,866 of JAQFVV010006288.1, forward strand.
CTTCCTTCCTTTAAATGATTAACTATGTATAAAATCTTATCAACTAATACAAGTGCTGTCCTCTGCCCAGATCTTGACTACTACTTCTATAGCTTACAATGAGTCATCCATGAGAGAGTACCTTAGCAGAATTTTGGGAGAGGTTTTTCCACATTTCTATTAGACAGAGGAATTTCTAAACAGAATTACCTAAACATACAATCACGTGTTAATTAAAATTACTGTCATAAATTTAGTTTCAAAGTAATTCATTATTGAATGTACTGCCTTGTTTAAGATATTAGATAATCGGCTAACATTGTCTTCATTATTTTTTTAGGGTAAATGATTATGATAAAGATATTTGTGATTAGAATTGCTATGAATTTAATTAAAGAATGGAAATGTGGCAACTTTAAGGCAAAAAAAAAAAAAAAAAGTGGAATAAAGAAATGAATGCAGAGAAAACAGAAAAGACTGTTGGATCATAAACAATATCTAACTTTTGAAGAATGAACATTTTATTCTACAAGGCAATAGATTATCTTAGTTAGGAGCCATTACTTAGTTGGAATTAAACTCATATCTTAGGGCATTCCAATATTTCCCATTCATGGAACTATCTGAAATATGAACTATTTATGTAATTACATCTAGCTTAAGTATATATACTATATTTGTATTTAAATATAATTCAGGCTGTATGCTGTCCATCCTTCTTGTGTATCTAAAATGGTCTTAAGGTCCTACATATGAGGGGTCAGACTGACTTACGGTCAACATGAGTATGACAACAAATTAGCAAAACAAGGGATTTGAACATCATCAGAATTTCAATGATATAGATGGCTAAAGAGTTGAAGTTTGAAGATTTGCTATCTTAATATAAGATGAGCACTGATTATATATGAGGAAGATGATCTGGACCAAATGAGTGCTGATTCAGCACTATATATGGATATTGGAGATCATTTACCTTTTTCACCTGTATGTGGTCATGTGTACTGATTGTATAAGATGGAATGAATGTCTGAAGGGAGCTAGAAAATCTGGTTTAAATTCCATCTAATTATGTGAATGGAAATTTTTCTTCTTCAATTTGTGTGAACCATACCAACTTTTTTTATTTCTATCTTTAAAACAGCAATAATATACAGATACGTATTTTTATTTGTGATAACACGATATCAAAGAGTGTGTTACAATGGTAGATGTTCTTATTTTTAGCTACCTCTATACATATTTATACTATAATAGTACGTACATACAAATAAAGTCCTAACTGCCAGACTCATGGATTTAAATATTAAAAAGATGTGAATTTTTCTCATATTAAGATTATCCAATATTATCCATTCTTAAGACTACTTTTTTATAAATAACAAAAGAATGCATGATTGTATGAAAATAGCCATATCGTTTCATTATTTACATTAGTTTACACAACAAAGTTTTTACATTTTAAAAACCATAAGAGCTTATTGAATAGATTGCCCTTTTTATACATTTATATCTATACAAGAGTTCTATACATATTTAATTGAAGCCAAAATGAAAAATATGCAGTGTAATTATTTAGTGTCAAAAGACCTATAGTGACCAAAATTTTGTAATGAGGAGATATCACTAGAAGGAAACTACTTAAGCTAAAGACAGCAGAAATCTTTTAGAGCAGGGGTGGACAATTGTTTTGGCTAGGGGGCCACATAGGTTGGCAGAGGGCCGCATCAGGGGCCATTTTGTGGAAGCGAAGATTAGTGGAGGGCCGCACCTTTTTTTCATGACACAATAAACACACTGCTTTATTCCCTGTATTACCAAAGAAATATTTGTTTGTCCATTCTTCATTAAACACATGACATTCATTACCAATTTTACATTTTTTCAGAGGGTTCATGGTTCCACTAAAGTTGGAAATGTATATATTTGCTAATGCAAAGATAAAATTGAAATTAATCAAATCAACTGGAAAAGGACTGCACATCGTATCTACACTGTGCATGTGTATTGATGTGGCCATCCTAGTGGAAAATACAAGATGAATATTTGGTCACGCAACGGGAAGGAAATTTCAGTCGAAGGCGGATTTTTCTGATTGTCTTGGCGGGCCGCATAAAAACTCTTAGGGGGCCACATGTGGCCCTCGGGCCGCTATTTGCCCACCCCTGTTTTAGAGGAAAAGACATGTTTTGAGAATGTTTTCAAACAGACGTTTGCAATAAATAATTTGCTTAAAAGTAAATTAAATTCTTTTAGTTACTTTAAAAATTGACAAATTTTTAAAAGAAAAGCTAAATATAGTGACTATTGCAGGGCAGAACTCTCCAAAGACATTTTAAAACAAGTATACAGTGCAATCATTTTTTAAAACAGGATTGCTATATGCCACGTGGTGACAAATTAAAATTATTCATCTTAGTTTTATCTTTTAGTTAAGAATAGTTAGCTGCTATTTAACGACAAATAATTAAATGCTTATTAATTGGTCAAGCACACACACACACATACAACTCAAGCTTGCAACTTCAACCAATTACCTAGTTTCAACCAGTCCGGATCGAATTTTAAATCATGATCATAACAAGCAGATTTCTATAGATAAATTGTTGATTTTAGAAAATATTTCCGAAATATTTTTTTTTATTCTACGTTTTAAATTCATGCAAACATAAAAACAAAACATGTCAATTAATTAATATTCCTAATAGTTAAAATATTATCGCAAATACATATCTTAAATATAAACTATGATTCAAATATTTCTGAATTTTGTTTACATATATATTTTTTGTTACTATTACCTTAAACTTCGCAGATGTTAATTATGTTCGAAATTTACAATACAGTATTCGTAAAGAAATAGCTTTAAATTTTAAATACCAACAAGAAACGTTACAAAATATTCAACATTTCTGAAGCTAAAAAAAAAAAATTCAAAATATATATCACTAATATTTTGTTACATTTCAAAATCTGAAATATTATTAATAACAGATATATTATTAGTTTGAAAGATTTACAAAATATTTTTATAATACTTACACGCAAGAAAAAATGAACGTGTTGGCTTGCGTAACAAGTTCACCTTGTATTCGAGAAAGCACGAGAGTCCGCTGATGAATTATGGGAAAAGGAACCATATTTATACTAGCCTCTGCGGAGGGGCTTTACTACATGTTAGAAGAAGACTGCTATAAAAATATTCTTCATTTTAATTTGATTAATTTTAAAATGAAGATGGCATTATTAATCTATAAATTATATTTATGATGCTTTAGAATTTTAATATTTGCAAAAATGTTCCTTATCGTAGTTAGAAAAACTGTGCAGCACAGGTGGGATTCCAGCTTAAAATTTCTGCTCTGTACTCAAGTTTCTCTCAGATTAAGGTGAGTGACATATTCATGTTTTTGTACATTTTTTTTATAAATATAGATTTTGGCATTATTATTACGCGTAATGGTGCGTTTAGTTTGAATTAAATAAAGATTCGATTGAATTTAAAAAGCTTGGGTCAGTGTTTATAAGTTCAAAATGAGTATTTGTATCTGGGACCTCCTGTTAGATTGCTCAGAAAACATGTCCGATTGTGATATTAATATCTAATTATTTTGAAAATTTTATTGCTTATTATTACTTTATAAAAATTAATTTTTTATTATTTTTATCTTTTTTCTCTATTTTACTTAATTTTACTATGTATTAAAACAATTTTATATATGCTTTATGAAATTTATTTGAGGTCACCATCCGCAAATATCTCACAGCTGATTATTTGTATTGTTTTTTCTTTGCAGAATCGAGCGAAATACTAATGGATAAGGTTTATAAAATCATCAGCTATGTAACATGGATAGTGTGCTGACCTGTTGTTCATTCCTATATAGCTATAAGACTGGCTAGAGGTTATTGTATCTCCTGGTGGCAAGCATCAATGGCAGTATGCTCACCTGGAGTGACCTCTTTCTCACGGACTTCTTACCCAATCTCCTAAAGCGATATGTAGACTGAAAATGGAGTCTAATGAAAATGACAAAGTCATCCATACTTGCATGGTAACAGTGGGACATAGCACAATGACTCACAGTAAAAACTGTATGGCAGATAGCTGCCGCAATTCTCTCCCTAAAACAGGGAATCATGGCATGGATTCTAACAGGACAATTCAGAAAGAGCAGCTACATAGAAAGTTTGCATTATCTGATTGTTTGTGGACTCCTCAAGATGCTGTTTCAGTAATGCCTAATGGAGATATCCAGAGTGATGATGATGATAATGAATCTCATTCATCTCTGTATGTTGGACAAAGGCTGTCTGATCACATTGAAAGGCATAAAAATGTAACTGATAGTGGAAATACTTATAATGCTAGGGATTTAAGTAACAATAACCAAGTGGATACAGATAAACCATTAGGGAATTGTAGGAATACTTCACCAACTCTTGTCATTGTCCCTTTTGGATGGAAACGTATTATACACAAACAGACGGTTATCTATTGCAGGTGAGAAATATATTTATGTCTGTATTATATATAAACAAAAATGATAAATATATTGACATATTTTTGTTTACAAATTAGATTACACAATATATAATTTACATAAATGTGTGTTTATATATATATCTAATTGTAATTAAAGATAGGTTTGTTATAATCATACTATATTTTCAACAATTGTTAATAGTTCAGTATAGGACAAAGCTATAAAGTGGATTATTAATACATATGGATATTTGTTACATACTTGAAACCATTGTAATTGGCTCTATGGACAATTAGAAAACTTACTGAAATCATTATTTTATTTCAAATCAGATCTTTTTTAGAATATTTATTATTGTTTATAGCCACTTAAATATTGTTTTAGTCCATCAAGTACTTTTATATGTTATTTGGTCATTTATTATAATTATTTTAATGTAACAGAATTAATTTGTCGTGATAAAAAGTTTTTAATCATCGGATCTTATTTATTTTAATTTAGCATTAAAAAAAGAATAAAGATAGAGTTTCTTACACAGAAGAATATGAAATAAATATGTTGGGAATAATAAAAAGAAACAGAAGAAATAATAAATTGAAAAACAAAATAGCATTGATATAAAATATATAATGAATGTTAAAAAACATTTTATTTGGAAAATAGTTTTATATAAAGCAAAAACTTGGATTATTAACGAGAAGTGAAAGTGATTGAAGGCCTTTAAAATGTTGATTTGTAGAAAAATAGAGATTAGGTGATTCATTGAGATTATAAGTACTGGGGTCTAAAAATAGTTGCTGAAAAATAAATATTTATTGATGAAATTAAGAAAATAAATATGTCTGAAAAAACTGAAAAGGTGAAATGGGAAAAAAAAATTAATAGATGATCACAAGAATGGAATAATTACAAGTGTTAAAAACAATGCATGAGATAAGGAACCTAAAACTAGTCTACAGTTGTTTCTTGGAAAGTAATAATAGTTAAATATCTGTGATGAAAATATATGTTACTGTTATTTTTATATATATACACCATTTCATTAGAAGTTTGTGTAGTTTTTCAATCTATATTCTTGATTTTTTTTTTTTTTTACAATAAAATGTTTTATCACCAACTTTGTCAACTGAATAGTAATGAAGTGCAACAGCATGACTTTTGAGTTTATGATGCAAATAAAAGTTGAATTAAGGCACTATAAGTTGAAAGCATTATCATATTGGCAAGATGGAAGTTGATAGATTTGAGTATTTTTATGAGTCTTTTTCTAAATAATCAATTTTTGCTTGTTCACTAAGCAGGATTCTTTTTAAATGATAAAAATTTACCTCTGACCTTACTAATAGGTGGAACAACTATTGCTTATTTTTGAAAATGAAAAAAATGTACTTCAAAAATCCAGAATTTTTTTCTAATTTTAAAACTTTAAATAAAGCACATTCTATCATAAAACAATCATTTTGATCAGAAATAGTTTTATTTCAGTGATAGCTTTTCCTATTTCTCTTCTTGCATAATTACAGTCGTCTACATTTTATTCTTAATTTCTCATATCATTATGAAATGAAAGTATTAAATCACAGCATAAGAAATACTTTTTATCTATTGAGTGACAATTCTCCTTCCCATCTAATTTGAAATTTTATATTTATAAACATATATAGAGATTACATTGATAAATTAGAAATTGTTTTTGATAATTGTACTTATTATTTTTTCCATTTAAAATATCCATGATTTTTTTCTAGTTTGTATATATATGTGAAATAATAAATTATAAATATTTTTTCAATCACGTTTACAAGAATCCCTTATACATAAGCTTACCATATTTTTTTTTACCTCAGACTAGAGCATTTTACTTCATTTCATAGTGTTTTATTTGAAAATAGTATATAAAAAACTGCTGTTTCTTTAATAACACAAGATTTACTCTTGACAGATAAACTGAAAAATTATCTACAAATATTGCTTAAACTGTAATATTTAAACAGCATTAAACTGTTGCACATGCGATTTGGATTCTAACTATAAAATGAATGAATACTAACACTTCAAACACATGATAAAGTCTTTGGAAAAGATAAAATGGCCATCTATCTTTTCGAACCCAAACGCTTTTGTATGGGCGAATCTTAAGTGTTTGAAAGTGAAAGCATGAAGATATTAAATAATCACTTTAAATGACTTTTACATGGGTTCGAAAAGATAGATGGCCATTCTATCTTTTCCAAAGACTTTATCATGTGTTTGAAGTGTTAGTATTCATTCATTTTATAGTTAGAATCCAAAGCGCATGTGCAACAGTTTAATGCTGTTTAAATATTAGTTTATAAAAAACATCGCGCTTTATAAAATAATTGACTTATTTAAATATTGCTTAACAAAAAAATTGAAGCTAATATATATTTTTATCTAAACCACTTGTGATTACAATTGCATTCACAATCAGGTTCTAAAGGCAATGTCTTCTTGTTGCAGCCACATTGTTCTATCTTCAGCAATTTATTTCATATCTGCATATGAAAAACATTCAATTTCACTGATCACATTTTTAATATACAATATTCTTGTTTTGCTCTGAGTCTTCCTAAAATTGTAGCTTCCAAAATATTTTGTAGAAACCTATCATTTAAAATTTTTATTTATTATAAAATTGCATTAGGAAAGAAAATTACATTAAGTTATTGTTACTCAATTATGATTCACATCAAATAGCAATGCCTGTGCTTTTTTTAAATAATGAGAAAAATTGTCAAAAGTAATGCATCTTGAAAGTAAAGAAACATTTTATAAAATGATTTTACAGTTTTTTATTTTCATGGATTTTTTTTTGTCTTCATTTTTTAATTTTGTGAAATGATAAATTGACTAGCATGGAAACATCAATCTTCAAAATGGAATGGTTTTGATCAATCTGGGACTTACTGTGTATATAGACAAAGATTTTTGAATATGTTTGAATAAAAGAAATTTATAAAAAATAACAAAACATTTCTGAATATTAATTATGGATTATGTGAAAAAATTATACTAGACAAAACACATTAAAAAAAAAAAATTTACAATAAAACTGACATCTGCACCAGCTATAGCAAATCCTAAAAATAATGTAATATTTTACACTTATCTATATATCATATAAGTACTATAATGGGAAAGAGTAGATGATAATGACGAGTAATGAGGCTGAAAGTTCCAGAAACTTTTTTATTTAAACTATGTTTATTAGATTCTTAGGTGTTCATAATTTTGATAAAATTAGGCTAAATTAATGATTTTTTTTTTATATTCTAATGAAATCACATAAATAGTAATAAGGAATAATGCTATATACAAAGTATGAAAAGGCATTTGATTCTATAAACATTTCTTCAGTGATTAAAGCACTGGATCATCAAGGTATAGATCCAGGATATTGTCATATTTTAAAGAATATTTATAAAAATGCAACAGCAACAATTAGATTGCATAATGGCACTAGGAAAGTCACCATTGAAAAGGGTGTAAGACAGGGTGACTCCATATCTCCAAAACTTTTTATAGCCAGGCTGAAAAAAGTATTTAGTGGATTAAAATGAAAAGCTAAAGGAGTGGAAGTAAATGGAGATTATTTAAGTTATTTAGATTTTGCAGATGATGTAGTTGTTTTTGCAAGTAATGTTTTAGAGCTGTAGGAAATGTTGCAGGAGTTATCAGATGAAAGTAGGTTTAAAGTTAAATGTTAAAAAGACTAAAGTAATGTTTAATGGATTTTCTCAAAATATGAAAATAAAGATTGATTGTGATGAGTTAGAAGAAGTTAACAGCTACAAATACCTTGGTCAGATTATTAATACAGATGGAAACATAATGGATGAAATTAATCATAAAATTAAACTTTGTTGCAGTGCTTTTGGTGGAAATAACTTGATACTAAAAGGAAATATGTCTATGTGTTTGAAAAGGAAGGTTTTTAATAAATGTGTTTTATCAGTTCTTACTTATGGATCTGAGACTTGGACACTTAAAGGAAGAGCAATACAGAGACTTCAGACCACTCAAAGAAGTATGGAAAAGTGCATATTGGGAGTAACAAGAAGAGATCGAAAACGCAATATATGGGCAAGAGAACAAACAAGTGTTACTGACCTCATTGGAAAAATTAAAAGACTGAAGTGGAGTTGGGCTGGACATATTGCTAGAAGAGATAATAATAGATGGACAATTAAAATCTTAAACTGGAATCCAAGAGATTATAAAAGACCCAGAAAGAGACCACACATGAGATGGATGGATGAAATAAAGTGTGCAGGGGTGATGTGGAGAAGAGAAGCTAAAGATCGGAGAAGATGGATTGAACTTGGAGAGACCTTCATTCTGCGGTGGATTGATAATAATGATGATGACAAAGTTCACAGCATGGAGATATCCATCATAAAAACAAATTTTTTTTTCATTTTTAATATTAATACAGGATGCCCAAATTTGATATTTTATACATTCACCCATTCCATTTCATATCAACTTTCTTCTTCATATATAACTAATATTATCAGGAATATGTTTGTAATTGCACAGCCATATCCTATTAATTCTAAATAATATTACTATTATTAGCATTATTTTGAAGAAAGTAAAAAATAATAAATTTAGACCATTAAATAAATGGATCTGTTTTGAAGAATCTATCTTACAGGATACAAATCTTTTACAACTCACTCAACAAATATGAATGCTTACAACATAGGTGCATAATTAGTGAATAAACTTTTTCTTTGAAAAAAAAAAAAAAGAAATTATAATTAGCAAATGATTTTCAAAGGCTTTTTTTATATTTAAGTCTTTAGAGATCAAATAAAGTAAAATATATAGATAACTGATTCTTTTCATGTGAGACTTTTAAAACTCTTGGGAATTGGTAACAATCTAAGATAAGTAGGCAGTAAATCTAGTTAAGCAAATCTCTTAACATATATTGTATTTTTTAGGAATTGCTTTTAATTTTCATTGTTTTAAAGTTATAGTATAGATTGACTGATACTGAAAATTTTACAAAATTTTATTCCTCATTTATAATATAATAGTTTTATTTTTCTGTTTTAAGACATGCAATATTAAAATTGGAATTTTTCAAAAAAAAAATAAAATAAAATAAATTTATCTAACAGGATTGATTAAATAAAATTGTTATTATTATTAAGTGCTGCCACTTCTATATCAATTCTTTGTGATCATATAATTAACCTTATTCTATAATGATCTATTTTGTTTGAATTTTTTTATGCTAATAACAAGGGTATTTATTTGTGAGATGGAATTAGTGTCTTTTTTTTTTTTTACTACTACCTTTTTTAAGCATCATACATTTTATTAATAAATTAAATCATCTTAGATATGATCAATATATGACATTTCTGACATTGTTTGACCTTCAAACACGAATCCGAATTTAATCTAATCATATTTCCAGTTGTTCATTTTTTACCTTTGCATCTTCGGAACTCTTTAGTACTGGCGTTCAAATGCATCAATATTTTTTAAATTTTTTTTTCCAGTGTCCAACTTTCTCATCCATAGAAAAGCACAGGAAACATTTTAGCTTTTTAAAAAATATTCTTCTAATTCTAAGTTTTTCACCACAACTTTCTTTGTAATAGGTCATGAATCTCTTGATTACTATTTTGTTGTCGATGAATAATCCAAAGAGGCTACTGTCAACATAAGGTTTTTATTATCAATTTTGAAGTCACTTGCTAGCTCTGCTATTACAATATATATTTTTTTTTCATTTTTAGCTATAATATAATTTTTTCACTTTATTTTTTAACTAACTTACTTAATGAGAATCTTAAGATCTTCTTTTGCATTTCAGTTTTAAGTACAGTGAGATCAGCATATGTATATTAAAGTTGTTGAAGTTTCTTTGACAAATCTTGAAACTAAATTTGTTCTTGTCAATGTGACTTTTTTCATTACATAGTTGGTATTTAAGTCAAACAAATAATATGAAAGTCTTTGTAACATCTTTGCAAATGTGAAATCGGGCTGTTCCATTTTAGCCTACTTTTAATTGTTGTTTCTAGTTTTATATAGAGATTTCTCATGAGAACAATAAAATGTTGTGGTATTCCTATTTTCTAAGAAAATATCCATAATTTATCATTCTCATCTGAATCAAATATCTTGATATAATCAATAAAATACGTATAGACTTTACTCATATTTCTTGACTTTTTCTGTTGTCCAAATGTACATGAGCAATAGTATTTCTAATGCCTTAATCATTCTTGAAATATTTTGTTAATCTAGAAGTTTTTTCTAACTATCAACTCTGGGTGTATAATTTTCATAGCAATTTTAGTAGTCTATTGTATAAGAAAGTCAATAGTTATCTTTTATCACAAAAATTTTAGCCTGTATTAAAACAATACTTAATCATTACAGTACTTTTTTTTTTATCATTGCTTATTATTTTTGTAATATAATTTATCCTACTTTTTTAATTTTAGATTGTATCATAAATTATAATGAGCCCCTCTTCATTATGTTAACATAGTAGTAGAAATTAATTTGTTCCAATATATAGGCCATTGAGTAGTTTTTAAGATGTAGTGGCATAATTTAAAATCACTCAACACCTAGATAATTCCATATTGGTAACAATCAACAATATCAATCTGTTATCAAGGCAACCTTTTGACAATAATTTGAAGAATACTTTTATTGAAGCTTATTGCAAAACCTTTGATAAAATACCATCAATTCCAGTTGTCTTAACTTTTCATAATGATATCAAGACTAAGCTGACTTATCTTGATTGATGTTTCGTGATATAGTTTTTTAATATATTCTATTCATTTGCTTGACTTTTCTTATCTTGATTATATTTTTGTTTATTAACATTTTTGATATGAATCCTCATTTTTTCCAGCTTGTTATCACTTTCAGTTTTCATAAAAGATCTTGATAAGTTTTTTAATTTTGGTTTCTTTTTGCAATTGCACTGTATCTTCTATGAACCATTTTGATTTTTTTTTTAAATCTTACTTAATATTTTTCTTTGATTCCTTTTTAATTATTTCTCTCATTTTCATGAATTTTTATCTGGCTTACCTTCAATGAATTACATCCAAACCTCAAATCAATTGTTGATGCTATTCTGAAAAACAATAGATTATGTTAGATAATTTTTTTCAGTCTTAATTGAAGTTTACATATGAATAACTATCTCTTTTATCAGTTTGTTCATGGCCTTGTTTTTGCTTCTAAAACTGAAGTTCTGTATTGTTACTTGAAAACAATCCATTTGATTTCCTTTACTCATGACTATCACTGACGATGTTTATAGTAATTTATCTTGTGAGTTCCATATTATAACAATCAGGGTGTAATAAGTCTTACCATATCTGCCGCACAAGGGTGCCACCAGGCCATTGAAACCTGGAAAATTTATATAATAGGCAGATACTTACTGTTAAGATCCAAATTTTATTTTATATTGACCGTTATGCTCCACTCATTAGCTCGTGGAGCAGCAGATATAATATATAAGATTAAAAAAATAAAATAAGCCACTGCCAGATTGACAATACACAGAAACATTTATTTTGCAAATATAAAATTTCAGAATTATTTATTTTAGTATGTTTACTTTAGAACCTGATTTACATTTTAACTTTTTATTTTACAAGTTCTCATAGATGGATTAATTTTTTATTAGTGTCGAGTATGGATAGACTACATAGATTGCATTTGAAAAAGAAAATATTCTATATCTCTTATTTAACCCTAGGCCAAAAGTTCGCAGGCAAACTAACACCAATCTGTTTGATATATAGATGTATTCAATGCAACATGAATATGATAGCACAATACCATACTGTCAGGAAGGTACATCTGAACAGCATGTTTATCTAAAAGAAATGTCTCTCATCCAGTACAGGAATGCTACATCTTGTCTGGCGAGAAGAACAAAAAAAAACTCCGTAGGAAGGGATTGCGGTTCTTTTCGCCGACTTACCATCCCATTCCATAGGCTAAAAGGATGATCCAAGGAGAAGGGATACTGTCTGACTCGGATAGTCATTAAGAAATAGGCTTATTTTGCCCAAGTGCGGCATATAATGTGATCCTGCACGTAGCGGATCTTCATGCTACATTTACTAATTACACCGATACATCCAACCCATTAATCCAATTTAACTGTGAAACAAATAACCTAAGATCAAATCTCCCTTTAATTAAACTAACATAACTTTATGATCTATGCAGATGTTCACACCCAACTTAAATTTAACATTTATTAAAAGTTTAGCTTAACAGAAAAAAAAGTCATAATAAACATTTAAAAGAACAAAAAAAAAATTAATGGAAATGATTTTAAAACTATATCTGATAAAAGTAATTATTAATAAATGATTTGGTTTGGTCAGATAGGAATTTATATTCTATTTAAATACTGGAAAAGTTTTATAGTTAAAGTTCATTAGTTATATCAAGTTCTTACGGTTTTAAAAGAAAAAGTCCATACTTCTTAGTTGCTTGTAATTTGGATCCCTTTGTTTTTTGAAGATCGGTATGCTGTTTGCCATTCTATTGGTATTCATCTGGAGGTCCTTTCTCTAGCTGGTATAGCTCTTTGCAGGATCTTATTGCAGGACCCCGGTGTCCGCAATGTAGGAAAACAATACTTCATTTTTCTTTCCTTTGGAAAAACTTAAGGGATTGAAAGTGCATCTTTCAATCCCTTCTCCTTCAACTCTCCTGGAACTAACATATATAGCACACATAATATTTTATTTCTAATCTTTTCCTTTTTATATTAAAATTGTGGATTAACTGGATATGACATCATGATGATGATGATTCTTTCGCTGTGGTCTGTTTCCTGTGGGATTTTTTTATTGGCTATTCTGTTTTTATTGTTTTTCTCTCCTATCTGACCTTTAATTATAAATTTTGAGATGCCCAAGGGCTAGTTTACTTAAGACTAATTAAATATAATCATTTCCATTTTTAGCCTTTTATACAATAGAATTAATTAAATTTTGTATATTTTTATCTTTAAGTTTTCTCTTAAAATTTAGTTTTAAAATACTATTTTTTTTTTCAATAAAGTTTTCTTTTAGTAATTTTCCATTATATAAGTTTAGATGACTTTTAATTTTTAATTTTTTAAAAACAAATTTTTATTTGTGAACTTTTTATTTTTAATTTCTAATTTTATTTATTATAATAACGTAACAGCATGTGTGCCCTTTACAATATATAAGTTTTGCTTTGGCTGCTTAAAAATGCAATTACAATAAAAAGATTGTTGAATTCACATATGTTTATTAATAGTTCTGTTTCCATATTATATTGACCAATAACATGTTTTTTTTTTCAAGTTTTGCCATTCCAGTTATGAATTACTCAAAGAATATCTTGCTGCAAGTTTTGTCAAATTCTGCTTGCAATTGACTAAACCTTTTCAATTCCCACTTATTTTGTATCATAGTACTATATAATGGGTTGCATAAAGTTAATTGATAAATCTTTTTTTCAAAAGGTTATATTTAATGGTAGACATCAATATTTTTTTTGAATAATAAAATCCACCTGACTTTTTCTTTAGTGTCTTTAACCTATAAACAATAGATATCATGTTTTTCATATTTACTTCACTAACTCTTTTTTGTCACTGTTAAAGGCTCATAGTTTGTGTTTTCTAGCTTCAATGTTTATTTCCTTACAGTGTCTGATTTTCTTTTCTCACTTGAAGACATTGGCAATTAGATATCCAAACGGCTTTATTCTATCCATGGGGTACAAGCTTGCAATATTAGGAAATGTTCTTAACTCTTCCAGAGTAACAAATTGAGTTGCTTTTAAATTTAAGAGACAAACTTTACAGCACTATAGTAGGGTTCTATTTTATTATACTGTTAATAATTATCAATTATGTATGCAGAAGTAATCTATGATTATTTTCTCTAATCCAATTTCAAATCATTGATATGATTTATTAGTTACTACCATTATTCCCATATTACTCTTGCTCAACATGGATATCAAATCTTAAACAACAAAACAAAGGGAAGAATATAAGGGAAGGTAGAAATAAAATAGTAAAAATAAGGAAAAAAATAGAGTAACATTCTAAAAGATGAGGGAAAATTGTACTTAATATAGATTCCAGTATAAGTTGAAAAATATATTCAAAATGAAATAGATTATCTTGTTAATACACTTAAGACTTGCTGCATTACTAGCTATGAATCCACTATTGGGCATTTTAAATGTGATGCTAGTAAAGCTTTTTTTTTCTTTTTATTTCTAATTTTTGCTCCCAAAAACAGTATGATTGTTTCTAAATAATTAATTTAGCATATGTAGAAGTTTGTCTCTACAAATAATATAAGTAATTGATATTTTATTTTATCCGAGCTCACTCCTCAGGTGGTGTACAAAATGATCTGCCCACAAGCTAACTGCCAAGCTGCATATGATGGGGAGATGTGGACTAACATAGCCAATAGAGTAGCACAACACTAATATATCTACAATCAAACTAAAACTAAGCAGGAAGGCAATTCCATCTTCTGTGAACATGAAAAAGCATCAGGCCATAAATTTGAAATCATCTCTGCCAACATTGTATGCTCCAAAAGGCACGATGCCTGACGCAAGATTTGAGAGACATTTCACATAGCCAGTGACCCCCTCCCCCCAGTCAACCAATAGAAGTGAAGCATGCTTTGCACTCTTGGAAATGGCACTTATAACTCATTTACATCAATTTGCATAAATTTCCATTTCCATTTCTACAATGCAGTTATAACTACAGCAGCTATGAGTATGAGAGCAAGTAGTTTCTTGAAAGCGCTAAGCTGTATAATTTAATAGTTTTATATTTTAGTAAATTAAAATTTCGCTTTTAAACATACAGCGCATATATATATATTAGTTTAATTTTTAATATAAAACAATAAAACAATTAATATTTCTTTATTCTTATTCAATATATTTTTTCTTTTTGCGAAATTTATTGAATATATATATATATTTATGCAATGAAATACTCAAAAATGAAATAACATATATGATTATTGTTATTAATATTTTTTATTTAAAAGTTTTATTAATATTTTTATTAATATTTTGAAACATTTTTATAATTAATCATTTATTTTTAATGTATAATAATATTTATAGCAATGGTAAAAATAATAAAAAATGTATTAATAGATTATAATATGTAAGTTATAAATGTAGTAAAAGTTTTTATCTTGAAGAAAATAAATCATTTCATTATTTAATTGGATGCAAGTTTAAAATTTAATTTAACTTATAAGTTATACTTGAAATTTATAATTATAGGTAATATAAGGCTAAAATAAAATTTGAAATTATAAATGGTGTTAATTACAATTTTATTTTTGTATAACTTAAGTGCATTCTTTCTGGATCACTAATTCCTAAATTTAATCTTTTTTTTTTTTGCCTTTCAAATGCATTTAGATCATTTGTCCATAAAAATTTATAAAGTAGTCTTTGTTTTATAAATTAAATTGAACATGTATTGAAGAGCGATAGACCCCATATTCAGATAGAGTAACCTAAAGAAATGATAAAATGTTGGGAAATACTGCCATATTGAAACATACAACAGAATATTTGAAGTTCACATTCTCTCATTGTAGTGGCTATTGCTAGAATTTTTTTTTTTAAAAAGTTTTAATTTTGATATCCACTAGTTATTTTTATTCCATAAGATTAATCTCATAAAGTTTTGAAGTATTTATAAAATAAGTCTGAACTTAATGCTAGAGTTTTACTTAAAAATCTTTCTATTGAACAGGCAGGTTTGGAATTTTAAAAAAATTTGGAATTGGTCACCTATATACTGTAAATCGATTTTGTCATATTAAAAGAGATCACAATAATTAAACAATATAGCTCTTACTTTTGCATTACTATACATCTTCCATATCTTTAAAACCTCTGGGCCATTACAACTTAAATAAATTAACTATACATGGGGAGATGCTATCACTGTAATTGATTGCTACATATATATCTTTATTTCCTCACTTGAAAAGAGTTTTAGTGATCAGCGTACACTAATTCACTATTGTCAATTGCATTTTGACTAATGAAGTTTCAGTAGAACTACATTTTGGTTCAGATAATGAAGAATGGATTTTCTGCTAAGCAATCCTTATTATCTAAAAATGTGACAACAATAAAAATAATTTGAGAAATTTTGACACAAAAACCCCCACCATATTATCCATTAAACTATTAATGTATATTAAAAATACATATATGGTTGTGCTGAATGGTAAGACTAAGTCTGGAAGTAATGACTAAAGGGGGCGGTGAGCATAGAAGCATTGTTGAAAAGAGTGAAATAGAAAAAGAATGCTTTTCTCTTGTTTTTTTCTTCCAATTAGAGTGGACATGTTAAGGCTGTAAGTCTAAAAGTAGAGCAAATAAAGGAGTTAACAACATGTACAAACAGTTGTAATCTAAGGACTGCTAAAATATAAAGAACTGTATCAATCCGAGGTAATTGAAAGGGTTTACATTAGTTTCAGTTCCACCGTAAATAATCAAACTAATATATCATCGGATAACTGATAATACAATTGTAATGTTAATAATCCATGGTTTTTTGTATTTTAATTTCATGTTATAAATTTGTTTACTATAATAATAAAATAACTAAGTTATAAACCTCTACGAGTCCAACTTTATTTATGCAATTTCAGCTGAGTTTTAACTCTGTGAAAACACTGCAGATGGCGCAGTCGACAGGATTGGAAGAACATCAAAATAATTACTATACTTACCAATTAGGGAATATAGAATCAGTTAAAGTTAAAAATGGGGTGGGATTAAGGCAATGATGACCTATGTCACCTATTTTGTTTTTATTGTATTTGAGGGAAATGGAGAAAGCAATAGAAAGACTAGGAAGAGGGATAGAGATACCATTACTGGGTGGCAATGGAGTATATAATTTGCCGGGTCTTTTTTTTTTTTGCGGATGATATATTTTTTGTGTGCAGAAAGAAGAGAAGATATGAAGTTATGCTGAGGACATGTGCAAGGGTGGGTAAAGAGATAGGGATTAAATTTAGTGAAGAAAAATCAAATATATTGATGATTAATAATTGGGAAAGAGAAGACGTAGAATTTTTATTGGGGGATATAAAAGTTAAGTGTGGTGGATAGATATAGTTATTTGGGAATCATCTTGAGTATCAGGAAAATTGCTTGGTTGAATGGGAGAAAAAAATGGTAAATGAAGCAAAGCAAAGAAAGGGTTTAGTAAAGAAATTAACAGTGTTTTCATATAATATATATGATGTAGCTAGAATTGTATGGAAGGGAGTTGTAGTAACAGGGTTAACATATAGTAATGATGCGTTATGTGTTAGTAAAAGGATATTAGATTACTTAGAGAAAGTACAAAGGGAAGTAGGAAGACATGCATTAGATGCAGAGGTATGGACAGCAAAGGAGGCAATTCAAGGAGAAATGGGATGGTCAAGTTTTTATATGAGAGATCAAAAAGTAAAATGAAAATGTTTGGTAGGTTGCAGTTTATGGATGATAAAAGAATAGCCAAAATAGTATTTAATTGTGTTATGAGTAAAGGGCAGGCAAAAAGATGGGTGAGAAAGGTAATGCAGTATGCAAAAGATTTGGATAAAGAATTTATATCAGTATGCTTGTATAAAAGGTGGGATGATTGTGTTAGTAGGATTATTGAGTGTTATAGTAGTAAGGAATGTGATAAAAGAATAGATGCATTAATAAAGAATAGGGAGTTGGAGAAATGGAGAACTAGTATGGAGAGTAAAAAGAGTGAATATATATAGAAGTAAATGGAACATTGGGTGCGAGTTAATTTATGATAATAGTAAGCAAAGTAGCTTATTGTTTAAGGCTCGAATGGGATCTTTAGCAACAAGAGAATATACATGTAAATGGAAAAATATGGGTGATTTAGTTTGCAAATTGTGTAAGGAAGATATAAAAAGTATTATATTGAATGTAAATGCTTGAAAGCAGAAAGGGTACAAATAAAGAAGTTATGGGAATAATAAATATGAACAAAGTGATTATACAGAAAGTGAGTTATTGGTTTTTATGCTGGGTTTGGGAAAAGATAAGGGGGATTTAGATATAATGGGTATAGAGTTGACAAAGATTATGTTGTGGAAATGGGATGGAGCAGATTATGGGAAAGGTTAGAGTGGGGAATGGAATGGGAATTTAAAGTGGCTAACAGGTTTCTTTGGGCATAGTTGCTGAGAGATTCCTGACTCCTTTTAAGGAGAAGTCACGGTACATCACATCACAACGTGTACTTACTATGTGCTAGGCTGGAATGAGTGGAAATAAAATTAACGTCACCAAAAGCATTTGGTCTATGAGGGAAATAAAAAGTTTTTGGGACATATCATTAACCAAAATAGTAAACACCCAAATCTGGAAAAGGTCATGGCCATAAAAATGCTCCCACACAAAAAAATGTAAAGGACTTTCAGGCTTTCTTGGTATTACTTTGTTTCTTCGAAATTTTGTTGAAGGGAAAATCACACAAATTAAAACCCCTGTATATACTACTATGCAAAGGGCAATGCTGGAAGTGGCAGGCAAACAACAGATCGCATTGCAGAAAGCAAAAAATCTATTATCTTCAAAAAGCCTATGAGTACACTATCTCTACAGATGCTTTCAAGAATGACATTGGAGCTGTAATCTCTCACCAAATAAATGGTCATGAATGTCTGATTGCATACGCCTCCTGCATATTGCCATCAGCTGAAACCAACTATAGTCTGTTGGACAAAAAAACCCTCGCTATTATTTTTTGCAGTAAAAAAGTTCCACCAGTATATCTATAGCCAGAAGTTCACCATATGTATGGACCATCGTCCATTATTAGGCATATTGGGAAAAACAAAAGAACTCCTGACTATAGCAGCCGAAGGATGTTACGATGAATAAACATTCTTGCAGCCTATGGCTACAACTTAAATGTATAAACCAGGAAAACAAATAACACATGCCAATGTTCTATCATGCCTATGGTTAAAAGCTGATAGGCTACATGAATTTGTGGAGGTAAATCTACTAGTAGTAGTCAAATTGAATGATATCTTGAATAGTACCAAGGTAGCAGAATTGACACTTAGAGACCCTGGCTGTCACCAGCTGAAAACATGGATCAAAAAAGGATAGCCTAATCACCGTCCAAAAATTCTATGTACAGCTATCTGGAATGCTCATCAGTTTCTGTCAATTCAAATCTGTAATGATTGCATAACTAGAGCAGATTGAGTGTTCATACCTATAGGGGGATGCTCACAGGTGTTAAAATTACTTCATGCGGGATAGTAAGAATGAAGGCCCTATTTCAATCATGTGGTGGCCGCATATTGACCAAGAGATTGAAAGAAGGGTGAAGCAAGGTTATAATTGCCAAAGTGCGGCCAATTTGCAAAATAAAACATTTTGTTCTTGGTCTGGGCCTAGTAAACCCTGGGAACGTGTTCCCATTGACCCCACGGGAACTATAAATGGACAGTTGGTTTTAACAGTTGTAGTCTCTTACAGCAATTGGACTGAATATCGTTTAGTCAAATCACTTGATGCCAATTGTACCATAAAGGTTCTCCAAGAAATTTTTGCCACACATGGATATTAGGATATGCTGGTGTTGGATAATAGGATGGGTTTCACATCTACAAATTTTGAAAAATGCCTATCTGAAAGGGGGATTCAACATGTCCTGACACCTGCTTATCATCCTGTTCAAATGGATTGGCTGAAAAAGCAGTCCAAAGTTTAAAAAAGGGGTTGAAGAAAACAAGCTATACAAAAATGGATGAAGCATTAAGGGAGATCATGTTATTCCAACATTTCCTACCTCAATCAAATAGTGGGAAATCACCTGCTATCCTACTATTCAGCAGGACTTGCCGTACACATATGTCAAAGATTAAGCCTCGGAAGAAAGGACTGAAAAGGGTCCAGAGATCTACCCGGACACTCATAAACATTTCCCAAAGTTTAGAAGGGATGATCTAGTATGGGTACTAGATATTATAAAGAAGAAGTGGACACCCGGAATTGTTATAAAACCAGTGTCTAGAGTTATTTATAATATAAGATTGGTAAAGGGTTCTTCTGTACAAAGACATGTAATCCGCATAAGGAGTAGGTCAGCAGTTACATCATTAGATGATAACAAGACTCACTGAAACTGCTCGCCAGTCACAATCTTTAACAAAGGAACAAAGGAAAATGCTACCGTGAATTCCACAGGGAAATAATCTTGTTGTTTAAGCAGAGACATTAAGTATAATACAATGAAGAACAGACTCAACTAACTTTGCACACAATCAAACAGACCAGAAAAGTGAAAGACCTCCTGTTCTCAGAAATTCACAAGAACGCAGATTAGCAATCAGACTAGAAGACTATGTTCTAGAGTGGGGGGAGGTACGCCGAATGGTAAGACTGATTAACTCTAGAAGTAAGTCTAGAGGGGGTGGCAAACTTAAAAGCGTTAATGAAAAGTGTGAAATAGAAAAAAACCGTTTTTCTCGTTTTTTTTTTCACGATTAGCATACTACCCGATGAGTGGACATGTTAAGGCTGTAAGCCTAAAAGTAGAACAAATAAAGGAGTTAACAGCCTGTACAAAACAGTTCTAATCTTAGGGTTGTATCAATACGAGGTAAATAATCAAACTAATGTATCATTGGATAACTGATATCACAATTTGTAATGTTAATAATCCACTGTTTTTTTGTATCTTAAATTCATGTTATAAATGCTTTTTGTTTACTATAATAATAAAATTACTGTTATAAACCTCTATGAGTCCAAACTTATTTATGCAATTTCAGCTGAGTTTTAATTCCCTGAAAACACAGCAATGGTTAATTCTATATTTTTGTATTTAAAAAAATTTTCTTTATATCTGTGTAGAATCTTGTTCATTAAACAAAACTTTTCTGCAGTATTGTTTATATCTTTTTAATAACATTTAGCCATTAATACTATCTTGCTTTATAGTTCTACTTTATGTAAAAAATAAGCTTATACACAAGCACAAACTTTTATTTTAAAAAATAGTCCATTAATTTCAATGAATAAATAATTCACACACACAGATGTTTACTTTAAAAAACTTGATTTATTACATGAACTATTATTCCATAACATAAAGACTTTAATAAGATATAGTCGAAACATTGATAAAATATTTTATATTATGTAATAATAGTTCATGTAATAAGTGAAGTTTTTTAAAGAAGATATCTATGTGTGTGAATTGTAAATATACATATTTAATTTTTTTTTTTTTTTTTTTAGTATTAGATCATTGAGAGATTATTAGTATTTTTTTCTCTTTTCACATTAACAAAAGCAATTCATTTAAATTTTTTCTAGGGTCATACTAGCTCATTAGCTCTTCCATAACAATCTTTTGTATATAACTATTTGATTTATATTGGATTGAAAGTTACTTTGATTAATATATGACAGTTAAGTCTGGATTCTTGTTATTTAGATTAAGCATGCATTTGTGTTTTCTTAATTTGAAGTAATTTTAAAAATACATTTTCATTTCTGTATTATTGCCTCCTCATAATGATATCTTTTCTCTATTCTACAATCAGTTATATAAGCATACAGCAAACAATGGATATTAGATGACAATGGATACTGATTCCTACAATGGATTTCTGGCTGATTGGTTTTTGTTTTGGCTGTTTTTTTACATAATGTGTTGTGATATTTATCTAATGGCGACTATTTAAACACTTTCAAGCCAATTTAACTATACAGTAGATCAGCAATTAAATTATTTAATATTTTGAAAATAAGATGTTTAAATTAGAGTTTTATCAGTAATGTGCTTGATTATTCTGTAATCATAGGTTTGAGTCTGGGAAGAGCTCTGGCAGGAGACTTGTCATCCTGCTGCATTAAATCTTTCATTGATTCATATTTTCTAGTCTTATGATATTATAAATATATCTTAAATATTTAAAAGATGTTGGTATATATTATGAATACAAGTTACATATAATTTAGAACTTTTATAAACTGTACATATGGAAATATGTTCTATTTATATATTTTTAAATCAAAAAATTGAAGACGATATGAAAAATTGCAACGGCTATATAGTACTTTATCATATTTGAAAATTAAAAAAATAATAGATAAATAGCTTAATGACAGAAATAATTCAAACAAAGTTTATACAATTTGTTAATAGAGATAATTCTTTGTTTATGTTCTTCAAAAGATTGAATAGTCTGCTTTGTAATGAAGGTAGAGATTTGCCCATATTTGACAAAACTAAGTAGGAAGTAAAAGAGTTTGATAGAATTATGGTATATAATGTAAATTATGATTTACAAAAATGGAAAATAGATTTTCTGTTCATTAAATAAAAGGCTCCAATGCAATAAAAAGTAAATTTTAGAAATATGTAGTTTAATTTTACATGCTGATAAAGTGGTGCTGAATTTAGAAAATGAACAGGGCATTGGAATGCTATTGTGAGAATAGCTATTGAGAAGCATGTAAAAAGTGGAAGAGAAATTAACATTTATTTTATTGATCTCGAAAAGACTTATAAGAGAGTAATTTTTTTTGGACTTTTTTCAGAAAACAAGTCTAGATTGGAATGAATAATTTGTTAGGAAATTATAGGATATTTATAAAATTGATGTCTTTATTTTGATAATTGCTAAATAAAAATTTTGAAGAATGGATTTAACATTTGGGTAAGAATTGTTAAAGTAAATTTAACCAAATGCTGACAGGATTAATAAAATTTTAATTAAATAAAAATAAAGTATTGGAACTAGATAGGAAGAATAAAAGTTTGATAATAGTAGTTGGATAAGAAATTGTAGAGCAAATTATTGTTTTTAAATATGTGAGAAGTTAGTTAATTGATGATTGAAGATTTGATAAAAAATTTGGAAAGAGAGTTATAACAATTAAATACATTTTAAGTAGATTTTTAAAAGTTATTCTGAAAGCATTTTAAAATCAGAACCGAAAAAAGACATTTATATATTTAGAATTTTTCAATTAGAAAGAGATTGAGAAAATTATTGGAGATTTTATAACTGCAGATTTAGAAAAGAATGGGAAAGATAAGTTGGAAATTTAAAATAGTTAGTCAATCTATATATGATAGACTCGGTAGCGAAAGAACCATGGATTGTAAATCAATTCTTTATTTCTTGATCTAAGCATTTAATTATTTTTATAGTTAGTCAAATTGAATTGAACATAATAGTCAGGATATTATGAAGGATATGTTGGAAAGATTGGTGGAGAAAAGAGATCATTATCAACTTTTGAAGAGCAGAGAAATAGAACTGTTTGGAGAAAGTAATCTATATTAATGTGTGAAAACTGTCTTTTTGATGATAACTGATTATAATATGTAATTAACTGTATTAAATGTTAAGACAAACCATAATAACAAAACTTGTACAAAAGTTTTTTTATTATTCCTCCATAAATTGTTGACAGATTTTTCTTTAATGTCTCATCACACTTTTTATATCTAGATAGAAATCAAGAATTCAACTTAATTGTTTATTATTCGACTTTTCATTTTCTATAGTATCACTGGAAATCCCAGTTTGAGTTTATATATATATTCATTTCTCCTTTTTTCTCTTTACATTCTCAGTTATGTTTTTTTCATATTTGTTTTAGCTTCTGTATTTCTTTTCTTTTTTTAAAAAATATATATCCATGTTTTATAATATGTTATAGCGTTTTAAAAGTTTTTTAAAGCATATTGTTTATTATTTGGTTTTACCATATACACTGAGCTATTTTTATTCTTTTATTTTTTCACCAGAACTTTATTTTTGGATAATATCAGCTGATGCAATAGTCTCATATCACTTTGATAGCTTTTGTTGATTTAGCATTAAATGTTATTTTGGTCTTATTTAAACTTTTTTTTTTTTTTAAATTTATATACCTGCATTTTTTCAAAATAAAATACCACCAAACATGTTGAACAAGCTTCCCTAAATGTTTTAGTTTACAAAAATAGTGATTATTTTTAAAATAAGATCTGTATCTCTGAATAATACATTTTAAGTCCCATGTTAAGAAGAAAGTTTTTTTTAGTCAAGATAAGAGTCGTAGATCACATGACCCAATCCTTTTAAGTTTGTAAGAAATAAACATTGAACATTGTCAATTGCTTAACAAGCTTTATGATAAATGCTTAGCCAGAGAAAGCATTTAAAATATCTCAAGACCCCCCCCCCAACCTCTGATCATGGTTTCATGCTTTGGCACTCCTCAGAGAGGCATTAGGGTAGGCTACAAGCTTTATGATAAATGCTTAGCAGAGAGAAAGCATTTAAAATCAGGACCCCCCTCCAATGTCTGACCATGGTTTCGTGCTTTGGCACTCCTCAGAGAGGTGCTAGGATAGTCTACCCTAGTGCCTCTGAGGAGTGCCAAAGCACGAAACCATGGTCAGAGGTTGGGGGGGTGTTCCTGACATATTTTAAATGCTTTCTCTGGCTAAGCATTTATCATATTGCTTGTTGAGCAATTGGCAATGATCAGTGTTTAGTTTTTATTTTTATTTTATATGAGTATTTGTAATTATTTAATTGTTTTATGTATGTAAAAATTGCAGAAAATTATATAATTAACTTGATATAAACAAATTTTGGTATTATGTTATATGTATGACAGTTATATATACCTAATTATATGCTAACATTGTAGGGCTATTCATTAGAAATTACTATACAAATAATTATATATTGTGTTGTATGCACAAGATTTACTTACTTCATAAAGCAGATATAGAGATATTCTGATTTAATAATTGATATAGAAATGTCCACTATCAATGTATTATTTTGAGATTAATGTAAAAATTTATAGGGCTAATTATGAGATATATAGTCTTTTATTATAATTTTATCATACATATAGTATATGTAATTTTACATTCATGCTAATTTCTGAAATCAAGTTTGGATTACAGTAATTAGGAACTATGACCAAATTATTATATTTGATCATTGCTGATAGTTTCATAGTAAATTCTAGGCATTTTCAATTCTAGATACATTACAAAATAATAATAAAAATTGTAGTTTGTTGCTTGAGAGATTATATGATATTCAAGCACCCAAAATAATTGCCCACTTTCCCCCAGTTGAGAATTGTTTCAAGAACTTTAGCTTTGAGTTCGTTACTCTAATATTATAATTAATGAATTTTTGCTAAAATCTATGAATGTATTTATTTTGTAAAAATTAAAATTAGACAAAATTTTTTACTTCTGTATAGAAATGTGCCACCTTCTAGATAATTAAAAAAGTAATCTAGATAAATGAAAATGATCAAAATATGGATGAAAATGCACGAAATGATATAAAAATTGCCTCTCAGAAAAGTCATTAGTAAAATGCAAATTAGCAAAATTGACAGCCAATCGCATTACCACTTGACATATTTTAGAAATATTACCAAATTAACCACTTTCTCTTTTTTTGCTGTAATATCTTAAACAAATTCAATTTATCCACTCTACTTTGAACACTTTTTAGTAAAAAAAACTTTTTATTGTACAAATATGTACATACAATCTTAAGTTTATTTTTTTATTTTATTTATTTTTATTGTTTACATTTTTTATGGTATTATTTATATGGTTACATATTTTAATTTATTTCATTATATCATAGCTCTGAAAAAGACTGTAGAACAAACGAAATGCAAGATTGTATATACGTATATGTTCAATAAAAAGTTTTTTTTTATACCTATAATAGATAAACATATTAATAAGAAGATTGTTACTGATATTGTATTAGCAAATATTTCAGTTGATAAAAAAGAAAATTAATTGTTTATTAAATAAAGACTTATATGAAAAGAAAATTACTTACAAGGACTATAAATATAGGAGTCTTGTTAATAATATTAAGATGATCTGTGATTATGAAAGGATTACTATTTGTAAAGAAGATAAAGAAAATAGATTTGTTATCATGTATTATAAGGATTACATTGATGGAATAGAAAATGAAATAAATAAAGAAGGATATAATAAATTATTAAAAGATCCTACTATAGTGATAAAAAACATATTTAAAATTATTTAATAAAATGAAAGATTATAAAATTATAGATGTAAATGAATATAAATTATTGTATCTTTCTTATGAAAATCTAATAACCCATTAAGGCTGTTGTTTAACTTTAGCAATTTTATTTTACAGAAGTTTTATAAGTATATAAATAAATGGATAACAAGTATTTTAGGATATGGTGAATATTCTATAAAGAATGCAGATTGTATTATTAATAACTTAAATAGTATAAAATTAAATAGGAATCAAAGTATTTTTACAATGGATATTGAAAAAATGTATCCAAGTATTCCAAGGCTTAAAAGTATAGATTAATAAAAAATTTAAGCAAATATATTAATGATATAAACATAATAAATATTATTGAAGAGGGTTTAAAATTAACAGACATTAGTTTATATTTTAAATATAATGAATTTTGGGAATATTAATGAGGGATGGATTATGGGTTGTGCAATTAGTGGCTTAATATCATCAATATTTATAAATGAATTAGAAAATATTGTAATTAAAAAACATTATTTTAGATATGTTAATGATATTTTAATTATTGATAATAAAAGAATAATGAATAATATTTATAATGAGTTTAATAAAATTAAATTTACTAAAGTAGAATTTGAAGATGAGATTAAATATTTAGATATAGAAATTAATATAGATAATGATAGTAAAATTATTTTAAACATTTTATTAAAGAACATAAATTAAGAAAAATTATTCATGTAGATTCACAACAAGCATAGGTACAAAAATGAGCAGTTATTAAAAATTCTAAATATAGGAATGATAAATATAATATCGATAAAAGTGTTGCTCAATTGCAAAAGAATCAGTTTATTAAATTATATAAAGATTATGGATATAATCCTAAAACTATTAGCAATATATTTTTTAATTCTAAAAAACTATAGTAAATGATAAAATTTTTGAGAATAATAATGGTATTGATAATGGTAATAATGAATCAAGTAAGAAATGGATTAAACTTTCATATTATCCTAGGATTTATAATACTTTAAGGTATAACAAAAATTATATTGATGAGAATATAAATATTGGCTGGTCAAATAGTAAAAATCTTGATCAATTAATAGATAATTACAGGTTAAGGGATGATTTACAGTACATAAAAGGAATTGTATATAAAATTACATGGGAAATTTGTAAAATGATTTACTTTTGGCTTACTGGAAAACAATTAAAGGTAAGAGCCAAAGAACATAACAATGCCATTAAAAGAAGAGACGATAAATCTGTATTATATATTAATTACTTGAAATATGGCCCATAGAATAGATGCTACAAAAAGTATTAAATATTTAAATTTCATCAAAGATTCAAAAAGAAGACAAATACATGAAACACACTACATTAAAAATAATTTGAATAATTGTATGAATATTTACAAGACTTCTATAAATTTGGTTATAAGTTATTTGATTAAAAATGAATGGAAAATTATATAAGATAATATATATAATTGTATAAAAAATGTAATATTTATTTAACATATTGTTATGATATAATCAATATTTTGTAATTATTGAATTTATATATGAAGGTTTTGATTTGTTTTAATTATTTATATTATTATTGTTTGTTTTAATTCCATTATTGAACACTGGATGGTTTGATGTCAGAAATAATTTGTTAACGTTAAATAGATTAGTAATGTTTGAAAAGGGCACTAATACAGGTATTAAAAAAAGGCTTTTTATGCATAAAATTATTATTGATTATATAGCTAAAAGTAAAGAATTTATTATTATTTTCTGATTATTATTTTTTGTTAAAAAGTATTCATACTAGAATGGATAAATTGCATTGATATATTTTAGGTAAACTTGATCATAAAATGTAGTAAATGTATGTCATGATGCAAATTCAATTGTTTTGATATTTATGATCTCAGAAAGATAGTAGGTGTCATTATAGGACTTATGCTGACATACATTATATATACGCAAAAAAAAAAAAAGATTAGGTCATGTAATATATGACTTGATTTTTTTTTTTTTTGTATTATATATATGTAGTCTATCACTATTCTATATATATCAATGCTTGATGAGTGCAGAGTAGTAGCTGAAAGTTTATATCAGTCAATTATTAATTTGTATAATTTAGGAATGAAGAAAAGAGGAAGTGTACTATAAGTGGGCAGATATTTAAAAAAAAATAAGGAAGATTAGTTAAAATTAACTGATTTTTTAAGTTTAATTAAAAAAAAAAAAAAATCAAAATGGTCCAAGAATTGAAAGAAAATAATCTCAATGTAATTAATATAATCACTGCTCTCATTTATGAACTGATATTTATTTGGTGATGTTAGCCAGGTTTAAGAAGGGAAAATTTTAATGGCTTTTTGACACAGCCATTGCAAGTTTTTTTCTTGATTTAAATTGGACCAAGATAATTTAGTAATATTTTTATATATGTATAGTGGCTTACTAATATTTTGATAATGGGTTTGAACAATGATGGGGAAAATAAAATAATTGAATGGAAGGATAGTAAATTAATATTTGTTTTGTTTTTGATACTATTGGAAACAATATTTAAGAATATCAAATTGTAGATGCTTTATATGCACTATAAATTTATTGAAGAATATTAAAAATTAACTTTAAATATCACATTTTTATTTTAAAATAGATAACAATTAAATTAATATGGAATCCACTTAAACTGAAAATTATTGCCCAAATGATAGCAATTTTAATCGAGATAAAGCAATGTTTGTGTTGAAACTTTAGTTTGATTGGTAGTTGATAAATATTAGTATTAGAATTATGTCTAATTTGTCAAACATGAACTTAAAAAAATTGAATTGTTCAAACAAGATTTATATTGTTATCTTAGTTCATTTGGCTAATTAAAAACAATTCATCAGTTTATGAAATTTTACTGTTTAGACCAATAGTGATGTAGTTAATGGATCCAAAAATGGGATAGTAAAGTGTTGCAAATATTTACTGCAATTTAATGTGGAAATGAGCATAAATAGCTTTCATACTGAAGTACCTATTTTTTAACGAATCTACAGATATATTATTTGAAAAGGTGGAGCAAACATTTGTAAAATTCATAATGTAACTAATACAAAAATTGTTATTTTCTAAAGGATTGTAGTTTGATATGATTGTTATTACAAGAGAGAGAAAAAAACAATATCAAAAAAGCTAGAGAAAGAATTTATCTGTTCAAAATGAACTGGTCAATATAGTTTCTGTGGATATGTCAATCCCAACAAAATTTCACAATTCGTTAATTGGAGCCTAGAATCTGTGGAAGAATGTATTACTTTGCTGTAAGTTATAATTATAAAACTTTTTCTAGCAATTCTTTTTTTTTTATATTTTCATTTTATTTTTATTTTTCTCATTCCGATAACTAATATCATCCTGAAGTATTCATTATATTTTTGAAAGAATAACTATTACTATCTGATAAATAATCATAATTAGTATCAGAAGTCTTACTTGAAGATAAACTTTCTCAAATTAAATTGGCTTATAATGTTATGGATCGATCATTCAACACCACCATGATGTAAAAATTTCTGCCATTATGTTAATTGAAGGATTGGCTAAAGTCATTATAGAATTTTTTTATAATGGTCTCATATATGGAGTATAACACTTAGATAATTGTCAATTAATATAATTTATTTCAATGACCATTTGCCATTTAGTGGATTTTTGAATCAGATTTGATGACATATGATTAGCGTATCTGACAGTCATGCTCATGACTTGGAGTTTGAATCTTCATGAGATTTGGATATTTTTTCTAGTAGCTTAGAATTTTCAAACAAATTTTGGATTTTTTTTTTAGGATAACCATTCCAATTAGCTATTCAATTATTGGTCTGTAAATGAATATTTAATTATTATTAGCTAGATCATATAATAAAAATCACTGAACCTATTACTATCTGCAGTTAAGTAATGTCAAGAATATCATCGTCTTATTATTTCTCTGTGGAGGAATCTGTAGAAACCTTTATCAAGTAGTAGGCTAAAGCTTTTTTTAAATTCATATATATGTGTGTGTCAAATAGCAGAACTGTTCATTTTATTATGATAATTTATTTTCAATTACTGAAGAGAAATATTTCAGAAGTTCTCTCTCTTTTCTTCACAGAATAATCTTTTATTGTGTTTGCTAATTTATTAGTCATTAAAAGTTAATCTTTTTTTACTTACCATACTAGATTCATTAAGGTATTTATTTAGCATGTCGATTCATTATTTCTCAAGAGTTATCCATTCATAATATTTATAAAGAAAGCTACCAATATGCTGTTTTAGTAAAGAAGTTAGGCAAGACTGCATAATGTTCATGGTATGTTATAATTACTTTTTATTATATCTTATGACTTAAATATATATCTTATTTTTAGAAATATAAGTGATTCAAATTTTTGATTGGAATCTATATGAGTTAGCCCTGAGCTCTAGTTCTTTAGTTATTTAATGCACTAAATAACTAATGAACAAAATACATCACACAATATCTTTTCATTTTATTATCAGACATTGAAAAATAAACTTAAATCCTCCATGTTATGTATATATGTGTATGTAAAAAGTTTTGGAGCTATGGAGTCACCCTGTCTTACACCCTTCTCAATGTTGACTTTGTGGTCTTCAATCTTTTCACACCTGCGGACCAGCAAAAATAAGGATAAGATTTCGCAGACCGGCTGAAGTCTATAGATACATTTTCTTAAAGATAAGCATAATTGTTATAACTGATCAAAACAACAATGTTAAATATATAAGATAAAGTTTTATATATATATGGAGTTTATATAATAAAAAACTTTTTTTAAAATTTTTTTAGAAAAGTAATAAAAAATTTAATTCTATCCCCCCTCCCATAAACATCTGTGATAACTAGAAAAACAAATTAATTTATGAATGATTGATTAGATTTTGTTTTCGTTCTGTTTTCTTTTTTTTTTAATTGGGTAAAAATGAGATAAATAAAAATTAACTATATTAATTAAAAGTTTAAATTCTTATTATTTATTATTACAAACTTTTTACTGCCCGTCTAGCACGCGGACCTGCAGAAAAGTTCCGCGGCCCGGCACCGGGTTCGTGGACCAAGGGTTGAAGAACACTGATCTAATTGTTGCTGTTGCATTTTTATAAATATTCTTTAAAATTTGACAATATCCTGGATCTATACCATGATGATCCAAATGCTTTTATCACTGAAGAAATGTTTATAGAATCAAATGCCTTTTCATAATCTACAAATCCAAAGCATAATGGCAACTCATATTCATTTGTTCAACTGATAGAAGACTGATAGGTCTATAATTTTTAATATCTTCTTTATCACTTTTCTTAAATATAAATATTACTACTGCATTTTTCGATTCATCTGGTTCAACTTTCTCTTTCAGATATTTGGTCTACAGTTTTGCTGATAATTTTTGTATTCTTCACCATAGTGACAGTAGCTTCTATCTATTTAAAAGTAGCTTTAAAAAAAAAAAAAAAAATTGTGTGATGAGACATGCTTTAATTATATTAAAGAAATTTAATTAAAACATTGTAATAGTTTGTTAGGCTTGACTTTTTTTTTTTAGACAATTTCTAATAACTTATTTTGAAAAAGTCTAAAAATCTTTTAACTTCTAGACACAATACAATCTTTTATAAATACTTTTTAAAAATATTGAACTATAAGAAGATAAAAAAATGGATTTTTTGAAATTTTTATTGATTGTCTTTTCATTATTTTTGTTTTAAATTACAGCATTTTATATGTATATAAACATACAATATTTTATTTATATATAAAATTCCACATACATGAGATATTTAGAAAAATGTATAAAGAATAACCTGCCCCTAAAAATAAAGTGATCCAGAAACCCAATATGTCACTCATCTATAACTAAGATAGATATTTAAACAGCCACAAATAAGCATCAAATTTAAATCAATGGAAAAACAATAAACTCCTACATAAATTGATGTATCTGTTTTTACTTTTTATTTAGATTTAGCAAAATGATAGTACAGAAAATTTCACATACATCTCTATCAGGGAACATATAAAAAGAAACTGTACCTATCGATGAAGTGGTCAGAAATCAAATATGCCATTTATCTATAATTGCCTAACAATGGTCATTAATATGAATGACCACAACTTATGATAATTTGTCGATATAGCATCATTTTTAGCATTATTGATATATTGCAGGATGAACTTTTTCATGTTTAATCCATATGATTCTTAGCTTCTCGTCTCCACACTTCACCAGAAAACTTTATTTCATTCATCTATATCACATGTAATCTTTTTCAAAACTTTTTATAATCACTTGGAATTCAATTTAAAATTTAACTATTTATCTATTATCATCTCTTCTAGTAATATGTTCTGCCTAGCTCTATTTCAATCTTAATTTTTTCTGTGACAGCTGTTTGTTGTCTATACCCATGTATTTCATTTTCCATTTCTTTTTAATACTTTTAACATCATTGTAATGGAATGGGGTTTTATCTAGTATGATAATAGGTTAGCTATGTCATCACAATGAATGAGAGTATCTTGGAACCTTGCACCTCTATACCCACATACACTTTAACTTCATCCCAAGGAGATGAGAGGTATATATACCTACACTCACCTCATCCTTACCATCTTTCATTTCCGTTATTCCCAGGTTTCAAACTGATGGAGAATCTGCAATGTCTGGTTCAGGATATATACTAATATCACTTAAAATGCGGATATGCATAACGTGTGTAGGTGTATACAGATGGGTGTGGATATATAAAAATAGGTGTAAATGTATAAAAATATATGTAAATAGGTGAGAAGATATGATTAGTTGAAATTGAAAATAGAAAAATATATTGAGTTTTTAATTTAAATACTTATATATATTTAACAATTATATTCACAATAAGTAACATTTTAATAAAATTTATAAAAACATATAAAATATTTAACATCTATGGTTATTCTTTGATTATAGTTTATTTCAATTATTATTCCAAACCCTATCGCTATTTATGTATTATTTCTGCAATGTAGTAGAGATGGTATGCCTTTTCACATTCATGATAAAGTCTAACCTTGCGATCCTGTCAATTAAATTCTGCGATCATCTGATAACATGATAAATTTACACTTTCATTTATTGTCCAGATTTCGTTTGGACAAGTTATTCTCAAAGTGTTTTTTACTTTAGTGCTGGTTTAGTTTTTTCCAATTTTCTGATTAATACTACAATTTTTTTCTTTTTTTAAAAGCAGTATAAAATAATAAATAAACATGTGTTAACTCATTACTGAGATCAATGCGGTCAAGTATATCCACACTTTGGATAAGCAATGGTCTTGTAACATTTGAGGATGTAATAATAAAATAGGCCTTCATAAGGGAACGTGATTGGAAG
Source organism: Epiperipatus broadwayi (assembly GCA_028023455.1). Taxonomy (NCBI): domain Eukaryota; kingdom Metazoa; phylum Onychophora; class Udeonychophora; order Euonychophora; family Peripatidae; genus Epiperipatus; species Epiperipatus broadwayi. Next base: position 2,175,930 of record JAQFVV010006288.1, read on the forward strand.
ATTCCAGAATTCCATTTTTGAAGGCAATCTGATTTATTTTACAACTGGGCTTGCAAATTAACATTCATAGAATGGTGAAAAGCAGAGCTTGGTTTAGTAGAGAAAAAATATAAAATTGGAGGCCCTAACAAAATCATTGAAATTGACGAGAACTGCACAAAAAGATTCACAAGATAGAAAAAAATAACATTATTTATGATGATTCTTTAATATTATCATCATGAATGATTTTATTCATGTTTGACCTCATGGTTCTAATTGCAAGTGATTCATCTTATTTAATTTTATTACTTCCAATGTTGTTATTGATAGGCCTGGCCTTTTGCTATTCATGTGATTTTCGTGATGGATTAGAATGGATTTCAGTAGGGAAATTTTGAAGCTTGGATTTTTTTTTTCTTGTTCTCCATAGTTTTTCCATAATTTTTTCAAAGTATTCGGGATTGCTCTCTTGTAAAGATATTTGAGGCCATTTGGAAGAACTGAACAGTAGATTGATTTAGTCCGTATTTTATGTTCTCTCCAAGTGTTTTCTTATTTCTCAACTTATCTATCACAAATTGGATTTCCCAATATTGTACTCCTAAAACACTATTCATATTTGAATTCTAGACTTTACAAATAATTCCTAATTGTACCTTTTAATTAAAATTTTCATCACACTCAACTTTGCTGATTGAATGAGACAGTCTGGTTATTTGGGGGGGGGGGGCAGAGACCTAAATCCTGGTTCTTTTGAGGGGGAGACTAGTATGAGGGTACTGTGGGGATTGTTGCTAAGTTGATTTTCTCATTCACAAGAAGAAAAAAAACTGCTATTCATAGCGGTTTTAGCATTATTGTTATAAACGATTTTATCCAAGTATTATTGCAAAGTAAACTGCAGTTTGGCCTAATGATTTTAATTGCAAGTGATTCATCCTATTTAAATTTATTATTTTCAATGTTGTATTTCCAAGTGTTTTCCTATTCTCAACTTATCCATCGCAAATTGGATTTCTCAATATTGTACTCCTAAAATGCTATTCATATTTAAACTTTAGACTTTACAAATAATACCTAATTGTAACATTCATTTGTCTTTAATGGTTAATACATACCCTTTCCACATCCCTTTCCCTTTTCATATGTTGCTCTTGAATTTCATTTTTACCATTCTTTGTAAATCTTTTATTTAACTGTATTTGTACCTTTTTTTATGATGAATAAACTTTCATCACTGAGAAAAAAAAGAAAAAAAAAACAACAAACTGGATAAATTCTTCTGGAACAGGGTGACCAATGGGAGTTTCATCATGAGAATTCATGGTAGTACAGTGGCAACTCTGATGGAATCCATCAAACAAAATATTGAAGAGGAATCAACAATTTATTCGAACTGCTGGAAAGCCTATAAACTGCTGAAATACGAGCTGCCGATTACTGAGCATTTTCATGTGAATCATACTAGATGACTTCAAAAAAATTGGTCTACTACATTGAAGAAATAACAAAAAGTTTAGTAATTAAAATTTTTTTGTTAGTTCATTGGTTTTGAAAAAAATACATTTACTACTTATTAAAATTTCTGGTGAAGATCCTGTGCAGGTGTTATATTGCACAATCACGTGTAAGTAAATCTCCATCTTCAAACAAAACTTTATCCACTTAAAATAAAGTAGATAACAGATGAATTGTTTCATTATGATAATTCTTGTTATATATAACATAATAAGAACTGTAGGTGTATATTTTAAGCATTTTGTAATTTAGTGATTGTTTCTTTTGTCCGTATTTAAAGTAACATTTGGGAATTGCATAAAACTTTTTCAGATTTATTTTTGTATGAAATTCATATTTTTTAATTGTTAAAAATGTATCTTTTCACATTTATTTTTGTGTGAAATTCATATTTTTAGTATTGTTAGATTTAGTCTGGTGCAATTACTGTCACATATTAGAACTGCTATGCCTTTTCACATACGTTTTCAGACTGCCGATAACTTTGTAAATCTTGCAAAAATATCATGTACACATAGTCTGTTTTGACTAATTTATCATTTTAAGTTTGTACAAGATGCAAATGTACAGATTATTTGGTCAGATCACAAGATTGGAAAGTTATCAGCAGATTGTCATGAAATGTGAAAAGACCTAGCAGGTCTAAATACGTAAGTACCCCCTTATACTCTAAAAGGGATAATCATTTGTTGTCCATATTAACATAAATGAAATTTATTTTATACTTATGATTGTCTAAATCATTCTACTTTGTTACACCATTGTATTGGAATTGGAATTTGTTTTATTTTCATTAACTTGATAAGTTAAATTCTTGTCACTCATATTGATGATATGGGATCCGCCTGTTATAAGAAAGATAGAAAAGACTATTTATAATAGAAATAATTAGTTAAGTATACTGAAAACATTTAATTAAAATATTAGTAAGAACAAACAATATATATATAACAGTGTAAATGTATAAATGTTGGGAATAAATGTATTATGTAAAATCTTACCTTTCCGTTGATGATGATTGATTCGTAAATAAGCAAGTTCTCATCGTAACCTATATTTTATTTTACTTACAATAATGGCAATAATATTTATCCATTATGTTATGTATTAACACTTATTTCCCCTCTTTTTGTATCCATATTAAAGGAAAGATATTAATATGAACATTTATATAAAATATATAATTAAATAAAATACATGATGTCAACCTAAATGTAGTTTTAAAGTTCCTACGGAAAAATGTCCTAATGAATCATTTTAACAATTCTCATTAATCTGTTTTGGGTATAGATGATAAAATGTTGATGTTCTAGAACAAACAGTAAGTCATTTATACTTTCCCTTCTTGGAACTTCTGCTTTGGAGTGTAGAGTTGTTCAATTCATTTATTAATGATAAACTTGATGTTTCATAGCTTAGATGTTAAATGCTAGGTCAATTTCATCCCAGTTTTGACAATTATAACTTCATGAGTGATGACTTTCTGTTCCCGATTTGATTTTGCAATTTGCAATGCATGATTGTCTGTATTGCCATTTATATTTGTTTTTATTAAATCATCTTGGATGAAATAACAGCGATATTTTTACTATTAGATCTCCTTAATCAAAATTAATTCGATTTATGTTTAAAAATTAGAAACGGTTTGGAAATTTGAATAGTTCGAATTTAATTTTGAATATTTCAGTTTTGAATTCCTCAGTTGGCTAGTTTTAACTCTATATCCTTTTTATTACTTTCTTGAATATTCAAATAGTTATTTCTATTACTATTTCACCTCAATGGTACATTGTATTTCTACTCGAATTGCAAGTTCGAATTCTGTGCTTAAATTTATGCAGGTGTTGTTCAGCCAATGAGAAATTTTTATCTGAATTTGGAGAAAAAGTTAGTTGATTTTTATATTTTCCTATTATTTACATGAGGATGTTCTATTAAAGATAATTTTAGATAATTTTGAATATTAAGGTTGTGATTTTGATTTCAGTCTATTGTTTATATCATTACTAGTGATTATTATTATATATAAGTAATATGTTAATAACAATAACATTTTTGTTTCTTCTTTCCTTTAAAATAATTTCTTTTCTTGCTTGCATTTACTCTATCCAATCATATTTCTCTCATATTGTAGCGTATCGGATTTACAATATAACTAATAAAAGTTAGTTGTGGTGTCTATGTTTTATATTTTAATTCAAATATGTGTTTATCGTGTGGTTAAGTTGGAGTTTCATTTTTATTAATGGAATGTTTAGTAGATAATGTTATTATATGGGGTCTTGGATTCGAATTTGACTAAAAAGGATATGTAAATGATAATGGAGGATTGTACAGGCTACACCTTACGATATATATCTCTATACTTCATTGAGTGGTCTAAAGTCCCTGTATAGCTCTTCTGTTAAGTGTTCAAGTCTCAGATCAGTAAGTAGAAATTAGTAAAACATATAGATTCAACACCTTATTTTTCAAACACAATCATATTTTCTTTTAATATTAAGTTATTTTTATTAAAAGCATTGTATCTAATTCTATAATTAATTTCATCCATTATGATTCTCTATATTGATAGTTTGATGGGTATTTGTAATTGTTAGCTTCTTTTTTTTTTTTTATTCGTGATTATCAATCTTTATTTTCTTCTGAGAAAATCCATTTATCATTACTTTTGTCTTTTTATGCATTTTTCTTTAATTTAACTTTCTTTTGATAACTTTTTCAAGCTCTGAAACATTATTTACTAATACAATCATGTCATCTGCAAAATTTAAGCAACTTAAATAATCTCCATTTATTTTTACTCCCTTGTTTTATATTTTAATCCAAAAAATACTTTTTGTAAAATGGCTATAAAAGTTTTTGAGATATGGAATCGCCCTAAAATACATCTTTTTAGTATCACCATGCAATCTAATCACTGCTGTTGTATTTTGGTAAATAATATTTTGAATATGATAATATCCTGAGATTATATCTTGATGATAGCTTTAATCACCATAGAAATGTTCATAGAATCAAATGATTTTTCATAATCTACAATTCAAAAATATAATAAAACCTTATTTTTATTGATCCTTTCTATAACTGTTCTTAATATTTAAATGTGATCCACTGTGTTAAAACCATTCTTAAATTCAGTTTGTTGTTTTGATTGGTTAGAATCCAAAGATGCTATAGATGAATTATAATTATCTTGTAATGATTTTGTATAGAATTGATAGAAGACTGATAGAACTGTACTTTCTAATATCTTTATCATCTTTCATAAATATCTATTGTTACTGCATTCATTTAGATGTTTGATGTACAGCTTTGTCAACATTATTTTATTTTTTCAATTATTGCTTTTAAAATTTCAATTAATTCTCTTATTCGCAGAGCTGTTATTTTCTTTATAGATTTAATTGCAAATCTCATCTTTTTATTTATTTGGCAATTTGGAAGATGTAATAACTATAGAAAATACTTTGTGTTCTTGTTTTTTATTTTTATGTAATTTTTATAAAGTTTTACCACATGTTTCAAGATGTCATCTGTCTTTTCATCTTATTATTGAAACAACTTTTTTTTCAATACCAAGAAGTTATTTTACACTTTTGAGATTTTTGTTCACTTCTATAGCTTTCTCAATTTACAATTATATTTTCTTATATCATTAGTAACTTTTTTTATATACCATTTTAACTACAGATTTTTAATTATTCTTAATGGATCATTTAAAAATTTTTTAATTTTCTTCATACATTGTCTTATTTTACTAGAAAATTTATTGATAAGTGCTCATTTTTCTCCTGCTTATCCTTCTTGTAGTTTTTAATAAGAGCATCAGTTATTTTTTTAATCAGTTCAGTCAAGTCTGAACTATTTCAAAAGTTAATATTTTAAAATGATTTGAAAATTCTAATTTGAATTCATTGGAGTGATTGTGGTTATGAATATCAACTGTTAATATTGCCTTTCTTAATAGTTTTTGTCTATAGTTCTGTATTAACAAGTATCTTATATCTCACCAATTTATAATTGTGTACTGTTTTGAATCTATTAAGAAAATTATGAAACCGAATTATGTATTTTCTATTTTTCAAGGCACAAATTAATTCTGTTGTATCTTCTTTTGGATGACTCCATGTTCATTTCTATTTAACACTTTTCTCAAAATAAGAATTCATAATGTGTAATTCTTCTGCAAACTGTCATAGTCTTTATCCTCTTTCATTTCTATCATCATAACTAAATTTGCACATGACATTTATCTTCAATCAATCATTTATCAATTCTAGCATTAAAGTCTCCCATAAAAATTTTAAAATGTTGTTGGGTCTCATCAAAAGCATTTTATACATTCATATAAAAATCTATTTTTTCATGAGATCAAGATTTTATTGGAGCATAAAACTGAATTATTTGCATTTGGTATTTTTCATTAATTTGAATAAGTAATCTTGCCAGTCTTTCTGTTATACCATCAATTTCCTTGATATTGTTTTTCCATCTTTTATTTATAATGAATCTCATTCCACTTGTGCTTCCAATTATTTATGTCTTTATAATGAAGTAGGTTCAGTTTTTAAATCAATTATCTCTTGAACTTTTTTTTAATTTCTCAAATTTCACCTATGTGCTTGTTCGTATTAAGTAGTTTTTCCAATTCAGGCATTTTTCTTAAGTGATCTGCAACTATAATACATAATTAAAAGATCATCATAACATGAGCCTCCCAATTAGAAACCCAGAAATTAAGTAAAAATGAATTAGACTTGAGTTTTATAATTGCTTTCTGTGTCTATTAGTAAGTATAATTATTCTTTTTATATTGTCTCCAGATAGCAATATGCATGAGGAATTTTCTGTATATTGAATGGTAGTAATAAGTAGTAAAAAGAAACTAATATTTGTTTTATATAATTTAAATTTAGACTGGTTTGAATTTAGGAGTTGATTATTTCTTGGTTGATTTGAATTGCATACTTGTGACTGTTTAAATATACATGTATATGTATATAAATAGAATGGCCATTAATTAAAACAAAATTGTAATCATAATAAAAATAATAAATTTAACGGTAATAAACTATTATAAACAGTCTTTCAATCCACAGAAGTACTTTTGGTTAATTTCTTAAACCTGCCTCAACTGACATTAAATTTAAAAAAAAAAAAATGGAAGCAAACATCATAATTCAAATCCCATGATTCCCGTATTTTAATGTTAGCAGCTTGTCTATTTATTAAATGCATTTTATTCCTATTTATAAAAATTGCCTCCTTAATTTTTCTTTTATTATGGTTTCTCTTTTCATGAAGAATTTTTACACTTTCAATATCAAATTTAAATTTATATTTACATGTTTTTTCATGATCAAAGAAAACTGAAGCAGTCATTAAATCACCACTATTCTTACTTTTTACATGCTTATAAAACAATTCATGCTCCTTTAATCTCTTTTCATTACTGCATCTCGATTCACCTATATATGATAACATACACTCACAAAAAATTTGATATACAATACTACTTTTCTGCTTGATAGGTATGACATCCTTGACAATCTAGTGGTAATGTGAGACCATTCTTATTACTGTTTATTTTTAGGTAGTTACAAATAAGTGTTGTCTTTGATTTTTTTTTTTTTTTGTTAAATCAATAGGTGCAGATTATTATTTCTATAAATATATATGCATGTTTGTGTTAAAACATTTTAACTATATATATAAAACTATTTTTTAGTACATTTATTAACCACCCAATATGTAGTATTTGCTATTATCCATGGATTTACACCATTATTGGTAGCATTAAAAGTAAATATTTTGTATGCAGTGGTTCCCAGTGTATTCATGAATCTAATGGGCACTGGTTCAGTTTCCATCAGGTTAGCAACGTTTGAAGATAAGGAATAACTCGTAAAACATAAAATTTTATATTAATCTATAGGAAAAGTATGAATAACAATTTCAACTAATAGAAATAAATCAACATATAATTATAAGTAAAATGTTTATAATAAACCTTCAGACTGTCATTAAGTACTCAATATAAACATGATATTATATCATACTTGAGAAATTGTGAAAAATTCATGTTTAAAACTAATCAAATTAGAAGTCTAAAAAGATAATCTCCAGTGTCTTTCAATTAAAATCTCCAATTTATTCCTAAGAAACTGAGAAAATTATTTAGAGAGCAAGTGAAGTTTTGTTAAGGAAAATAAATTCTCAAAAGTTTTCAAAAAACAAATTTGTATTCCATTAGTACTAAAAAAATGTTCAATAGAAAGTAAACTTTTGATTAAAATTACACAAGAGATTCCCAGTTAGTAAAAAAAATACATATTCTAAATTATATCAAAAAATAATAGAACATTAAAAAAAACATAATTTGTTAAAATTTCTTTTCAAGATTCGTAATCCTTTGGCATATAAGATGCAGTCCATATTTTATATAAAACACAGTTCTTTGTTAGGGATTTTAACCATTTTGTTGAGATAATAACATAAAATAGAAAGAACTGATATAGTAGTAAGCCTTGGTATTCAAAAGTTTGTTCATAAATGTTCTTACTGATGAAATATAATCTATAATGAGAAGTGGATCATATATCAAGGTGATAGCCTTCAAATCTCTTTTTATTGTTAACATTAATCTTCCAAAATATAGCTATGGATTAACCAATGTCATCTGTGACTTTCCATATGTACATGGAAGATGTTGATGTTACTAACTTCATTATTATACCAGTAATACATTTGTTATACAGCCATATAGTGAAGCATTATTATGAACATTATAAATGCACGTTGACCATATATTTCTTTCAGTTAAATTCACAATAGAATTAGAACAACAAAAATTACTATTCTTATATGTTTTTGTGACATGATTACCTCATAACAAAATCATAATCACTGTTTATAGACATCCCCACACACTTATAGGAAAACACTCCACACTTTCATTTAATCATGTCAGAAACACAAAAGTGGAATCATTACCCTGAAAAAGAGCAAAAAAAGTTTGTTTGGAAACCAGTGAAATGAAAAAAGTCCAGCATAATACAAACTCTCATGAGGAATGGTTCATCAACTATCATTAAAAAACCTTATATAGATGACAAAAACATTGAATGGAAAAGTGATGGTAGTATTCATGTATACCAAGGATAGCAGACAAATTTTTAAAAATCCACAATCAACATTTGAACAGCTTTTCAAAGCCATAGCCCACTGCAAGGAATCATAATGTCTAAAAAACCCAAACTTAAAATGCTGAAAAACAAGAAACTGCATCTATGAAATAACATGAATGTGGAATGATATACATCAGTGACACCATGCTTACTGAAAAATGTTTAAAAAAATATCAATGATTAAAGAGGAAAAGACAGATATTTCTAAAGTAATTGACAATTTGTGTATCAATGAACATATGTTTAATTGGGAAAACACTAAAATATTGGGCAGAGAAGAAAAAATGGAAAATTTAAAAAAGCTGCTTATGTGGTAATGGTATATAGCCCCATAAGTCAACTCAGTGCTACAAACTACTCATTACTGACTAATCTTGCCCTTAAAAGAAAAAAATTGGACAAACCACGCCTTTCATAGATAAATATATAAAATTTTCTTTGAGTTGCGTTTAATAGAATAATCTAGTTTGTTAGAGATCATCTTAAATTCAGTATCAGAAATAAAGATCATCAGTTCATTTCCCATGCTCGGTGTCATTAGCCAGACCAGCAAAATCTGAAGAAAAGAGAATACCAATCAAACATTTTCCATACTAATCCTGTGAGTTATTAATAGTTGAATATAATATATTTAGAAAAATATAAATTAAGTTTGAATTTTTTTAATAACATTTAACAATTTCATCTAGCTAATGGAAATCATTCAACATATAACTACAAATATTATTTTATTGGGTTTTTTTTTTGGTCCTTTTGCACAAAACTGTAGTGTAAACATATATATGTATACCCATTACTCATACTTATTTATATTTTTAATTTTATTCTCTCTTATCTGAAATATGTTATTTTAAAAATAGAAAATAATTTATTATTATTTAAAAAAGAAACAAAACAAAAATAGGTCTTATTTTACCTGATAAAATATTTTTGTTGTGTTCCAATTTTATTAATGATTTTTTTTTTTTTTTAAATATTATATATATAGAATTTTTGTAAAAAATTGATTATTCATGCAAATATATATAAATAATAAAATTACATTATTTTTAAATGTGCAATTAAAAAAAATAAAGAAAAATTATGCTGTATTGAAATCATTATTAAATATAATTTTACATTTTCTTTTCCCTCCCATCTCTTGCTTGTGTGCATGTGTTTGTGTAATAACTGCAAGAGAAAGCAATATAAGGGTTGCAATAGTTTATCAATTATGAAATTTTCTTTTATATTAGAATTATTTATTTATTTTCAATCAACAAAAATCAGTCAATGCTATTTTTCTTTTTGGAAGGTTAGAAATGGCGGAATATATTAATTGTTAGAGATTGTTTGAAATGTTAAAAGAAATTTTTTTGACATAATTAATATATATTTAAAAAAAGAAACCTTTACTTAAAAATAAAAACAATTGAATGGCTATTGTTTGGGAATTCATAAGCTGGAATCTAGGAAGTAGAGCCATGATTTATACACATTGAGTTCCTAAGTCAACCAATCCACAATTGCAATATTTAATGCAGGATAGTATTAAATGACTTACTATTTCTACTTGAAGGCATGACCAATCAATAAAGCATTAGTAATAATATAATACTGCTTGCTATTACTTTTCATGATTTATTCTAACACTTCAGTAATTAAAGGTGTATTATATACTTTAGTTAGCTCTTTACTTGAGATGGGATGGCAGCTCTGTCATTTTTAATGCTTGGATTTCTGAACAATAAATATTCAATTTTTTTTTTAATATAACTGAGATGCTTTGAAAGCAGTCTTTTTTTATTTTTGGTAATATAATTTAATCACTTGAAAAGTAGCATAATAAAATTTTGACAAAATTAACATGGAATATATTTCTGATGAAAAGAGATTTTTCAACTTAATCTTTGTTCACATCTGGAGTTCTCTGTAAGTGATTGTTTGGAGGATTGTATTGATTGGGCACAAACTAAACCACCAATGGAGTAAGCAATTCTGATTAAATGACTCCTTAATATATTTAGTTAATTTTAATAGGTGATTCATTCCCAGGATCCTTAGTTTTTGTATCAAGGTCAAATATATAAAGGGGACAAAAGATGATCAGTAGTTCTGAATATGGAAGATTATATACTCAGTATCGGAAAAAAAATCAAATTATTCATCTGCGAAATTTGCCTTTGCACAATCGTAAATGACTTCCCATTATATTAGAAGGAACCTGATTTTAAATTACAGATTTACAAATGTTGATTAATTAACTATAATGAATAAAACATTAATGAACTATGTAAATTTTAAAGAATCTTTTACAGTCTTGAATGTTCCTGACAAAAGAAGAATCATATAATTAGTTGAGCAATTGAGATTGAATTGACAATTCATTTTTTTTAAAAAAAAAAAGACATTTCAGCTGTTAAATCATCTCTATGGGAACTTGGAATATCGAAATTTTATGGGCATCTGATCAAACTAGATTTAGTTTTAAAAAAATGGAAAAAAATTTGGATTTACTAAAGTATGTTGGACTGACTTTGGAGAATTGAATAGTTGTGAAGTCATCGTGTCTTGAAGTAATTCACTATATGAAGAATGATAGCAATTAGATTCAAATTACATTAATACCATACTCTTATATCAAATAACACAGGTTTTATTAGGATCCAAAACTAATTCTTGATACTGTATTTCATCGAGACTTTATTACTATTGGAGGAAGTTGAATGTTAAGATCGAAAACATATGAAGGATGGGAGCAAGTTTTAGCATGAAATATGATATAATGATTTGTAATACACAATTCTATCAGAAAAAATTATTGCAAATAATGGGCATTGAGTTTTAAATGATGGAAAAAACAAAAACATGATACATGGAACTATTAGATAGAAGATGACTAAGACCAGCACAATAATCCCATATTTTTTAGGTACAAGCAGATTTGGATTGTAGCTTATTAATTGCAGATATTTTTCTTATAATAGTGAGAAGGATATTTTATTTGGTGGAGAGGGGAAGTAATGAATAAATTGAAGAATAAGAGCCCTAGAAATGATGAAATAAATGGGAAACTGGAAAAACAATCTGATATAGTGAGAATAATTTACTTTTAAGAAATGTATAGGCCATGTAATATTGCTTAGATTGAAAAATAAATAAATAAACATAATGAAAATATATTGGTCATTGCTTAAGAAAGAGAAAATCAAAATATTAACAAAGAAAAAACTATGTTTTGAAAAATCTCAACATGACAGAAGCTATTATTGAAGCTATACTAGAGAAGGAAAAAAAATTAGATTACATAAGAAACATTGAAACTGATATAAGAAAAGTCTATGCTAGAAAATACGGTCAGGAAGGACAGACAAAAATGATTGAAAATTCAGAGTAGATTAAATCTGAAAGATGATGTGAAACCTTAATACAATTAAAGCCAGAATAGATAATAATAAAATATGAACATAAGAATGCACTCACCTGAAAAAATGAAATTTTAAAACAATAATCAAGGGTAATTTTCCAAATTGTATGAAGTAGACTTCATGGAAAAAATGCAGGAAAAAATAATAAAATAGTTTACAGAAAGTATACCAAATTTTTATTATATTGAAAATGGTATTTTATTGGGAAAAAGTTAAAAGAATCATGAATAAATTGAAGAAGAATAGAAGCCCTATAACTGGTGGGAAAAAATTTACAATATTTATAGCAGGAAAATGTTATAATTAATAACAGTATACAGAAAGAGAAATTTTAGACAAAGTCTTAATAAAGATTTTAAATAAAAGAAAATCAGAAATATATATATTGTAACCTAAATAAAGAGGATCAAAAGATCCACGTATATTAAATAATTATGAAAAGATAAGCTATTAAACAAAAGATCAGACTGATGAGTTATTTATTTCTTAATTATTTTTTTTTGTCATGAATAATCAAATCTTATTGCTGTTATTGGTAGAATTAATATTTTAATTAAACAAACATGTTTATACAATACTTTTACATCTGTTTTAATAGGAGGCTATTTAAGATATTAAACAATTTGATTATGTAATTAAAATATGTCATAAGATTAACTATAGTATATGAAAAAAATGAATATAACAACTGAACTTTGACTATTGACATATTGTGTATTGAGTATCAGTATCTATCATTAACTACCTGATATAACTTGTGTAGAATTAAGTTTCTAGATTGATTCTCAAATAAGTAAAATGGGAAAAAAAATCTGGTTAATTATATAGAAACAATGTATTTACCTACGTCAACATTGTTTCTTGCAATCTGCAGAGATAGTTTTGGTCTAACTACTTATTATTTTTTGCATTCTTTTTTTCTTATGTACTAATTCTGACAATGTGATTGGGCATTTGTGTAACTCAAGCATCGTCAACTTTTTTTTACTTATTGCCCATACTTGTACTTTTGTTAAGAGTGTAATTTTCCCTGTTGCCCACCGAAGTTGCCCAAATAACTTAATTTAATGCTTGTAAAAATAATTATATAAAAAAAGATGTATATTAGTAGATATATAACAATACGAAGTAATAAATTTAAATCAATTTGAAAGAATGAAAGATATCTAATTTATTTTGAACTTAAAAGTAGTAATTAATTTATTTAAGGCACAAGCAACTGTGCAAAAAAATATGAATGCCTGTTGCGCACCTATAGTAATTTCATTTTTCTTTTAATATCTGGCAAATACTTATCGCTAATCTGACAGCTTTAAACGTTCTATTAGTGGGTGATAGGAATCAGGTTAGTGATGAGTGATGTAACTGCATATGTTTTTTAATTGTAGACACATTACTTATGACTGTAGTCTTTTATCTTTTTTTTTCTGTATGCCAAAATATACAAGTACGTCATGTATCCAAAGCCCTCAGCATTGATTAAAAACAATGGAGGCAGATTTTAAAATATTGGCAGTATTATGAAAAACAAGTTTCTTTGGAATTGGATTTCAGGCAAGAGTTGCACTTGTCTTCAACAATCTTGGCAGATTTTGAAAAAATGTCTAAAAATAAACTATTGCAAACTCTGGCTAGGTTGCTATGCTTAACAGATTGATCATTTAAGAGACAAATAATAGTAATGACAAAAGGGTAGTTCCTAAAGATTTTGTGAACTTTTTTTAAATATGAACTCTTCAAAATCATAATACAGTGTAATGTTTATAATTAAGGAATTATCAATGTTTAAATTTGATATAAACTTGTCTTATTGAGGAAATATAATAGAACAAGACGGTTATAAAATTTTTTTTAGGATAGTTTATTTAATGAAAGAAAACTATGTTATTGCATTCATAATGAAATCCAACTTGATATTTTCTTTTCTTGGAGTTCGTAAATGTGTCAGTGAAATATTAATGATCTTAAAAATTGTTTTGTACAACGATTTATGAATGTCTAGACCTCAATGGGCATTCAGAAAATTTATAGAAAGTTTTATTTCATATTGGATAGTGTTATTGCAATAATATTAACAGATTTCTTTTTAATAGATTTTAATATATGTATTGATGAGAATTAAATTATGATCCAAAGTTGTTGGAGATTGGCTCTATGAATTTGTCTGGTCTATTTTTCTCATTTTTTTTTTTTTTAATACATGGATTGACTATTATACTTTTTTAAAACAGAAAAAAAAAAAATCACTATCAAGTAACTTGGATGCCATTGATTTTGTTATAGTTAAGAATTAGAAATCAAAAGAAATCAGTATTACACATGCATTTGTAGATGCATATTGTTGGATAGATCAGAAATTATTATACTCCAAAATTAAAATGGTACTATGATTAAAAAGTAGTATTTTTATTCAGATATATGTTTTAGGAACAATTATTACTCAGCCAAATTTTGATTGCTCTTAAACACTGATGTTGCTAATTTGAATAAATTTAAATTGATCTTATTATATAGGCATAGAATTGTTATAAGGAATGTCTTATGGATATGAGTTGTCTGTTTTTTGGTGTGCTTATTAAAAAGAAACATTTTGATTGTTTCTATGATAATAATTATATTATCACTGAATTGATTAGAAGGAAAGCATGTGGCATCCTCTGCTTAACTGAATTTATCAAATTAATCTAAAGCTTGATAATAATATAAAAATTTAAAGTCAGATTTTCAGTGGACAAAAAACTTCAGACTGATTAGTGAATTAAAACTGAAAAAAAAAAATCGGTCATTTGCTGATCTTGGTTGTTTGGATTGTTTTTTGATTTATTGAAGTCACATTTTGACCTGACAAATGGTATCATGATGCTATTAAATCAATGTAAAAAATTTTTTGTATGATTATGATGTTTTGAACAAATTTAAAATATATTTTTTGAACCATTATATAAGAATTCAGAAGACTATATCTCATCATTTCATTAGATTTGTATAAAAATATTCAGCTTGATGAGTTTAAAATCTTTCTTCTTAACCTTAAGGAAAGGAAAAGCCTTGGTTTTTAGTAGGATCACTGGAAAAGTTTTAAATATGGTAGGATATTCTATTTTCAAATTATTGGAATTCTTTTGTGAATGTATGGATTTTGTTATACATTTGATTTAGTTTATCAAAATAGTTTTGGGCAATATTTGATAATAATTGATTGTAGATAGCGGATTGAAGCTGAAAAGAATTAAGATACTATGCATTATGAACGAATTCCAAGATAGATTTATCTACATAATAAAATAACTATATGATATACAATTTAAAATATTTAGGATTGATAATACAAAATGATGAAACTACTAATGGAAAAATAAATGTAAAAAATATAATTAGTGACGTAGTATATGATAAAAAATTAAACTCAAGTCTTAAAGTATCAGTTTATAAAACTGTGCACTGTGTATTAATGAATAGTCTGGAAATACCACAGATTAAAATATGAAAAGAAAATTGGAGGTCAAAATGAAGTGAAAATTCTGCAGAAAAAATATGATAAGGAAGGAGATAGTGAAAAATGAGCTAAGAAGTAATAGTAGAAGATTTTATGAATCATGATTATTTGATTAGATGATAAGGAGAAATAGATATTGTGTGGGCAAAAATTAGCTAATTATAAAATGGCATGGTAAGAAAAAAAAAATAGCAAACCCAAATTAAGATGTAAAAATAGTATTATTGCTGAAATGAAAAGGCTAGAGTTAGATGAAGAATTACTGATTTGTCGGAGGATATAGCAGGAAAAATCTGAACTGATAATTCCTGTAATTAAGTGGATTATTGCCTAGCTAGATTTGCTGCAATATTGAAGTGGCAAACTTGGAGTTTAAAATCTATGGATTACATCCAGTTCTTTCACTTCTAGTGCTGGAACTTGTGAATTCCTGAACAATAAAGTCATTTGATTATTTTTATTGGGCTAATAAGTATGAAGAAAAAACGTGACAATTTCTTGTTGCAGAAATAAGAACTTCATCTTTTTAACTCCTATCTTTACAACATGCTGATAATTGTATTCTTATCTATTCAAAGAGTGATGCACAGAATGTTCTTAAAAGTTTTGATTGCTGGATTTGAAGAAGTTGCCTTAGCAATTAGTTTTTAAAAAAACTTCACTGTTTTGTTACCGAGTGATAAAAGAAAAATCTTGCGGTATTTTTGGCACGAATCGTTATTAGCTTGATGATATGTATCAATTTAGATAGAAAAGAGGACTTTAAAATGCAGTATAGCATATCATGTGCAATTTCTATGTATGTCATTTAAATTGGTTGTATATAGGGCTGTTATTTCATTGAATTTATTGAGTGAAGGTGTGACAAGGATCCCTAGTCACAGATTATAAAAACTCAGAAAGTTTTACTTAAAAATCCCATAATATTTTAAAAATTGTATAATAGGATTGTCAGATCAACCATTGGGTCTCTGCTTGCTGTGTATAATGATATTTAGTCTTATATTGATTGTAGACTCCATTTACATTATAAAGATATTATTTCAAAGCCACTGAAGAGAATTAATATCAGTTGCTTCGTTGTAAAATGTGGCTGAGGATATAATAGAAAACTATAATTCAATTAGCAAGTTTTCAAAATAAAAAAATTGTCACAAAGAAGAATTATGAGAGAGAGCTTAAACAAAGACCTGAAAACTAAAAGACCAGCTTGTTATCTATGTGGGCCATAATTATAGTTCAAGAATTAGATTGATAGTCATCACATAACTTCTGTGTTTCATCTTTTTTATTTCCTAAGATTAGAATGTCCTTAGTCTTTATAAGTAGCTGCTAATGATGTTGAGAAATAGATATCAGACTATTTATTATAGTGAAAGAAATAATAATAAAAAAATCTCTCAATTGACAATTGACTACTTCTATGATCTTTATTATTATCTCTTTATTATGTCTTTGCATTGCAGTGGCCTATTTTTGCCTTTTATCTGTCAGATAATGATTTACATGATAAACATTTACACTAAGGGTTTTATTCTCTTAAAGTTTAATGACCTTTGGATTGTACATAATTACATTGACATTCCATAAATTTATGCTTGCTATCTCTAGAATGCAATCATTCAAATTGAAAATGGAAATTAAGACATAAAGACACTATGAAGACACTTTTTTTTTTTTGCATTTTCATTAAAAATATATGCATTTACAATGAGACACCTTTCCCAGCAACATTTGTTTCCAAAATCTGTGACAAATATGACTTCATGTTTAGTAAAACTAGTGTGTGTATGTACTTTTATGTAATTTTAAAATTACACTTAAATATTAAGAAACAAAAATAATAAGAAAACAATACTGTACAATATTGCATAGTTTTTAATGTATATTGAAATGGTTGCTTTATTTGTTGTAATGTTGGCCTAGATCAGCAAAGAAATAGAATAGTACAGTGCTAGTCAAATAAATCATTAATTTTACTTTTTTTGGTCTTAAATATACATATAACATAGAATAAATTAAAATTAAAAATATAGGGGATTAGTACATATTTATACATAGAAACATTCACCTATTTTGAATACGCTAGTGTCTATGTGTGCAAGTTAAAATTTGAATAACGACTTAAATTATATAGCCAACTCATGTCAATTCAAAATTATAAATAAAATTTTATAATAATCTATTTTCTTGTGGTTAATGGGTTTTCTTTTATTTATTTTTATTTTTATTAAATAGATTTAGTTAAGAAAAATTTAAAATTAAGGTTTCATTAATTAATTATTAATAGGTTTTCAAAAGCCATGGAATTATTTTGTTAACTTCAAATTCCAAAGATTTTGTTAAATTGTATTGATTAAAGATATTTTTTTTAAATTAATTAATTATCTTTGTAACTAGGGATTTTTCTTAATTATACTTAATCTTCATCAGAATGTATACTTAATAAATAACCTTTGAATATTTGTAAAATATGCAAATGCAGACAAATTATCAAATTTTTTTATATAAGCATCAGAAATAATTTTCATTTATTCTTCTTCCTAAGCCATTGTTGATTTTTATTAAACTATCTTGGTTTTCTGAGTTTTCTCTCCAGCAAGTAGAGAGTTTGGAAGAGAAATTTGAAAAAAAAAAAGTTTAAGAATTATGCTAACCAATGATTATTTTGCCATGAAGGAGTTGACAAAATTCTTTAGGATTTTTCTCTTGGATCAGTTGAAGTAAGCTGATCTTCCATGGCTGCCATGTGTGGATTCCCTCCAAATACATCTAACTGCACCATTTATAAATTTCTTACTTTGTACAAGAATCACTAAAGTGCCATTGATCCACAGAAAAAGAAATTAAAAACTGTTACACAGTCTTTCATGTGAACACACACAAAACTTTAGAAAGAAAATGAATATATATTTAAGGACTGAAAGAGATCATATACATTTAGGTTATAGAACTTATTTTTTATTTAAAGAAAATACTTTTTGTATTTAATTTTACATATTTCAAGCGATCTAATAGTTTGTTGTTTGATTTTATTATGTTATATTTTGATGTTTATGTATAAAAGATGTTGAAAATCTTTACGAGTATACATTGGAAAAAAAAAAAACTGAATAATTGTTTTACTATTCATCATAATAAATTAATGGTCAAGTGACGTAATTATAATATAAGAAAAGAAAGAAAGTTCTTGGAAAGAGTTCTTATTATTTATATGTTACTTCTGTAAAGTATTATCTCCTATTAATAATCTGCTTGGAAAAGGTAATTATTTTCTCCAGCATTGATAAATTTGAATTAATAGATATACACGAATGTTTGTGTGTATGTAGAATATGGAATAACCAAATACCTTAGATAGGTTGAGTTACTTTTGAAAGTAGATGAATTCAGTCACAAGTATTTAAGTTTATATAAATAACTGCATACAAATGATTAAATTTGCTAGTGCTATATGGCCTGGAAATAGTATATTATTGAATGCCTTCGTAATGATGTTGAGAATTGAATTCAAGATTGCAGTGCATTGATGACATGCTGGGAAGGTGAATTAATATATCAATATTAACATTTATAGTTTGAAAAGTTATTCACTTGTGAACAAAGTTTTATTATAATAATAATAATAATAATAATAATAATAATAATAATAATATTATTATTATTATTATTATTATTATTATTATTATTATTATTATTATTATTATAATAATAATAATAATAATAATAATAATAATAATAATAATAATAATAATATCCATACCTTTAAGGATAAGTTTGTTAGCTGTATACCGATAATATCATCCTATTATATGTGTTTTCCTAAGATATGGAAAGTTTTTTTTTTTGATTTGTTGATGAGGTGATTGGCTTTGTGGCTAAAAACTAGAATATACGTTTTCTTGTGTAATTATGTGTTACATGGTTTGTGACATCACAGCAGTGTTCTTGTAATTTTTATATTAGTTAATTATGTCTGTAAGGTATTTTCTTCTTAATGCCTACCAATGATTATGCAACATGGGGTAATGTCATTAAAAGTATTGGAATTAATTATGAAAAATAAATTGTTTTCAGGGGTATGATTCTTTTAACCCGTTAACATACAGACATGGAAGTTCACAGCATTAGGGAGTTGGTCAATTGGATCCAATATCTAGAAAGTACTATTTCATACAATCATTTTCGTTCATTTTAATGCTTATAATATTACTGCTCTATATCCAGTCATTGATTAATGGTGATTTTAATTTTGTGGTAGAGTGGATAAATAAATTTATAAAACCCTTGTCTGATTAATATTTTCTTTTGTTTGTCTTTCATTAAGGTTTCATCCCATCATAGATCAGACAGAGAATCATGACTGCTGACCATAATTTGATTGTGTAATGGTGGTATATTTCTCACAAGAGTAAGATTAATTGTTAATTAATGTGATAATGTTGAATGAAATAAATCATCTTCCAGATTCTTGTACAATCTGATGGCATCCAACTGCATGAAGCCGAATTGCCTTAATACAATATTTACACTTGTAACCTCTCTGCTCAATTTTATTCACCTAGCATTCATAGTAGGAACGAGTTATTTGAGAGAATCAATGTTTTTCCATTACAATATATATATAAATGGATGGGTGTGATTGTTATTGATACAAACATTAAAAAAAATTTTATTTAAAAATTAAAATGTATATAAAAAACGATTAATGGAAAAAAAAATTGTATAATGGACAAAAAAATATATTGTTTATAATTAATAAAAATTTAATTTTTATGAAAAGAAAAAAGTTAATTTAAAAAAAGAATAATGTTCATGATATTTTTAAACAGTAAGAAAAAAAGCAAAGTAAAATTCCTAACCTTTTTCTTATTTTTGCTTGCAATGAAAATTACTCTTGATAAAATGCAAAGGTTATAATATTTAAATGATATTAAGTTAATGATTTCTAATTTTAATCATGTCTTGACCATATTTGAAGCTGACATTTGCAATGAATATGACATTTTGTGATCAATTGCAATAGCACATAGTGTTTTTTAATTTTTTTGGATATCTGATAATTGAATCAGTGGATTTTGAGGCAACATCACTATATTTATTTTGCTATTAAGACTGAATGTCTAAAGACAATAAACTGTTAAATGGAGTTTCTTTATTATTAGCATTTGCAACACAAATATGTATGTATTTATAACTTTTCGGATTTACTCCTTGTTAAATTTATTATTTTCATCCATATTCTTCATTTATTATCTTTGGCTGCTAACATGTAAATAGTGTTGTCTGTGTGCGTCATAAATTTTATATGCATAGTTTGCTTATTTAACTTGAGTTTAAGATATTTACAAGTCTTTAAAATTAAAATTATGTTAATAGAGCAATAAATACATTTTAAAAAAATAGCATTCCAAAATATTTAATTAAAAATTTATGCTTATTGAATAATGATAATGAGAAAATCATTGAAACAAACAATTATTTTAAGTAATTTAAAACCAACAATAATTAATAATAAAAAAAAATTGAATGGTTATGTTGAAAGAGGATTAGAAAATTTTCTGGTAATAGTGTAGAAATTTTTGCTTTAAATTGTCATAAGCAGTTATTAGTTCTATATATTTAAATATATATGCTAATTTTTAAAGTAATTTAAATCATTTAACAACATACATAGTTGAAAGTTTTGCTTAAAAGTGAGAAATTATTAGTTTTGTGTATATATATGTACTATTAATACCTTTTCCAAAAAATTAAAGTAATTAATTTCATTCATAGAACTAATAATTTTTATTCAAAACCTTCAAATATTCATGTTTAAGCTTTATCAATCATATGGCTTAGTTTTGCTATGTATTATCTCTAATTAGTAAACATTTTGTGTGAGTTGTGGTGAGAAAAAAGTATTAAAGTATGGATTGTTTTAGTTATATATTTTATTAGTCATTATCGTTTTGGTATATAGTTTTTAATGAACTCAAAGAGCATTTTCTATTTTATTCATTATTGGTGATAAAGTATCTGCAAAAAGAAATTGTCACATTCTTTTTCTTCATTTTTATTAGCCCAATAAAAATAATGAAATGATTTCATTGCTCAGGAATTCACAAGAAGTTTCAGCACTAGAAGTGACAGAACTGGATGTAATCCATCGATTTTAAACTTCGAATCTGCCACTTTAATATTGCAATAAATCAAAAAGGGCAATAGTCCACTTAGTTACAGGGATTATCAGTTCAGATTTGTCTTGCTATATCCTCCCATAATTCTGTAACTCTTCATCTAACTCTCGTCTTTTCATATCAGCAATAATACTATCTTTACATCTTACTTTGGATTTACTATTTTTTTCTTATGCTGTTTTATAACTAGCTAATTTTTACACACACACAGTATTTATCTCCCCTCATCATTTAATCAAATAATCTTGATTTACAAAATCTTCCACTAATACTATGTGTTTTCTTATATTTTTTCTGCAGAATTTTCATTTCACTGACTTCTAATTTACTTTTCAAATTTTAATGTGATATTTCCAGACCATCCATTAATACAAAGTGCACAGTTTTATAAATTGATGCTTTAAGATTTGAGATTAATCTTGTACCATATATTACTCTACTAATTATTTTCTACATTTATTTGACGCTAATTATATTTTTAAAAATTAATCTTTACATTTGTAATTTCATCATTTTGTATTATTTGTCCCAAATACTTTATGTCACATGCTTCATTTTATTATATAGGTAAATCTATCTTGGAATTCCTTCGTAACTTGTAGTATTTTAATTGTTTTCAGCTCCATTCCTCTATCTACACTTGTTTTCAATTTCTGCAATTCCATCCTCATCTCTTTGAGAGATAGTTCCTTATGTTATTAACATTCACCATTATGTACTGAGTCTTTCTTCCACTTCTTGAAATTAATAATAGTAGGATAAACTTCTGAATTTTACTGTAATTCAGTATTTACTTTGATATTTTTACTTTTTCTAATTACACATTTTAAAAATCTATTAACAACTAATATATCATATTGACTTTTTTATGCATTTGCTTAAAGATGCCATTTTTATGATAACATTATATAATAATAAAGATGAAATATTATATGCTACATAAATGTAATATGCCATTATAATCATTAAAGCTGAGAAAGCATAATTATCATAGAATAAAAAATAAAAAGTACTGAATTTAATTAATAATTTTAAATTCAGAAATTCTAAATTTTGATGTGTTTATTATAAATTATTCTACATAAATTTTTGAATAAAATGCCATTTAAGAGTTCTTCCTTATCATCATTAATAGCATTTTTTTTTGCAAAAAGTCACATTTCATGGCATCCTTCAAATCTAAACCCTTGAAAGAAGATATCCATTTAGGGAATCATTCTTTCTTTACAAAATAAATATTAGATTATGTAATAATTTGTTTTGAAGTATTTATTGATAAAATGGAAAAGTAAATATATATTTTTAACTGAATTTGGTCAATTTATACACACATGCATGTATGAATTCATTACATGCAAAAATATATAAATGTATATATTTTTTAATTTCTGTTACAAGACTAATATTTGAAATGTAATTATTAATTGATAAACTTAATTTTATTTTTTAAATAAATGTATCTTAGTTTTATTTTCTGAAGAATAAGTTTTCAAGACAATTTCAATACAATGTAAAAATATAATTATTAATATTGTATACATACTCTGAAAATATCTATCAATTCATTTTAAAGTTCTTGTACATGAATTTTTTCATGCTTTTTTTCCCTCATAATTCTTTTTTCCAAAATACAACGTTTATCCAAAAAAAAAAAATCATCTCCATTTGAAAATTCCTTTTTAATGAGAAACAAAATATCTCCAACATAAGACTTATTATATAAATATGTAATGTATTTCTATCATTTTTTTACTATATTTACTGAAAGAATAATAAATTTTAAGTATTTAAAATTGCATTTCTCAACAACTAGGAGTGGAGTAGTTGAAATATAATTCTGGGATTGTGAATAGCTTAAACTAAACTGAATGGAATTTATAATGCTTCTTTCTTTCTTATATTATGTTTCATATCCTATTTCACATGAATTTATAATCATCTTTTGTATCTTATAACAATATTCTACCAGTGGATCTGGTATAATAATAAAAATAAATAGCCATTCAAAAATGAGTATGGCCATTCTAACATATCAAAAAGAAACAAAGAAAACTATTTTAGATATGAGTTTTACAATGACTATATGAACCAATCTATGAATCACAACTATATCTACATATAGAATATGCTGAACAATTTTTTTATTTACTTGATCTTTTAAGATATTGTCTTTTAGTTTTATTAGCAGAAAATTTTTCTTTCTGAAATATTTCAACACCATGTCTAATTGTAGTTCTCCAGTTTTATTCTAGTCTCTGTCATATCTTTCCAATGGAAACAATTGACATTGTACTTAAGAATGTTTTTAAGATAATCCTTATAATGTGGATAGGGTCTACCTCTCTCATAAAAACTATGCTCAAGTTTCATCGGGGGGTTTTTTTTTAAAATTTTACAGAGCATTCTTAAATGAAATATTTCTAATGCCTTTATATTTGCTGATAGGATATCCAAGTTTTATATCCATATAATAAAATTAGATACAGTAACTTAGTTGCAATAGTTATTTCTCTGTTGTGAAATATTCTTAAATTGTTAAAAGCAGCAGCACATTGGAGTCTATTGGGCATCAACATCTAAGTCTAAACTAGTTTATATTCTCCAATTGATAACATCTAAGATAAAAGTTGTCAAGGATTTTTGTTTCATCATTAATTGATAAAGAATTTTTTGAACATTAATTAATAAACCAAGATCTTTATACATTGCATTCAAAGCATCAAGACTATTCTGTAAATTATCTTTTGAACTGACAAAAATTGCATAATCATCAGGATAATATAAATCCAGAACCCAAGAACATGAAGTTCTTGTTTTGCTTTTAATTGATTCAAATTTAAAATTCCACTATCAGACTTGTTTTATATATTGACTCCTATCTGATTACACTGCCTATAAACAATTCCAAAGACTACTGTTATAAAAATTGAAAAATATTGGAGCAAGCAGAGATCTTTGTTTAACACCAATTTTAATTTGAAATGACTCAGATTTTTTATCTTTAGTAAAAGCATTTCCTCTCATTTTCTCATGTAGAAGCTGGATAATATGAATAAAGATCGATGGACAACCAACTAATTTCAAACAATGCCATAGATCTGCCCTCTTAATTGAATCAAATGTCTTGTGATCAAGTCAGTAAAAGCAATATATAAAACATTTCTTTGTCTTGACACTTTTTATATTTGCCTGGCAACAAAAATAATCATAATATAATTTCTGGTAACTATTCATGTATAATTGGAAACAACCTATTAAACAAAATTCTTCTAAGTACTTTTTGCTGTAATAGATAATATATACTTCACAATAATTACTGCAATCTTGTCTATTTCCCTCATTTTTTCAAATTGGGACAATAAAGTATCTTTAAGATCAGGTGGCACAACTTCATAAGTCCACATATTCCTAAAAAATTCCAATATTTTTGAAGCTATCCTATCATCACCATATTTTAAAACTTTTTCAGTATTTTATTGGGACCAGCAGTGTTTTCATTTTTAAAATTATAAAGAGCTGCTTGACTTCATTAAGCTGAATATCTTAGTCCAAATCTAAATGAGTAGATAAAATGGATTTATCATTAAAAGCAGTCATCTCAATTCTTGTATCATTATTCAAAAGATAATCAAAATACTTTTTCCACCTATTCAAAATATCATTATCACCATATTAGAGAATGCCATTGCTGGATTTAATAGGACTATGATATTATTTCTTAGGTCCATATGTTGCTTTCATTGCATTAAAAAAAGATCTAAAATGGCAATGATCAGCAAATATCTATATTGGCTTTGCAGTTTTAATCTACCAATCATTTAAAAACCTTCTTGTCAATCATTGAACATTTGCCTTAATATTTTTATATTTATTATGAAGCTACACATTTAATATTCAAGCAGAAAATGCCACATGTCCCTTTTTAATTAAATAACTAAAAATAAAGTCATTGTCAAAAAAATAGCAATGATTCTTCTTCTTAATGAGCTCAAAAATAGTTTATTTCTATCATGTTTATTTCTATCCATAATACATTCTTTAAGAGGATTTCATGCTTCAGTAATATGGCAATCCTGACAAATTAGTAATTTTATTGTTTAATAGATGCTGTATTAAGGGACTAAACACATTGTTCATTCTTATTAAACTTCACTACCAATCCTATTCTGTATTGCATTTCTCCTCATGTGACTTGTTAAAATTATTTCTGTGTAATTATTATATGAAACCATATCATTCTACATTTGTAAATAGTCATCAACATATTTTCTTTATTCAACTTATGCTCTTTTGCAATCCAACCACAAAGTCTACTGTTTACCTCCCATATCTTTTCATATTTCTATATGTATATAATCTTAGCTGATAGTATTTTTTATTGAACATTTTTGATAATACATTCCTTATGTCTTCTAAATCTGTCATTCCCATTTCTCATCAATGTTATCATATATGTTCTTCCATTTTCTTTTTTCATGAGATTTCTATAATAAATCTTCCACTAATCTAGTATTTCTTATACTTCAAACAGCAACCTATTCTTATCTTTTATAAATCTTACTTAATGTATATATATCCTTGAAATGTTTTTTATTTATTTGATAATTCTTAAGATATTTTATCAATACTTATAGCTTGATATATAGATAAGTCTAATTTTTTTTTGCCTGAGCAGATAAACTTCCTCCATATATATATATTATCTTAAAATTTCTACTCTCATCATTCTTTTTATCATTCATTCTAAATTTACTTCAATGATTTTTCTTTCTCTATTTTTTGCATTTGAATTTCTAGTGGTATTTTAATTCAGACATTATTATTCGCCATTTCCACAATTGATTGGGATTCTTCAAGAAAAATATTTTCTCTATTCATTTTCAGACAATTTGTTTTAGTTATTTTTAAATCTAAGATTCACTTTTCAAATCTCATTGTGCTTTGTCACCTGTTCTTGTAATTTGTTTGTGATAATTTATCTTTACTTGTAAAGATGATTTAATGTTTTATCTTTTTAAGAAGATATTAGTTATTATATGAAAGTCCATTGCAAAATTCAAAATTACTTTCCCAGCCTTATTCATTTTTTTTGTATTTTTGAATTATTTCCATTTTAAAATTGCTGTCACAACATGAACATTCAAATCATACTCAAACTATGTTTATGTTGTCAAGAATTGATTTTTATGACTTAATAATAAATAGATAATTAAGTAATTTCATACTTATTCATCTATCAGAAAATTATTTTAATTTCTATAATATTAATTTTGCATTAATTGCCATAATTATATTTATTATATTTCTTCTAATATTAAAAAGTAGTGAAGTTTTTAACCTTATTAAATTTTTCTTACCCCCCCCCTCCTATTTTGGGCGGACTATCCATTATATCTGCCACTAACTCCTTTCTATCATACTCTCAGTAATCAGTATTTCAATCTTCACAAGATCAGCATCTGCTCTTTTCTGTTATTTTCTTTATTGATCTACCTTCATTTTTCATATATTCATTATCCAAAAACTTATGCTCACTTTCTGGATATATAAAACAATACATTGGCCACAATCTTTTCTATATATTTAGGTTTTGGGGCAACATGGAGATAGATTGTTTAATTATTCATGTGGATAAATTAAGCAATTAACATATAATTAAGAATTGCTTTTATTGATAGTGAAAAAAAAAATTGCATATACAATTTCTATTCTCATATATATAAATGTGTGTTTTAAAGTGTAATATATTTATAAAAATCATTTATAAGATCACATTTAATATTATTGTTTTTATTTTCAGAAGAAATTTTAATAATTGACTAGTAAAAGTTTGTTTCATCACATATTCTAGAAATCCAATCCATCTAAAACATTTCAATACAATTAAATGTTTATTATTTAGCATTTAAGTGTTTCATATATATTCCTTTTATTTTACAATCATTTATTTATACAATTAATATTATAATATTCTGACCTTCCTCTTTTTTTTTTTTAAATATACATGAGTAACATTTTTAGACAAACAATAAGCACAACAAATACCTAAACTATGAAATCATAAAGTACTATATATTTTTAAGGTAAAAAGTATAATTTATTTGTTAATATATATATATGAGTTAATTGAATTTAAATTATACGGACTACATCTAATGTTCATAGATATTATTAAAGCTTGCAATATCTGGAAGAATAATAAAATTATTGATTACAATACAGACATTAATTATAAGAAATAAAAGTTGTCTAATCACAACATAATTTTTTCCTTGGTTTAGAAGAGTTAATCATTATTATGCATGTATTTATAGGTAGGAAATATATCTGTAGAGATCATATATTCTAGTTATCTAATTGCAATTCATTTATTTCTTTTAGTCTTAAGGAATACACCATTATTAAGCATGTTATTATAGGTAGGAATATATGGTTAGAGATTGTAGAAAGTATACTTGAATGGGTCAAGATTGATGTTGGTTATGTCTTTGGTTTAGTATTTGTGAAATTTGCATTGGTAGGTATTTGCCATATAAATCTTAAGGTGAAAATTATGTTTTGATTAGATGATAATGTAAGCCAATTTGTGCTTGAGATGATGGAATTAGGGATAAAAGCTTAAAGATAGAATAGTGGTATATAGTTCAGCTTCTATATGAAATATGTTGATTATATATGATTGAGTGATAAATATTTTTTTTTTAATTAAAAAAAATTTTCTTGGAATTGCTTCAAAGAAATTGAAGGAAGAAAGAAGATAAACCTTATCCATAAATAGTAAGGATATTTAAAATATCAATACATTGTTAATATAAGAACTGCATATTGTAGAATATGCACATATGGGAAAAATATTATGTTTGTAATTTTTGTGAATTTACAATCAACAATTTATTAATTCTAGATTTAGAAATTTTCTTTTGAATTGAAAAAAGATGTGTAAATAATTGTTGGATTTGTTTTGAAAAAAGTTTGTGGATGAATGTCTCCATGATTAAAGTGTTTAAGTGAAATCCTGAAAGATTTGGTTTATTATTAGTTATACTCATAACATTCTAGGAAAGATGTTACCTGATATGACTTCTGATAATTATTTTAGTAATGCTAAAGGTGTTTTATTTGTAAAAGACCTTCAGCAACTGTGTTATTTTTGATGGGTGAAATATAAGGGGTGAATTCCAAAAAGATCAACTATGGATTTCCTGATAATTTTTATGATCTAATGGTTAGACATGTAATAATTAAGATAATCAATTGAAATGCCTTTCTTATTGAGTCTTTCTTATTGCTTTATAAGGGATCTTTGCATTTCAAAAATATATGTATGGTAGAATGATTCTTCAGGTAAGTATTTTAGTAGATTAATGTATTGAGATGAGGAATGCTAATTAATTATCACAAATCCATTTAAATTGTTTTTGAGGATTAGATATAGATTTATTGGCAGATAGATGAATTACATGATTGACTAGACTATAGGCACAATCTAAAAATTAATCTTGATAGTGTGACAACAGATGTTTTTTTATTTTATTTATGTAAGCTGTTATTTCAGATATAGTGAGGAATATCCATTGAAGTTAAGTTAAACAGAATCATAGTTAGACCTTCAATCGAGATAGAAATAAATTTTTTAAAGATTTTGAAGATAAAATTAATTTCAGTAATGATCTGATGGTTTGGAGGCCAAAGAAATATAACAGTTTTTAGAACATGATTGCAATAATGGATATGTGTCAATATTATAAGTCAATGGTCTTTAATCATTTTTTGTTGTGATCCAAATAAAATACAATTTAATAATATTATTTTTCTTTTTCTAAGAAAAATAACATAGATTAGAAAAAAACAAGTCACAAACATGATGGAATGTTGATAATAAATAAGTTTCCAATGACTATTATTTCTGTTATTATATTTTATTAAAATCAAATAATTTTTATATGTCTGTATTAATAAAATAATATAGATTTTTGAGATTCATAGGCACTGTATAAAATGAAACCATCTCATAATAGTAGTAAACTATCACAGTGATCAAATGTTATTTAGCCATAGAACTGTATTACTTAATTATTCCATTTGCCTTTGGACACAAAGTTTAATGTACATTTTTGTAATTAAAAAAATTTGCTAATAAAAAGTAATTATTGTCATGATTGAAAAGAATATGAAGAAAATAATACAAGTATTTCATAGAGTTATTTTGAGTAAAATTATCATTTTTGTGTGTATATGGTTAAGTAATTAATAGAAGAATGATTATCATTTTAAACATTTCAAATAAATTGTTTAATAAATTAGGTTATTATGCTTATTAAGTTTTTGTTTATGTGATATTGCATAAAAAATCAGGAAATACAGAAAAATGATGAAAATAGTTAATTCAAACCAATTCTTAAATACTTATATTTAAAAGCAAGCAGATGGATTTATATATTGTGACATAAATTTTAAGGTGAATTGATGAAGTTAATTTTGCTTTTGTTATGTTGGTTTAGTAATTGGATCCCTGGAGTTATCTATTGTGACAAATTTTAAGGTGAAGAATTGATGAAGTTAATTTTGTTTTTGGTATATATTTAGTTTAGTAAATGGATCCTTGGAGTTGCAACATAATAATCAGGAATCTGCATATTATGTTTTTAAAAAATGCTCCATGATTTTTAAGTGGTTATCTTATTTATGATCACCCGCATATATGACTTGAAATTCTGTATGTCAAATATTGAACTTATATCAAATTTTATGGGAAATGAATATGATTCATCATACAATTACCAAAAAATAAATAAAAATAAAACAAATATTATTTACTCTTATATACTTACATCATTTTAAAAAATTTTTAATAACAAATTGCTGTAATAAAATTATAAATATAATAGGTTTGTAATAAGAGTGTGTTGTCATTGTTATTTCTGAAGATTATTAATTGCTAACCAAAAAGTAATATCTGAAAGTAGGCTTCCACTACAATATGCTTAATTAATGATTTATCCATTATCAAAAAGCAATTGTAGTTTAAATTTAGCCATTTAAATTTTTATTTCAGATTTCAAAGAAATAATAGTGCAAATAAGGGCTTGGATTTAGATTTAAATAAATTTATCTAATGAATAGAAAAGTGACTTATCTTTTAATTGTTAATTTTGCTGTTTTTGTTTTTTTTAAAAAATCTGAAAGGATCTATTTGTGAAATTATATACTATCTGTATTGTTTATGTCTAGAAAATCTCTAATATCAAATTAGAGAACTCCCAATTTGGCCTGTCACATACATGTAAATCCTGCACTAGAGGAAGTAAACTTCTTCACGGAGGCAAAGCTCTCCATACAGTCTAGTCTAGGGATATTGGATGAGTAGGCACTAGATTAGGATTTTATGCTCAAATCTTCCTGCATCTATTGATTACTCTGACTTGCACTGAGTGGCACTACTGCATGGAGAGTTTTGCCACTGTGAAAAACAGCTTGTGTAAGTATAAAGAATAGTGATCATCTGATGTTTGATGGTTATAGTAACCGTGGTTATTAAAGAACCAAAGACACCAAAAAATATGGATGCTGAACTGAGTTCAGATCTATATAACTATACAAGCTAATGAGTTTAGCTTGAAAACATTTTTGCATTTTCATTTTGTACTCAAAGCTTTATAGTTAGCTAAAAAAGTAAAAGGTGGCTGCTGGAGATTTACATTATATCCTAAGATCTAGGTGCAGTGCTCTCAGATCCAAGGCTCCTCATTGATGAAAGCCACAAGCTTAGTCTCGGGATATGGATGAGTAGGCACTAGACAGGGATTGTATGCACAAATCTTCCTGCATCCATTGATTTCTCTGGCTTGCACTGAGTGGTGCTATTGTATGGTGAGTTTTGCCTCTTGAGAAAAACAGCTTGTAGACACATAAAGAATGGTGATTATGTGAGGTAAACTTCTGTTTAACATATTTTTTTGTCCAAATAATATTTACACAACTTAAATATATTTTGTAAATTTTTACTTTGCACTATTTGGGAGAAAAAAAATCATGAAGACCAGTACTTTATTAGAAATATTTAATGAATAGCTATTAAAGAAGATTTTAGTCATTCTTATGATTTTATCAATTTTACAAATTGGCCGAGTCTAAAAAAAAAAAAGATTAACTATAAAATTTGTTATATCACCACAAAAAAATTATTAAACTATATTGAGTTATTTTCATGTAACATATCTGTGTCTATGGCCATGCAATAGGTTTTTAATTAGAGACCTTATCTCTTCAATCCATAATTATTTATAGGCGATTATAAATGGAATGTAGATTGTAATTGTAAATTAGTTGAAGCATATTGAAAAGGGCAAAAATTATTATTTGCCTAAAAGAACTTTTTTGTGTATGATTATTATTATATATATTATTGCTGTTATGTAAAGATATTTTATATTATATCATTGATTTATTTAATTATAAATAATATATATATTATAGTTTTCTAAGAAGTATTTTGTGGATTAAAATGGGAAACCAAGGGAATAAAAGTAAATGATTATTTAAGCCATTTAGATTTTGCAGATGATATGATTGTTTTTGCACATAATGCTTCAGAGCTTCAGGAAATGTTGCAAGAATTATCAGATGAAAGCAATAAAGTAGAATTTAAAAAAAAGACTAAAGTAATGTTTAATGGATTTTCTCAGAATAAGAAAATAAAGATTGATAACAATGAATTAGAAGAAGTTAACATCTTGGAGATTATTAATACATATGGAAACATAATGGATGAAATTAATTATAGAATTAACCTTTGATGGGCTGCTTTTGATATAAATAATTTTAATATTAAAAGAAAATATGTGTATGTGTTAGGAAAGTTTTTAATAAATGTGTTTTGATAGAGCTTACTTATGGATCTAAGACTTGGACATTTAATGGAAGGGCCATATAGAGACTTCAGATCACTTAACAAACTGTGGAAAGATGTATTTTAGGAATAACAAGAAGAGATCAAAAATAAAATACATGGGTAAGAAAACAAATAGGTATTTTCAATATTATTGAAACTTTTTAAGAGACTGAAATGGAGTTGGGATGTATATATTGGTAGAGAAGGTAATAATAGATGGACAGTTGAAATCTTAAATGGGACTCCAAGAGATTGTAAAATACCTAGAAAGAGACTACATGTGAGATGGAAGAACAAAATAAGAAAGATTGCTAGTGTGATGTGGAGAAGAGAAGCTGGAGGTCAGACAAACTGGATTAAACTTGTGAAAGATTTTCATTCTGCAATGGATTGATAAAGATAGAAAATGATGATATTAGTCAAAAGTCACTGAGCATATTAAAAATATATTTGTCATTTATTTACAAGTTTATAATGTAATCATATGGATGATTATTAATACACATTTGTATTAATAAATTGTTTTAATGTAAAGAACTTGTAAAGTTTGTATGATGTAACTTTAAATATACTTATCTCTTTTTTTAAAAAAAAAAACTTATCTCTATTCTATTCAAAAATTATCTATTGTAAGTTTGAATAATCAATAGACACCAGATAATGCTATAAAATCTCCATCTCAAGACCAGTTTCTAACTTTTGCTTTTCTCATTGAAGTTTAGGATTCAAAATTGGCAACAACTTTTTAATGTTTTATATTATTCAATTAGTATCCCAATATTAAAAAAAAATCCTAGTTAACTTGTTTGCATAGTTACACCATATTGTGTTCATCAAATGCTTACTTAAGCTTAGTATAGATGATTTTAGAGTCAACATATAAGTAAGTTATGATATTGCTGTTATTAACTTTAAACATTAGTATGTTAAAATAAATTGTGTTAAAAGAAAGATTTGTCAAGCGTTGTTAGCCGAGAGGTCACCGCACCCGCCTTGCAAGCAAGTAGTTGGTTGCAGACGGATGTGGTGGGTTCGCGTCCCGGCCTATGCTATGACATATAGAGAAAAAAAAAAGATCAACAATGACAAATAAACATGAATGATGACAGTTTTATTAATGCTTGGTTTTAGTATATTATTTGATTATTGCCTAGTTTTCTTCATCTGAAATTAGCAGAGAACATATATAGAAATTCTCTTTATTTATGTTTAATAGCATGACTCTTTAAATAGATATTCATATATAGATAAAATATTTGAAATACAAATATACTTTATATATATACTTGGAATCTAGATGTAATATAGAGGATTTGAATACAGACTTTCAAGCTCCCCTCAGCGATCCACTCTACCTCATACAACTAATATACCGACCACATACATATGAAAAAGATAAATGATTTCCAGTATATGTATTTTATGTTGAACCAGCACTCATCAGTTGGTCCAGATCATCATCTCCCACATATATATATACAATCATTGCTCAATCCCCCCCCCCCCAATATAGTTTTAGCGTATTTTCATAACTCTCAATAATTTAATTTGATTCAGAATGCTAATTTGATATTAATTGCAATGTTAGCACTATTTCCAACAACATCAAAAATCCAATCTAGAGTATATTTTTGAACTTAGTAATTTGATCAATTGGCAATTTTTTTTATCAATAGATGCCAATTCATATTATTTGCTTTGTGTTTCATTTAATGTTTCTTTAGTTAGTCAAATGGTTTGCTCATTTATTTGATAATTGTTTTGGCTTTTAATAGCTTGATATGTCATTTTTTGAAATTGTGTTATTGTTTTTATAGATTAAATATTTATACATTGTTATTGTAAATATTAGAATCACCTTCAAATCTCTCGAAAGATAATTGCCTTGGAGAATTTTTTTTTTTTTGTCATTTTCTACATATTCATTATAATAGTTTATGAATTTCATTAGTTACCTGAATTTCATTAGTTACCGATGGCTTCCACTTATATCCTTTATAATTTCTTTTATATTGAAAATCACATCTTATCTGATACTTTTTTCTTTCTAATATTATACACGTACTTTCAGTATTTTTATTTATTTTTTCTCATGTGTCAAAGCATTTGGCCGGGAAGCGAACCCGGGACCACTGCTTGTAAGGCAGACCACTCGCCATCAACGCTTGACAAGTATTTTAACTTTATATATATAACTTTTCAATTTTCATCCATAAATACATTTCTAAAGCCCATAGTTGATTTTTTTGTTCTTTTTTGTAATCATCTAAATTTCTACTCTATACATGGCCATACTTTAAATAAAATATTTACAATTATTTTTAATATGTTTGTTTATGCAGAATTTAAAATTTTAATTGCTATGATTGAAGAATAATTCTTGGTGGGCTATTTCACATTTGATGAGTCTAATAGAGGTTGAAATGCATTAAATATTTGAAGATTGCATTTCCTTTTATGTATAATATATGCATAGATTCTTTTTAATCTAGATAAATGATCACATGGCATAGTGATTAGTGTTATCAGCTTAATATTCTGAGGTTCAAATCCAAGATGAATAAACCTTGGAAATTTAGTTCAAATCACAAGTAGGCTTAGAGTATTTTTTCCGATAGATGGCTTATAAACAATCCAGCTAGAATTGATCAATAATTGAGTATTTAGTTACAGAGTAAAGGCACCAGGTTTCAAACTGTATTAGTCAAGGTTAATATTCATATGCTGACTGAAACTAAAATTACTGCTATAATGTAATGTGTCTCTTCGTAATTGAAGAAGAGCATGTCTGAATCCTACAAGCACAGTCTAATATATCTTGATTTTTTTATTTGCACACATGTATAGTAAAAGATAAAAATGTGAAGCAGCCTTTAAATACTCCACTATAAGTAAAGGTTTTTCAGTAAAGAAACAATGATAAGTAGTGAGGGTTTGCAGTTTCTTTTTTTACTCACTAATTTATAACAATTAGATACCCGTTTATCGATCAGAATTGAATGTTAGATTGGTTAGCTATCTGAAACAAAAAATTTTTTTTTAAGTTTGATTGGAACCTAAAAATTTTTCCAGATTTTATTTGGCCCTAACATGACAAACTGTTCCATTAATATATGGTTATATATAAATGTATATTCTTGAAATATTGATCTATAGTATGTTCCCAAGAATGAATAATTAGTAATAGGTTAGAATTTTAAAGATATGAATAAGTATAGGATTACTATAAAATATTGGTATTCTAGTGACAGTTTTATGTCGAACAGAAAACACTGTTAATATTTATAATGTGATGCCTATTACAAGTTTTCACATTTAATGATATCTTGCTATTTTTGATATATCTCAGTATAAAAGAAATTATAAATGAGTTTAGCATCTCTGTGCAGTTTTCAAAATAGTTTTGATTTTTATAATAGCCCTAGGTACTAAGTGTCCTTGAAAAATATCAATTTTGATATAAGATATTTAAATAAGGAATTTTTTTTTGTTCTGAAAATGACCTGTCATTGGCTGATGATGATGAATTCTAAATATATATATACTGGTTTATATATTTGTATATAAATTCAAGATTAATAAACTGTGTACAACTTAATAGCTTTTTTCAAACAACAGTTCCACATATAGTTGCAAGTAATTAGCCATAAAAATGATTAAATTAGCCTCAGGGCACATGTTTATTTATTCACATTCTAAACCTGTTAAACAATCTCTTGAGAATTTTTGATTATTAACAAAAATAAATACATAAATAAAACAATATTCAGCCTTGAAAATTAAGACAACTTAGTTTTTGCAAATATTTACATACTATATATATATCCTGTTTTAATTACTTGAAAGACATTGTAGCTGTCTTGGAAAATATATATATACTGTATTTATAGCAACGGTTTTAGGCTACTTTCATTTGTTTTAATTTTTTGTTCTTTTTTTATTATTATTAACTGATAAAATATTTTATCAAGCATTCTCAGTAGATTCAAATATAAATTTCTTAATAAATATTTATTCTATTCCCATTCTTGCCTTTAATTTATTTTTAGTATGCTCTAAGCTTTTGAATCCCAGTTATCAGACCTAAATAACAACTATATGTGGATATGTTGTTTGAAAAAAAATATTGACTGTATTATAGGAAGTTGCCTGTTTATGTTTTTGAAAATATTCATAGATCAGATTGAAAGCTTTCAAGGGCCTTAACTGCAGTTGTTTTCAACTAGAAGTCAGATTGAAAGCTTTCAAGGGCCTTAACTGCAGTTGTTTTCAACTAGAAGTCAGATACATAGTTAGAAGTATATACTCTTATTCTTTGCCTTTACTTTCTTTGCATTTCTTCATATATTCATATATATTGCTTATAATAACTCTTCTCATATACACTTTAATGCAAAAAATGTTTTTAATAAAACTTCTTTATTTTTCTGACAGTTTCGACTGTCCAGCAGTCTTCATCAAAGCTTTCTCAATTTCCTCTACCTCGGTAGAGTTATTATAAGCAAGATACATAGTTATTGTCAGGTCTACTATATATGCAAATTGCTTTGAATTCAAGGTAGTGTTCTATTAACTCATGTCAGCTGCTTGATGGCATTATTTAATATGCAAAAACACATAAATATGCTGTTTGTGGCCGCTGCCAGCCTTATTTCTATGCAAAAGCACAGAAAGAGGCCATTTTTCATGCCGTTCTAGTGGCCAGCTTGCTGCTTCGTGTTACACACTTTATCCTAATGCTCACAGTTCAGCATTTGCTACAGTATCATCTGAGGGTGTTTGGACTTCAGCCTGCCACAACTTCAAATATGCATGTCAAAGTAATTAACTTGCAAGTCATCTGACCTATTATTACCTCCTAACAATTGTAAACCTGTCACTACGCTTCCCTACTCAACATGGAACATTCAAAAAATTTGGAAAGGATATGTTCAAGCAATATTTCGACCAGCTCATGTTTACACTTGAACATGTTCCCGACAAATAAAATGTCTGACTGCAAAACTGAGCCATTCAAATTGTACCAACTGCTGTCCACAGCAGCTAGCATGGTGGTATGTTTACAGGACAACATACTTGTACATGCCAAGAGATGTGTGTGTGTGTGGTGAAATGATGAGACTGGAGATGTCCAAAACTATCTCGCAGTTCAGATACAAGTCCCATTCCTGTTGGCGAAAGTGTTCTCTTCGAAAGGAGATCTGCTTGATGGCTCCATAATCCTGTTTATTTTGAAAGCCTTAGTGTGAGACAGGTTCAGGAATGAAGCATGCTTCAGTAGCTTATGTTCATTTCTTTGCTTGGCCCATTTAGGATGAGTTCACTCCAGGCATCTCTAGTATTTGAGGATTGGCTGATGAAGTATTTCGAAAAGCAATAAAAGAATGTAGGCACACTATATTAAGTACTACACAGTATTGCAGATTCAGTCAAACAACCTTATTAACATTAATATATAGGTATTCCATCCTATATGTTACTATGCTTCAAAAAAAAAACGATCCATTATAAAATGAATAAAAAACTCTTTTTCCTTAAAGACATTTAATTAATTTAGATGCAGGTATTGTACCAGCATTTTATTCTTAGCATGATTAATTATTAATAGCTATCATCTTTGAACTATTTATGCACATAGATCTGATTCTTATTGAATCTATAAATCTATGAAAAAGATCACACGGTATTTCTCTATTCTAAAGATTAAATTAGCAGATGTGTATATAACTATTGGCCTTCTAATGCATAATTAATTAATACATATCTGATTTGATTAAATATACATATATAATAAATATAACCTGTCTAATTTATTTACAAATGAATTCCACCTTACATAGCAGGGTAAGAGTAAAATTTGAAGAAAAAATTGTTTTGAAATTTTAATTTCTATCATCCAACTTCTTCTCATTTATATACATATATTCCACATCATCAACTAAATAACAAATAAACAAACTTGTTGATTTTGTAGATTCGCTAACATTACATTAATATATAAAGATATTAAAAATTAATTTTTATGCCGGCGGCCTGGTAACATTATATTTCTGTGTTTTTGCATAGCATCAACGCCATCAAGTGGCTGGCATGAGCTAATAGAACAGTATTAAATTCCAATTCATAGGGTGCTTCTGAATTTTAGAATGTTAGCACGATAGTGTAAAGGAATTAAAGATAATTATTGAATGTGATAAGCACATATTGAAGAAAACTTCACTATATACTTAAAAACTAGTCTGATAATTTATATTTGTAACACTACCATGCAGTGCTCATTGATTTCTGAAGCTTATAACAAATAGTTCATGTAGAAAAAATGAGTGAATTATTGCTCCTAAAAGAAAATATTGGATGTAAACTGAGAAAGTCATGTGTTATTTTGTAAGAAAAAAAAATTCTACTTAGGATATATGAAATAGAATTATTGTGGTATAATATGAGAATTAACCAGAAATATATATGGTAGTAAGATTTGCATGCCCCATTAGACTTTGGAATTATAATTAACCAACCGCATCACTATTAATAGGTAGACTTTAATTAAATAACTTTAGCGATGATCAATATAATAAAAGAATGAGCATAGGTACAATATTTATAATAAAGAATCCATTATATTGGAGAAAGCAGAATAACTATTGTTGGTCTGAAGCTTTGTGATGTTAGCATTTTATTATTAATTATTTGTTGGACTATTTCCATCATTTAATATTAAATATTGAATGTCTTCAGAAAAATTTTAAATTTTCCAAATACATTCAACTGTTTGAAATAGCATACAGGTTAGTATATAACACAATGTTTCAAGTTGTATTATTCTCATCTCTTCTTCACATGTTGCTGATCTGACCAGTGACAGTACTAGTATAGGAGTTGAATCTGGATCTTTAGATTCTTGAATATTGAATTTTTAAAATAAAGCTCTAACCAACAGCTATTCTGCTAAAGGGAAACTATCATTATTATTTATCCTTGTAAATACACATTTTTTGAATCATTAAAAATGACATGGAGGATTGAACTATCAACTATTATCACGAAGTGATATTTGCCTGTTATTTAATTTTTTATGATCAGTAGACTAACATTAATATTTGTAGCAAGTAAGGTCTGGTTTGAAATGTTTTTTAGGGTTAACACATAACTATTTCAATTTTTTTTTATGAGTTTTTTTTTAAAAATTTATTTTCTTCTTGTAGCCCTGAAGAAAATTGCTAAGCATTCAAAATATAGAAAGAAGATGCACAAAAATTATTCCGTTTCAAAATACTGAATGCAAAATAAGAAAACATTTGCAATGTTTTAATTTAATTGGGTACTGATACATATGACAATCTATCCCGCTTGATGGCGTTGTTCCTCCAACAAAACACATCGATATAACGTTACTGGGCCAATACATTTTCTTTAATATTTAAACAAGTAAACAATATGCAGACCACTCTTTAAAATTATGTTATTTTATTATTTTTTAAACTAATTACTTTTTTTTGGTTTTGTAATAAATGTTCTTTTATTTTAGCTTTTTTTAAAGATAACCAATATTTTTTTCTTTTGTAAAAAATGTTTGTTTAGATTAGGTTTTTTTTTTGGAAATTAATTTAATATATTTGCAATATGTTCATTTTTTTTTTCATTAACGATTTGATTACTTCAAACAGAGTTTTATTTTTGGTTGATAAACAACGCCTCAATAACCAATTTATTTTTGTTTGGTAATAAATGTTTCTTTATTTTAACTTTTTTTTTTTGCAAACTGTAATCTAATATATTTGCAAAATGTTAATTTGTTAAATTTTTTAGGAATAATGTTTATTTTATTACTTCAAACAGAGTTTGATTTTGGGGTAGCCATCGAACCAGATACTGTTACAAAGAGAATACCTACGATGGCAATAACTCATTTTGCATTTCATCTTGTAGGTCCTACATTTGCTTAGAACCATCTTCCGACCACACACACTTGTCTTCTCTGTTGATAGAATTCGTTTCTCTTGCAGGAAGGCCGTAGCACAAGCTCTCACAATGTACGAGACTTTAGATTCAGGTATGCCAAATTGCCACATTTCCTAATTTCAACACGTTTACAGGGGACGTGTTGACATTGCGTACATTGTAACAATTTGGAGGACTTTATAGTAATTCATTTAGGTTTGAAAATAATTACTTCTGACCGCATATTGGTTTATTTTCCGCCATTAAAATTATTCACGCTCTGTCATGATAAATTAGCGATATGTTAAGTGTCAGCATTTGTATAGAGGGTAAACAACATGTGTCAGAGCTGATACAGTAGTCTAAGTGTGAATTGCGAGAGCAATTGATCGCAAAACACGCTAAAGGCCGCTGTTAGCCAAAAGTCTCAATTACTATCACTCAATTGCTGATAGCAGTTGAGAAGTTGTGCCTGATAAACAGTATTTTCAACTATTTTTGGCTAGCAATGCCATCAAGCAGGATGGATTGTCATATACATCAGTACCTTTAATTGTTGTAAAAGTGGAAATTTTTACTTGTAGAATTTTATGCCCAAAGAACTGCAAGCATTAATTTAAACTATTTTATTTTACAATATCAGAAAATTTAATACCTTATATATATTGAACTTATTATATTTCAAAAGAGAAAAATATAAGTGAATCAATGTAAATTTGTTATATTATTAACATGCAATAAATTGTGCAATTTAATAATTTGGTTGTTTTATAATAGCATGTTGAAACCACTGGAGAGCTTTATTTCAATGATAGTGCACGGAAATATGCTGTTTAGGCGGCCTCCACTATCGAACGTTCTATTTCTAATGCGTAAGCCTAGAAATAGTACATTGTACAGGGTAGCTGTGTCTATTGCTATGCTAATGCACAGAAACATGACATTTAATCTGCCACAGAAGCTATCGTGTCAGCTTACAGCTCAGATTTGGGATAAGCATTTTTGATGTGCGATCACATTTCACTTTTGGCTACAGTATTGTGAGAGGGTGGCTGGAATTCCGATTGTCAAAACTATTTTAATATTCATTAAAACCACTTCCCCCTCTATCTCCCATGTTTTATGAATGTCTACTAACAATTATGAGCATAGTCTCATGATTACTTAGCCCACATTTCCTGCTCAAAAAATTCGGAAAGTGTAGGGGCAAGCGCGATTTGGATCAAATCACGCTCTAAGTCACGTTTCTGCGAGAACAACTGCAAGCTTAATCAAATGGCTGAAATAGGAAAGTTTCCGAATGTCAAAGTTCTCTGACTACTGGAAGGGTTATCAAACAAAAGAGCTTGAAGCTGCATGCGTGCTGTTCCTGAAGAGCCCAAAAAGTTGGTTTTAATTGGCGTATATATTTATGTTTTTGGTAATTACCGTAAAAACTTTGTCAGCCTTCGAGTTGCATTCCGTTTTATTATGAATTGTAAACACCCCCCCCCCCAAGTTTGACTTTTTGTTGTAAATGTTACCGTTAAATGGAAATATATTTATTTGTAATTTATAAAAATAAAACACAAAAAAAAGCTGATTTCGTAGAATACCGACCCCAAAATATAAGTAATGAGAAGATAAAAAGTAACTACTTTTTAAAATTAATTTTGATTTATGTATTTTTTTGGTTCAAAATTAATTTGATAGTACTTTTAAATGTGATAAACAAAACAAAAAAATACATACAAAAAACCCTGGCCCGAAAATATAAGTAATGAAAAGAATTAAAAAAAATTAAGTACTTTTTTAAATTCATTTTTTGATTTTTTATGCATTTTTTGTGTTAAAAAATTTATTTGATATTACTTTTAAATGTGATAAACAAACCAAACAAAAAAAAAAAAACCCCGGCCCCGGCAACATTTTATTTATCTTTGTTTACAAACAAACTATGCCCTCTGGCGGTTTCAACACGCTATTATAAAACTACCAATAATTTTTTAAAAATATCTCTGCTTAAACAATTTAAGGATTAGACATTTCCATAAACTGTAAAATAATAATTTTAAATAGAAAATCAGTATTTTTCTTTAGCTTATCATTGAAAACCAAAAAAACTAATTGAGACAAACCATATTGTAAACATGGGGCAACAAAGTCATATATTTCTAATTTTCCATAAAATGTTTTATTTAATCTCTAAAAAACAAAAATAATTCAGATCAAATATAAAAAAAACATCAGATCATCATCTCTTTCAGTTTTCATCAAATGAAAACTCATTCATAAATAATGGAATAAATCACAAAACTGTAGTTCACAGATCATACATACAATAAGAGAATAGTTTATATCCAATAATTAGTTAAGATCTCTCAAATATAGCAGTGTTAATCTAACATAACTATAGATATCTTTATCCAAGATTAAGCAATAATAGCAAATTGTTTCCTTAGTGTCTTAAATTAATAAAACCATCTCCTAAATAGTTATGAAGATTCTCTGTAATCTTTTTT
The DNA here is from genome assembly GCA_028023455.1 of Epiperipatus broadwayi. Classification (NCBI taxonomy): domain Eukaryota; kingdom Metazoa; phylum Onychophora; class Udeonychophora; order Euonychophora; family Peripatidae; genus Epiperipatus; species Epiperipatus broadwayi. The sequence continues at coordinate 2,219,035 of JAQFVV010006288.1, forward strand.
TGATTTTATCACAGTCAGCTCTAGAGATTGGAAAAACTATGAAATGGAATTTTACACAAGAATAGTATATTTTTATCAACCACACAAATTTTGTTATATTAACTAAAACTAATGCATATGCTTTCCAGCTTAAATCATTCTTTTTTGCCCTGACATTAGCAACATCTTAAAAGTATCAATTTCAAACATTTTGAATGCTAGAAAACTTGTCAAACTTTTCTGCAAACTTATCAGATAATCAAAATGCTTCGCCTTCACACAAGCAAATCTGTTAACTCTGAAGAAGATTGCTAGGCAGTATTAGTCTTTACTTAACCAACTTTAATAAAGCAGGATGAAAAATGCATAAAAATAGTAAAATTTAGAGATTTTATAAATGTCCATCTTAGCATTACTTCACTGCATTCGAACTATAATCTTCAGCTACTCATTATCAAGTAGGATATGCTATCTGGTAACTATAATCGTCTTAAACCGCAAATCATCCTTATATCAAAATCTCAAACCTCATCTCTTGATCGTGACATCTACCTCATTTCACACTCACTTCAAATCTCAACATAAATGTTGGTCTAGTAAATATTTTAAATTTTCTCTAGTAGTCAAAATTAATCCATGAAAATATTTAAATTTTTATTGAATTTTATATCAATATTCCTCTGTAAAAAAAAAAATCTAATGGTAAATTTATTGTTTGGTTATTCATAAGAAATTTGAGTACTAGAAGTGATATGGACCTTGAGTTTCAGTATCTACTATTCAATCAAACCATGTAGGGCAATTAGTCTAATAATTTCTTTTATTTACTTGTTCATAAATTCATAATTGTTTAAACAAAAATCATTAATTACATTAGTTTATATTGATAATGATTGTGTAGATCTTCAGTATTAGATTTTCAATTATAAAATAGTTCTCATTATTACTGACAGCAATTTTAATTATTGTTATAAATTTAGTATGGTAAAAAATCACCTAATGACTTCACAATTCTTGTAACAGGTTTCCATGATTATATTTATGTTATTCATATTATGTTCCTCTCATGATAATTAAGTAATATGAGTAACTTTCAAAAATCTCTTTATGAATTGCAGCGTATTTTGTTCTTTTTTTACCTTATTTGTTTTCTAAAAATCTCCTTATAAAGGTAAACAAAATTGTAAGACACACCATAAAATATAGTCAAATAATATTAAAATAAATAATTTTCTCTCAGTCTTTTTGCATGAGTTAAACAAAACTGGAGAGTTTGTGAAGAAAGCATCACATGCGTATGGACAGTTAGCTGCCCATGATTTCTATTGACAATGAAGCCATAAGCCAGGGGTGAGGAATTTCTTATTTGTGAACATTTTCAAAAACATATACAGGTAACCTTTCTATAACACAGTAGATAGATTACTAGAAAATGCCATGTTGTGTGAAACCAAGTTATATGAGATCCAGAGCCAGTACAAAAAATAGGATTAGGTTCTGAAAATTTATTAAAAACATATTTTTTTTTAAAAGTCTATAGAAGCAACTTCATTTTTATTTAAAATATTAACATTACAAATAAATCAAGTCAGATGTCACATGACCTAATTTAAACAAGGTTGTATTACAAATTTTATCTATTAAGTAGAAAATCTGAAATGTTCAGACATCCATATGTCTTCCAATCCAGGTATCTAACTTAAATAGCCATATGGGACTGAACTAAATTCAGATATACCATATATTAATAGTTCTAGCAATATAAAATCGCCAAAGCCTTAAATAGTAAAAAATGAAATTACAAATAAATCAACAATTTATTTTTATTGTAGAAAAATGTATTTTATTTATCTCACAGCAAAATCTTTAAGATTAATAGGGGCTAGTCTTAGTCTAATGACAATACAATAAAACTAATGGCATATATATTATGTTAGTGATATATTAATAAAAGTATATAAATAGTTTTATATATCAATTGTAAAATAAAGTACATATTAATTTGTTAAATAAAATTTTATTCAGTGCCTACAGTTTCAAAATAATTTTTAAACATCAACAAGTTGACATTGAACTATTGTTAAGGTACATGTGTATGTGTATTTATATGTTGATATGATTAAACAATATTAAATTATACATATACAAAAGAAAACATTTTAAAATATTTAATTTATTTAAAACAGGTATTCAAATATTATCATAAGTAAAATAAATGAATAGGAGAGTGTCAACTTTATTTAAATATAATTTGATTATATTTTGTATTCTAATTTGCAGATTTTTTAGTTTATTATTTTAAAATGTATTGTACAACAAGTATATTTTATAAAATTTTGTAAAAAGCATCTTAACAGCATGAAAGGTCATTGGAAAAGAATATTCATAAAGTGAATGAATTTGACTCTGAATAAGGAATTACTATGGAAATGGATGTAATTAAAGATTACAGAATAAAATGTCATAGAAACAATATTTAGGAAATGACGTATTAAGTATAGTAATCTTAAAACACATTATTTATTTGCATGCTCTCCTTATAGATATAGAAGGTTTACCAATATCAATATATATATATATTAAATAGTAGAAATACAGTGTTATATGAGGATTTCCACAAATTTCTGATCTTGTTAGAGTGAAATCATGTTATAAGATATTGTACTGTAGGATGATTACCTGTATAAAGTGGCCCTGTATAAAACTTTTACAATATCAATACATATATTAAATAGTAGAAATACAGTGTTATATGAGGATTTGCACAAATTTCTGATCTTGTTATTAGAGTTAAATCATGTTATAAGATATTGTACTGTAGGATGATTACCTGTATAAAGTGGCCCTGTATAAAACTTTTATTTAAAATCATACATAGTAGGAATATTGAGTTAAGTATTATGTGAAATAAAACATTTATTTTCTCAACTACATTTTTTTCTCTCTCTGATCTTTATAATAGTTTTAGTTTTTTTTTATGTGTCAAAGCCTCGACCAGGAAATAAACTCCAGGACAACTGCTTATAAGGCAGCTGTGCTAACCACTTGGCCACCAATGCTTGTCATATAATAGTTTTAGTTCACTCTAACAGAGATGCAATATTTCAATAAATTATCTATATTGCATGGTCTGTCTAATTACAGATTTAATCTATGATGCTGAAGGTATTTTATTTGTTTTTATAGTGATTTTCAAGATAAACATATACTTGCAAAAATAAAACTTAAATTTTACTCTTTTTATTATTTTGCATTAATTTTTTTTTTTATTGGGATGACTATACTAAGTTAAGTAATATTTACTAAGGCTGTAACCTCAAGAATGTGCACGTAAAAATGCGATAGTAGGGACCTCTACAGGTCTTAACCACAAGCTTATGTTTTGGAAGAAAAAAGGGGAACCCTTCTTTACTTCAATCTACTTTCTATATAAATAAGTGAAGCTGAAGTGGTTAGATCTGAGAGCATGAAAAATTGACACAGAAATCATGCATTTCAATAGAAATTGACCAATGCATATTTTTTTTATAGAAAGAAATACTAAGTCAATATGTCTGATATATCTGGACAGTATTTCAATTAATAAAGAACACAATATTAAGAGACAATATTTATCAAAACATTCTGATTTCAATAGAATTATTAGAGAAGAAATATTTAAACAAAAAACTTGTAAAAGGAGCTTTATCAAGTAGCTGACATGTCAGAAAATTCTGTGAAAATCAGTTACATTATTTCAAAAAAAAAAAAAAAAAACAACAGAAAATTCTAAACCATTTTCTGAAGGGGAGTTTATAAAAGACTGTCACAACTGCTATAAAATTAATTTATCCTGAATATAAAAAGAATTTGAGAATATAAATATGCCATAAAGAATAGTTTCAAGGTGAATTAGAAAAATTGGCATTAAATGTGGAATAGTCATTAATAATAATGATCATACTTTATATTTAATTCTCAAAAAAATTATAGGCCTGATTTAAAAAAGGAGTGTTGTAATTGGTCTGCCAGTTGAAAAGGTTGCCCATCTCTAATGATTAAAATTAAATTATTGATCAAATATAGCAAGCTAATTTTTTTGTTGATAACCACAAATGATATTATAAATATCCAAATAGCCCTTAGCAGAAAAAGATTTCCCATCCCTGCCATAAGCTAATCAATTATAGTGTCACACTCATTAGTTTATTTTATGTTGTTTTCATGGATACTCATTTAACCAGCCCAAATTATTATCAGAGCTTTATTTTAAAGCGTATCATCTCTCCCAATTTTTGGCCAATATTGAATTTCTAATTTGACTTGAAACACAGGCTATGGCATAAGCAGTTAATACCACAAGGTCATTATAATTGTTAAGGGTATTAATTCACAGTTCCAAAGCAAAAAGATTAGAACTATTAAATTAAATTTTATCAGTCAAATATATTAAATATTTTATATAATTAAATATCCCAAAACATCTCATATCTCAACATTGCATATATATGAGCACTGACAGATTGAATAATGAGGCACTGATCAAACAATGACACTTGATTATCATTGTTGGAAATTTGCCAGTGCTTTCTACCATAAGTAACACTATTGTAGGCTCTTAATTTTAGAGTTATAGTAATATCTTTAATGATCTCTTTACATGAGTTATCTTAAACTTTGTTTAGCAGTTCAATGGACACAAAGAACATTGTCTTATACATTCTCATCATAATATACTAGATTTAAATAGGATACTAATAAATAATTTCAAAATGCAAGATGACAACCATCATGTAATATATAAATTTGAGTTATTACATTCATCTTTTATATATAGAGCTCGCAAAATAAGCTCTTAAGCTTTGCAGAATATCCTCACCCCAGACAGGTTTCTGCTATTGGCGTCGTCAGCGAGATACCAGGATATTCAAGCATTAGATTAAAAATACCAGGACAAGCCCAGCATTTAATCTAATATATAACTATTAAGTAGAAAATCTGAAATTCAGACATCCATATGTCTTCCAATCCAGCTATCTAACTTAAATAGCCATATTTGACTGAACTAAGTTCAGATGCACCATACATTAATAGCTTTAGCAATATAAAATCGCCAAAGCCATAATAGCTAAAAATAAAATTACAAAAAAAATCATGTCAGATGTCACATGATCTAATTTAATAAGCTTGTATTTATAAATGTTATATATAGAGCTTGCAAAATAAACTCTTAACAAGCTTTGCAGAATATCCTCAACCCCAGACCAGTTTTTGCTACTGGCATTGTCAGTGAGGTGCCAGGATATTCAAGCATTAGATTAAAAATACCAGGACAAGCCCAGCACTTTATCTAATGTATAACTATTAAGTAGAAAATCTGAAATTTTCAGACAACCATGTCTTCCAATCCAGTTATCTAACTTAAATATTTACAAATATAATATTTGTAAATAAAAGCTTATTAAATTAAGTCATGTGACATCTGACTTGATTTTTTTGTAATTACATTCATCTTAAATGGGCATAGCTTTTCTATTCAAGTAGCTCACAAAATCAAACCATCCAATACTAGTAAGCCAAATAAATCGTCACAAAAAATAGGGATCTTTTTCAAAACTTGGACATGATACCATAATTCAGATCACTAAAATAAAATGAACATGCTCAAAATATATTCCAAATTTCTTTTAAAACATTTATTCTGGATTTAAAGGCCTACCTGAAAATACTTAAGAAAATTTATTTCACAAAGAAAATTTATTCTACATATAGTATACCTATCATCTTGTCATCATTCTTTATCTCAAATATGTAGTTTATTTTTCAGATGCAGAAATACAGCTGAATTTTATTCCTGATATTCCATATTTTATGCTTCACAGCATTTATATATGTAAATAATCTTTTGATTAGTGTTAAACCACATTTAAGCAGCACACTAAAATAGATTGTATATTTAAATTAGTCAGTCATTATAGAGAATTCACTCACCTTTCCTGTCTCCACGGATTTCTTTTTATGATTAAGGAGTCACTCATCTATTGGATTCATTTTATTGGAAATATTTTAATCCCAGTCAGAGTAGCTTACTATTTATTGATAATTTTTGAGTGGTTGGATGATTGGGTTTGCTTTATGTCAGATGCCTGAAAATAATTTTATAATTGTCCATTTGGTGGTAGCTTGATATATTATTGATCATCTACAATGTGTTAGTAGTATGGATGAAATTTGTAAAAAAAATATAGATTGAAAATAGATTAACAGGCTAAAATAATGATATTTGGGTTATTTAGTACACTACTAGATAGCATTCACAGGAATCACATTCATCTAAATGCAATAATTGTTTACTAGATAATATAAGAGATTTTGTTCAATTTTTACTTATTAAAAATACAGTTGACTCTAAGATCTTTTTAGAAACTAATAGTATTTATATAGGAGATTAAATGATTTTGCTTTTGAAATTCAAGATTTAATTCATAAGTTTTTGAAACTATCATCATTAAGTAGGATTTTAATTGTTTTTTACTTTTTCACTTGATGTTTTTAATATCTTTAAAAAAATGATTCAATTATTATTAAAATAAAGATTGAAAACTTGTTAGAAAAATCTCAATTGTTAAGGTGCCATTTGTTTAAAATTATTTTGTCAGGAATATTTAAATTGTAACTATTTTTAAATTCACTACTATTACTATGAATCGTTGGAACAATAATTAAATGAGAAGAGGACAAGGAAATAATTGGTGAAAAATGATCAATCTTTTTATTACTGTTCTCATTGCAACCATTTATTTAATCTTCAAAGTACTGTTGTACATGTCAATGTTTAGTAAAATATGTAAAATACAATAGATAAATTTAATAATTTTTTCCGATATATTTGTATAAGAAATGGGAATAAATGTGTAAAGAATATATTACAATTACTATATATAATTATGATGAGTTGGAAAAAAGAGTAAATGGATTGCTTCAAGAAAAAAAAACAGTTATGAGGAGTGCTTATGAATAAACAAAGTATGAAAAGATATGTAATAACATGAGGAAACTTTTTTATTATTTTAAGACAGGAGTTTTGAAGACTAAGTAAATTAGTCAAAAATAGGATAAGAATTTGTGCAATGGGATTTATGTATAAATGGGTATGAGAATAGTGACATTTACTTTTGAAGTATAATATGGAGAATTGGAGATGCATATGAAAAGAGGAAATGAGATAGAGTTAAGGTAAGAACATGTTATTGAAATTAATAAAATAGCAATTATTAAAATGAGAATAGTTGTTGGTTGTTGATTGAAAGGGAGTAATAGGGATTTAGAAATAGATGAGTTGTTTGTTTTTTTTGTCATATGCTACCAGACTTTTGACATATGGATTTTGCGTAGAAATTTTGGGCAAGTCATATTATATCACATTATAATAATAAATTACAGGTAAATGTAAATGGAGGAATGAATTTAAAAGTAATAGAGAATAAAAATAATGTTCATAAGATAGCAAAATTATTTAAGAATTACATTAAAATACAGAAAATATTTAATGAATATAATGATATACTGGTTCTATGATAGCTTTAATATTCAGGGAAGATGGAATATTTATTTAGAGATAATACTTATAGCATGAGAGATTAAGGTGCATAGGCTAAAGATATAATATTTTTAAATAATAAGTATTAGGTATTTTTTATGAAGAAAAAACATAGGTGGTGGATACTGAAATGATCTTTAGGTATAAAGGTCAACTGTGACAAATGAATAATGCTTGACCAAAAATATCTCTTGCTTCATAGGACAATATGATGGTTCATCAAAGACTAGTTATTGTTTCCAGTTCAAATAATCTTGTCTGTCTTTCCTTTCATTTTTGAGTCATTTAAATTAGTGTAAGGCCTGGTGCAACCATATTATCATTTTTTAAGTATATATACAGCACTTTTCATTCCAATTTCTTCAAACTCTTCAGAATTAAAAAAAATAATAAGACAGGTTTCGTAATAGTAAGCTATCAGTCCTTAGTTGTGATTTTTGTTTGAGGCAGTATAATCACTAATAAATCAATTTGAAATTGGACTTGAGACAGGAGTTGCAGCTGGTAAATATTGTATGTTTAGGCATCCCTATTTAGGAATCCTCTATCTACAGTGGAAGTGAATGAGCTTACAAAATATGGTCTAAAAATCACTTATCTCACAATCTGGCTAGATTGTTATGATTAGCAGATTCCTCATTATAGTAATAGAAATAATAATAATAATAATAATAATAATAATAATAATAATAATAATCATCATCATCATCATCATCATCATCATCTAACAGGAGGTAATGGTAGAACTAAAAATAAGTAATATAAATATATTTTTAGGCTAAATGTAGATAGATAGAATCTGCAAACTATTTGATACAAAATCTTCAAGACCAAAACAGAGGATTCTGGTAGCTAAGGAACTGTCAAGATTTAGGATTGATGCAGCTACTTTTAGTGAAACACATCTTCCAGAGAAAGTTTATTAGAACAGATGGATGGCTACAATTTTTCTTTGAAAGAGCAGATTAGTCAGTGGGAGAAGAGTGCATGATGTTGAATTTGATGTAAAGTCTAATTTCATATCTTTTATTACTCATTTTATTAATGAAAGCTAATTGTGTTAAAAATTGCCTTACATACTAGGGCCTAAATTTAAAAATTTTTAAACTAAAACTTTTTCATTCTTATTACCTAATAAATTATTAAATATTACTTTTATTCTCTGTTAAATATTTTTATATGTTTCAACTTTAGATTTAGAGAAATTTCAGAGAAAGCCTTTATTTCTTGCTAGATAGTATTGTTACAGTAATGGTATTAAAAGGTTGAATTTTTCTTTTTGAAGATTTTAATGTATCTGTTAGTATAGATAGCAGACTTTGGTCAAATGTTGTTTGAAATAATAGTATTGATGGTGTAAATTCAAATGATCTCATTATTGAATCTTTTGCTTAACAGATGGTTTGTCTATTAACATATTAATATTAATATTAAAATATTAGTTTTAAACTATGATGGGAATATGTTAATATTGATTTAATTTTAACAGGGTAATTTTTAGTTTAGATAGTTATTAATTTGAGAATGTAAATACTGTAATACCTTCGTAGTTTTATAAATAAAAAGGTGGACTTAAATATCGAGGTACAACCCAGAGTCCTATGTGCTGTTGTTGCTTTTAACAAGTTAAAAGGTAAAATATTTCATCTCAAAGAAATAACTATTGCAATTATTAGCTCTATGTAGAGTTATTTTATTTAATTTATTGTGTGGAATTGAGACATAGACACCCTATTGATGCAATGTAATAGTCAATCAATCAATAATGTTCTGTCCAATATACAGGTCTAGAGAGTAGTCACAACAATTCATCCATTCTCCCATTCCATTCTCTTCCTTGCCCATTTCTTCCATTCCACATAAGTCTTCCCATCTCCTATATCATCCAACAATGTCAATCTCTTTCATCCTTTCTTTTTATTTTCACTCATCATTCCCTCCAAAACATCTTTCCTTAAAATATAATTTCTTCTTAATATATGTCCAATCCAGTTTTTCTTTCTCTCTCTGATATTCTCAATCAATCTTTTGTCCTCATTTACTCTTTTCAAAACTCCATTTGTTATTCTACTCATCCAACTGATTTTTTCCATTCTTCTCCATGTCCACATCTTAAAGGCTTCCAATTGCTTCTTAATTCTATTATTCAATGTCCATGTCTCACAAACATGCATTAATACACTCCACACATAACATTTAATTAATCTCTTCCTTAATTCTCTTTTCAAAGGTCCACAAAATATCTTTCTCTTCACAAATGTCTCTTTTGCCAATGCTATTCTTCTTATAACTTCAACTCTACCAACTACCCAAATATCTAAATCCCTTTACCTGTTGAACCATGTCATCACAGATTCCAATTTGCAGTCTTTTTGTATCTCTCTCTATCGATAACACTCTTTTCCAATATTAATCTTCATTCCATATGCCATACATCCTTGCCAAATTATTCAACATATTCTGAAGACCCTTTTCCTCCTTAGTGATAAGAGCCATATCATCTACAAATCTTATACACATTATTACTCTCTGGCAACCATTTGCTCTTCCACAGTCCAAATAATTATTTAGCATGTCTTCTAAGTAAATATTAAATAGAACAGGTAACACACTATACCCTTGCCTAACTCCACTTTATATATTCACTTCATCAGTCACATTACTCCTAAATCTAACTCTTATTCTTTGACCATTGTACATAGTCCAAATCAATCATCCTTCTTTCAAATGTACGCCTTTATCTATTAAGATGGACATCAGTTTATTCCAGACTATTCTATCAAATACCTTTTCTAAATCCACAAAACATATACCAATTTCTTTACCTTTTTCAATATATCTTTCCGCAATTGTCCTAACAATACCAATAGCATCTCTTGTGCTTTTCCCTTTCTGAAAACCAATCTGTTCTTCACCAATATAATAATCTACCTTACCATAAATCATTTGAGTTAAAATCCTCAATAAAACTTTAGAAACACGAGACAACAAACTTATTGTTCTATGCTCTTCACATTTAGCAGTTTTCTTCTTTTTAGCAATTGGAATCATTACAGTTCTTAAAAAAATATTCAGGACAAACACCTCTGTTATATATCAAATTGCAAAGGTGAACTATTTCCTTCATAGTAATTTTCTCCCATTTCTCTCAAAAATTCTATAGGCATTTCATCACATCCAACAGCCTTACCATTATTTATTTGTGCGATTGCCTTTCTTACTTATCCGGCAATATGTCCATACCTCTATTATCTATTTCAACATCTTCATTTTAATTTCATAATTAAATTATTTCCTCTACTAAACAGATACTGAAGATATTCTTCCCATATTTTTAATGTCATTGCTATCAGTTAATCTCCTTCGATTCTTATCTGCAATCTCACTTGCTACCCATGTTTTTTTCTCACAAGTGATACTTCGTATTCTATCAAATACTAGCTCATATCTTTTCACCTGTTGAAGACTTTCTTTTGCTAAATCTGTTTCTCTTCTTAGTTCATTATTGAATTTCCTATATGCCCCTTGCCCTGCCTCAATATTTACCTTCTTCCTTCGTCTCCGCACTTCCATCTTTTCCAACATATCTTCAGTTATCCAAGGTCATTTAGCTTTCCTTGAATGAATAATACGTATTTCATTTTTAGCTGTTTTTCAGAATCCTTTTTTAATTCTATTCCAACACTCATCAGGGCTATTAATATATTTCTCATCCAGAACAATCCTTTTAAATTCATTTTGGACATATTAAACCAAATTTTCCCTTTTCCATTTGTCTCAATAATTTATCCAAGTTCCATCTTGCATATCTTTTACCTCTTTTAATTCTTTTTAAACTCAACTTTAATTTAGCTATAACCAAATTATTATCTGAATCTATATCAGCACCAGACAAAGCATATGGACCCTTAATGGCATTTTTATATCTATTCTGAATCAATATATAATCAATTTGATAACATTCTCTGTCACCTGGAGCTTTCCATGTATATAATTTTGTAATATGATTTTTAAACCAAGTGTTTATAATGACAAACCCATTCTCTTTACAAAATTGTATAAACCGACTACCTCTTTCATTTCTTTTTCCAGTACCATAATTTCCAACAATTTTCCCTTCCCTACTTTTCCCCACAACATCATTCCAATCCCCCAATAGCAATATATATGCATTTTTCCTTCACATTTCTCATATTTCATCAATTTCAATATCATCATGACTACTAGTTGGCATATAAACTTACATAATTACCAAATCCCTAGGACTTGCATTTATTTTCATCGCCATCAGCCTATCATTAATACAATCAACCTTTGCCACACTATTCCAAATTTTCTTCCCCACAGCAATGCCAACTCCATTAATTGACCCATCACCATCCGAATAAAATAAACTTTGCATCTCCACTGCTTACTTCTCCACATCCCTCCCACCTCACTTCTCTTAATTCTATAACATCAATATTATTTATGTACAACTCTATTTTCACATTCTCCAATTACTCACCTCTCCTCAAAGATTTAACATTCCATGTTCCGATTCTCAATGTATCTTTTCTGAATGAATTATATTTATGATGATTTCGCAGGTTGACGACCCTAAGTAGCCTCATGTCCACTCCTACTGAGCAAGACACCAAAATCATTCTTAACTAAGGTCTCAACACCAAACATAATGATTCCTGTAGACATACTTATAATAAAACAAGGTAATTATAAGACAAAGTGGTTTCCTGTTGCCTTTTTTGCCCAGCAATAATCTCCATAATAGGCTCAGTGCGCTAGTCAAATCTCATAAAATGAATATCCAACTACTGCTTCCTCCTCATCGTTGTCATCTATAGCGATGATCTTCCACTGACTTGGAAGAAATGCTGTTACTGACCCAGCAACCAGTTTGGTGTTGACTTATTTAATGGCGATCAAGACTCGCCATTATACATCCGCTATCATAGGAATTGTGGCATTTTATAAAAATAAAGATAGTCTTCTCTTAATGTGTTGAAACTGCGAGAGAGTGTAATTTCTATGCAAATGCACAGAAGCATGCCATTTATATGGCCCAATTTTCTGTGCTTTTGCATAGAAAGTTACGGCCTACAGAATTCATATTAGCCATTGCAGGTTTAAATGGCATTGCACACCAATATTACAGCCTGCTGATGTGCTTCGCAGTACTATGCAAATGCGCACACTTAACAGATCGCTACCGTATATTGTGAGGGTATTTGGAATTCAACTGGCCATAACTGTTGTAATATGCCTTCGTAATAGTGATCGTACACCCTAACTGATATACTAGTACATACTAATAATTGTAAGCCCATCCCCGCACTTCCTTACACATCACAGAATGTGAAAACAATTGCAAAAGGGTCAGGCCAAGCACCATTTCACACAAGTCACGTGAACACACATTTGCGCAAGAACAGCTATAAGTCAAATGAAATGGTTGAGGTTGCACACTGTTTTGCAAATCATGAGCTTATTTTGATCAGAGTACTTCATCTTTTGGTCAGATTAAGAACAAGTACGAGACAAATAAAAGTCAGATCGCACGTTGTTTTGCAAATCATAATCGTGTAACGGTATATGCCGTTACATTAATTTAAAATTAGAATAAAATTTTTTTTTTAAGTTCGTAAATAAAAAACTAAAAGCTAAAATTAAAGAGTTGTTCAATGTATGTATATATGTTCACACAGATGGAATGAAAACTTTAAAAGTATTATTTTTTTTTTTTTAAAAAAAAAAAATATTTGAACGTACTTTTTTATAAAAAAAGTACAAGATCTAATGATAAAATATTTTTGTAAATGGAAATGATTGTGTTATTAATTATCAAAAAGCAAACTAGCCTTTGGGGCTCTTATAGAAAAAAGTCAGATGAAAGATATAGATAAGAGAATAAAAAAAATTAGAATGTCCAATAGAAGCAGTAACCAATTGCTCGGACCTTAATGGAAATTATTGGAACAGGAAACTATGTTCAATGAATCTGGAGGAGTACTATAAAAGAAAAAAATATTGAAATTAAGAACAGTTCCAGCTTGTTTTTGTGAGAGGCGTGATAAGACGCATTTGTCACCCTCTCTCACTTATTTAAAAATGAAATGACTGAAATACCAAGATTTGAACCAGCTAAGGCCACCTCCAGAACAACAGACTGGTCTTCAAATAGAGACGTCATGGGAATTGGCATCAGGCACCAGGTCTTCTGCTGTAGGACATGAACTGAAAAATTTAAAAGCAATTAAGGACTTTCGTTAAGATTTGACAAGCTTTTAATATTCAGCTAACCTAAATTTTAAAATGAACTTTTATCTGACTTAAGTTTTCAAATTAATTATTAATGTTTAATTTTTATACATGTGAGTTTGCTAAAAGTCATTTCCATTTTTCTTTTTCTTTTTATTAATATTTATTGTATAAATTATTTAAATGCATTAAATTTAAGTTGGGTATAGATGCTTGCATAGATTTGTTAACGTTTAATTATGTTTTTTTTTTCATATTTGATTAAAATATATAGATATTCGGTAAATATTGATACCTTACGGTGAGTAAAATGTATTTATTCGGATGTCTTTTAAGTTATTGGTGCCAATGTGGCATCTTATGATGAATGCCATTGGGTTTCTTGTAAATTTCCCTCTGCAATTCCATCAATGACTTTATATTTTGATCGTTTATGTTTATTTTGAAATGTTTTTAACCGTGTAATCTATGTAGCCGATCTGTACTCAACATTAAAAAACAAACTATTATAAAATTCATCTGTGCGAACTTATATAAATGTTAAATTTAAGTCAGGCGTGAATGGTTGCATAGATTCGCAAAGTTATGTTAGTTTAAGGGAGGGTAAATCTTAGGTTATTTGTTTCGTAGTTAAATTGGGTCAATGGATTGGATATATTGGTGTAATTAGTAGATGTAGTATGAGATTCTCTACATGCAGGATCGCATTATACACCGCACACTCCCTTTTTGCCTATGGAAGGGGATAGTAAGATGGAAAACACAGTCCCTTCCTATGGAGGTTTTTTTTATTGTTCTTCTTGCCAGGCAGATGTAGCATTCCTGTCTGGACGAGAGTCAATGTCTTCTTAACCATACTGTTCAGATGTACATTCCTGACAGTATGGTATTTTGTGCTGTCGTATTCATACTGCATTGAATACATTGATATATCAGATAGATTGACGTTGGTTTGGCTGCGAACTTTTGGCCTAAGGTTAGATCAGGGATAGAATATTTTCTTTTCAAATGCAATCTATGTAGTTTATTCATTCTCGACACAATTAAAAAAAAAATTATTAAATTCATCTGTGCGGATGGTTTAAAATGTTAAAATAATAATTTAAATTAAAAGTTAATATTAAAATCTAAAATAATAAATGTTATTCCTCAAATTTTAAATGATTATATATGTGCATTAATAAATGTTGTTTGTGTATTAATTACTGGCAGTGGCTTTTATTTTTTTATATTTAAGATACAAATTAAACAAAGTTATATATTATTATCTCTGTGTCTCCACTGAGCTGGTGACTGTGGCTAACGGTCTAAATATAAAATAAAGTGGAATCTTAACAGCGCGTATCAGTCTACTCTATAAATTTTCTAGGTTCAAGTAGCCTAATGACGCTCTGTAGTGCAGATACAGTAAGACTGCAACTTCCACTTCTTTTCCGACCGTTATACTTGATTTGACTGCATCGTTACCGCCCCGTGCACATTCCAGCACTGTGTGCTGACTTGTGGAATGTAATTTAAGATATTGTAATTCGTATATTTTCGAAAATAAAGTTTTTTTTACAAAATAATGTCATTTCGTCACAAGGCACTAAAATGTATAATGTAATTTAAAAACATAATTATTCCATTTTAGAGAAAATAATGTTAAAGTTGAAAATCAAAAAAAAAAGGCCCAGTAACATTATATTTGTGTTTGTTTACATAAAAAGTACAACACGCTAAGAGAAGACTACCGAAATAAACATGCCACTGTCTTTCCATTGTCAGAGACTGCTTATTTACAGTACTCTGCTTATTCACAGCTAACCTTCATATCTGAACCTGGGGATGTTCTGGGTTCATAGGACCCATGCCCTATTCCCAGGCAATATAATAATGCTTTGTAAAATTTTAAAGTACAATGGCAAGATGATGAACCAATCAATATGTTTATCACCTTACTGGTTGTGCGAGTCTACTATTGTGAAATCTCATTTTACATTGGAAATGTAAAATAAATTAACAATACAAGGCTTTCTAAAAGGTTGTTTTATGATGAACTTGAACATGGTTTTCTTGGGAGATATAAAGTCCATCTATGTTATAAGGATTATCTCAGTTATTCTAAAAAAATGAAATGCTAATCATTTTCATTGGGAAGATATACAGAAAATAGAATACATTAGAGATCTAAAATTAGATGTGTTGAAATATTTTAAAAAGAAAATTTTTCTGCTGAAGAAATTAAGAAAGCATTACGAAATATCTAACAGTAAAATGGACCAATATGTTCTATATGTCAGTATATTTGTGGTTTGTATAGTCATTGGCAAAATTCATTTCTAGAACAGTGGTTTTTTAAATCTTTTTTCTTGGTGTTGGAATGGTGATACTATTTATGACTGGCTGCTATGTCAAGTATGTATGTGGCCTACATCGGAATGTTGAAGATCACAGAATATTTGGAAATAAAAAATTTAGATGCATATTACAATAAAGTGTGAAGTTAAACTAAAAATTGAAATGGGCATAGGATAAAAAGTATAAGATTATATAATAAATAAAATGGAATATGCAACAGAGGAAAAGTTCAATAAATGGCATTATGTCAAACATTTAATGGGATAAATAAACACTAGTATATTAAATTTTTGTAGTTGGAAAAGACTAACTAGAAAGGGGTGGGGGGGTGAGTTTTATAAGGAAGAGTTCTGGTGATTGTATAAAATGTGAACGAATTGCTATAATTCATTGATAGATCAAGGATGATAGAAAGTAAATGTAGTATCTATGCCTTGGATTGAGAGTCAGGATTCAGAAATTGAAGTAATGAAATAATAAAATCTGAGACTGTCTAAAAGAGATATTAATAAATTTAGAGAAGTAATACTATTTGAGTTGTGTGGGATTTCAATGTATAAATAGAAGAAATAAATGTGTTGGGGGGGGGGTAAAATAATTTTACAGAAGAATGAAATTGACATTGGAAATATGTTAAATGCCTAGGAGAGCCAATTTACATAGACAAAACATGTTTCTAAATAAACTTTAGATTTTGTATCATAGATTGAGTTGAAAAACATAAAATTTAAAAAACTATGGTTTATGGAAAAGAAAAAAAAAGTGATAGTGATCTTATATTAGAGATAATAGATTATTTTCTAAAAAAAGACAGAGAATAAATGATAGAAAAATTGGTATGCTTTTTTTTTTTAGGTATGTTGTGAATAAAACTAACAAGAAGTCAGTCTGTTAATTGATGTCAAAAAAGTATATCATTCTGCAGGGAAATGGTTGGGAAAGTAATGTGTACTGGAAAAAAGAATGGAGTAAACAGAAATAATAAACTTTGGGAAACGTACATGTAAGAAATATATATTACCTGTAGAAAAAAAGAGAATGACAAAGATGAAGTCAGATATGGAATGAATATATATATAAAAGAGAGAGAGAGAGATAAGGGTCAAAATTAGAAAATTTCAAAGAATCATTAGCAGAAGATTTGCACAAGAAAACAAAAAAAAAAAGAAAGTAAAGAAATCTGGAGCACTTGGAAGATGATAGTGAAAGAACTAGAAGGGGATATATTTAATATTTTGAATGATTATGGATAAAAATGCAAGGTGGGGGAAATGGAACAAGGAGTAAAGAGTTTTATTCAGTAGAGATAGAGAAATATAAAGGTATTAATGTGAATTAAATGATGAAAAATAATAAAAGATGAGAAATGGAGAATCTAGATGTTTGGATGAAATAGCAACTGAATGTAAAAGGATTGGATGTCGAAAATAAAATATATAGGGATTATGATAAGACATGATATATTGAAAGTTGAAGAATTAATAGATTGAAATTGGATTATTAAAGGTAAAAACAAAACTCAAAGATATTTGCAGCAGTGTCAAGTATGATGTATAAGTTGATTTTTTATACTATTAAAAATAGGCCTTTGTGTTCATTGCAAAAATAATATAAAATAAATACAAACTGATGGGGGATATTAGAAATATCTTACTAATTTAATAGAAACTTATTGATAGCTTTTTAAGATTTAGAAAAAGTACATAATAAAAATTATATGGAAGTTCTGGAAAAAAAGATAAGGATAGGACTTTGCTTGATTAAGAGTCTATGAAGATAAAAAATAAAATGTTTATGAGATAAGAATGTTCTTTATTTACAGTGTAATGTATGATTTATTTATAGGATTTAGAAACTGATTATGTGGAAAAATTAAATGTTTAAGAGCATTATTTTTTGCTGATATTGTTGAGATTGGAAAATATATTATTCTTTTTTATTTAGCTGCATAGGTTTTGGAAGAAACAAATGTTAACATTAATGAGGGTAAATTAAAAAATATTATTAGTAAATTATAAGATGGCTTGAAAAGGAATAAGATGTTGGAAGATTGAAATATAGAAATTGTAGAGATATATTTATTTATGATTTGAAATAAGAGTAAAGAACATAATAATGTTTAAAAACTACTATATACATTTAATAGCTAGGAAGTATGTTACATTTTGTGGAAGATCAGCATCTCAGGTTTAACATTTTGTTAAAATGTACTACATTTGGAAAAAGGAGTAATATCTTATAAAAAAGACTTGTAGATGATAATGGACATTATTTCAGCAGAGATAGTTTGATTGAATTTTATATGAGTAAAGTAAAGAGCAAAGTTAACACATATTTGAAAGTAGGATATTGAATAAACTTTTTAATTGGATAACTTGAGAAAAAAAGGGGAAATGAGATTGATGAAAAATCAAAGAAAATTATTGGGATAGATTATTATGGAGATTGGAATAAAATAATAATTAAGATTAAAATCAGTAAAGAAGAAGAAATATAAAGGTAAAATATAGAATATAAGAATATATATGCATGAAAATAAAAAATCAATTGAGAATATTTAAAACAAGAACAGAAACTTTAGAGGTTAGAGAATGGATGAAAAATGTAGATTGTATAAATTGTGAGCACATGAAATATGTGTTTTTAAAGAGAGATCGTTAATATTTGGTGTTTGGTATGAAAAATTAAGTCAATATATTAATGAGAATAGAAAATGGTTCTTGAGGGGAGGGGGGAATCAGATTAAATAAGGATAAATATGAATTCAAGATTTGTAGAAGACAGACTTTAAATATTTTAGTAAACTATCACTAAAAATAGGAAATAAGTAAAGTCTTATGGTATCCTCATCCGACTTAAAGTTGATGACAGTTTTTTTTCTTCTTAGATATCACAGATGAAATTGCAATTAAAAATCTACCATCATCAAGTTATTAGATAATTTCAAAAACATAAGTCTCTTCTAATAGCAATGTTGAGCCTAATTATCTACCCAGATTTTGTCTGGATCCTAGCCATGAATCACACCCTTAAATCATATGAAAAGCCTCATTTGGCCACCACCTCGAACATAGCCAGACACAGAATCTGATCAACTGACCGCAAACTCCAACTCAATAATTGCAACCAGTTCAAACATAGCTGTACTACCAATCCCCTCTGGATATCAGGGCTCTCTACATATGGATCTCATTCTTAAACTTCATCAAAAACCTTATTCAGCTCTGACCTCTAGTGCACAGCTAAACCCAGAGTCTGACCAACTTATCACAAAACCCAACTTAACAATTGCAGACAATTCTAACATATCATAACATGATCACTATCTCTTATACTAGCACATATTTGTTTATAAACAAAGCAAAACTCTCCATACAGTATTGCCACGCTGTGCCAATCAGAGTAATTAATGAATGCCAGAAGACCTGTGCATAAAATCCCTATCTAATGCCTACTCATCCAATATCCCCAGACTAGTTTCTGGCTTGTGGCCATCATCAGTGAGGAATTTTGGATCTGAGAGCACTGCACCTAGATCTTAGGATCTAATGCAATCCTCCAGCACCCATCTTTTATCTCTACTTAACTACAAAACTATGAGAATGAAATTGAAAAACACAAAAATGTTTTCAATCTAAGCTCAATAGCTTATATAGTCATATGGGTCTGAACTCAGTTCAGCACCCATACATTTTGGTGTCTTTGGCTCTTTAACAACCATAGCCACCACTATCCTATTAGGCAAAATGTATGGGTGCTGAACTGAGTTCAGACCCATATGACTATATAAGCTATTGAGCTTAGATTGAAAACATTTTTGTGTTTTTCAATTTCATTCTCATAGTTTTGTAGTTAAGTAGAGATAAAAAGTGGGTGCTGGAGGGTTGTATTAGATCCTAAGATCTAGGTGCAGTGCTCTCAGATCCAAAGCTCCTCACTGATGATGGCCACAAGCCAGGAACTAGTCTGGGGATATTGGATGAGTAGGCATTAGATAGGGATTTTATGCACAGGCCTTCTGGCATTCATTGATTACTCTGGTTGGCATAGCGTGGCAATACTGTATGGAGAGTTTTGCTTTGTTTAATTCTAACATAGTTGTATCACTACCCTTCTGCAAAATTCATCTATTTAAATGCAACAGAAAATATGCATAGCAATCCCACCAGGCTTGCCACCCACACCAACACCCTCCCAACCCATATTGCCAATGAAACCAAGAGAAAGACTGGTCATCCAAAGAAGATACCTTAAAAAATAAAAATACTGACATTGATCTCAGACCAGGCCAGACTTCACAGATAATTGCCAAACTACCACGGAAATTTATAGTCCTCACCTATGTAACCAAGGTAACTCAACCATGTATAGAACTAAATCTGGATTGCATTGATAGATACAGCAGTCCAGACCATGTAAAATTTATGTAATCTTATATAAACCAATAAAACAACTTTTACGTATGTAAAACTACAACTACAGATTAACCATGTAACCACAGAAATCTAAACCCTTGTAACTAATCCAAAGCATGTAAATCAATAAATCAACTTTTATATATGTAAACCTATATTTATGGATTACCCATGTAAAAACAGCAATCCAAGCTATGTAAAACCCTGCAACTAATCCACATCATGTAAAAATTTCCTGTAATCCTGTGTAAAACAAATCAACTTTTATATATGTAAACCTACAACTACAGATTGTCCATGTAAACACAGCAATCCAAGCTATGTAAGTGCTTGTAACCCTTTAAGATAAATAAAGTTTATCATTAGGAAAAAAAAAAAAACATTTAAAAATATAATGTCATTTTTGATTGTAGAAAGGCATTGCTCAAGCTATATTTTTTAACATTGTTTATGAATATTAAAGTTGAATGTTGAAGCATGTGATAGAATAAGTACAAATATTTTTGAATTGTATAGTAGAGAATTTTGAGAATACCAAGTTAAAGTTGTCTTATTTTGGCCATATCATGACTATAACTTAATTTATTAGTTAAGTTTATGCTATTAAGAGTTGTTTAAGTAATGATAAAGTAAGCAATTAAAAATTAAGATTGAAAATTGCAATGGTAAACACGCTTTAAAAAAATAAATTATGTTCTATTAAAAGTAGTGTAAATGTGAATTAGAAATAGAATGATAAAAAAAAAAAAAGTTAGAAAGATATAGTTGGCAAAGTAAAAGAATTGAAAAAGTTATTTATGGAAGTATTATAAAAAAAATTGTTGTAAAGTATACCATAACAAGATAGTTAATTAATGAGCTTGTAAAAAGAGCTACTATTTGTGTTTTGTATAATAAAACAAGAACAAAAGGCATTGGAGATTTTCTGGATTGCTCTATGCCATGGGATATAACTTTTAGCAAATGGCTGATGATTTTCAGTAAGCTGTTATCATTATCAGTGGCCACTTATGAAAACATACAATTGGTATAACTGCCGAAGAGAAAAAAGCTAGAAAGTACAAGTTAAAAAATAACTATCTTCTATTTTTATTGTTTAATTAAGCAATTTACCAGGCATGATGATATTCCAATGTTGTGCAAGATGTATTCTTTTTGGAACATTTTTTTTTTAAGATCTTTTCACTGAAACTGGTGGAGGGCAATATTAAACTTGGGCTAACCCAAACATACAATTGTTTGATGTGTGAAATTCCTGTTCTAAATTCAGTTCTAAAGTGACTTATTGATTGTATCATATCATACAAAATCAGAACTAAGTTATAAATCTGCCAAATTTGTTATCATTGCTTTCTCATTCCCAGAGTTTTTGGGAAAAAATAAAGAGGTTACAGTTATAATTGCTGTGCTTGTACTGTAAATTAAAGGATTGCAATTTAAAGAGTTGATATTGTACAAACACTATTTCATTGTCACAATTAATGCAGTGAAATGACTCATGAGAGGCTCATAGTGACTGGCTTTATATTACTTTAAGTGTCTAAACGATAAAATAAAGGAATAGAGAAAAGTCTTTACTGAAACATTACCTGGCTTTTGACAAACCATGGAAAACATCAGGAGGTACTCCTGATTGGGCACTGCATTTGTTTATTCACAGTTAACTTTCATATATGAAAATCATTCCACTGCAGTTATCTTTGTCTTCATACTATCCTGAATTCACTACACTACTGTCTTCTACCATAGTAACGACTTATCAATAACACTGACAAAATTTTGCTAGCTTGCAGCAAATAGCATTTAATTTTTATCACTTATTTTGCTTACATAATATGCGATTATTTAAATTCACTATAAATGGTTCTATAGCTTTATATATTTAATTTTGTTGAAAGCTTATTTCTTACACATAAAGAACAGCATTTTGCTTCGGAAAATGTTGCTATATATTTTAAAGCTTTTTTCGAAAGAATCTTAGTGTTATAACCTTTACATTACATGCAAATATTTTAAAAAAAAAAAAAAAAAGAAACATGTCATTCTCTTCCACAATATGTAAACCATAATATTAGTAAACAAAGAAAAAATGCCGCTAAGTAAATGCAACATTTAGTTTAAGGGTAGCAAAATAATTTCTTGGCAAAATAAATCTTACAAATGAGAATTACATTTAATAATATAATTAATATGTTTAACTATTTCTAAATTACTAATTACCTATCGCTGCGTTTTAGTTATACATCGGTCTGTCGTTTGAAGGCGCTAGTGATGAAACTTGATGGCGGTATGCATTGGATCGAGGTGCTATAAAACCATAAACATAACAATACCAATTTACATTTTGATTTAAATAGATTTTTAATTTTATTATATTAGATTTTGTTTATATTTATTTAAATGTTTTACACGTATAGTAACTGAATTATGACAGCTCATTTAAAAGTAGAATGTATTTTACTCAGCGATATTGGTCTGTGAATATGATAAACGTTTAATAATATTAAATATTTTTGCTTCGACTATGTCCACAAGGATTACTTGGTATTAAAACTGATTTGGACAAATAGCTAATTATTTTTATCTTTATAATAATTTTAATTATAAAATGTAATACAAAATATATTTATTACAAATAAGAAAAGGCAACGTACAGTTTTTCTAAAATGATTGGATGGAGATGTACTTGTGCAGCATACTGTATAAATGGCAGCTATGTACATATTGTACGGTGTCAGTATTGTATATCGTATTTTATTCGCAATATATCACTTTGAAACTAATTATAATTTTTTAAAATCAAAATCACGGAAAGAAACAAGTTATTCGCAAACACTTAAATTGACTTCTAAAATTTACTAACAAAATCATATCACATGAAATCGATAAACATGGCAAATTGCTTAATGCGGAGAAAATTTTTTTTCCTAGCAGCGCCAGTTTTATGATGCAAATGAAGTAAAAAAAAACAACACACAAAGTTTGCATTTAATCTTAAATTACCATGAAATATCAATCATATAGTAATATAATTTAAAAATACTTTTATATACAACTGATGAATTAACAATGATTTTAAAAGTAGAAATTTATTCGGAATTTGTAGAAATGACAAGTGCTTTGATTTACTTCAGTTTCAGTATTTCAATATTTTTTGCAATATTGTTGGAAAGACATTAAAATTGGAAATTTAGAAAAAACAAGTTAAAAATGTGTTTGCCGCTATTGAAATAGCTTTTGAGGAGGTAAACAATATGTGAAGATTTTTTTTGCCACAATGGATGAGTGTCTCAGCATAATAGGAAAACATGTTTTTATAATTGTAAGTGAAAAATATTTTGGCCTTTGATTTGAGGATGTTGGGCATTGTAAATCAATAAGCTTTTTTTAAAAAACAAAAACAAAACAAAGTTGGAATAATATTTGCAGGTATTATATAAAAATGTAATGGTTTTAAAACAGTTGAACATGATTTTAATAGAGATAGATTCAAAGATGATAATTTTGGCTATGTCAATACCAAGCCTTGATGTGTAATTAAATGAGATACTTTTAGTTTTTTTGTTCATGAAAAAAAAATTTAGAAGGATTATCACATAAAAGTAGTTTATAAATTAATGCTTTTAGCCTATTTAATGATTTTGGAATTTTTAAATTAAAAAAACACAAATTGGTATAATAAAAAAGCCTTTGAACTGAAAGTAAAAGTACTTTAGAAAAAATTTAGATTTTCAAAACTAAAATATATTGATGATTCAGAATTGAAGCAGCTGCAGTGAATTGTATACAATAAATTTACAAAATATTGAATTGGAATTATCTGAGGTCCATTCAGATTCAGTATATTAAATTTGGGAAAATGGAAGAGCATGACTGTGATGAAGATGAAAATTCTAATATAGACTTGGGAAATATTTAGAATGCCAAAACTTTTTCAAAATCTTTTGCGAAACCTAGAAAATAACTTCTTTTTTTTTTATCTTATTAAGGATTTATTTTCATCTATGAAGAATTTTAATTTTAAAAAATGATCTGTTTTACTAAAATTCTGAAAACTTGCATTGCTTTAAAATTGCAAAATAAATCAAATATTAGATAGAAATAGATTAACCAAAAAAAAAAAGCATTAAATGTTTTTTTAAAGTTTACATTGTGTTAGTTCTTTTCTCAAATAAATGTTGGGATAACGAGGCAATATGAGTACTATGATTAAATGATAATATTTGGATTATCATCAGCTGTAGTTTGTTTATTTTAGAATTCTAAGACTACATGATTAAATATTGTACAAATTTACTTGTTTTTTAAATTTAATAAACTTTATGAAATAGTAAATATGATTTTCTCATTTTACAATATTATCATTTATGTTCTTTATTATTTTTTACAATGCTTTTTTTACAACTCACTATTGACAGTTTCGATTGCCCCAGCAATCTTCTTCAGTACTATAACAAACGCAATACAAATACATGAATACAAATATACATGAACATATAATTTTACATTTTATATATATATTCATTTTATATATATTTGTATTCATGTATTTATATTGTGTTAGTTGCTGGGGCAATCGAACCTGTCAATCTGTAGGTTGTAAAAAATTATTGCAAAAGTAATAAAGAACATAAAAGATATTAATATTGGATTTCTCATTTAGCGTATGAAAAACTTTTCACATTCATATATACAGTTAGTTTTAATTTACTGTATATATGAATATTAAATCTCTATTTTTTTGTTTAATATTAAAATTGAAATGAATAATTGGAGTAAATTAATAATAACATTTAATTAAGCCATAAAAGTATTTCATTTTAAAAAAAAATTAATGAAGACAAATTAAATTGTCATGCATGAATATGAAATGATACTTTTCTAATTTTTTTTATATGAATTATTTAAATTTGGTTTATTAATATTTATCTAATTTTAGTACAATATGTTAATGTTTATGTATTTTTAATTGAACTTTAGTTTTAATGTGAAATGATGAGTTATATTTTTATCTGAACTAAGTTTAAGAGAATTCTTGTGTGTGTGTGTTTTTGATGTTGCTGTTGTGATTGCATATAATTTTGTAAGCCATCTGCATATATTTTATAATTATTTTCTTTTTCTATTATAATTCTTGTACTTATTATTTTACAAGCATTTTAGTAATTTATATGTACGCCTTATCTCTGCCATGTAGATATCTTGATAGCGTCTTGTGCTATAACATTTGTTTTTTTTAGGGTTTACTACTCTTGTATTAATTTTAGTAGATTTTTTCAATATTTTATATTATTAATTTTTCTTTCACTTATACAATTCTTATTTTTAAATGAAAAGTCTTATTAACTACTATAAAAAAGATATGTACATTATATATAAGAATTCATATTTAAAAAAAAAAATATTAGTAAAAGTAAATTAATTTAAACACAACACTTACATGCACTTATTTGAACATTACAGTTTATTGAGATGGATCACAGTATGAATAAACTAAAACAATTTTAATTTCAGTAATAACCAATAGGTAAAAATTAACCGCATCTGGTTATTTAAAATCTAAGAATGTCCACTAAGAACTGAATAATCACACTTTCCCATTTCATACTTGAATTTATTATAGATGCAGTTTGTTCATAAATACTTTATTTTAATATGTGAAAAAAAAAAGAATCTTTATAATTTAGTATTATTATTTTTATGTTTTTTAATAATGTGTTGGTTAAGAGAAGGAAGCCTTTGGGTTGAATTAACTTCTACTTCTTATCACATACAAAATTGCACTAAGATTTGAGAATAATCTAAACTTAACATAAATCAAGATCAAATTAATTTTTAATGTAGTCATCTGTTTTGGAAACCATCAATTTCTGGAGTTGATAATTCATTGATAATATTTAACCAAACATCTGTATGATGACAATGGAATGATTTTGATGTTGCTGTTTTAATCATAATAGTAAAAACATATCTTTAATTATTATTTTATGTAGTAATTATTTAATTGATTTACTTTTAGTCATTTTTATGCCAAAATTTATGATTGCACATGAGTGCAGTGTCATATCAGAATTTATTTTATATTAGTATTCAACTGAGCTCCAAAGCACTTGCATAATAGATTTTCTCTTACTGGGTAAAGATACATCAACTATCTACATCTTTTTATATGTAATATACATATGTATTCAATGCTTTAAAAGCCTTTGAAGAAAACATTTTTGAATATGTGTAATTTATCTAGCAAGAGAGCATGAATTGATTATTGTTCTTATCAACATCTTCAATTAAACTGATTTCTAATATACATGGATTAATTAAAGAATTAAAAATCTTTCTTCAAAGTGCTTTGGAAAATAATTCATAATATATTTTTTTAGAAATTAATCAGATACATTTGAAAACTATGAATAGTTTATCGAAGATTTATGGTATCATCTTGATAAATGTTAATTGCAGCAGATTATCATATTTAAATTCAAATTCTGTATCCTGTAGTATTATTTCACTTTTGCTAATAGTACTTGTATTTTTTGATTAGTTTTTTATAACTTTTTTTGATATTAGCATCAATTTTTATTCTGCTTTTATTTGCCACATAATGTTGAGTTTTATTTTTCACCAATATGCCATTGGTTTTATCATTTTACATTAAAATCATTTGGTTAGTCAAGAAAATTTTTTTAAATTTAGTTGAAATAATCAAGATTTTTTTTTTAAAAAAAATCATTTATATTATATTTATAATTAGCAGTGAAAATTGCATCTCTTAGATAATTTTTTTATAAAAACTTAATTGTATTTCTGTAGTATCATGCTCTGTGACATTGTTTTTTTAAAACTTATAATTGTTAAGTGCATTTTATTTTATATATATTATTTTTTATTATATTATATTTCTACTAATAACAACCTATTGTAGTTGGGAGAACAATAATATTTAAAAATAATGAGATCTTTGTTCTTATTTTTAAAGAAAGTAATTGGCAAGATTCCTGGAAAATTTCTGTTTACAGCATACATATTTTTTTTCTTGTATCTTAGGTATCTATCATTTCTCTCTCCAAGATAATTCCTAGAGTGTCAGATTTCTTTCTGCTTTACTTTATTTGTAAAAATAATTTAACAATAACTACTTTTTTTTTTTTTTTTTAGCTTTCTTTAAATTTGTTTTCGAATGAATGTAATTCATCTTTGTTATTGTCATAGGATCTTGCCATAAAATTATTTGTTTACATTTTTCTTGAAATCATATCTTTTAAAAGTTATTGACTGAGAATCGGTTTAAATTGTTTTATATCTAAATTACAACTCTTGATTCTCTCAATCATCCCAAGAGTGTTAAGTGAGCTACTTTCATATTTGTTTTTGTAAATATTTTGCCATGGTAAAGAATAATATTTTAATGAATTATAATTCACTACTATCTTTATTATTTATATATAATTCTAAAACTGAGCATAGGCAATTTCTGAGTGTTGT
Organism: Epiperipatus broadwayi; assembly: GCA_028023455.1. Lineage (NCBI taxonomy): Eukaryota > Metazoa > Onychophora > Udeonychophora > Euonychophora > Peripatidae > Epiperipatus > Epiperipatus broadwayi. The sequence continues at coordinate 2,247,088 of JAQFVV010006288.1, forward strand.
CCAAGTTGAAAGTCTTAAATATATGTTTAAAACCTTTTATTTTTAGAAACAGATAAATTAGGTTTATATTTTCATATCTTTCAAGGATATTTCATAATATGCATTTACTGCTGTATTATATAGATCATCGCTTGTCTCTATTTTTATTCTTGTAAAAAAAAAAAAAAAAATCAAAAAATTGATAAGTTTAACTTGAACTTGCATCAGAAATGTCTATGAATATATACTGTAAACTATTAAACATCACATGATCACTATTTCTTATGCTAGCACATATCTGTTATTAAAACAGGCAAAACTCTCCATACAGCCCAAGCCTTCTGAGATCCATTGATTACTCTGGTTGGCACTGAGTGACACGGCTGTATGGAGTTTTGCCTATTTTAATATACTGTAAATATACATTGTGGGAGAAAATTTTTTTTTCAAAAAATTTTGTTCAGAAAAATTATGCATAAATTTAAAAAAATAATTAACTATAAAATCTTGGATAAACTTATTAATAGCTTCATGTAATTGCCAATAATCTGATCAGATTTATGTACAGTCAACCTAAATAGTTGTCTAAAGAAATTAGACAATATGAAGTTTTATAAATCAAAAATTATTATTATTTCATTAGATTGAAATTCAAAAACTAAATATGAACATCAGTAAAATAAACTAGTATTTTTGAGAGAATATTACTTTGTAACAATCATGCGCAACATTAACTTATAATAAAGTAATAAATGCTTTTGCTGGAAAAAAAAAAAGAATATGCAAACTAATTTTATATGAGTTTTTGTATTGCAAATAAATTCGTAATAATATAAATATATTTAATTATATATTTTTAACTATATTTTTTTGTATTTACTATTAATATTTTTATTATTTTTTATAGTGGTAGTGAAGGAATTTGGAGATAGTATTAAGTATTTGAATTCCCCTCTTCCCCTAAAACATTCTTGTGGTTTTTAATAGATATTCTAAAAGTTGTAAATTGTGTGGTATAGTTTTAATTTCTCTCATCTTTTCAGACTCCATTCCTCTTTATTATTGTGGTGTGGGTTAATTATATCAATTTTTTTAGAATCAATTTATTTTGGAAATATTTTGATTGTATTTCAATGATTGATCAAATATTCTTTTACGCTTAAAACATAGAAATATTTTGCCCCAATAATCCTTGTACAGTTTTCATTTTTAATGATTTAAGATTAAATTTACAAACTTCTAGTAGACTATTTTGTAGAGTTGATTTTTAAAATTTGTAAATATGTTCTAGCTGCTATTATGATTCCTGTAACATTTTGCTATGTTATGAATAATCCAGTAACTGAAAATGTCAGAGAAATTTACAAAATTGTAATACATAAAAAAAATGTAATAATTAAGTTTTCAAATATTATTTATTGTAAATTGGTAATACTTTTATGTTATTGCCCTGAGCATTTTAGCGCATTGATGAGAGAGCTAAAAGTTTTTGGATTGATTCAGAGCTGAAAAAAGTGTCCCAGTTTTAGGTTTGGTTCTTAGCATGTTGCTATGATGCTCAGATGTAACTGACTATACAATAATAATTTTATAAGTTACTAAAATCAACTGCATAAAGTTGTTTTAAAACAACGTGTGTTAATGTTTATCAACAACATTGCAAACAAAAAGCAACAAAATTATTTCAAAGATGACTGCATTTGGAAGCAACATACACTAAGTTTTACATAAAAATTTTTTAAAAATATGTGTATACTCATATGTATTTTTATGAGATGATCTGAAAAAAGGATTTATCATTCCAAATTGTTTTTTTCACAAAGTATTGATAAAGAAAAGTACTTGGCTTTCATATATATTTATGCTTGTTATTTAATTATAAATATTATACCAACACTACTATTTTTGATCTTTAATTGTGTATGTGTTTATGATATAACTATGTGATTTTCATTGTTTTTGATCTTTATTTCAAGTTATTTTAATTAGTTTTTTTCTTCTAATGTCTTTTCTATTTTTTCTTTCAGCCCAAGTAATTGTATGTTACATTCTGATGAAGCAGTAACGGAATATCTTCAGAAAGAAGGAACATGTAAATGTGGATTAGAATGCCCTCTTTTAGTTAAAAAAGTTTTTAATTTTAACCCAGAGATTGCATCTAAACCATGGTCAGTTAGTAACATTACGTGTAATGATTTAACAAAACTTTGTAATCACAAACGTAAAATAATAGCCGTGGCGACGTTCCAAAATAGCACGTCTTTGCAAGAAACTATAAAAAATGATAGCCTCTCACCTTGGCCAATATCTATGGATACTGTCAAGAAAAAAGGTAGATCATATTAACTCTAGAAATAAATAAGTAGTTTTATATGTTTATGAAGTAAGTTCATGACTTGTTATATTTTGTTTAAATAATTTTTATGTTATTATCTTTAATTGCAAGAACAAAAATACAATATAAATTGTCTCAATAATGATTTTAAAGTTTGACCTGTATATATATATGTTTTTTAAATTTTTATGCATGATTAAATAGGGTATTTTTTTTTTTTTGATTGATGAAAATTACTAAATGTAATCAGTAATTCTGATTACAAATATGATATTTTTATATTAAATTTTTTTATTTGAAGAGCAGTCTGAGGCAACCAAATTTTTTGCTACTATGACAAAAACTCTCTGATCAACTTCTGTTGTAATTTGTTATTGCTTGATATTTCATAATACCTTTTTTCTGGTGTATTACTCCCTACTATAGCTGTATTGTAAACCACTAAACATCACATGACCACTATCTCATATATGGAGAGTGTTGTTTTGTTTTGAACTGTATTGTAAACATGAGTTAGTTTTTTGTATTATTAAATTAAGATATATGAATTTAACATAGAAATTTTTTTTTATACATTTAAAGCATACAAATTGTTATCTTGTTTAATTATCATAGGTAATACAGCTATAGGTATTGTAATACATATATTTTTTAAAAATTTTCATGATGAAATATTAATAAGATTAAATAAAATTTGGTAAGAAAGTCATAAATAGTTAATGGTAATGTGATAAGTTTATAATAAATGATTGTAATTAGTTTAATTATTATAAATACACAAAATATTGTTTACATCTATGTAGTTGAGGTTGTCAATCTGAGCTATTTTTATTTTCAAATTGACTACTCTAGAAATTTCACTATTTCAACTTTAAAGTATTTTGCCCTTTTTAGAATTCTATTATTTTACTCAAAATTAAATGAGAGATGACATCAGTGATAAAAATGTTTTACATTTTTATTTTTCAAATTTCAAAAATAAGAAAAAAGTCTATTATTAAAAAAGTATAAAAAATATTGTTTTGAAATGTTTTTTATTAATTATAGAACTGCATAGTAAAATATATGTAAAGTAATTCAATAATGTAAAGTAAAAATCATGAAAATGTATAATTAGTAATGAGCAATGTAACTGTGGACTAAAATTGTTATAATTGCTGGAAATATTTGAGCTGACTTTCTTGAAGCCAAATATGATTAAATATTTTATTATAGGTAATTTTTAGTAAAACGTTTTTAAAGAACCAGAGAACACAAAAGATAGATATATTATATAATGAGCATGCTTAACAAGTTTTTCAGAATATTTCTATTCTCAGACTGGTTTCTAGCTCTGGCTTTTCTCAGTGAGATGCTAGGATATTCAAGCGTTAGATTTAAAATATAACATCAAGCCCAACATTTTATCTAATGTTTAACTATTAAGTAGAAAATCTGAAATTTTCAGATATCCATATGTTTTCAAATCCAGCTATCTAACTTAAATCGTCATATGGGACTGAACTAAGTTCAGATACACTATATATTAATAGCTTTAGCAATATAAAAACACTAAAGCTTTAAGAGCAATAACAATAATTGCAAGGAAATCAAGTCGTATATCATGTGACTTAATTTAATAAGCTTGTATTACAAATGTTATATAATGAGCATGCCAGTAGCTCTTAACAAGCTTTTCGGAATATCCTCAGACCAGTTTCTAGCTCTAGCTTTCATCAGTGAGGTGCTAGGATATTCAAGCATTATGTTTATAATACCAGGTCAAGCCCAGTACTGTATCTAAGTAGAAAATCTGAAATTTTCAGACATTCATCCAGCTATCTAACTTAAAGAGCCATATGATACTGAACTATGTTTAGATACACCATATATTAACAGCTCTAAAATTTCAGATTTTCTACTTAATAATTAAACATCAGATAATGTACTGGGCTTGTCCTGTTTATTATAATCCTAATGCTTGAATATCCTAGCATCTCACTGATGAAAACCAGAGCTAGAAAACGGTCTGAAGAAAGGGATATTTTGGAAAGCTTGTTAAGAGCTGTTGGCATGCTCATTATATAACATTTGCAATACAAGCTTATTAAATCAAATCACGATATATGACTTGATTTCCTTGCAGTTATTGTTATTGCTCTTAAGACTTTGGCAATTTTATATTGCTAAAGCTATTATTATATGGTATCAGTCCCATATGACCATTTAAGTTAAGTAGCTGTATTTGAAGACATGGATATCTGAAAATTTCAGATTCTTTACTTAATTCTTTACTTAATAGTTAAACATTAGATAAAGTGCTGAACTTGATCTGGTATTCTAAATCCAATGGTTGAATATCCTAGTGCCTCACTGACGAAAGCCAGAGCTAGAAACTGGTCTAGAATAAGGATATTCTGAAAAGCTTATAAATTAAGTCACTTGTTATATGACTTGGTTTTCTTGCAAAGTCTATTAAAAATCGTAGGTAAGAAGCAACTTTAATGATTATTAACAGAGATACTCTACATATAAATTATAATGCAGTTTTTAGCTTTAAGTACATATCAGAGGTATTCAAACTTATTTACAAAATATATGTTACATTTATTTATGAAGTAGTTTATATATAATTTTAATAATTATAATGACTAGATAAAATTCACTTCACAGTGTGAAATATGGTAATTTCTTTTAAAAAAAATACTTGTATGATTATATAAGAGCTGATCTTCACTCTAGCGATGTTTAATGTAAGCTCAAGTAATTAATGCTTTAACTAAAATCAACAGTCAGTAGAAATTTCATATACTTATCAATGAGGTTACTCCAGATTTCTCCATATTTTACTAAGAGCAAAATTGATTAGGGGTTTTTAGATATCTATGGTCACACTAGGTTGACTTATGGGGTTATTTGCCATTGTCATGTGAGCAGCTCCATTAAATTTTTTTCTTTGTATCTTTTTCTCTCTATCCAATGTTTTTGTATTTTCCCAATTGAACATTTTTTTATTGGTATATACAAAGTCTGCTACTTTAGACACATCCGTTTTCTCTCTTCTAATCATCAGTTTATGCTCTTGCAGTCGCTTTCAATGAGGCAATTAGTCTCACCAATATACAACCTTCCCCCAGTCACATGGTATTTAATAGACGCAGTTTTTGCTTTTCAGCATTTCAAGTTTAAGCTATGTAGATGTTGGAATTCCACATAATGGGGTATGGCTCTGGAAAGCAGTTCTGATGTTGTACTGATTGCAGATTTTCCTTAATTTGTCTACTATTTTTGATATGTATGGATACACTACAGTACCAATAATTGTTTTGTCTTTTGATGATTCTTTTTGTTGTCTATTTAAGATTTCTTAATGACAGTTGATGGATAATCATTTTTCTTAAGAGTTTGTTCTGTATAGTTTTTTTTCTTTTTGCAAATCTCTAGTTTTAAGCCAATAAAAAGTGAGTTTTTGCCTGTTTTAAATCTCTAGTTTCTGAATAAATTTTTTTTGTTCCATTTCATAGTGATAGTATAACATGTTTTGTATTTCTGGTGTGCCAATAAACATCACATGATCACCATTTCTTGTGCTTGCTTATAACTGTTATTAAAACAGGAAAAATTCTCCATACTGTATTGCCACTCAGTACAGGCCAGAGTATGGATGCCAGAAGGCACTACAGTACCAATAACTGTTTTGCCCTTTGATGATTCTTTTTGTTGTCTATTTAAGATTTTTTAATGACAGTTGATGGATAATCATTTTGCAAATCTCTAGTTTTAAGCCAATAAACAGTGAGTTTTTGCCTGTTTTAAATCTCTAGTTTCTGAATAAATTTTTTTGTTCCATTTCATAGCGATCGTATAACATGTTTTGTATTTCTGGTGTGCCAATAAACATCACATGATCACCATTTCTTGTGCTTGCTTATAACTGTTATTAACACAGGAAAAATTCTCCATACAGTATTGCCAATCAGTGCAGGCTAGAGTATGGATGCCAGAAGGTTTGTGCATAAAGTACCTACTCATCCAATATCCTCAGACTAGTTTCTGGCTTGTGGCTTTCGTCAGTGAGGAGCCTTGGATCTGAGAGTATTGCACCTAGATCTTAGGATTTAATGCAACCCTCCAGCAGCCACCTTTTATCTCTACTTCATCATGAGTCTTAAATTGAAAACACAGTTATATTTTCAAACGAAGCTCATTGGCTTATATAGTCATATAGATCTGAACTCAGTTCTGTACCTATACATTTTGGTGTCTGGTTTTTTAATAACCATAGCCACCACTATCCTATTAGGTAGGATTGGTTATAAGCCAATAAACATCACATGATCACTATTTTAAGTCAATAAACATCACATGATGATCATTTCTTATGCTTGCTTACAACCGTTATTAAAACAGGCAAAACTCTCTATACCTATTGCCACTCAGTGCAAGCCAGAGTAATCAATGGATGCCAGAAGGCTTGTGCATAAAATCCCCATCTAGTGCCTACTCATTCAATATTCTCAGACTAGTTTCTGGCTTGTGGCTTCGTCAGTGATGAGGCTTGGACCTGAGAGGACTGCATCTAGATCTTAGGATCTAATGCAACCCTCCAGCAGCCACCTTTTATCTTTACTTAACTACAAAACTATGAGTCTTAAATTGAAAACACTATAATATTTTTAATCCAAGCTCATTAGCTTATATAGTCATATAGGTTTGAACTCAGTTCAGTATCTATACATTTTGGAGTGTTTGGCTCTTTAATAACCATAGCCACCCTTATCCTATTAGGCAAGATTGGTTTTAAGCCAATAAACATCACATGATCATCATTTCTTATGCTTGCTTATAACTGTTAGAGAACCAAGACATCAAAATGTATAGTACTGAATTGAGTTCAGACCTATATGACTATATAAGCTAATGAGCTTGGATTGAAAATATTATAGTGTTTTCAATTTAAGACTCATAGTTTTGTAGTTGAGATAAAAGGTGGCTGTTGGAGGGTTGCATTAGATCCTAAGATCTAGGTATAGTGCTTTCAGATCCAAGGTCCTCACTGACGAAAGCCACAAGCCAGAAACTACTCTGGGGATATTGAATGAGTAGGCACTAGGTGGGGATTTTATGCACAAGTCTTCTGGCATCCTGGCTTGCATGAGTGGCAATATATATAAAGAGTTTTGCCTGTTTTAATAACAGTTGTAAGCAAGCATAAGAAATGGTGATCATGTGATGTTTATTGGCTTAAAACCAATTCTGCCTAATAGGATAGTGGTGGCTATAGTAAAGAACCAAAAAAACCAAAATTTATAGGTTCTGAACTGACTTCCGACCTATATGACTATATAGGCTAATGATCTTGGATTGAAAATATTACAGTGTTTTCAATTTCGGACTCATAGTTTTGTAGTTAAGTAGAGATAAAAGGTGGCTGCTGGAGGGTTGCATTAGATCTTAAGATGTAGGTGCAGAGCTCTCAGATTGAAGACTCCTCACTGACGAAGGCCACAAGCTAGAAATTAGTCTGGGGATATTGGATGAGTAGGCACTAGATGGGGATTTTATGTGAGGGCTTCTGGCATCCATTGATTATTCTAGCTTGCACTGAATGGCAATATGTATAGAGAGTTTTGCCTGTTTTAATGATCGCCATTTCTTATACTTGTTTATAACTGTTACTGAAACAGTCAACACTCTCCATACAGTATTGCCACTCAGTGCTAGCCCGAGTAATCAATTGATGATTATATGAATATATAAGCTAATGAGCTTGGATTGAAAATATAATTGGGTTTTCAGTTTAAGACTCATAGTTTTGTAGTTAAGCAGAGATAAAAGGTGGCTGCTGAAGGATTGCATTAGATCCTAAGATTTAGATGCAATGCTCTCAGATCCAAGGCTCCTCACTGAAGAAGGCCACTAGCCAAAAACTAGTCTAGGGATATTGAATGAGTAGGCACTAGATGGGGATTTTATGCACAAGCATTCTGGCATCCATTGATTACTCTGGCTTGAACTGAGTGGCAATACTGTATGGAGAATTTTGCATTTTTTTTATTTCTGATGTGATTGGATGTATATGCTAAGTATTTTTCTGTTGTATGTGTTTTTTATGAACTGTACTTTTGATTTTTAATTGAAGGGAATAAATAGTTAATGGGTTTCCAGAAAGTTTGTTATAATGCTTTACTGTGTGACCATACAACAAATGTGTCTACGCAGTAAATCCAAACATTAGATGGATATGGCATCATCTGTGGTTTCAAGTTTTTCATATAAATATTGCTAATTAGCATCGGTGACAAATGATGAGACTATAGCCATCTCTTGATTTTATTGGAAGAATTCTATGTTATATTGAAAATATGTGGTTTGTAAGCTATTATCATCATTTAAATTTTTTTTTTTTTTTTTACAATAGTCAGTGCTTCTTCATGGGATACATTTATAAATAAACTTTCCACATCTAAGCTTACTAGAATATCAGTTCTTTCAACTTTTATGTTCTTGATTAATTCTACAAAGTGTCTAGAATCCCTGACAAAGAACTGGATCTTGCATTCCAATGGACTAAGAACTTTGAGAAAAAATCTTGTGCCAAGATGAACTTTTAGAACTAATAGTAAATCTTAATGGAACATGATCTTTATGGATCTGTATTGGTGTAATGTGAGGAGTTCTTGTATTGTTGCATTGTCTTTGTCAGTAGGAAGATTATAGATTTATCTCCCTTCATTTAATTGCTTTTCTCTCATCCTAAAATATGTTTTACTTCAATTTTTGTTGCCTCTCAAGTGTTCTTTTTATTATCCAGGGTAATTCTGTTGCTTTTTTTTTCCAAGGCAATTTTTGAATGACTTTTTCTGTGGCTGCCATTATATCTAATAAAGGGATATTATTACATGGTGTGATGGCAAAGTTTAATCCTTTTCTGAGAACGTTCAACATATGTTAGTTGTTTAGATTTTTAATATATGAAGCTGATACATTTTAACTCTTCATATGGCTATGCAGATCTGCAAGTTTTTTTTTTTTTTTGCATTTTTTCATGTAATTTAGTATATGATTTTTTTTATTGCTTGAGAAAAGTCATCATGAAGTTCATTTTTTAAAAAATATTCTACATTATAAGTGGAATTTTGAGGTTTGATAGTTCGAACACCTTTGAGCATTTATGCCTTTTTTAAACAGAGCTTCACTTGCTCCTATTTGAGGAATTTTTTGTTTTTGGGAATTAATTGAAGGTATCACTTGCAAACCCTTAAGAACTATCCCTTCAGATTTACACAAGAAAATTAATTGATATTTCTACTTTGGCAGTTTTAGATATACTTTTTTATAAAGCATAAAGTTTAGTATAGTATCAGATCAATACTGAAACTTAGAGTTTCCTGAAAGTTTGTGATGGTATAAGTGTTGAATGTCTTTAGAAAATATTAACTTTATTTAAATTTTCCAATTACATCCCAAGTATTAGTAATAACATGCAAGCTAATATATGCACAATGTTTCAGTGTATAATTCTCTTTTCCTCAGATGTTGCTGGTATGACCAGTGACAGTACTAGCATGGAAATTAAACCTGGGTCTTCAGATTTTTGAAGATTGAATTTTAAGTTACACTAATTAATTGAGCCATTCTGCCAAAGGCAACATTCTGTAGAAATTTTATATACTTATTTACTAGGTGTCTTCTGATTTCTCTACTTTTTCTTAAGTGCAAAATTAATTAGTGGTTTCCAGACATTATGTGTGGTCACTCTAGGTTTACTTACGGGCTTATTTGTCATTGTCATGTGAGCAGCGTCTTTGAATTTTTTTCTTTGTAACTTTTTCTCTCCATCCAATATTCTTGTATTTTCCAATTGAACATATGTTCATTAGTGCATAAATTGTCTATTATCTTAAATAACATTCGTTTTTTGTCTTCTAATCATCAGTTTGTGCTCTTGTAGTCACATCTTCCAACATAGTATTTCATAGATTTCAAGTTTAGGCTTGTGGATGTTAAAATTCCTCATAGTGTGGTATTGCTCTGGAAAGCTGATCTGATGTTATCCTAATTACAGATTTTTCATAATTTGTCTCCTATTTTTGGTATGTATGGATTATCCATCTGTACGTATTATACACTACAGTACCAATAATTGTTTTATACTTTGATTTGTTGTTTATTTAACATTTTCTTAATGACAGCTGATGGATAATCATTTTTCATAAAAGTTTGTTCTCTATAGATCTTTTTCCAAATCATTGGTTTCTGAACAAACTTCTTCTGCTCTTTCATAGTGATAATATACCTTCATGTTTTGTATTTCTAGTGTAATTGGATATAAATGCTAAGTATTTTCTTGTATGTGTGGTTTTCTGTAAACCGTAGTTTTGATTTTGCCATGAAAAGTCCTATCACAAAAACATCTAAGAATGCTAATTTTTGTTCTTGTTCTGACTCTATTGTGAATTTAATTTAAAGTGATATGTTGTTAATTTTTTTCCAGAAAGTTTGTTGTAGTATTGCTTCACCATGTGGTCATACAACAAATTTATCATCAACATAGCGAAGCCCTATTGAGTAATCTTTATGGCTGAGGTTTCAAGTGCTAAGGGGAATCCTAACATTTACAAAACCTAAACTTTGAAAAGCAAAAACTTCATTTGTGAAATAGTATGAGAATGTGGTCGGATGTATATTGGGGAGATCAGTTGCCCCATTAAAAGGCAACTGCAAGAACACATGATTAGAGGAGAAAAACAGATGTATCTAAGGTAGCAGTTTATGCATGTGCCAATGAACATATGTTTAATTGGGAAAAGTTCCAAAAAAAAAAAAAAATTCAAAAGAATCTGCTCACATGACAATGGCAAATAACCCCATAAAATAAACCTAGTGTGACTGACTATACATAATGTCTGAAAACCACTAATTAATTTTGCTATTAGGAAAAAATGAGACAAGAGGAGGGACCCCATGGATAAGTATATGAAATTTGTACTGAATGTTGCATTTGGCATAATGACTGACTCAGTTGATTAGAGTGTTACCTTAAAATTTAATATTCAAAAATCTGAAGATTCAAGTTTGATTCCCATGCTAATACTGCCACTGTTCAAGCCAGCAACACCTAAAGAAGAGAGGAGAATAATTTTACTCTAAACATTGTCTATACACTAACATGTGGGCTATCACTAACAGTTGAATATAAGTTAAAAAATTTTAAGACATTCAATATTTAATATTAGATGATGGAAATATTCCAACATATAAATACAACTAAATACCATCATCATAAGTCTTCAGGAAAACGCTGTATTTAGTATGGATCAATACATACCAAACTTTAGATTTTATGAAAAATTACGCTTAAAATTGACCAAATTAGAAAATCAATTAACTTTCTTAAGTAAACGTAAATATGAAGTGAATAATTTCTAAGAGTTCGCAGTTAAAACCTCCAAGTTACTCCCAGAGAGCTGGGAAAATTACTCTGAGAACAACCGAGGCTCTGTTAAGAGAAAGAATAAATGCTCAAAGATTTTCCGAGTATCAAACCTTGCATTCCATTAATAATGTAGATTATTTTCTAAAAAATAAAGTTACTAATGAAGACTTCACAAGAGTGTCTCAAGCAGGAAAAAAATCATATATTAAATTATATGGGGGAAAAAACAATGCCAAAAAAAAAATAAATTGCAAACCCTTGTGGGCATATCAAAAGTCATTCATAATGTATCAAGCAGTTTATCAGTTTCATATATTAAAAACTTAAACATCTAACATATGTAATGGATACAATTGATTATGACAACAAAATAAAACTTCTCATAGTAGGCTAATACAGAAAAGTAGCAAAAAGTACTATATTGAGTCTAGAAACAAAGTGAGTGAATCAAAAAAAACTAAACTAACATTATATTTCAGCAAAATTCCTCATCTATAATGGAACTATTAACATTCTGCATAACAACAACATACTTTCAATACAGCACAGAATTCTTCAAGAAAATCTGTTCACCATAGTTTCCCCCCCATTAGCAATATTTATGTAGAACTTGAAACCATAGCCATAAAGACTACTCCTAATCCACCTAAAGATGGGCTCATATTGATATATTTGTAGTATGATGACATGGTGAAGCATTACTCAAACTTTCTGCAATCACATTAAGACCTATACCCTTCAATTAAATTCACCGCAGAGCCAGAACAAGAATAAAAATTGGTATTCTTAGATGTTCTTGTAACAAGACTCTCTCATGGCAAAATCAGAACTACAGTTTACAGAAAGCCCACACATATAGGAAAATACTAAGTATATACATCCAATCACATCAGAAATACAAAGCATGTAGTTATACTATCACTATGGAACAGAGCAAAAGAAGTTTGTTCAGAAACCAGTGATTTCGAAAAAGAAAAGATCTATTTAAAACAATCTTGTGAAAAATGGTTATCCATCAGCTATCATTAAGGCAATCTTAACTAGATTAAAAAAAAAAAAGAATCATCATAGGATAAAACAATTATTGATACTGTAGTGTATCCATACCTACCAAATATAGCAGACATATTAAAGAAACTGCAATCAGTATAACATCAGAAATTCTTTCCAGAGCCATACCACACTACGTGGATTTCTAACATCTACATAGCCTAAACTTGAAATGCTAAAAAGCGAAGTGAAATACCATGTTAATGTGGAAGGATATATATTGGTGAGATCAGTTGCTCCATTGAAAAGTGACTGCAAGAACAATAACTGATGATTAAAAAAAGAGAAAATGGATGTGTCTAAGATAGCAGACTTTGTATGCATCAATGAACATATGTTCAATCGGGAAAATACAAAAATATTGGGTAGGAAAGAAAGGGTACAAAGAAGAAAATTCAAAGAAGCTTCTCACATGATAATGGAAAATAACTCCAGAAATCAACATAATATTACCATACACATTGTCTGGAAATCATTAATTAACTTTACTCTTAGGAAAAAGAGGTCTGTAGGAATTCTCATAGATAAGTATATGAAATTTCTACTGACTGCTGCCTTTGGCAGGATGGGTCATTTGGTTAGACCATTATCTTAAAATTCAGTATTCAAAAATTGGACTTCATGTTAGAATTGTCATTAGTCAGGCTAGCAAACTTGAAGAAGAGAGGAAATAATACCACTCAAAACATGCATATATTAACCTTGTTATTATTAAATGTTGAAGGTAATTAGAAAATTTAAATAAAGTTAAAAGTTTTCTAAAGACATTCTGTTCTTAATATTAGATGGTGGAAATAATCCAAAATATAAATACAAAATCCTTGTCACTAATGTTTGAATCATCATCTTCAAATTGGTTTCTAGATATTGCTTCTATTAATGAGACACATGATTCAAAGTTGAAAAAAACGTTGATATGCATTCAGTAACCATTTTATCTGTCAAATTAAAACCTGAAATTCAAATATGACTAAGTAAGGTTTTGAACCCAAATCAATCTACTTGAACTACTTTTATAAAGATCTGAATCTAATTCATTAAGTATATACTGTAATTTTTTAAAACCTTCAGTTTTTCAATATCTATAAACCCTTACTCCTCTGCCTGAAAATGTTAATAATAAATCACCAAATTATCAGCTTAGAATTAATAATGCAAGGGCAACTCTCCAATCTACTACCATTTTTCATAAATTCGAGTATTCAGTGCATTAACAAATGCATATTCTTAATATTTAAAACCTCATTTTCAGACTTCTGGCTTTTGCCTTTATCAGTGATGCCTGGGATTCAAAGTTGAAAGCATTGCAGATATATATATATATATATCCAGAAACCATCTTTAATTATATTTTACTTGTTATGGTAAGGATTTGAAATTCAAATCAGCCTAAGATTTTGAATCTGTCAGGTTGCTCAAACAGTTATACAGATCTGAAACTAATTCAGTAACTGTAGTGTATATTTTGATATAATGGAATTATAGTTTTTAGATGCATATCTGCAGTCATTCCTGCTTTAAATTTAGGTCTTATTAATAAAGGCAAAAATCAGAAACCAGTCCAGATATTAGCTTTAAATACTGATGATAGGGATTTTATATGCATCTGGTAGTCACTGATTACTCATCTCAAGTTTATGCTAGATCTCATAATTTGCAGTTATTTTTAACATTCCTTATCAGAAGAATAAAGTGCTTACAGTTATCAAAAAACTGAAGGTACTTAAATATAGTTACTGATTCTGTTGTCATATTGATAAAGCTGTTATATTGATGGGTATTTAAAACTTTAGGCTGATTTGATATACAAGTTTTTAACTTGACAAATAAAATAGAATTAAATCATGTTGCTGGATGCATATCTACATTACTTTTAATTTTGAATCCTGGACTTTATTGATATAGGCAAAATATAAAAACCAGCCTAATGATGGGATTTAAATATTAGCGATAGGAATTTTATATCTGATTGTCACTGATTACTTAAGCTTATACTAGATGGCATTAGAGGAAAAGCAGCTCTTGTATTATCACGTTTTATGGTATTAGGTGATTTTTTAACTTTCTATAAATGTGCTTATATCAAATCAAAGAAAGCTGTTAGTACATAAAAATTTTAGGGTGTTTATGAGTTTCCTATAAACCAAGATGGCAGCCCACATTTTGATAAATTTGCAGTTTCGAGGACCTGTAATCGACTAAAAATGTGCATTAAAACAAAATAAATCAATTGTTAAATTTTTTAAAAAAAAGGAATAAATTCCGATAAATTTCATTAAGAAACTTTATTTTCATTTTTTTTTTACTTATACCATGGGAAATGATGAGACGCTCTTAACATTGTCCAACTTGGGTTTAATTCATTGGGTTTTTTTTGTCAGCAGTTCTTTTGGTAAATTGTTATAATAATAAAAATTTGGGGCCTTCATGCCACAGAACATGGTGCAGCGGACTATTTCCAAAGGTATGGGATCCTCTCCTCCTGAAAAGTGTACATTAATTGTCATGATATGATTGCACCCCACTGACATGAATAAAGTGTAAATCTTGTATTTGTAGATTTTTTTTCATTTTTCTGTAAATATTTAATTAATTTTTTCACAATAATTTATTCTTATAAAAATAATAGAAATAAAATGTAAATATTAAATATGTTTTCTAGCAAGCATTTTTTGGGAGTCTCCAAAACTGTAGATTTATCAAAAATATGAGGTGCCATCTTGGTTTACTGGAAAACTCACAAGTACTAATTTTATTTATAACATATTTTTAATGCTATGATAAAAACTTATTTAGGCTGATAAATAAAAAATAGGGAAGTTATAGTAAATTTAATCATTGAGCTCATTTAGCTCACTCAGGTTAATTTGGGGGATTTTATTCTCCAACTATAATAATGGTTAAATATATTTGTTGGATATCTGAAAAAGAAAGAAAAATTTTTTCTTAGAGGTTCAGTTATAAAATAAAATTATAATATCACCATAAGAAATTATATTGAAGATGTTTGTCTAGAACAAATATTTCATGGTTATAATAAAAATCATATAATTAAAAATTTCATGGTGTCATTGTAAATTAATTATTCTGAAGAAAATAAATATTTACATAATATTGCTGTCTCCTTAAGTTTTTCATTTCATCCAGACCTCCTCTATGTTCACTTTTATTATTTTTGATTTATTTAGCATTAAACTTATGTTGTTGTTTTTTTTTAAAAAAACTTGTTAAAATGTAAAAGCAAACTAAAAGTATAATTGCATAAGATTAAATATTATATTTATTATCATGTGCACATATTTAAATTTATCAAACTGATTATGAGATAAGTCTAACCCCATTATTTACAATAACCTGGATGTATAATTTTCCAAAATAATCAGTATTTGCCTCTGAGATAATATACATAAAATGTTGAATTCAGCAATAAAAATTGAAATCTGGTATGAATTGAAGGATTAAACGATATGTACCTTTAGATAGTTGAGTTTACAAATATGTTTGCCAATTATATTCCCGAAGACCAAGAATACGAGAAAGTTAAAATGAATTGCAACTATCTCTTAAATTCGCATGAATGCTAAAAATGTGAAAGTTCAAAATGGTTTAACTATTAGCCAGACAAGTATAATCTTTTGCTCATTAGTCTTGTTTATTAAAAATTAGTCATTCAGTCACTCAAAAATATGTCACTTTTTGTTTATTCTCATCAAGATAATAATATAAATCCTCTCTATAGATTGTCAGTTTATTACTTTTTTAATGCTGGAAATACATCAGAAAATAATGACCAAATGAAAGAATAGTATGGAAGAATGTATAGTTAAGGCTTTCTTTCAAAGTTGTTATAATTGAGAATCGTACAATACTTAACAAGTTCTAAGCTAATTAAGAGTCAAGGATTATAGTATCAAAAACAGGTTTTTCATTTTTTTCAAATAAAGAAAAATTTTAAAATAACATTAAATTTGGGAATACATTTTTAAACCCTTAATATTTTATTTCTTAATATATTTATTACTTTGTGGGTATTTTTTAGTGGGGGGGGGATAAATTTCTTTTTTCTTTTTATATTTTTTTTAAAAAAATTAATTTTGGGTTGAGTAAAAATTTGAATGATAAGGAAGATAAAAACAAACAAAAAAAAAAAGAAAGGGTCTTTTTTAAAACCCAATACAAAACCTTTTTTTATAAAATTTTACCCCCAAAAAAAAAAAAAATTAAAAGAAAAAAAGGGACCCCCAGAAAAATCCAAAGATGAAAAACCTCTATACGTCACAAGAAAGTGGCTTGTTGGAAGGGCATTGAGATTTAGCTTTAGAAGAAAGTCCAAATATTTTGGCTCTAGATTACATCTTTTATATTTCTTTATAATGGCAAAGTTTGTACAGGTGAGAATGCTACGATCTGGGATAATTGTTGAAAAAAAAAAAGAAGTTTCGTTGGTTTAACTTGAGTTAAACCAACGAAACTGTCTATGATTATTCTTCATTTTCAAAATTAATAATAATAATAATCAGAAAATAATAATCATTTTTATTCCTTTCCAATTTTAAAATTAATAATGTAATTGCCTTTTTTAAATAAGAGAATTGGATATCATTAATCAAAAAATTAAGTTAAATGTGATGTGATGTAATTGAAATTCTGTATTCTAGATATATCTATATCAGTGTTTGATCATCTGTCATCTTAATTTGAAATTATGTTTCTGTTAATAAAATTCATCATCTAGCTTATAGCGTAATTCTGATTTTTTTATATTTTAGTAGTTTTCTATCCAGAACTAAGTTTCTGGATGTATGTTCTTTTTATATATTAGCGTTTCAATTATCACACTGCTCATCTTCCATCAGTATGATATTTTTATCTATTGAATGCTTTTATTTATTTTCATACCATTATTATTATTCTTTTTTTTTTTTTAAATATACTTTAACTTAAGTTTAACAATGTTACTTATGTCTATTTTAATTTGGGTGACTTTTAACTGAATAAATAGATTGAATTATTGTTCCTAAATATCAGCATAAAGATTATTACTTACTGGTTCTTGATGTTGACGTGTTTATGATCTGACTTGGACAAAATCTTTAGACAAATTAACTTCTTTTTTATCATCTACATTCAATAAAAAGTGTCTGTTTGCAAAAAGAAATATTAAATATTAATTTCATTAACCGTAAATATATAAATTAATTATTTTTTTAAAAAATATTATTTAAACATTATTACTTACAATGTTGAATAAAATAAAAAGTATGTTATCTCTTGACATTTAACTGAATTTTATTAATTTTAACAATTCAGGAAAATACTATCGCCTATTAAATATTTATTGCTGAGAATAGATATTTTTTTGATGTATTAATGTTAAAAGATATCTCAGATATTAGCTATAATTTATTCTGTTTGAAAGTGATTAAAATATTCCGCAAATGATCTGTAAAACACAACCTTATTCTACAAATCATTAAGGCTCTTAATCAAAAGTTATATCGAAATAATGATTTTATTTGCTGAGCCATATTGTTGAATCATTAGTCAATCTTTTCTTCTTCTTTTTTTTTAATATTAAAAATATTATTCAAATTAATGAATAATACAAAGGGTGCTTTCACAAAGGCTTTATTATTTTATGATGGAGCTCTAAATTTGAAATGCTAGAATAAATTAAATTGTTACTAGCAATAGCAGACTACTATCAACAATCAAATGTTATCACTTGACTAATTACTTCAATCTACTTTTGAACCGTGAACTCAACAAACATACTTTTGAATGTATCTAATTAATCCTTAAAAACCCAAAAAGAATTAATTGAATAAAAAATGTGTTAAAGATGATATTTTTTTAAAAAAATTATTACCCAATCTAAGTAAGTATTTTTATTTGCAATACCTTATGAAATGCTTAGAAGATTTTCTAAAAAAGTCACTAATTATAAGACGATACCCTATGAAATGCTTAGAAGATTTTCTAAAAAAGTCACTAATTATAAGACGAATGATTCAAATATAATGTGCATTTTATATTAAATGAAAGCTATTTTATAAAAAAAAAAAAGATTTAATTGTTCAGAGTCCATAAGTTCAGTACCTGAGAATAACTGCAATCCATAGGTCTTGTATGAATTATGAAATGAAAGTTAAATGTTATTATAGATAGTTCCCCTCCCCCTATTAATTTTTAATTAATTATTAATGTTCTTATCTTTGAAAAATTATATATTTATATTGAAACGGGCCTACAGTTTTTACCTCTCTTTTTAAATATATACAATTCTTTATAAAAATGTATGAGGATTTAAACCATGGAGTTAATTGGTGTTAGGAATAATACCAGACTTTTTAAAGTTAATATCATAATTAATGATGGTCACACTGAGTATTCGGTCATATTTCCTAAACATCATTTCTATCAAACATAATTAAATATAGAAAAGGTTTATGCCTTTCTACTGTAGATGTTATTTATTATTCTAGACCCATCTACCATATTGCAGATTAATGCATCATCTCTAAAAAGAAAAGCATCTTTAGGTTGGGTTCAAATCCTCCCCAGCATCTTAGATTTACCCATTACTAGCTCAAAAAAAAAACATTTTTTATCACTGCGTATTCAGAATACAAGTTGAATAGTATTCATCAAAATATCACAGCAGTTATCAAATTATATGGTAACATTAAGAAAATTAGCATTGATAGCAAGCAGCCTTATCCAACTTTTTTTTTTTTTATCAACATGTAAACCTTTTTTTAGCTATAGCCAGTTTTAACCATAACTTGTAGTTAAATATAGAAATTCCTGATATGAAACTTTGAGATACTTGCATATACCCATTTCATAGGGAAAATTCTATAGTTTAAAATAGCAACTGTTAAAGCCTTTGTTATAAAAAAAATGTGTTGATTTTTTTTTTTTACTATTCTACAACTTTTCAGTTGTTTAATGTGATATTTCTAGTTAGATTGCATATCTAGGTAGTTCACTTTCGATATAAGTTTATATTGAATAATTTTATTATATTAGATAGGTTGTACCAATTCTTACTCATGCATCTGAGACATGGACCTTTAACAGAAGAACAATACAAGACTTCAGACTATTTGAAGTATAGAAATATTTATGTCAGTATAACAAAAACGTATCAAAGATGAAATATTTGGGTGGAAGAACAAACATGTGTCTTTGTGAAAGAATTAAGTATGGAAGTGGAGCTGGGCTTGTTATATTGTTAGGAGAGATAATAATAGATGGATATTTGAGATCTTAAAATGAATCGAGAGAGTTTGTAAAAATCATGTGAAATAAAAGTTTGTTGCTGTAGAAAAGCAGCTTTGGATTGAAGAAAATGATAAAAATTGAAGAGACCTTTATCCTGCAATTGACTGATAATGGTTGAAAATGATGCTAATAATGATTTGTATATAAATAATAGAGTATGATAGATTGCGTACTTTTTAAAGACTTGTTTTGATATAGAGATATTAATTTATTTTTTCCAATTAGTAGACTGTTCATTGGTTTCCAAATAAACTGGAACAAAATTATTTAGCTCTTTTATTGATTTTTTAAATTTTCTACCAAATTTTTTAGGCATCATCATTTTTTCTTGTTTTTTTTATTATTGATCTTGCAGATAATATTATTTTTTTGTTATTAATATCAAAAGTGGTACAACTCTTGCATCTGTTTCTTTTATCTTTGGTTCTCTAAATGCTTAAGTTCTTCTTGTCACAAATTTCTTGATAAAATTGCATGATTTTTTAAAGTGTATTTTTATTTTGGTTTTTTTTTAATGAAATTTTTTATTCATCTCGCTCAAAATTATAATTTTTTTTTGGCAATTATCATTATTTCTTTTGATGTCATAATTATTTTATTTTTTTTATATTTTTCTCAGATTTATTTTCATCCACAGTTCTACTGATTTATCACATCAATTTCTGATATTTTGTAGATTGTTTTGATAATTTGTTGTTTATTTTAATCTTCAACTAAACACTAATAATGTATGATCTGCTCTTGGTCATGTTTTCATTATTAAACTAAATTTTCTTATAGACTATCAAGAATGCAATCTATTTGATTCTGTGAATTCTTTCCAATGATGTTCATTTATACTCATCTCTTGCTTGAAAAAAGTATTAACATTATTGAGTACATTTTAATAATTTTTCTTGTGTTTTAAGACCTATAGAGGTCCCTACCTTCGTATTTTTCAGACGCTTATTTCTAAGGTTACAGCCTTAGTAAATTATTACTTAAGTAATTACTGTAACAGTTCAGTGATTATAGTAACTTGTTTACAACAGTTTCCTGTAATTGTTTTTGACCCTTTATATATTTCTTTTTATGTTACCTTGGACTATGCCATTTTAGATCAAAAATGGGTGTAGCCTTTTTTAATGCAAGATTATTTAAGGACTTTGTTACTATGATTGTCATATATTTTTTATTTCGTATTGAATACATAAATAAATAAATCAATTGTATAATAGAAAATCTTAATAATTGAAATTTATCATGCCAAAAATTTAGAAGTCAAATGTTATAGTTATTTCATATTTAATTGGAAATGAATTTAATGGCAGTTGAGGCAGGTTTAAGAAAATAACTGAAAGTACTTCTGCAAATTATTACTGTTAAATTTATTATTTTTATTATGATTAACTGGAAATATATATATATATGTTAAAAGCTGAGAAATATAAAATCAATAAAGGTTTAGATTTATTATTAGAGGATAAAATATTTATGTGCAAATTGCACAGTGGAATTAATTCTAATTACTTTTCTAAGTAAATTTGTTCTTGTTATAACAGCTATGATCATCTTTTTTCTATATATTATAATAATAAAAGGGGGAGGAATGAAAAAGAACAGATAAGAACAGGTGATCCATCCATCGATTAGTAATTTAATATATTACACATGGGCAACATAAATATAAAGAAAAGACATACATAAACTAGAGCTTGATTAACTAAGTCACAATCATTTATATTTATCCAGACTTACAAATATTTCCAATCCGTGATCAGGATATCAATCTAATGTATACTCTCAGATTTCCTTTACCTGTTATACTGGCCCATGATAACCAATCCATCGGAAATATAGACTCTAAGGTAGGATTCTAATCGCTATATTATCTCACGATGAATTGCAGAACACCTAACAATAATGTTTGCTACTTACGAGTTTTATCAATTCCAAAGCTTTATGTGATGATCACAAAATAAGTGTAGTAATACATTTTTACATAAATATGAATAATATAAAAAATAGACTTGAATGTCAACAATAAATAATTATCTGTCTAGATAACTGTTAGAGTTATAACTCACAATCTGTCTACTATGTTATTCCATAGAAACTTACCCTTAGATTTCCTTAATATTACCTACTATTTTTAAAAAAATAACAAATACAATAATTAATTGTTTCAGATAATTTTGTGCAGATTAGAAAGGTCTCATGGCCCCAGATTCGCACCACAAATTTACTCTAATCAGTCACAAAAGAGGACACATTAAATTGTGTTTTCCAATCATTCCTTATTATGTGTGATGTATGATTTGTGAACATTTTCATTCATGAAATTTACTTTACTATTGGAACAATATCGATGTTTTCTTGATTTTTTGATAAGTACACCTTTTTCAACTTGCATTAAATATGCATTGATAAAATTTGATATTTATTTTTGCTTTTTGTATTAATTAATGCAGACAATATTATTGATGCAAAACAATACAACAATATTCCATTTTTGATTATTTACTTGAGCATGTATTTACCAACAAAATTTATGTTTGTGGATTTTTGTTTTTTAATTTAAATTTGCCTTAGTATTCTAGAATTCTGTTGTTTTTTTTTTTTCAGAGAAAATATTTGACAAATATAAGTTACCAAAAATTATTTTTTTATTACTTGATTTATGATTACAATGAATAATAACCAAAGTTAGCAAAAAGTTACCTCCTCCCTCCTTTTTTTTTTTATTGTATTCAGTTCTTTTATCCTGGCACCCCACCCTCCCCCCAACAATTTTCATTTTTTGGGGCCATCATATTCTGTAAATAATGCATCAAGTATAACTGCATCATTGTATTCCAGATTTTAAATTGTTTTCCATTTTATTAACAGTTGGACATTTTTAGAACAGTATCTGAGAGTATGTTTTAAATTTCAATTATCTTTCCAATTCCTTAGGGATTTAGTTAATGAAGGAGAAGGAGCCTTCTCCATTTTTCATTGTTGCCTCTTACCTACTCATTGTTTCTATCAGTATTCCAGTATGTAAAATAATTTAAAATTTTACTTTCTAAAGAAGCAAAAAAATTTTGTTAAATTTTCAATTTTTTTTTCTTATTGTTCTATAGGTTCACTTTATTTTTTGGGTATGAATTTAGTTTGCATTCATGGCCATTTTGAAATTTAAAGACCAGCCAAAATCCTTTTCACCCATCCAAACAATAAATGACATAAATATTAAATAAAAGTATTTTAAATATTTTAGAAATTATAAGCTAATAAATGACATAAATATTGAATAAAAGTATTTTAGAAATTATAAGCTCGTAAAAATAATATGCTTTATTTCATATGGGCATATAATATAATCTTTAAGTATTTGGAAATTATATGCTTGATTTGATCAGACTTCTGCATATTTTGGATGATACTTCATATCGCTAAACCATTCTTCCCCCTCGTATTTCAAATATTTTATGAACATAAATTAAAAAAAAAAAACCTTAATAAAATTTAAAGTACTTTTATTCTATATTTATGTCATTTATCAGTTGGATGTGTCAGCGATGGGTTTTAGATTTCAAAATGGCTGTGAGCGCAAACTAAATCAGGACCGTTTTTTTTTTTCTAATATTAATTGTTATAGAGAATAATAAATATTTTTATAATATTTTATAAACATTTTATTTATTTTAAACCAACAATAATTGATTAACTTGTTTTATTATTATTATTTTGTGTAATGACTATTATTTATAGTAGCATTTTTTTATTATTATAAATGAATGTATGAAAATGAAATTGTTAGTGTTTATGCACATGACTACATTGGCTTGATATAACATATACATCCATCCATTCAACAATCATTCTGAACATTTACAGTTGAGTCCAAAGTTACACCTTTATTATTTGAGCCAATGTGACCTTACATTTACATTTGAACTGAGTTTTGCTGAGTTGATTTCATTCAAGAGATTAATGATCTTGCAGGAAATTTGTTTTGTGTTATTTATTTTTTGATAATTATTTATTTCCATTAATCTATTAGATTGAAACTGTCAGTCTCTTTACAGTGGGATTATTTTATCCACATTTGATTCCAATGCTTATTATAGATAATGTTGATTCATAAATAATAAGTACTATATTTATATAATAAAAACAGTATGTCCATATATCTATAAAAAAAAAAAATTTTGAAATTGCATATATTTATTAAGACATCAAAAATAATTAATAAAAAATATATTATAGTTATAATATTGTCAATTTTTAATGTATATATATGTAAATGTATTTATTTAATGATGATGTAAATATTTTAATCATTATATATGAAAATTAAGATGTAAACAAAAATATTTAGCAAAAAAATAAATAAATTGTACAATGGACAAAAAGCATATTATTTATAACTAATGAAACTGAAATTTTGAAAAACAATATTGTTGTTCTTAATAAAAGAAAATTTACTCAAATTAATAGTAATAACTGAAACACAGGCTTGTTATATACCTGTGGCTATATATATGTAATATAGGGTATATGAGCACAGACTTTCACACCACCCACCTCTCTCCACTCTATCTAATAACAATGATACACCTAAACACATATATGCTGAAAAGATAAATAATCACCAATATACGTATTTCATGCTAAACCAGCAATCATCAGTTGGTCCAGACTATCATCTTTACACACATATATAGTATAAGTGCTCAGATATATATTAAGATAGACTATCCTCATAGTTTAATGGACAGGCTTCAATCCACTCCTCACTCCAACTCTTCAACCGTCCATCCAATTGAAAATCTGATGATGGAATGCTCAAAGGCCACCCTGAGGCCGAGATTATTGTCACACCCATGTTGACCTAAGGTCAATCTGAACCCCACATGTAGTGAAATGCATTGGAAAAAAAAAAAAAATCAAATTAGTAACCTTTTTCTTGTTTATTTTTGCAAGTGAAAATTAATTTTGATAAAATGAGTAACATTTAGTATTTTAATGGTATTAATTTTATTTGTAATTTTAACCACACTTTTCTTGCAGATAGAAGGCAATTGTTTGTAATGAATATGAAGTTTTATGATCTATTGCAACAATTCATAACAGTTGCAATTTAAAGTTTAAAATTTGTAATCATTTAGTCCTTGTCTTTATGTTTACTTATATTTGTGTACAATATAGTATAATATTAATATTCAGGTATTGATTAAATATAAAAATAAACAATTTTTTTTTTAAAACCACTCAAAGTTGAACAATGAGCTCCTTCCTTTTTTTAAATAAAAAGTTCCACTTACATATATAATGTTTTATTCTTGCATTTTTCTCATGATTTCTACTTGTAGTTTTTCTGTACTGATTACTGTATTTTTTATTTTTTTATTTATAATAAATGTATACATTGCTTTGAAAAGTTTTCATTTTTAACCATTATCAGTGAAGGTCTCTGGTTTTAATTCAGTTTCTTTGATCAATATAGCTTCTGCACATCACTCCAGCAAACATTCTTATCTCATTTATCCATCTCATGTGTCTTTTTTTTAGGCCTTTTACAATGTTTTGAGATTGTATTTAACTTCAATAGTCTGTTTATTTTCATCTTTGTTAGCAGTATGTTCAGCCCAGTTTCGTTCAATTTCATAATTTTTGTGGTGATTTCAGTAATACCTGTTTATACACTTACTTGTATATTTTACCTTAAAAACCTCCATATAACTTCCAATATGCATCACTTCATGTTTCACTGTATGGTTTGAAATTCAGCATTTTTTTCTTGTTAAGCTTACATGTCTTAGATCCTTAGGTTGAAGTTCAGCATTTTTTTTTTTTGTTAAACTTACAAGTTTTAGATTCTTATATAAAAATAATAAAATATATATCTTAAAAATCTTTTTAAACATAAGGTCTTATTTCCATTGATTATTAAATTATTTCTGCCAAAAGCACACCATCCAAATTTTAATTCTTTGATTAATAATATTTGTAGATACTGACTTTTAATTCATTACTATTGATCTTTTTTTGCCTAGTCTTCATCTGATAATTATTGGTACATTTTCTAAAGCTCTGATGCATTATTTATAAAAAAAGTTAAATTGTCTAAAAAATTTATATGACTTAAATAAAATCTATGCTTTCCATTTTAGTCACAAAATACTTAATATAAAACTATGGTAAAAAGTTTTAAAGATGTGGAATTCTCCTGTTATACCCTATTATCAATGCTAATTTTTTTAATGTTGCCATATAATTTAATAATTGCTGTGTTATTTTGATGAATACTTTTTAAAATTGAATTCTAACTTGATTTTCCAAAGCTTTAATTATAATGGAAGTTTTTATAAAGGTAAATGCCTTTTTTGTAATTTACAAACCCAAATTATAGCAATGACTGATATTCATTAATCCTTTGTTATGATTTCTTTTAGCACTTGTATATGATATTTTGTATTAAAATTACTTTCTTCTCCCTTTAGTTGTTTTGAGTTGAGATCCTCTCGAGATTAATTAATTGTAATGATCTTAATAAAAATCTTATTTAAATCTAAAAGAACGCTGATATATGCAATTTCTAATACCCTCTTTTTCTCCTTTCTTAAATATCAATATCTCTTCTGCATTTTTCCAATCATTTGGAAATCGAATGGTCCGCTTATACATGTTTAATTTAATTTAAAATTATTTTAATTAATTCAGGCACCATATGACATTAAACATCAGGAAATATATGGGCGCATATTCTTATTACATATTTTAATAAGTTTCAAAAAATATTTTCTTTAGTATGCGATAATGATGACCACTATACGACTACTATTTGCAATACCTGACCAAATCACATAGAACATAAGCTACTCCCAATGAAATGAATATGGAATTGATATATAGACCAGAAGTTATTCCATTTAAAGAAGTAATACAATATTATAAACAAATAACAAAACAATAGTTTATTTATAAAATATCATACTTGCCAGACTAGATATAATGGCTTTTTTTTTTTTTACCTGAAACATGCTTACATTACAAACTATATCATAAGAATTTATTTGAGTACCTTTATGATTATAATTTAATTGTAATGATTGCTTTAATAAACCATTTCTCCACTATCTTCTAATTTTTAGTTCACCTAGGCTGAAAGATAAATATGAAATAATCGTAGTTATTTGTAAAGTATTCAAAGTTTATTTTGATTAATTTTAAAACATTAATCTTTCAATTACATATTATAATAGTAATCGGATTATATGATCCATCACACTTGTGATAGAGTAAATGCCTGATCCTTAGAAATACCATACATTTATTCATATCATTAGCTTCATAGCATAGTCTAATATGGTATTATAATCACTATATTTTCCTTACAAGGGTAGTTATAGGGAGTGACCCCTTTAAGTCTGAATCCTGATTTAATAACAACTTAATTATTAAGATAGTTCTTTTGGATTTGATCTCAAATTTAATAATAATTCAGTCTAATTGTGTGAGGTGGTTGGTTCCTCTACATTCAACCTCAATTTTGCAAACCAAAACCATGAATTAATTCACCACCTAGATATAGTACATTTTCTATTTATAAGTTCTACATACATAAAATCTTATTTATGGTAATCAAAATGAGGGTTAATGTATATAGAAATGAATTTGATTGAATTTCAAAATAAACCTCCAGTTTAACTTAAAACTAATATTTATTCTACTACTCATTATTTCTAACATTTGGACATTTCACATTAAATATTTTACATGCATGCATCTTTTGTGTGGTTAAAATGAATATTGCTTTGTTGGTTGTTTTAATTAACTTTACATATTTGCTGACATTTTTTACATGAAAAGAAAACTTTGTTTTTTTTTAAAATGAAATAAAATTTTAGCCAATCATATATATAAAAGAAGCAAATTTTGTTGCTTGCAGCTTAAGTGTTTATGGCTAATTAGCAGCAATTGCTGACTTTTTTTAAAAATAAAACATTTGCTTCTTCCTTTGATCAGTCAATTAAATAATATATAAACATCTTATACATAATAAAATATAGTTCTTTAAAATTAAATGTTTATAAAATAAAACTTAAAATGATTAATATGTTAGAGTAACAGTCTAATTGATAAACAGTTTTTTTAAAGTTATGTAGCATAAAGTTTTGTAAATTGGGATTCTCTACAGTTTGTTGTGAGGATTTTATGCAATATTTATACATCGATAGCATGCATTAATTAATTTCATTTATAATCATGTTTCTCTGTTTAGAAGTTAATATAGTGTTCTTTATCTATCTCCTGCTTCATTTTGATAGAGATTCCTTCAAAATAGCTTGGTCAGATTCATCACAGATCCAGATTAATTTTCAGGCAGCTGGCAAATTTTTCTTTTTTTCTATTCTGTCATACTAATGGTAGTCCAATGCAGCTTGAATATTACAAGAATCCAGAATGATTAATTTCAAGAAAAATTGACTGATATATTTTGTTTTTAACACTTTTGATAATCTCTATTTACAACATCTTTATGACCTCATTTTATTTTAATTATATAAATTTTCAAAATACTGTAAATATTAAATTGTTTGAATTTTTCCCTTGTTTTTGAACCTCATATCTTAGAACAGGCTTAATCTAATTATTTAAACCCAAAATGAAGATTATTTAAACTTTTAAAATCTTATTCCTGACAACATAATTTTAAACATACATTTTTTAAATCTTTGATAAGAAAAACAATTTTAAACTAATTTATATAATTTATTAGTCTCTCTTAAATTTAAACACTTTTATAATAAAACCTTATATTATTTTTAATAATTTATTCCAAAATTTGAACATTATCTAGTATTATTACTTTATTTTAAGATATTTTATTTTATACAATTTTTTAAAGACTTTTGTACTACTTTGTTTATTAGTTATCTTCACAACTGAAAATCAGCTTATTACCATGTAGAAGATCACTTAGCTGACAGTAAAATAATAAGACATTATTCAAACCCAAATAATAATAGTAACTGATATTCATAGTTCTTGTTAAAATTTCTTTTAATACTTGTATAAGATTTACTCTATAAAATCACTTTTAAATTCAACTTCTTTTGGTTGTTTTGAGTTGAGATTCTCTCTAGACTAGTTAGTTGTAATGATCTTAGGAAAAATCTTATTTAAAACTAAAAGAAGGCTGATAAATCTGCACTTTGTAATACTCCTTTTCTCTTTCTTAAATATCAATATTAGTACTACATTTTCCCAATCATTTAGTACATTTTTATAAATTTAGAAATTTGGGATGCAGCTTTTCCAACAGTTTCTTAATCCACTTTTTTAAAGATAATAGTAATTTCATCATTTTCTGGAGTTTTTTCATTGATTATAATGCAATCTCATTTCTTCATTGCAGTTTAATGTGGTGGTAGAGTGCCAGACCGGAATATGGGGCCCTAGGAATCTATTACTCTGATTTCTGGCACTTCTGGTACTCAAACTTTTTGTGAACAATCAAACAATAAAGCTATACAAATATTTATTTCATTTAAAATATTTAGCATTTCAAAATATATAATTGTAAGGGCTACTTTGTTTACTTTTATTACTAATTGTTTTATATTGAAATCTTTCCATACTTCTCATGATGTCACTCTTTTTTTAAAAAAGAAATAATGTCATTTTTTCTTATTGCTGATGTAATTTTCCTTTCAATCCAAACATAGCTTATATTTTTGACCATTTTTCTAATTATATTTTAGTAAAAGGCAAATCCATAGAAGATGCATATAAATTGTTAAATGGATCAACTTTATGTTAAAAATTACTGAAACATTTGTCTAATTTTGAAAACCATGGTTTGATTGGAAGAATTAAAAATAATTTTATTGTCTGAAAAAAAATCATTATTCTATTGCCTTTGAATAGTGTTGATAAACATAATGCAATTTTAAACTTCAGAACCAATAATGAAAACAATCAGAAAATTATAGTAAATTCAGAAAAGTATAATAAATATTTTAAAATTTTATACAAATTTTTTCTGCTGATAAATCATTTCTGCGATAATTTGTTGGACTATTTATCGTCTAGAAAATTTTAAAATTTATTTAAATTTTTTAAATATAAAGTAGATAACACAGATTTTTGTGCTATTACTAACAGTTGTTTGTATTTGAAAAGTTTAAATAAATCTTAAAATTTTCTAGACATTCAACCTTTAATGATAGATGATTGAAATACTCCAACATATCACATCTAATATACCATTATCACAAATCTTCAGGAAAATAACTTGTTTCTGTTTGTAAGATTAAAAGCAAATCTGAGTTTGCTTAAAATTAGAAATTAGTCTTATTGACAATATTATTGCATAGAATCATAATACCATATCTCTTTTGTAAAATAGGCTGGTTATATGAATTATCATCAATTAGGTTTATTTGTTTTTCTTTTAGACTAAAATTATTTTAAAACATTATATACCAAATAGAAGATAATTTATATCCTAAATTATTATGTAAATGTGAAAGCTTGTTTGTTATTTTATAACTCAACAAATATTGCACCAATCTTGATGAATTTTGCATGAATTTCTTTCTTTCTTTTTTTGGAGAATTACATAGACTGAGAATTTTTGTATTATCGTACTTAATTGCTTTAAAAACTTTGGTAATTTGCAATATGCATTGAAATCATACCATTTTCGAATGACTTCATAAAAATGCAAATAGAGGCCACACTGATTAAAAGATTATCAACCTTGGAAATTTTTTTAAATGGGTACAAACTATATTGTGAACTAGAATTTAAAATACACATATTATAGAAATGGAGAGAATTATTGTTTTTGGTAAAGCAAGGAAAAATTTCATTTCATAAATATATTTGAAATTAATTTAATCTCGTTTATAACAAGTATTTAATTTCTCGTAAGTGGAACGTGAACAAAATTTGACTTAAAATTTTATAGCCATTTTTAAAAATTAGTTTATCACATGAGAAATGTATTTAAACTAAAATCCTCATACTTAACATCGCAGATTTAATATTATGTACGATGCTAGTGAGGAAGGTTTATTATCTTCTAAATAGAATTAAACTAAAATCCAATAATATAATGGATCATAAAGAGTTATTTTTTGCAATACATAAATGCACAAGCCACAGAAAGAGCTTACATGTTATGCCATATTTTTTATTCTAAAAGATTGCTCTTAAATATTAATTTATTGTTTACTAATAACAAATATATATAAATATGGATCATGTCCATATGAAATAAATAGTAAATATTTATTCATATCAGAAAATAAAATATTTAGTCAAGGAAATGAATTACTGGGTAATCTTTGTATTTTATAATGCTTTTAGTGCATAGTATTCACATCATAAATTACATTTTAATCTGTTCATTTTAAGTATTGCAAAATTTTACATATTAGAATAAATAATTACTTATTCGTTTATAAATATTTATTTCTTTTTAAATTAATTTTTTATGTCTTTATAAATAATCTATTTACAAATAAATTAGAATGGAATTAATGAATTTTCTCATATTTTTGCTTCTGTTTGAAATCTTTCTCAGATATTGCATGTAACATAACTTGTATGGCTTTTATTTACTCATTTACAAATATAATTTATTCTATCTCAAATAATTTTTTTATATATGAATAAACTGAAAATTGAGATTAAATAAATTTAACTTGCAAAAAGATTTAAATTTTTTTTCAAAGTTGGACTTTGTACAAATAAATAATTTTTCTTAAGACATTCAGCTATCAAATACATATGTAATCATAAGTTTTAATATAATAAATATGTATTATAAGTTGTTTCGTAGATGATTTGTATGGATCTCATGGAATATTCCAATAATTTTTGGCAGTGTGATTGTACTGATTGTATGTATTATTATTTTTATGAAGATAAAATAAAGATTTTAATAGTTTATATTTAAAAAAATAATTACAATTCAGTTCATAAAATTATTTGATAATGTAGAATAAGAAAATAGGATGTTATAGATTAAAAGCATCACATTAGGATTATTATTAAAAAATAAAAGGAAATAACATCTTTTATAATGAACAGTTTGCAAAAAGTAACAAAGCTGAAAAGGAGACAATGGATTGTGGGGGGGGGGATTTTTTTTCTTTTCTAAACTGTATCCTCAATATAAACAAGATTTATACAAATTCACACGTGCATAAACAATTCCTGTCTTTTACAAAAATGTAAAATATTTATAAATTTGATATCCTAAATTACAAGGATCTCTTTTATGGTGTGTGTGAGTCTCATGCTGTGTGAATATCTTTTGCTTTATTTTCATTTGATAAAAAATAATAGACTTATGTAAAATTCTAACTATACAAAAGTTGTGGGAGATGTCACAAATAGCCAACCGCTTGCATATTTAAACTGAAGGAATTATAGCTGATTTTTGTAGATGACTGCCTAAAAGAATATGTTTAATGTATATCAAAAGTGTTTGAAAGTATTTCTATAAAGTAAAAATTAATTGAGGTTTAAAATACTGTGCTTTTAATTGTAAAACGAATTGTAAACAATTAAAAAAAATTTGAAACAATAAATAAAATATTCTTTTTTTTTTTCTATTAACGTCAATCTCTGTTTCTAAAGCTTGCCAAAATTTAGTGCATCCGAAATATTATGTGTATCTAGCTCAATATTAAAAATAATTCACAGACTTTTATCTTAAAAACAAAAGTCAAAAAACGAAAAAAAAGGATTATTTTTAAAATATTAGTTTAGAAATAATATTTTATAATGCTTTTTTTTTTTTTTAGAAACTTATTGTATTGTTGATATATTATTACTTTACAAGTTTTCTTAAGGTTCAAAGGGAATTTTAATAAATGTGTGTTAGCTTGATTACTTTTTGAGAATAATTTGTAATTGGATTTTATGCCTTGTTTTTATAGCATTTTGAATGAAAGCTTTTTAAAATTAATAATCTAGAAGTATTTATTGAATACAAAGTATGAAGAACTCTTCGTATTTTCAAGTCATTATAACTATTTGAAAGACATTTTGAACTGTCTTTTGATTTTAGTAATATTTTGTTAAATACTATTTTACATTTTATACATGTTTAATTATTGTACTTAAATTTTGTTATAAAAATTTATTAATTGTTATATTTTACTGTTATACGTTTAGTAAATAAGATTAACTACAGCTTATACATAAATTTTCTTTCATAATTTTGATTCCAAAGAAAAAAATTATAGAAATATTGACAAGCCTCTTTTTTTAATACCAGTAGATGGTGATTAGTACACAATAGGTCACTGAAATGGAAAAAGCACAATTTAGTGAGTGATTTATTGAAATAAAATCTGAGAAATGGGTATAATAAATGTTTAGAATCCTTTGTGACAGAGCATTAATTAAAATAATTATCACAGCCATTCTATATGTGATTGTTTACTTTAAACATTTGTAAATTTTTCCCACCTGATAAATATAATTTTTTATAGTTTTATTTTTTATGATCAGAAGTTGTGATGATAGTTTATGTATTTTTTTCCTTATTACTATTTCATGAAAGATTTAATATACTGCTATTTTTTCATTTAAAATAAATTAGTATTATGTTTTGTATTTTTTTCAACATTTAACTTGAAATTGTTTTAAAAATTATTTATTTGGAGAATTTAGTTATTTTGTAACATCTCTTGTAATTATATCTTTTTTTTTTTTTTTTAAATTTAGTATTTAATTTATTTGATTATTTAAAGCAGTTAATTATGCAATATCTAATTGACGTGCAATTTTCTTTTTTCTGAAAATATATATATATAATATTTTGGTTTGTTTAAAGCAATTGTAATTGACTAATATTTTAAATATTAAAGTTCAATGTCATTGCCATTTTTAACCAACCATTATGTGCAGAATGAATGTTTCTCTAAATTTATTTTAGTTTCTTCATTCCATAGCTTATCTATATCATTCCAGAAAAATTCCTTATCCTTCCATCTGCATGAATTCTTTGTACACTTTTAACACTTCTTAGGATCCAGAACTCAATTCTCATTCTTACAATGATATAATCAGCCCATTGTTATTTCAGGATCTTGATTCTTTCAATGATATCTGTGATATTTGTTTGTTTTCATGTCCACATATTATATTTACTTTGATTCCTCCATGTAAATACTAATGTAAATATGTTCATAATTGTTTGTGTACTCTTCTGTTTAGTATTCAAATCTCAGATCCATGATAAAACATATATTAAGAATTTTTCCGTCAAACACATAGGCACTTTTTTTTTCTCTATGAAATGCCATACAAATGTAATCTTATTATTAATTGTAATTGTTATGTTTCTATCTGTACTAAAAACTGACCAAGATTTTTTAGTTCTTCCAACTCACTGTTATCATTTTTTATGTTTTCCATAAATTTTTAAAAAGTCATTAAAAATTATTCCATCTAAATTTTAGCATTAACTTCTGTTCTACTTTCTTCCTTTCATTTGTCAACTCCTATAACATTATCTGCAAAATCTTTATGACTAAAATAATTTTGTATTTATATATCGGACTATTTCCATCATTTATTAAAGTCCTGGTTCAATTCCCATGCTAATACTGCCACTGGTTAGGCCAGAATGAAGAAGAGAGAGTAATACCTCTCGAAACATTGTGCATATATTAACCTGTGGGCTATTACTAACAACTAATTGTAATTGGAAAATTTAAATAAAGTTAAATTTTTCTAGACATTCAATGATGAAAATAGTCCAACATATAAATAGAATTAAAATAAGAAATTAGATAATAGTAATCATTCACTTGTATTAAATTATGTTGACTTGATTTATCTATGTTATTCAATTTATATATATTTGATCAAATTTTTTTATTAATTTATTAAATGTTAAACAGGTATATAGATAACATATTTAATGTATAATAAAATTGTTATACATACTTAATGTGTAAAACAACATTGGCAAAAAAAGGAAATAATTTATAGTTTACAAATAAGTTTTTTGTTTTTTTTTTGTATTTTATGAGTGAGATTCCTTTAAAAGTTAATGATTGATCCTAGAATTTTTAAATATAAACATTAGATTAGTTGAGATGAAAAAAAAAAAGAAAAGAATTTAGCCTTAGTATTATAAAAATGCTTGGCAAAATTTTTATTTGAAGGCCATGCAAATTTTTATATTAATATTATTAAAAGAAATAAGAACAATGATAATAATAGTATTTCACTCAAATCACACAAATTATAATGCCTAACCAGAATTATGCAGAAAAGTTGCTAGTAGGTGATATATTGTGAGCAATTGTTTGAAATCACAATTCATTCACTGATATGAAAAAACATGTAACTTGCTGTGAAATTATGTATTTTTGAATCAATAATTCCTCAAAGAAAAAATATATTAAAAAAACACAAAAAATTAATTGTACTAATACAGTCATTATTTTCACGCACTCAATCTAGTCACGTGATTACCATTTATGCTATTGTTATCAATCCATTGCAGGATGAAGATTTTTCCAAGTTTAATTCAGTTTCTCTGATCTCATGATTACCATTTCTTATGCTATTGTTATCAATCCATTGCAAGATGAAGATCTTTCCAAGTTTAATTCAGTTTCTCTGATCTCTAGCTTTTTTTTTTTTCACATCATGCTAGAAACTTTCTTATTTCATCCATTCATTTCAAAAATAGCGTCTTTTCAGGTTTTATAATCTTTTTGGATCCAGTTTAAGATTTCAAATGTCCCTCTATTATCATCTCTTCTAGCAATATATTCATCCCCGCTCCACTTCAGGCTTTTAATTCTTTTAATGATGTCAGTAATACCTGTTTGCTTTCTCACCCATGTATTTCATTTTTCAATTCCTTCTTGTTATTCCTAACATGCATTTCTCATACTTTATTGAATGTTCTGAAATCTCTGAATTACTTTTCTTTTAAATGTCTAAGTCTCAGATCCATAAGTAAGAAGAGCTGGTAAAATATATTTTTAAACCCCTCCCCCCTTCAAATATATGAGCATACTTCCTTTTAATATAAAGTTAATTTTATCAAAAGCACTCTAAGTTTAATTCTATGATTAGTTTAATCCATTATGTTTCCAGCTAAATTAAGAATCTAACTAAGATTTATCTAATTATTAACTTCTTTTATTCATTATTATCAATCTTTTTTTTTTAATTGAGAAAATTTACTGAATATTTTACTTTAATCTTTTTAACATTTGTCTTTAGTCTTACTTTTTTACTTTTATCTTATAACTCTTACAACATATTCTGAAGCATTATTTGCAAAAACAATCATATCATCTGCAAAAATCTAGGTCACTAAAATAATCTTCATTTACTTTTACTTTTTTAGCTTTCCATTTTAATCTACAAAATACTTTTTATAAAACTGCCATAAAAAGTTTTGGAGATATGGAGTCACCTTGCCGTATATCCTTCTCATTGTTAATCTTCTTAGTATTACTATGTGATCTAGTCATTGCTGTTGCATTTTGATAAATATTCTTTATAATATGACAATATCCTGTGTAAAGGTATATAATATGCTGTTACATTAATTTAAAATTAAAATAAAAAGTTCGTAGATAAAAATAAAAACTAAAAGCTAAAATTAAAGAGTTGTTAAATGTATATATTTTTGCACAGATGCAAAACTTTAAAAGTATTTTTTAAAAAAAAAAAAAGTATTTGAACGTACTTTTTTTATAAAAAAAGTAAAGATCTAAATATAAAATACTTTTAGTAAAAAGTAACAAATGAAAAAAGATTCCTATGTAATCTCAGTAAATGGAAATGATCGTGTTATTAATTATCGAAAAAGCAAACTAGCCCTTGGGGCTCTTATATAAAAAAGTCAGATGAAAGATATAGATAAGAGAACAAAAAAAATTAGATGTCCAATAGAAGCAGCAACCAACGCTTGGACCTTAACGAAAATTTGGAACAGGAAACCGTGTTCAGTGAATCCGGACGATTGGTATAAAAAGAAAAAAAAAATCAAATTAAAATAGTTCCAGCTTGATTTTTTTTTGAGAAGGGTGATAAGACGCACTTTTCACCATCTCTCTTATTTCAAATGAAATGACTGTTGAATTATGAATGGTACTATTGTAGACCCCGAATCATATGGGTTCTGCAATAAAATAGTACCAGGATTGAAACAGCTAAGGCCACCTCCAGAACAACAGACGGGTCTTCCAATAAAGACTTTGCAGGAATTGTCACCAGGATCCGGTACTCTTCTACTGTAAGATATGAACTGTAAAATTTAAAAGTAATTAAGAACTTTCATCAAGATTTGACAAGCTTTTAATAATCAATTAAACCTAATTTTTAAAATGAACTTTTATCTGACTTTTAAGATTTCAAAATCAATTAATAATATTTTAATTTTATATATTTGAGTTTGCTAATAATCATTTCCATTTTTTTTTTATTAATATTTATTGACTAAATTATATAAATGTTAAATTTAAGTTGGGCATGAATGTTTGCATAGATTTGTAAAGTTATATTAATTAATTAAGGGAGGGTTAATCTTAGGTTATTTGTTTCGTATTTAAATTGGGTTAATTGATTGGATATATTGGTGTAATTAGTAAATGTAGCATGAAGATCCACTACGTGCAGGATCATATTATATGCCACACTTAGGCAAAATAAGTCCCATTTATAAAACCTGAAAAGACGCTATTCTTGAAATCCTTGGATCACCCCTTTAGCCTATGTAATGGGATAGTAAGATGGAAAATGCAGTCCCTTCCTATAAAGTTTTTTTTATATTGTTCTTCTCGCCAGACAGATGTAACATTCCTGTACTGGATGAGAGACAATGTCTTCTATAACCTTGCTGTTCTGCTGTGCATTCCTGACAGTATGGTATTGTGCCGTTGTATTCATGCTGCATTGAATACATCGATGTGTCAGATAGATTGGTGTTAGTTTGAATGCGAATTTTTGGCCTAGGGTTAAATAAGGGATAGAATATTTTCTTTTCAAATGCGATCTACATAGTTTATTCATATTCGACACTCTAATAAAATATTATTAAATTCATCTGTGTGGATTGTTTAAAATAAAATTTAAATTTAAAAATTAATAACCAATCAAAAATAATAAATTTTGTTCCTCAGTTTTATTTCTATGTGCGTTAACAAATGTTTGTGTGTTAATTACTGGCAGTGGCTTATTTCATTTTTTTTTAAAAAATATTAATATATTTTTTTTAAGAAAGTTTTATATTAAATCTCTTTGCCTCCATGAGCTAGTGGCATGGGCTGACGGTCAGAATAAAATATATATATGTAAAAGTTAGATCTTAACAGCGCATATCTGCCTACTCTAAAAATTTTCCAGGTTCAAATAGCCTGGTGGCGCCCTGTACGGCAGATACGGTAAAACTCTAACTTCTTCCCCGACCGTTATACCTGGATTTGTATTTTGGTGTTCCAGAGCTTTAGTCATTGCAGAAATGCTTATAAAATCAACCTTTCATTAATTATAGATCTAAAGTATAATGACAACTCATATTTATTGGTCCTTTCTATAACTTATCTCCCTATCTGGATGTGATGCGCTGTACTGAAATCTCTTTTAAATCCAGCTTGTTCTATTGGTTGATTAAAATCCCAAGTTTGTTTTAGATAAGTAATCTTGGTAAAAATTTTGGTATAGAACTGATAAAAACCGAATTAGTTTGTAATTTCTAATATCTTCTTTATCATCTTTTTTTAAATATCAATATTACTACTGCATTTTTACTTTTTATCATTTAGACATTTGATATATAATTTTACCAACAGTTTTTGTATTTCTTCATCTAGTTCTTGTAAAATATTTGTTATAATTTTATTATTTTCAAGAGCTTTTACCATTTTTATAGATTTAATAATATGTCTCACTTTTTCATTTAAAATGTTGGACAATTAAGATCTCTAATTTTAGGAGGTACTTGATTTTTATTACTGTATAATTCTTCATAAAATTCTTCCACACATTTTGTGATGTCATCTCTCTTTTTAGTAATAATTTGATCTTTTTCTTATTTTACAAATAAATTTCCTACCAAAAACAGAGATTTCCTTTGCTAATTCACAATTATATTTTCCTATATCATTATTAACTCATTTTCAAACTATTTTACAAAACTTTAGATATTCAATTCTTTTTAATGAATCATTTTTATTTATTTTCATATTCTTTCTTCTCTTTATATATATATTGTCTCAGTAGAAAATTTACTGGTAAATTGCTGTTTTTTCCCACCAGCTACCTCTTAACTGAGTTATCAATTATCTTTTTATTGATTATTTCAGTCATATCTCAAACATAATCAATGTTTGTCCATATTTTAAGACAATTTGCAAGATCTAATTTAAATTCATTGGAATGTTTCCAGAGGTTTGAAATATCAATTTGTTAGTATGGTATTAATCATTTTTGTCTGTCAGGATTTGCATTAACACTTACCTTACATCTCACTATTCAGTGATAATTTATTGTGCTGAATCTATTAACAATATGCCTCTTGAAATATATATTTTCTGATAATCAAAATATAATCCAGTTCTGCTATACTTATATTTGTATGTTTCTATTTCCATTTAGCATTTTTTCCAAAGAAAGAATTAATACTGTAATATATAATTTATCTTTTTCTACAAACTCTACAAATATGTGTTTTTTCTAATTTCTGTCATCATAATTATCTTTTAGCCATTTAGCAATTTTTGCATTAAAGTCACTTGCAAGAATTTTAAAGTATTTGGTCTGATCAAAAGCCTTTTGTATATCTGTATTAAAAATCCTCTACTTCTTCATCACAATGATAACTTTTTGGACATCAGCTTTGATATTTTCCATTAAGTTAAATAACATCTTCCTATTGTCTAATATACCATTAATCTTACAGTGTTATTCTATTTTTTATTTATAATGGATTCAACTGTATTTGAGCATCCAATATTTGTGCCTTTGTAGTAAAGTATATGTCCACTTTTTATATCGTCTCTTCGTTATTTTATTTTCACGAAGTCCAGTAATGTCACATTTAATATTAGACAGTTCTTCCAATTCATGCAGTCTTA
Organism: Epiperipatus broadwayi; assembly: GCA_028023455.1. Classification (NCBI taxonomy): domain Eukaryota; kingdom Metazoa; phylum Onychophora; class Udeonychophora; order Euonychophora; family Peripatidae; genus Epiperipatus; species Epiperipatus broadwayi. The sequence goes on from JAQFVV010006288.1 coordinate 2,287,259, forward strand.
TTTCACTTGAAAGAGAACTGCAGTTGTATGCACCCTGCCTTCAATTGCCAATTGCTGCTTTGGTATGGAGCTTTATAGATTCCTGGAAATAAGATTCATAATTTACTTTTATTAAAAATTCATTCTGTCTTCAAGAAAACTCAACTGATATTTCAGTTAAAAACTATTAGACCACTGAGAAGACCTTGATGTTTTTTTATCTTAAACTTTTAAACTCATTGTACCAGCTGTTTATATTTGTACTATATGAATAATCATATAGTAATAACAACTGTAGCCATACTAATACAGTAATTTCCCTATATTCATGAAATTTGATTCCAAGTTTTAACATGTATTAATTTTCTACTTTTTGTTTTCCTTTGTTAGTTTTATTAATTTCTCGTCCATGTTTTTCATTTGTCTGCGATTAAAAAAAATCCAAAACAAACTGATAAAAAAAAATGTAATTTTTCAATTCACAGTGCATTTATAATATGCATGCCCGCTTATATATGTATGCATATTAAAGCCACATATAATACAGCTGTTATAATTTGTGAAATATCAGTGTCTGCAGCTTGTAATGAAATTTTATGAATATAAGGAGATTAGGTAATTTAATATAGTTAAATAATTTTGCTGTTGTATTTTTAGAAAATTTATCTTTTTTTTTTCTAATGAATTATTAAATAAACATAGTTTCATAGCAAATTGTTTGTAATAGTGAATAAAATGGATTATATTTGTATGTATTTGCCACATATCCAGATTGTGAACTTTGTTATTAATACAAAGTTGAGTTTATTAATGAACTTAAATGTGAAGGAGAGACAAAAAATTTAAACAGCTGGTTTTGGTTCACCATATAAACATATTCTATTTATGTGATTATATTGTTTTTTAGAAATTTTACTTTCCTTGTTTTGCACAACTTCTTAAATTGTATGAAGATCAAATTACATCCAAAATTGTTTAATGGAAGGGCTCAATCTCTTTCAAAGTGTTATTCCATTACTGATAATTGACCTTTATTACAGTCATTGCTCATTTGAACTTGCTTGTTCATTCTTCCTTTATAAATAATTATATGCCTATTTATTTATTTTTTTTCATTCTTAAATTGATCACAAAACATGTAAATAGTAATTTCTTTTAGAATATGCTTTATAACTCATATTTATTTATACATAAATGAACAAAAACATTAAAACATGAGAATTACAATTATTAATCTAGGAATCATATAAAAAGGCATGTGGCTTCTATACATTATATTTATATACAAACATGTGTCTATTTGTCTTTAATTATATTTGACAAAATATAATTGCTAAAAATATTTTTTGAACATGCTTTGAAAAAATGAATGCATTATTGTGTTTAATTGTTTTAACAATAATGTTTATAGCTATCTTTTTGGGAGTAATTTAAACGTTTTTAAATCAAAATATCTTTACATAAAAACTATTCATTCAATAGTCATTTCCTGAATATTTAAATTACAAAAACATTATTCTTATTGCAATTGAAAAAAGTTGGGGAGGGGAAATTTTTTAATTGATTTGTTAAATCTAAATTTATTTATGAATATTAAGTTTTAAATTTTTTTTTTTTTAAAAAAAATCTATTTTCATAAATGCGTTTTTTTTTTTTTTAATTTTAATTTGGTTACTCTGGCTTGCACTGAGTGATAATACCGTATGGAGAGTTTTGCCTGTTTTAATAACAGATATAAGCTAGCATAAGAAATGGTGATCATATGATGTTTATTGACTTAAAACCTATCCCGCCTAATAGAATAGTGGTGGCTATGGTTATTAAAGAACCAAAGACACCAAAATGTATAGATACTGAACTGAGGCCAGACCTATATGACTATATAAGCTAATTAGATGGATTGAAAATATTATTGTGTTTTCAAATTTAAGACTCATACTTTTGTAGTTAAGTAGAGATAAAAGGTGGCTGCTGGAGGGTTGCATTAGATCCTAAGATCTAGGTGCAGTGCTCTCAGATCCAAGGCTCCTCACTGATGAAGGCCAGAAACTAGTCTGGGGATATTGGATGAATAGGCACTAAATGGGGATTTTATGTCCTAATCTTCTGGCATCCATTGATTACTTTGGATTATACTGAGTGGCAATACTGTATGGAGAGTTTTGCCTGTTTTAATAAAAGTACTTTTATTCTTCTGTCAAAGTCAAAAGGTTCATGAACTTAGGTCATAATTACAAAAAACTATTTTAAAACAATAAAATAAATTTAATAAATGAAAATATAAAGAATTTTGCTATTTATATTATAAATATGAAATTATTTCAAAGAATGGATTAATTTAAATCCTTAAAATATCATTAGAAAGGCATAACTATCATATACTGTAATCAATAATTAACTAAAATATTGGCAAGTTTAATTATTTTCCAGAGACATTGATATTTCTAACAATTTTCTAAAATTAATCATCTTATAATAATAAGTGAGTTATGTAATGAAATTAGATTAAAATAATTTGAATATTAGAAATAATATAATACCTATAGGATAAAGATTCTTACTTGGATGCACATTTGTAATAGTATTGTCTTCCTTGGAATATAGGCTAATTAAAATTGGATTTTGCTCTGCCAATTTTCAGATAGTTTCCTTTTTTCCAATATCTCACAACTATCTCTACAACTTATATAGTAAACAATTGTTTTTGCTGCTTTTTATACATTTTTACTTAATATCTAATGTACACTCTCAGGAATTTATTTCTGTTTCTAATAAGCACTTTAATTTCCTAATTAATTTTACTTAAAAATGGAAAAACATTTTATATATTCTAACCTATAAATATATATGGACTAACTAAATCGAATGATGAATCCATTTCTAACCTAATTTAACTTAGTGGAAATAATTCATTTCTAACATAATAAATAAATAACTATTACGTTGAGACTCTGATCAAATGAATATAGATTTATAAATGAAAACGTAGACTATGCTCAGTGGTCGGTTAGTGATAAAAATTCAGCTGCTGAGATATGCAATTAAGATAAAGAAAGAAATTAAAATTGTAAAATAAATTATCATCAGTAAAATAAATAACTTGGGGAAGAGAGAGAGAGAAAACTGCAATCATTCCCTAATTTTATAATTTAGAATAAAAATAATATTTTCCCTTTATCAAAAACACATTCTCTGAGCTATAAGTATTTGCTACCTTTAAATAATAATGATATTTTCTCATGTTTCTTGTTAATGTTTTTTAAAAAAAACATATACAGTAAATTATTTGCTAATATGATCTGAAATGAACTTTACTCCTACTGATTAAAATGAAAGTAAAATAACATTCTTATGGTATTATTGAAATTCAAGCTCTTTTATGTCACAACATAACTATAATAGTAAGAATAATTAATAACTTTTTAAATAAGGAATAATGATAATGATAATAGTCTCAGGGTTCCTTTGTTTACCTTAGGAAAAAATACTCTACAATACTGTGCTGTCACACATGACTGGCATTCTGGTAGGCTATAGGAAACATTCACTTAACTTAAAAGCTAATGTGTTCTCACATATCATAACAACTACTACAACTATTTAAAGGGATGATAAATATGATCAATAATGAAATAAATAATTACATAAAATTTGGAATAATACAGCCTTTTTATCCAGGATTTCAGCCAGAATAATAGAAAGACAAGGGTACCTTTTATATCCTTCCATCATCCATGATAATACAATAAATTAACTAAAACTAATCAATTCAATAATTTAACTAAAATGTAACTGGAATAATGTGCAATCAGGGTCAATAATTTAGAAATAAATTCATTTTACTATTAAATAATGCTTAATCTAAAGTTTGCAATTCCCATAAAATAACCATCATCAAAATGAAATGTTCAGAGCTGCATAAATTTGTTTATTTGGTATATTAAGATTTTTAAAGTTTGAAATAATTTAGGACTCAGTAAAATGTTTTGCAAATATTTTGCAAACACACTTATACTTGGCATATAAAAAAATAAATAAATTGTCAACGAATATTGAATAAGACTACAATTTATTATCAACACAGAATGAAACAAAATACATAAATTTATTAAATAATACCACATTGATACTATAAATACATTAATACATTAAGCTGTCCTCTACCAGGGTATAAATTAAAATAATAAATTCCTATATGTTTGGGATCCACCTGTTACACTGGAGTAACTAGCTGAAATATGCAGCTGATTTACTACTACACTGATGTATAATTTTAGCAAACTTTCTATAAAATAAATCTCTTACCTTGAATTATTGACTAACTTTTATTTTTTTTATTACTATTACGATATGAAATACACAAAAGTAATTACCTATTATTTGTGTAACCTAATAAACTGGGTTCAAATACAATTCTTTTAAAATATTAACTCTATTACTAAGTTAACCAAGTTACGGTTTATAACTAAACAAATTATGACTAGGTATGGGTCATTTATCAGAAGTCCCACTCACCATTTCATGTTTAACATAATGTCCATATAAATTATAAATATGTTAATTGTGAATGACTTAATTCAAGCGAAGAATGTTTCTTAACTATTAATAACACTAAAATGTTGTGCTCGAATATTCCTTTAATAAATAAGCATTTTAAAATACACAATTTTAAATTAATTTTCTCCATTGGTTTGCTTGTGAGCTATCAGCAAGGCTCATAGCACAATGCAGATATTGATCCCAATTACTAAGGCACTACTGATAACAAAGTACACCTTGAGGAACTAACACCCTGAAATTCAACATTTATCCTTGCCATAGCTTTTAAACAGAACACAATAATTTACACCTTCTATGGTGGAAAGATATATTTAATTTCACATGAGGAATGTAAAAATACTAACTAATGTCTGCAAAGTAAAATACTACACTAAAGCTTTTGTGGTTTCCAGCCTATCTCTCAGGCATAAAATGTAGGTGAGTACTCTGTCTTAATCATCTAAAGAAAAGAACATGCACCAAAGATAATCCTCTCTTGGGATTAAAACACATTAACTAAACTAAATATATATATATATTCTGATTAAAATACATTAACTATACTAAATATTATATATTCTCTGGATAGTCCTCTTCATGGGACTCTTGTCACATTGACTACAAATATACCATAACACTATATCAAAACTAATCCTCTCATGTAAAGTAAAGTACTTTGGGGAAAGCATCCCCATCCCACAAAACAAAATACATTATAAATATTAAAATATGCTGATATTAAACATATATTAACTCTACACTTAGGCAAGGTAGCAAAACACACAAATAATATTAAAAAACTTATATTAAAGTGTATACTTCAGTCAATATCTGAAACCAATGAATTAAAATACACATGTCTTAGCCAAGTGACTATCCATAACATGCAGAAAGTATAATAAATTTAATTCTAATCAAGGAACATTCGACAGCAATGTATAGCATAAAGGCTTAGAATAAAAAAAAGTGGACATACTATGAAAGAATTAACTGTTAATAAATTAATTAACTAATGCAATATAAATTCTATTGAAACTTTAAATAAGAAATATATTGTTACAGCATTTTTTTTATTTACTTCTGATAAATTTAAAGTACTGTTTTACCCGTTAAAAAAAATTTAAAAACATTTTTTTTTAATATCTAGCATGCAATGTTTATATCTCCAATTGCATGTAATAAATCAGATATATTTCACAGATGTCAAATATAAACTTAACCCAAAGTAATGATAATAAGACCTACACTTGTCGTTATAAGACTCTTAAAATATTATGTAATAATTATAAACTTTAACATACATTAATATCATAAAACAAAATAAAATTTTACCAATTAGTTTTTTTTTCTCTCTCTTTTTTTTTTTTTTAAAAACAAAAAAAAAACATTAGCAGAACTATTTCTCTGCTGAGCTGTCTATGTAAAGTGTTTCCATCCATTCACAGTCTGCAAAGCACGAAGCACTGAAATTAATAAACACATTTTTTTTATCTAATGAAGTTTTTTTTCTTTGGCAATTATAATAATTAACATGTAAAAAAAAAATGTAGTTGAAACGAAGCTTAATTCCCAATTTGATTATAATGATAAAGATCTGGATCCTGAAAAACGAATATTATAACATTGACGATAAACATACACATTATTTGAAGACTATACGTATAGTTAGCTAACTAGAATATTGAAGAAAATGCGCACATTTTCCTAGAGATTTGTATTATAATAACTGCAGTTGAATTAGAGAATGAATGAAGCTACAAGAATTCTATTATGCACACAATATAAAATATAATTTAATTTTATTCTCAGGTCACTAAAGATATTATTGAGTTGTTTTTTTATAATTTTAACACTTTACTTTCAAATAGTTTTTTTTTTTTTTCAAAGAATGCACATATATTTAATTTTTACATTTATTTCAAATAAGTCATTTTTTCTTTAGAATATGTATATAATTTATTATTATTATTATTTTCAAAATCTCCCTGGACGATTATCAGTGAACCAAACATATTCCAATGTACAAAGCGCCTTCATTATTTACAAAAGCAGATGATTTTTTTTAAAAAAAATGCAGGAAAATGTTTCAAGTTTTTTTTTTTTTAATATTCCCTTTATTTATTTTTCTTTTATACCAGGAAAATATTAACAAATACAAATAAGTTATTAAATAATTAGCTTTAACTTGGAAAATATTTGTTTTTCTACTTCAGATAAAACAACAATTTTATTTATAATTTTGGTTAATTCCTCCATTTTAGTTTTGTTTAAAAAAAATCCAACTTTCAAAATGCGATAATTAATAATGTAGAAAGTTTTAAAATGGTAGAGAAATAACAAAGATAACAGAATGTCTTACAAAATTTTTACCCGAACATTGTAGATGGAATTTCAATTACACTACTAATTTGTTTTTACAAAAACAAAATAATAAAGTTATAAAATTTAGTACTATTAAGATGAGCAAGGGAAGCAGACAAAAAAAAATGAACTGAATATTTATTGGTCATTCCCTTAACCCCAGCGACTTCTACCAAAAAAAAAATCATTTGATTACAACATAAACAAAAAAAAAAATGTATAACTTATTTGAATCATGTGTTTTCAATATTTAAAATGTATTACAAAACAGTTTAATAAATGAAAATAATAAATACATTCAAACCAAAATAATTATTAGTGATTATAATTGCACATAAAATTATTTTCTTCCAAATAAATTCATCATAAGTTTTTTTTTTTTTAAAAAAAAAAAACAATACTATCTTAACAATTACTTAATTGATATTTATGGGTTTTTTTTCTTTATATAACCATTTTAGAATTAAATACCATTTATTAATTTTTTTTTAAAAATTATATTAACTTGCTATTATACTAATATCTTATTTAGATTAGTCTGTCATTTTAAAAACATGATATTGCATTGGAAATATATTGATTAATCACACAAACCATATCTAGGTAAAGTGGATAGCACAATTTATTAACCAAATATTATTACTTTTATTTTTTTTAAAAGAATAACATCAATTTCATGCATAGATAATGTTAAACGAAACCAAGTGCCAAAAGCACTGGGTTACAATAGTAGAAGCTTCCAACCCAAATCAAAATTGATATTAAGTTGGTTTTATCTTTATTCTGATCACTCTTTCCCCTTCTTGTTAGTTTTTAGTTTTCCAATAGTGTAAAATTTTTGTATGAATACTTTTATTGTATCACATCTGTTCGACAGTCTCTTTTTGGATCAATAAATAGTCAACTTTATAGTATGTCTTCCTTTTTTTGTTTCTTTTACTACTTGTAAATTTCTCTACTTTCTTCATTACAATTTGTAATTTTTTTTTTATTTGTTTCATATTTTTGATATTTTCTCCTTTAACTTGTCCAATCTGCATTCTAATATTCTCTATTTTCTCTTGATCATTCATTTTCATTTCTAGAGCTTGCACTCCTAAACTTCCAGTGCTTTTAAATCCTTATCCGATCTTTTTGACAGTTCTTCTTTCATTACATTTGTTTTTTGAGACACTATCTTGGTTTTCTTTTCTAAATCTTTCTTGATTTTTTTCTCAGTATTTGATTTATTTCTTGATTTTCTTTTAGCATTTCTTGAAACAACTTCATTATAAGGCCATTCATTTTTTTGCATAACTAGTGATTTTATTTCTACTTCCTTCTGAATTTAGCTCTTAGTTTCTTTAGTTAAGCTTGGTTCATTGCTTACTACTATGATGTTTAACTTGTTAGCAGCCATGGTTTTTTTTTCATTATCTGAACTGAGCTCTTGCTGCGTGTCCATTTTTTTAAATTAATGTGTTTTTTATTTTTGAATCTTTTTATAATATTTTAATATTTATATCAATATTTTTCACCTATATCAAATATTGGTATACTGTCCAAATGCCACCTCACATGCACTTATCTTTATCTTGAATAAGCATAGTTCTAAACTAGATTTTTGTGCCTGTCTGTCCAATTTTTTTCTTTTTTTTGCCTATAGCCTAATGTCTTAGTACCATAAGATTACTACTCAAATAATATTTATTATTATATTAATTTGTCATTCCTATCTGATTCCACTCTTTTTTAATTCTCTCAAGTGAATGGTGTTATACTTGCTCCAGTTGAGTTATTATGTAGCTACAATGATATTGATAAGTGAATTTATCGAAAGCCATATGTTGTAGCACCAAATGTGTAACAGAAAGTGGGAAGGGTAATGGAAGTGCTCAATTTGATATTAAAATTAAGGTTGTTTGCTTTTTTTATAAACCTTCATTGAGATTGTTAACAATGATGAAACTAGTGTTTAATCTTTCTGACTTCCCTTTAAACAGAGGTTATATTTCATGATCATTATCGTTTTTTTTAACAACCATCATTTTGACAATTTCACAATCTACCCATTGTACCTAAATTTAAAAACTCATGGCTATGACCAGAACTTTAGAGCACCATTTCCCTTATAGAAGAACTATCACTAGATCCAATCTGATAATGATAAACTTCAATTCTATAATCCCAATAATCTCACCATTAACATTCCAGCAGTAAGTCATTTTAGAGAATGGACTCTACGCAGTCCAAATAATGAGGATGGTGAATTAAATGTGAAAGTAATTTATGAATTGATGAACTAATTAGTGATATCAAACAGATAATAAGCTACCAGATATTTTTATTATCTTAATAATAAACTTATGCAATAAGAAATAATATCAAATAAAATAGTCACAATAATAAAATTATCAGTACAGGGTTAACATTACATCTTTATGCATTGCATGGACATAAAAATATAAAATAACATAAACAGTTAAATGTAAATATACACATAAGAAAATATATATTATCAATTAGTGATTGGTACTGGTATTAAAAGCTAAAATAAAAATTCACTTATATTACCCATAAAGTCAAGAATGAATTTTACATACAATAGTACAGTACTACACAGTTAATAAATGTATACTATCACAAAGTGCTTAACCATATAAATATGAATAAACACACTATTTAAATACAACAAATTTTGTGGGTAAATGTAAGCTTATGTACTTTATAGAACCCAACAATGTCTCTGACTTTAGAAACTTTATTTAATGCCAGCATATCTTTTAGTTATGCAGGTTAGCATTTTTATGTATATGTGGTAGTGCTTTAGATGCTGTCTACCAGAAAATGATCTCAAGATTGATACTTTCCCTAAACTTTGAAAGCTGCAGACACAATTGCCATAAGTGGCAGGAAAATAGAAGAATTGAATATTGTGAAATAAAAGTTAAAAAAAAAAAAAAAACAAAAACAATTATTAATACAATTAAGAAAATAGCATTCCTTGAAATATATTTGTAATGTTATATCCTTAGAAAAATGTACATTATTATTGTAGTCAGCTTAATTAGTATATTTTGTACAAAAGTTGCAGTTATTTTGGATACATTTAGCTTTGAATTTTATATAATAGGTAATGTTAATTCCTCAATAATATGTCAGCCTAGAAGCGAATAGAAAATTAAATATAACATGTACTTGTAGCTGACACAAACTTTTATTATGGTGTTTTTTGGAGACGCATAGAAATGGGTGTTGGACATTTACCTTGAGATTTTTATTCCCTGTCAGAAGATAAACACAACAGCATGGTAGAATTAATATTTAATCTGTATAAGTTATTCCAATATTAAATTTTTTTTTGTAACCAGCATTTTTTTTTTGTTTGTTTGTCTCTGTGTATTCCAATTTATTTATTTTTTTAATTTCAATACTGTTATCTTTTCTTCTAAGTTTTGCAGCCAGAATTTTTTTTTATTTTTTGTTTGTTTCATACTCTTCATCCATGCAACTCAATTTGAAATAATGCATTCTCTGGAGTAAATTATTTTGAGCTGATAGTGCAAACTTCATACATTTTGGTTTAATTAACATCGCAATTACAAATCAAAATTTATTATCATTTTGTAAATCAAAATTTCCAATTCAACAATATTTCTTTATTAAACTTTTTTTTTTATTAGATTTGTAAAAAAAAAAATATTTAAACATATTTGTTTGAATTAATACACACACACACACACACAAATCATAGTGACTCATATCAAGGATAATATATTTGACCAGTGTTTAATGTCTTGTTCATAAGGGGTATATTTTCAAGTAACAGATGCAAGCTTGATTTTTGTAATAACTCTTGTCATCCAAATCCAACATTAACTAATAACGTGATTCACTTTTCACATATTACTTTATTTATTTTATAAATCGAGATATTAAACTAAACTGGTTTGATATTTTACTCATTTTAATTAAATAAGATCACAAGCATTTTAAAGCCTTTTTGATTATGGTTGTGTTTTATTTAATATGATATGATAATAAATGAATGTAATGATATGAATACTTAGGGAAATGAGTATCAATCATTACATAGCTTATCATCTTCACTTAAATTCTAAACCTTTTCATATTTAGAATCAAACATCTAATATGTTTGTTATTATAATGGCAATAATTGTTATCATTTCATTACAATATAATATGAAATCAGCATAACTTTAAAGTATATGGAATAGAATTGGAAGTAAACTAATTTTCTTTAGCAGTGATTAAAGATTCACACCTGACTTCTTTACATCAGCAAGCATAAACTGGGAGTGTGTTTATTCATAGCTAGATAGAATTAATTTACTCTCAACTATTTTATATACTTTAAAGTAGTACGTATTGAATATTTATAATTGTTGTCTTGGATTTGATAACTTACACAAATATGTTAAAAATGAGATGGGTTATGATTTTAAAATTAGCAGTACCAATTTACCATCTGACTTAAATGGTGTTTCCATTCTGAAATTTAAACAATATTATCAAAAGCAATGAAAATATAAGGAATAGATAGTTCTTTCGATTCTTTATGATTTGCTGACTTGGAGTTATATGTGTGTATCTATTTGTAGCTGGAGTTAATTTGTTTCTGATTTTATTTCATATATATATTGATCCGCCCACCTTCTTTATCTTAAATAATAACAACAAATAGAAATCTAAAAAAACTCTTCCTCCCTTGCTAAACTATTCAATCTTTGAAGATGTTTGGTCCTCAGGTGGAGTGCAGAATATCATTGGCAGCAAGCGACCAATAATATAAACACTCGGCTACTAGACAAATACTGACCAAATGAACACTTTATTTATTTTAAGGTAAACCTTTAGACGCCAATTAATCACATAGTAATTAACATGTTTACCTGATCAGTAAAGAATCCAGTACCTGAGACCCCAGCTAGCTCATCGAATTGCAGCTGCTTTAAAAGAAAAGAAATCTCCGCCCAATCTAAACATTCTACTTAAAATAATAATCATGATTTACTGTACGCTAAACTTTGGCATCCTTAACTAAACAAATCCTTATTCTTTAAGTTTTAATTTAACTATTTTTTAATAATAATTAAATCTTTCCATTCCCATTTTATTAAAATAATACCTCAGCATAAATATGTGTATATAAATATAAATATTTAAACGACAGTTTGGATATTTTTTTTTTTAAAAAACAGTCGTTTTGCTTTATAATTCAAACACACACACTCTTTTCATTTTAAATAAATGTTTTAATACATTATAATAACTAAAATATACATGACATACTAAATTAAAATTCACACATACATGCACACAATGTCTTTGAATAAAGTTAAACACAGAAGCCGATATCATTTGTATTTCCCAGATACTACTTGGTAAAGTTTAAAGTTTTATTAATTTATTTATCACAGTTTTTTTTTTTTTTTAAAAAAAAAAGAAAATCAAGAATTAGGGAATATTAAAACCAAAAGTTATGTAGGATTTGGAAATCTGAAATGACGTACATACAGCACAATGCATTTTCTAAAAATGTTGTCTATGACCGGTTAGTGCTAACCTCCAGTAAATCCTCCTTGAATTAGTGATATTATATAACCTTTGTGGATTTTCAGCATAAATACTCCGCTATTTTATTGGCTTTATCCGAATGGTTTGCCCTCCGAACTATCTGCTGATGTTATTCGCAGTAAAGACTCCAGCTAGCTGCACAATACAGTAGATTTAACAATGCATCGTTTTGGTAGATATAACAATTTATATAATCTTTGATTCTGTAATTTTAAGAAATATTTTGAAATATTTTTTTTTTAAAATATCATAAATAATAATGGAATGTTGAAATTTTTAAACTGTCTTAACAATGACAAAGTTTTGTTATCTCGTGAAATTGCTGTCTTTTACTTCGCTCTAATTGGACTTATATTTTATTCTTTTGCTCAAAACTTTTACACACACGTACACATTTAATTATTTTATTATAAAACAAAACAAATTTTTTCTTTTATTACTTTTTATTACAAACTAATCAAAAATAATATTAAATCATTTTTATTTCAAAAATAAAAAAAAATCTTACTCTCCTTAAAAGCGTTTATTATTTATTTTTCTTTAACAATAAACCCCCCTACCCTACTCTTTTGTTTTTAATTTTCTTTTCCTTCAACTTTTAACTTTTATTTTCCCACTTTATTTTTAAAAGGCGAGATTTATGAAATATTACTACTTTTAAATAATACTACATATTCGGTAACGATGTACCTCAGTACATTATCTCCATCCCTTCCCTGAAACTAAAATATCATTCTGAGCATTTTAGTTTCAAAATCTAAATTTATAAGTATTATATAAACCCCATTGTTTATTAAATTGAAATTTGTTTTTTTCTATTATAATTTCCATCCCATTATATTTTTATTTACGCTCAATCAGATGGTTCGTTTTTCCTGCCAAATGATTCATTATACCCATCCCATCTCCTGTATCAATCTGGAGGCTCCCGGGGTAAGTTGCTGTAATCCACCTGCATTAAAAATTCCGCCATTTCCTCTACTGACAAATTTTTAAAATGAAACAAATTACCTAAGCTCTCTAAATGTTTCAATGGGTTTTCTCCTACTTCCGTTTTGAATACTGAAATGGTAAATTGTTATTCATCCGTATACCTTGCCTATCATCAAAACTGAAATTCTCACATTTCTGTTCTGTTTTATATTCTGCCCAATCTCTTCCATTACAACTACTACATATCTCCTTCAATTCAGCCTTTATATCCTCCTTGCTCTCTATTATTTTTTGAGAACTTCCTAATTTCTTGTCATTACTTTCTTTTGTGTTCTCTGTTTTTAGTTTTACTATTTCCTGTTGCGCCATTCTCTGGCTATTTACTTATTCCTGACATATCCCTTCCACTTGCACTACTCTCGCTTCTAACTGACTCACTTCCCAATTGTTTAACTCCTCCCTCACTTCCATGTTTTCCTTTAATTCTAAAATCCCAGATTTATCTTCGTCTACATTTTTTCTCATTACTTCTACCACTTCCTGGCTTACGTCCATTCTTCCCATTAATTCCTGTCTCACTTCCTTCATCTCACTAACTTCCTGCTTTATTATTTCATGATTTCGATTAATATCTTCACGCATTTCTTTCATCATATTCATTAACATTTGAAATGCACTTTCCTCTACTATTTGTGGGTTTTTAAAGAATATCGGGCTTCTAGCATTGCCCCTCCATCCATTTTGTCACTGATTTATCTAGCCTTATTTAAATATTAAAATGTTTTTTCTATTTCAAAATGTATGTACAACTAACCTTAACCCTCTTAGTTCTACTTTTACACCTCCTGTTTGTCTATCTTCATTCGTCCGCAGTGTCCCCTTATTTTTTTTCTTTCTTAAGGATTATGCCTCCACATTATATAATGTCATATAAAAAATCACTTTTATTAGTTACGCTAATCTGACCGGTTCTCAAAAAAAAAAACCCACTACTACCACGCTTTCTAACTTCTTTCTTATTAACTGTCGCCTATATTATTAATGGCTAACTTTGACCACACCATCTAAAAAAACATCCAACTACTGCTTACGTTGGTTCTACCACTTGAAGCGTCTAGTTTCGGGCCACGTTGATGCGCCAAATGAATGTCCCACTACAGCTTACGTCAGTCCTACCATTTGAAATGACTAGTTTCGGGCCACATTGATGCGCCAAATTGATGTCCCACTACAACTTACGTCAGTCCTACCATTTGAAACGAATAGTTTTGGACCACGTTAATGCGCCAAATGAACCACCCACCTTCTTTATTTTAAATAATAACAACAAATAGAAATCTAAAAATACTCTTCTTCCCTTGCTAAACTACCCAATCTTTGAAGGTGCTTGGTCCTCAGATGGAATGCAGAATATCATTGGCAGCGAGCTACCAATAATATAAACACTCGGCTACTAGACAAATACTGAACAAATAAACACTTTATTTTAAGGTGAACCTTTAGGCGCCAGTTAATCACATAGTAATTAACATGTTTACCTGATCAGTAAAGAATCCAGTACCTGAGACCCCAGCTAGCTCATCGAATTGCAGCTGCTTTAAAAGAAAAGAAATCTCCGCCCAATCTAAACATTCTACTTTAAATAATAATGATGATTTACCGTACGCTAAACTTTGGCATCCTTAACTAAACAAATCCTTATTCTTTAAGTTTTAATTTAACTATTTCTTAATAATAATTAAATCTTTCCATCCCCATTTTATTAAAATATTATCTTAGCATAAATATGTGTATTCAAATATAAATATTTAAATGACAGTTTAAATATCTTTTTTTTTTAAAAGTCGTTTTGCTTTATAATTCAAACACGCACACTCTTTTCATTTTAAATAAATGTTTTAATCCATTATAATAACTAAAATATACACGACATACTAAATTAAAATTTACACATACCTGCACACAATGTCTTTGAATAAAGTTAAACACAGAAGCCGATATCATTTGTATTTCCCAGATACTACTCGGTAAAGTTTAAAGTTTTATTTGTCACAGTTTTTTTTTTTTAAAAAAAGTCAAGAATTAGAGAATATTAAAACCAAAAATTACCTAGAATTTGGAAATCTGAAATGACGTACATACAGCACAATGCATTTTCTAAAAATGTTGTCTGACCGGTTAGCGCTAACCTCCAGTAAATCCTCCTTGAATTAGTGATATTATATAACCTTTGTGGATTTTCAGCATAAATACTCCGCTATTTTATTGGCTTTATCCGAACATGGTTTGCCCTCCGAACTATCTGCTGATGTTATTCGCAGTAAAGGCTCCAGCTAGCTGCACAATACGGTAGATTTAATAATGCATCGTTTTGGTAGATATAACAATTTATGTAATCTTTGTTTCTATAATTTTAAGAAATATTTTGAATTTTTTTTTTTTAAAATCTCATAAATAATAATGGATTGTTGAAATTTTTAAACCGTCTTAACAATGACAAAGTTTTGTTATCTTGTGAAATTACTGTCTTTTACTTAACTCTCATTGGGCTTCTATTTTATTCTTTTGTTCAAAACTTTTACACACACACAGACATTTAATTATTTTATTATAAAACAAAACGAATTTTTTCTTTATTACTTTTTATTACAAACTAATCAAAAATAATATTAAATCATTTTTATTTAAAAAAAAATCTTACCCTCTTTAAAAGCATCTATTTATTTTTCTTTAACGTTACCCCCCCCTACTCTTTTGTTTTTAATTTTCTTTTCCTTCAACTTTTAACTTTTATTTTCCCACTTTATTTTTAAAAGATGAGATTTATGAAATATTACTACTTTTAAATAATACTACATATTCGATAACGATGTACCTCGATACAGTATATTATAAATGAAGTATGGAACCTAAAACTCATATCTCTCTTCTTCAAAAAGAAAAAAATATTACAAGTATTGTTTTATTTTATCTTTTTTTGATAAATTATTTGTACTAAATTTTAATAATATTATCTGGATAACATTAAACAATAAGAAAGATTTCTATATGTCCAAAAAATTTTTGATTAGTTTATGATCTCTGTTAAAATAAAAAAAATCATGTCATCAAATAAACAGGAATGGGTTTTTGGGTAATTTCTTCATCTAGCATTAAAATTATTTTATAATATCACAAGAATTAAATGGCTGGTATCAATAACAAATTCTCATGAATAACCATTATTGAAATTAAACATCTAAAAAAGTGAATGTAACAACAATTTTTTCCATGACTAGGAATTAAACATATAGTATGTCTAATTGAATACGCATCATAAAACCAAAGACATCTGACATCTATTTATTTACATAAATTTTTAAAACGAAATATCTCTATACATCAATACACAAGAATAATTCAAAATAAATTCATCTGGAAAATGTTTAATTAATAAATAGTTCATCTTTTCCATCGAACAAATCATTTTTAAGAACAATAATAAAGCTATTCATCTGACACATGATATTGAAAACAATATTTTTTGCTTTGGCCTCTAAGATCTTTTTTAAATCTTTTTATTTGGTATTTAAATTATGCTTATTATTCTCTACATATGCGTAATGTATTTCTTATGTATTCATGTTTTCAAGACATAGTACGCGTTTAATGCCATTTTGAATTTTATAACTCACCCAAAATCCCCGCTGATACATTTAAGTGATAAATGACATTTATTATCAAGATGTGGTTTCATAAAAAGGTGGTTACAAAATCCTAATTTTGATCAATATTTAACATTTAATAAAAAATCAAAATGCAATTTATGTTTGTTATAAGCCTGTGAAAGAAATCAAAAGGCAAATTACGTTTTTTTATTTATTTATTTTTTAAAAAAAATCTAACTAATCAACTTTTTGTTAATATATCAAAAGATTATAATTTATAAAATACGAAATATGACATATTATTTTGGCAAATAATAGGATTTTAGTTTTTTCTTATCAGGAATTTTTTGTTCGCTACTGTTGATCACTTGAAGATATTTTTTTTAAAAGTAGAGAACATAAATTGTCTTTGGATTTCATTCATAGGCTTATAACAAATGAAAATTGCATTTTGATTTTGAAAGATTTATATAAATTGTAATAACATATTTTAATGCAAAGTATTTACTCACATGATTTGATTTCATTTTTTATTAAATGTTAAATATTGATCAAAATTAGGATTTTGATTTTTAAATACTCTATGACAATAGAAAACTTTGCATTTTGATTTTTTAATTAATGATGAAATTTGCTATTTTGAAACCACATATTGATATTCTATGTCATTTATCACTTGAATGTGTTAACAGGGATTTTGGGTGAGTTATAAAATTCAAAATGACGCGGAGTGCGTACTATATCGGCACTGATAATTATACATTAGTAAGGTTTGCAATAACTATCTATCTTATTGTTATGGGAACATTCATATTAATTAATTGTACACATTGAGTAATCACAAACAAGGATTTATCAATTATTTTGAATTCTAAAAAAAAAAAATTATTGTAACTTTCTCTGTATTTTTCATTAACAATATCCTTATTAATTTTAGATCTTATTTAAATTCTTTTAATTATTCATGTAACTTTTCTTGATTTTCCATCTGATTTTTTCTATTTTTTTGAAATATTTTTTTTATATCATTTATTTTCTTTATTTTTTTATAATTTTTTCTTTATTATTTATTTATTTCTAAGTATTTTGTGGGAGATTTTCCTTTATGAATTTTAATAGTACTTCCATTATTTTTTTAAATTTCATGTTGGTACTTCAGTTATTTTTTTTTGCAATCTCAATTATTCTTATCTTTGGTTATCATCTATATTTACATTTAATCTTTTCCAAATCTATTTTATTTTTAAATGTTCCAAATATTATTGACAATAGTGATTATAATCTATTTGTCGTATGGCTCAGTGGAATACAAAATGTCAAATATTTCTGATCAGATGAGACTTTTAAGTCTTTTAACTATATTTATATTACATATATATATAAATACATTGGCCATGAATTATGTAGTATCTAATTACGTGACTTCCATTATATGCTATCCAAAAACAAATGTAAACAAATAAATAATAAAAACAATGAAATTTGCAAACTTATTAAATTTTACATGTTTTGTTACAGTGGCCACAGCCATTTTTTTTTTTTTTTTTGCAATTCAAATATTATATCTGTTCAGTTCTGTATCATTATTGAAAGCACATGTACTGATCCCCCCCCCCCCCCAGAAAGTTTTATTCAATACAGTGTATATTTATTTTTTTATAATCATGTGTGCTAATTGAAAAAAAACATCATAAAATACTTTTATTAAAATAGAAAATGAAAAGTATTGATTTAGTAAAAAAAAGAAAATAAGTCTTATTAAGAAGTGGACCTTATGTATATATATATAAATGTTCTATTAGAGAAATAATAAATGAAAAAGAAGATTTGTGCTTCTAAAACAGCTAAAATTGTAAGCAAAGTAAAACTGAAAAATCCTTACATCTATGACTGAACAACATGAATCGTAACATTCCAGTTGATGGTCTTGTATTACATCAGAAAGCATTAAGTCTTTACAGAGATTTTAACCAAGAATTTGAAGATATAATGTCAAACAATTCACTGCCAAAGAAAAGATGGCTTCAAAAGATTAATCCAATATTTTTGTTGTCCATTTTATTTAAAAAATAATAATAATAAAGAAATGTTTTATTACAATATTATTTTTTTAATGAATTTATTGAACACAAACACACACTTCTGTAAATATATATAATGTATTATCTCAATTTATTATTAATAACTATGTTACTATATTTTTTAAATTTTGTTTGTACTTTTAATATATATGCATGTTTACATGTTAATTATTGTTTATCAACAAAAGGTTAGCTATTATATGCTATTTTTGTTGCATGTGGAGGGAGCTTGGAACAAAATGTAGTGTAGTTCATGGGCTCACTGTATATAACTTGTACCATCAATAAACTTAAATTACATTAATATTAATCAGTCAATTATTTCTGAACTTTAATTCAGAGATAACAAATCTATTATGCAGTTAAAAGAAAGTTTTAATTTTTTCCACCTAATATTGTAAATTAATTAGAATTTGTTTTCTACTTTATATTAGAGATATATGAGTAAAAGAAAAAAAATGTATATTTGTCTATTGTGGAACAAAATTAAGAAATTAAAATGTTTATTATATAGAGGAATAAATACCTTATGAGAATGTAAAAACATAAACAAATTCTATAAAAAACTAGTTACAACTTTTTAGTATATGTATTATAGAGGTAGAATTGCAAAAGTTAAACAGTTGTAGATAAAGATGCTAGAACAGAAACCAGTCACAAATCTGCAGCATAGAATAGCTGTTGACTAGAGATACTATATGATAATTGGTTAGAAATAAATTCATCTTTTTTTTACAGCCAGTTGTTGAAAAAATATCTAAATCAACTTGAATACCAATATTTTGAGTTAGCAATAGATACGTTAATATGTAAGGGCATTATTACATTATATCAAAGCCAATCATCGAAATGTTACTCTTAAATAAAAGTTGGCTTGGTAATTATTTTTTTCTGGAAAATATTTAAAGCTTTAATTTAATGTTTAAACTATTTTAATCTCATTCTGTTATTGTACAATAATGATTTATTATTCACATTTAGAGTTTTGCTACAAATGCCAATATGCCACTGGAAAGGGATTTAATTTTTTTAGATTGTTTAATTAATTATTGATTATATTTAAAAACTAGGAATGCATTATAGCAATATTTAATTTTTTAATATAATTTTATAATTTTGTTAAATTTTGAGTTTTTATTCCTCCAACAATTAAATTATTTATATTATTACTGTGTTCCAAGTTCATATATATTTAATGCTCTTGACTAAAAAGTTGATACCTTTAATAAGTTCTTTTGTTTTGACTAGATGAGTTGTGTGTAGATATAGATATCCACAGACATATGTATATTTACTAGACAATTTATTATTACCCTGTGACACAAATTAATCAGTATATTTAACTCATTTATATCAATTACATGTTTAGGTATTTACGTATTAGACCTGCAGCATCTTTTCACATTCGTGTCAATCCTCTGAAAACATTCTAATCTTTTGATCTGACCAAAATAACGTGTACACTTGGATCTTCTACAAACTTAAAATGATAATTTCATCAAAACAGACCTCGTGTACATATTTTTTAGCCAGATTTACTAAGTTACCGGCAGCCTGATTACGTATGTGAAAAGGCACTGCAGGTCTACTACTAAAACAATTACTAAATTACAGAAGTCCTTTAAAATATTACCCAAAACATGAAAATATACACATACAGTACTTACCGTGTAATATATAAAAATATGATGCATAATATTAATTTCTAATGATAATAAAAAAATGAATTTCAAAAACGATCTTAATAAATAAATTATGCAATTCCCAAATGTTACTTTAACCAAAAGACTGTTTTTTACTGGTCCCTCGTCCACATCTGAAATAACTCACTCTCTCTCTTTTATTATTTAATCATTTAATATATATTGAGTTTTTTATTTTTTTTTAATTTTGGTTGTTTGGATTTTTCTTTTTTATTTTATAATAAAAAATAAAAAAAAAAAAAAAAATAAAAATAATTAAAACTTTTTTTTTGTTTTTTTTTTTTTGGAGTTTCTCTCCTTATAGACACTCAAAAAAGATGGAAATAAAAAAAAAAAAAAAAAAAAAAAAAAATAAAAAAAATAATAATATATTAAATTTTTATTATTTTAAAATTTAATAATTAAAAATTTAATTTTAAAAAATAAATTAATAAAATAAAAAAAAAAAAAAAAAAAAAATTTAAAATAAAAATAATATTTTTAAAAATAAAATATTTGAATAAATTAAAAAAATATATTTTTTTTTTATATTAATTATAATTTATATTTTTTTTTTTATATTAAATTTTAATTATATTATATTTAATATTTTAAAAAAATTTAATAAAAAATATAATTAAAAAAAAATTTTTTTTTAACCTTACCAAAAAAATTATAAAAATAAATTTTATAAAATTTTTTATTATAAGTTTATTTATTTGAAATTATTAAATATAATATTTTTTTTTTTTTTTTTTTTATTAAAGTTAAATACAAACAAAACAGTCACTAAATTACAAAAAGTAGTCTAAAATATTATCAAAAAACCATAAATATCGTCCCCATCCCCCCAATGGACATTTACTTAACACATGTTTGTGCCATCAAAAAAAATTGATCCTAAAAAGTAAATTATGCAATATTAAAAATATGAATTTGATCAAAAAAATACAATCTTAAAAAGTACATTTTTAACAGCAGTAAAAATATTGATTTGCTGTGCAAAAAATATATAACCAATGACACATCATTATGCAATTCCCAAATGTTAATTTAAATAGGGGCAAAACAAACATTAAAATACAAAAATTGTCTAAAATACGAAAGAAGCAGAAAATATACACATACTGTAACAGTCAGAAAACGTGTGACTTGTAAACATAGTGCAGAATTCGACCACCACACAGAACAGCAGCACCATCGAGGTAGCGAAGCCACTCGTGATACTGAGTTCAAACATAGTTTATCGGTTCCACAATACAATCCATGAAACAACGCATCTGATGCGACATTAGCAAATATTTCTTTAGGCACGGTGGTCAGGGATATGCAAGAGATTCATGATTTTATTTTCGAGTTAGCCAATAATCAAACTAATATTAGTTAAATATTCGTATTTATATAATCGAGGAAATATATAGAATGGGTATCGAATAAATGAAACGTAACTGCAGACGTATAGTTTAAAATTATTTATTAACACATTTTTATAAGATCATTTACTAACAATATTTTATGGATTAAAAGCTTCAGTAGCGGGATTTGTGACATGATTATATTTTAAAGAATACATTTATTTATGTGTTTACAAAAGGAATTCATTTATTTGAAGCTTAATCTAGCTACCTAAAATTTTCGAGTAAGTATTTCTAATGCATGCCTGGAGGGATTTATACCTTTGCAATGCAAGAGTCTAAAGTAATATTTAAGAGTAGCGGCGGACATATATTTATTTAATTAAAATATTTATTTTATGACTAAGGGAAAACATTTATTTGAGAGTGAATCATGAAGATAATACAGAGGTGGAGTGATATATAGAATAATAAAATTAAGAAAGGAACACGTGGTACGCTTTAGAAAGGCGATATGGAATGGCAGTATATCGAAACTGCAATGCCGTGAATGAGTTTATAAGAATGTTGGGCTGGTCTCTGCCATCGGCCCGACGAAGTAAGGTGTCACATAAGCATAACCAGGGACAAGCGGTCCGTGTCGCAGTTTGCCGGCTGGCTGCGTGACATCGTCAAGTTCTATGGGAGCACCCATTATGTCCGCTTGTGTGGGGTGACTGGGGTTAATTTCAACCCTGAAGAATCTGGGAATTTCACAGCGGAATGGGTCATCGCGTCTCTAAAAAATAACACATGTATAATGTATAAACGATTATGATAAGATTTAAATAGATTTCTAACTCGGCCCTACATTATCACATTTACTAAAGATCATTGGCGACTCTCAAAGAAATGTAATTTGATGGAATTATTCATTAAGATTTAATAAATACAAAACATCTAAACTGGGAGTTATTACAACTAATATGCCAGCCATTTGCGAAATAGTAGACCCTGCATTACAATAAATGATGCATTGCATGCGCGTCGATTTATATGAAAGTTACGTTATTTATGTAAGTAAATATTACTGAAAATTTGACACGCATTCACTATTTCAAGCGATCATAGATTTAAACTTTGAAAATAGAGACAATTATGAGCACGCAATAATTAAATAATAAATATAGATAAAATGTAGATTTTAGAAATATGCACCCAAGAAAGATAGAATGAGGTAAGCTAGATTATTAGAGAAATTTACACATTAAGTTAATTATTCAGTTTTAGTTATACATATGGTAGTTTTTACATTTTATAATTTAGATAAGTAGTATGAAGAAGAGCTATAGCATATTATTAGAGTACTCTAGAGTTTGAACGCAGACAGGTACCTGTTTTATAAGAAGTTTTCTGATTCCATTAGTTTAGTAGCAAAAGGTTCGTGATTAGCAGTTTTTTCTTGTATTTAGGCATTTCATTTATTTTAACAGCAGCAGCAGCTTTCTCATTTATTTCAGGCAGCAGATCTTCATGGTGAATTTATGACGGGCAATGGAAAGTTCGGCATCCGATAGGCCATCTCCCGATGGAGAATAATCTAGGTGCTTTTACTCGGTCATACCTTGGCAGGAACAATTTATTTTTATATTTTGGAGACTCTCAGTGATCGAGAGCAAAGCTAAAGTTTAAGTGAATGTCTCCAGCAAGTCTAAGATGGCCTCTTTTCTTATCTTGATCTCTCACATTTTTGTTAAGGTATTTTTAGGTTCTACTTAATCTGCCCTGAGGATAATCAATGCATTTTGTTGGTTTTAATTATAAAGAAAGTTCATGTTCTATTGTTTACATTTACTAATTACATTTTGGGGAATTTTTCTTTAATTAATCTATTATCTATCACTGACCGATGCTTTTAAATTTCAAAGACAAAAAGGGAACATAAGATTATTTTAACTTTTAATTAAATATTACATCAGATTTTTTTATAATTATTATTAAACGAAATTTAAACAAAGCAATAAATACGAACTTTATAATCCAAAATAAATGATTAAAATTATACAAAATTATATAACTAAAAGAAATCTAAATTATATTATTTTATCCCTATTTATTGCCTTTAATTTGAGATCGAAATGTGTGCGTGATTTATGTTGAATTCTACATATATTTATACATTTTTAATATTGCTACACACACAATTCGATACCAAAAGTTTAAATTTGTGCGGGATAGACCGGTCAGTGAGACGACAGAAAAA
The DNA here is from genome assembly GCA_028023455.1 of Epiperipatus broadwayi. Classification (NCBI taxonomy): domain Eukaryota; kingdom Metazoa; phylum Onychophora; class Udeonychophora; order Euonychophora; family Peripatidae; genus Epiperipatus; species Epiperipatus broadwayi. Next base: position 2,311,655 of record JAQFVV010006288.1, read on the forward strand.
GGTGAACTTAAGATTCGAATACGAATCTTACTGTTTCAATACGTCGTTTGGTGCCTCTGCCTCTGTGCAAAAACACAAATATGCCATTTGCACGGGCAAACCTACGTCTGCTACAACACTACCTTCATTCATTTATACATACTTGTATGATTCAAACATTAATAAAATATGCTTGAGCATGCACATATTTGTCTTATAATTTACATATATCTCAAGCTAAAGGTGGGTGTTTAACATAAAAGAATTCTGCACTTGGCGGATAAATGATTTGATGTACATGTACTAGATTGAGAAATAAATTCCCTAGCATAATAAGGTTCATTTTAAACAAGTTATATATTTATAAAATATGCATACAAATAAATTCTAGAGATTATATTAGCCAGCTTTATATAAAGAGAGAACTGTCTGCATTAATTATTCATAAATTCTAAAAAAATTTAACCAGTATTCCCATAAATCATAGTAAAACACGCAAAACACACTATATATATATATATTGTCACACTCAGCAACTAGAGTAATCAATGGATGCCAGAAGGCTTGTGTATAAAATCCCCATCTAGTGCCTACTCATCCAATATCCCCAGACTAGTTTCTGGCTTATGGCCTTCGTCAGTGAGGAGCCTTGGATCTGAGAGCACTGCATCTAGATCTTAGGATCTAATGCAACCCTCCAGTAACCACCTTTTATCTCCATTTAACTACAAAACTATGAGTTTTAAATTGAAAACAACAATGTTTTCAATCCAACCCCATTAGCTTATATACTCATATGGGTCTGAACCCAGTTCAGTACCCATACATTTTGGTGCCTTTGGTTCTTTAATAGCCATAGCCACCACTATCCTATTAGGCAGGATTGGTTATAAGCCAATAAACATCACATGACCACTTCTTATGCTTGTGTACAACTGTTGTTAAAACAGGCAAAACACACTATATATATTGCCACACACAGCAAGCTAGAGTAATCAATGGATGCCAGAAGGCTTGTGCATAAAATCCCCATCTAGTACTTACTCATCCAATATCCCCAGACTAGTTTCTGGCTTATGGCCTTCGTCAGTGAGGAGCCTTGGATCTGAGAGCACTGCATATAGATCTTAGGATCTAATGTAACTCTCCAGCAACCACCTTTTATCTCCATTTAACTACAAAACTATGAGTTTTAAATTGAAAACATCTTAATCCATATGACTATATAGCCATATGACTATATAAGCTAATAAGCTTGGATTGAAAACATTAAGATGTTTTCAATTTAAAACTCATAGTTTTGTAGTTAAATGGAGATAAAAGATGGTTGCTGGAGGGTTGTATTAGATCCTAAGATCTAGATGCAGTGCTTTCAGATCCAAGGCTCCTCACTGATGAAGGCCATAAGCCAGAAACTAGTCTGGGGATATTGGATGAGTAGACACTAGATGGGGATTTTATTCACAAGCCTTCTAGCATCCATTGATTACTCTAGCTTGCTGTGTATGGCAATATATGTAGTGTTTTGCCTGTTTTAACAACAGTTATACACAAGCATAAGAGGAGATGGTCATGTGATGTTTATTGGCTTAATATAAATCATAGTAATATGATAGATTACTGCATCTTATTTTTAAGAGTATTTAGAATAATGGATGCCCTAAAATTATTCTGCTGCTAGGCAATTAGAAAAACAGTGAGCTGTGAACTATACTACATCAATATATTCAACTTTAATTATACACTATCCCAATAAATTTTTTTTTAGACAAACAAAAGTATAAATAAATAAAAAGAAGACATTAAAATTTGTAAATTTAATATATTTTATTATTCATGCAAGCAGTCATAAGTTTTACAGAATTTTAAAACATATTTAAAGTTGTACTGACTTAAAAACATCAAAACAATTAAATCAGTTTTATAATGAGACTACAAATACATCCATTGAAGAAAAAAGTTATTAATAAATAAAGAATATCTCCAGAACATTTAACTGCAATGAAAGTCTAATTATTGCACTATTTATTTTATTTAAAAAATGCAGTAAAATACTTTTTTTCTTATTATTTCAGTGAATGAATGAGTGAACACGCACTCAGTAAAACATTTGTAAATATGTCACCTCAATTCATAAATAGTAATCATATCATTTTTAAAATTTTTGTTTATACTATAATTTCAATTTATATATATGTACTATATATATAAATACATTTGATGACATTAATGGATACTCATTGATTAGACACGCATGCTGTTTGATGGCATTGTTTATGTGCTGAAGCACATACAAATGCCATTTACACAGCTGGCCGTACATTTTGCAGCCGTGTTTACGCTGTTGTATTATACATTGCAAGTTACCTTGTGGTGTTCTAATGAATTATTTCTGCGAATTCGCACATTTCACACTTTCTTACAATGTCATCTGAGGGTGTGTGCATTTCAAGTATCCAAAATTCTTTAATTCTAAATCAATTTTTTTTAAAATTGAATTCATGCGATTTGACTTAAAAATAATTATCAGACCTTCACACACTTTTGTAGCCAACTTTTAAGGTGAAAAACCTTGTCAAAGGGTTGAAGGTGCTTCCAGATGCAAAGACCTGCAAGTGCAAATGAGCTCTGAAGATTACCATGAGAAAAACAACTCAATCCTTATGTGTGTCACGCGCATGCAATCGAACCTGTTCGTTTAGAAAGTTGACTTGGTTTGACGGTTCCAGAATAACGTTTTTTAAAGCAAAAATTTTTAATATTTAAATACTTTTTTAATTTCTTGGTGTTAATTTAAAAAAACAAAACATTTAAAAAGTAAAAATTATGCGTTCTTTTTGTTTTTGTGTGAATGTGTTTAGTGGTGGGGGGTGGAGTTGTGTTTAAAACGAATTTAGTTGAATGAATTTAATTAAAAAGTAATAATTTTGATTTATTTAAAAATAATCAAAAAAAAAAGTCGAAAACAAAACAAGAACAGTCTTTATTTTATCAATAGCAAACAAATAGTTAAAAAAGTAATAATTTTGATTTATTTTTATTTAAAAATGTCGAAAAAAAAGAAAAACAGCCTGGCCTGGGAACATTATATTTGATTGTTTTTGCATAGCAACAACGCTATCAAGCGGTGTGCATGTCTAATCAATGAGTACTCATTAATGTTTAGAAAGGATTTTTTTGTCCAAAATCTACAATTCACATTTTATCTTACTTAATATTTTTTTGTATATCACAGTTAACAACTATTTAAAATTAATTGTAAAAAAAAAAAAAATTCTAAAAATTCAGGTCAAGATCCAATTTTATTAAGATGAAATGAAATACATTAACTAATTATATATAAAATTTAGAATAAGTATAAAAACAAATTTGTTAGTAAAGTTAAATCATCATGTTATCTTGAGAAATAATATTGATATGTACCTATCACTCCTCATTCTAATCTAAATATAAAGAAAAGTCAATAACAAAGAAGAGTTAATGGAAATTCAATATAACAATTTAATATTAAATTTAGAATTTAACTTGCAATGATTTTTTTTTATTCACTAACAATTTCTTGGTCTAACATTTTTCATGACAACTGATCCTATTTCAACAGGAATTATAATTATTATTTATGTAATTCCAATTTCTCTTTTATTCACTTCAATAAACAATATGTATACTATTCTAAGCAAACTTTATCAATAAAACATGATTATACATGATATGTGATGCACATGAGGAATGTTTTCTTTAAAAAAACCTGAAATTAATACATTTTGCAAACACTTAATGATTGAAAAACAAACTTGAGTAACAAATCAAATTATTGACAAAAGCAAATGCAATTTCAAAACATAGTAATTACTGTAATAAGTCTGTAAGAAATTGTAACCTTTTAAAAATATATCCATCTCCATTTTAATAATTGATGGCAATTGGTTGATGAGAAATCAAAAAAGATATCAATTTCCACGTAGTTGATATGAAAAAAGCAAAAGGGTGAGATATTATAATGTTCAAAGTACATGAAGTTAAACGATACACATTAGTAGCATTTTAGTGATAAGCCAAATTGCAAATGCATAAAAAAAAATTATAAAAGGGGACAAATGAACTACGCTTATGGCACAAAATATACAAAGCAAAAACTGGCATTTAATGAAATTGTTTGTCAGCCTTGACTTATTTTTTTCATGCTGCTCCACTATATGATGCTATAACAGAACTTACTTAACCAATATGTGATTTGCCACAATTTCATTTTAAATCATTGCAAAGAATACTTTTGATCAATCATATCATTTCTATCAAATATTGAAAGATTTTTATTGTCACGAGGTATCTAGTGAAAAGGTCTTGGTATTTTACATATCGTTAAGTTTTTGACAATGTATGAATCAAAAATTCTGCACATATTTTCTACAGACACCATCATCTGTTTGGATTTTTGCCTATTGAAAATATTTGTATTTTTTTAATGATTGTTGTTTTCATTTTATGTGTAAGTAGATTGTCAGGTTTGCCTTAAAAATATATATGTGCCATGGTTTTATTGATATCAGTTACATTCAGTTTGTTTTGGTAATAAATTATTTTATTTTTTTAACAATTTCCTTACAACATGATATGGGTCTTGATATATTTTTGCATTTTTTGCCTATTGAAAATATTTATTTTTTAATAGCTATGGATTGGTTTGATGCACAAATACATTATAATCAGTTTGTTTTTAAAATATGTGTATTCTTTGAATTTATTACCATCAATTACTTTAAGTTTGTTTTTAATATAAAATTAATTTATTTTTATGTTACAACCATATTTGTTTCCTGTCATTATTATTTTTCAAAATATTGTTATTGGGGTTTTTTTTTTAAGTAAGTAATATTATTTTCCTGTCTTGGACTACATTATATTATTTAAAGAAATAAAATCCTTTAAATTGCGCTTTACGCAAAAAAGTGAAGCTTAGTATTATTAGAAAAAGAATTATACGGCTTAGCACTTTCGGAGAATTTTGGTCTCCATATTCATAGCCTATCTTGGGAGTGTCATCTTACATTGAGATTTTAAATGAAGCTTGGCAGTAAGTTATGCAAAATTTATTCAAAGTTTTTTTTCATATAGACCATTTTCTGGAGATTGCAAAGCATGATTCTTTTCGGTTTATTATTGGGTCTCCACCCAAAGATATACCATACATGCATCTAGCATCTATCCAGTCTTCCTTTGCATTATGAAATTTTATTCAATTCTGAAATGAATGTTATATATTGGATTTTTTGTAAATTTGTGTATATATCTAAATCTGTCAAAATCATTTAAATAAGGAAACAATTGTACATTGATTTTTCTTAACTATGTTTATATGTTATTTTTTAGAACTCTTAATCATATTATAGGATAATTATTTGTATATATTATTGCTCATTTTTCTTTGCATTTTTTTTCTCTCTTGCTCTCTATTATGGATCTTAGCCTCTCTTTTTTAATATTCACTATTTAAAAGTAACAAGTTAACCTAAACAGAGCAGAGAATTTTTTTTTTTTTAAACTCCATGTTTTTTGAATAATAGGAAATTGTTTTTTATGATGCTTTGAAAATAATAATAATAAAAGTTAATATTAATAGGAGAGCTATAATGACAGAGAATTGATTGAGAAAAAATATTAGAAAATTAAAACGGATTTGATCTTTTTAAAAATTTTTTTTTTGTTTTTAAAGTAAGCAAAAATATGAACAAATAAAATATAGAAATTTTTTTTTTAAAAAAAAAGCATCACTTTAAAGAGAAATCAAATAAATTGGAATAAAAATGAAATACAATGTGATCATTAGTTGATAAACATTAGTTTTTATATCAGGTAGGACAATAGATTTTGGCTAGTTATTTATTGATAATCCACTTGTACCAAAAGATTGTTTTATAAAATTGTTAATAGAAATTTTAGAATTGAATGTATCTGTATGAACTAAATAGTATAACTTGCTAATGAAAGATACTTAGAAAATGTAATATTAAAAAAATAATAATTAACTCATTATCTTGTTGAATACATTGTGTAGCGTTTGGTAAAAATGGCAGATATGTTTGTGCACTTCAGAAAAACTAGAATTTGTTCGAGTGGTTGTTGTAGATCGCGCGCGGATATAACACATTGATAAGTTAATGAATGTAAAAGTTTTGAATAAATGAAAGAGCATTTGTCAAAATAAACAATGCAGAAGTTTATGGACAGGACTGCAAGATTGTAATTGATTTTATATCTGGAATATCTTTAGAATTTTTAATGTGTATTTAATAGTTAGTTAGTTAGCACATTACCCAGAAACTTTAGCATAATGTTGCTTATTTAAATTTTAAAATGTTCTCTTAACATATTTATGTGTAGATCTGAAATACACTTTTATATTTGTTTATCTATCATGTATATTTTTCATATGTACACAATGAACTGTGATTAAACCTTATTTAAGGAAATTATTAGATTTTTGATTGATGGGATTATAACATCTTTTAGATTGTTGCAAGACTGTCAGCTAGTAGCCATTAATTTAAAAGTATCTAAATGGTAGGCTAAACCCCTAAGATAGGTGCTGGTCTCCAGAGCATTCTTGCATTTACCTTTTCAGAATAAAATATTAATCATAGAAAAGTGTTTAATTTGATTTCAATTTCACAGATTAACTAACAGAAATTAATTCTTAAATATACTTCACAATATCTTGTTTTGTTTTTTTTTTCACAAAAGAAACTATCTTCCTCTATTGTAGTCTTCACATTATTTTTAAATAGAAATTTGCAAGCAGCTACAAATTCTCAAGAATAGCAAAAGATATCAAATCCTAAACTATAAAATCTAAAGTATTATATTCTCATACATCATATTAATATTTGATTTTTAGTTATTATAGCTATATATATAAAATTAACTAACTTTATTATTCAAATAAATAGGTCATGGGAATTGTAAAAGATTATCAAAGACCCTGGGCTAAGCTTCTGTAACTTTCTTCACCAATTTTCTCTAGATTTTTCTACTTGCAAGAAGGTTGAATGAATACAAATTAAAATTACAGTTAAACCATTAAACACCACATGATCACTGTTTTTTATGCTTGCACATAACTGTTATTAAAACAGGCAAAACTCTCCATACAGTAGTGTCACTCAGTACCAGCCAGAGTAATCAATGGATGCCAGAAGGCTTGTGCATAAAATTCCCATCTAGTGTACTTATCCAATATCCCCATATTAGTTTCTGGCTTGTGGCCTTCGTCAGTGAGGAATCTTGGATCTGAGAGCACTTCATCTAGATCTTAGGATCTAATGCAACCTTCCAGCAGCTACCTTTTATCTCTACTTAACTACAAAACTATGAGAATAAAATTGGAAACACAAAGACACCAAAATGTATGGGTACTGAACTGAGTTTAGACCCATGTGACTATATAAGCTATTGAGCTTAGATTGAAAATATTGTGTTTTCAATTTTATTCTCATAGTTTTGTAGTTAAGCAGAGATAAAAGGTGACTGCTGGAGGGTTGCATTAGATCCTAAGATCTAGATGCAGTGCTATCAGATCCAAGGCTCCTCACTGACGAAGGTCACAAGCCAGAAACTAGTCTGGGGATATTGGATGAATAGGCACTAGATTGGGGATTTTATGCACAAGCCTTCTGGCATCCATTGATTTCTCTGAATGGCACTACTGTGCAGAGAGTTTTGTCTGTTTTAAATCTACAGTTCTTTATCATCAGCTGTCTATATTCTAAGGCAGGGGTGCCCAACCCATAGCTCGCGAGTCACATGTGGCTCACACAACCATTTAATGTGGCTCGCATTGCACTCTTCAAATTGATAAAATATTATATATCTTGATGCCACATGCACACACTAAAAAATAAACATTTTTACAATACAAATGATAATGGGAATGAAACAAATCAGATGATTCATAACAGTGTCCAATGAAAGAAGTGTATTTGAAATACACGAATTTCATTGGTTTCATTTTCCATTCTCGAATTGTGCAGTCAACACGCTACTTTACAGTGCTACCGTCAATTGTTTGCTATAGTTTGCATGAAACACAAGAGACACGACAGTGAACACAGAACAAATTTCGAAGTTGTTAGCGAAGTAAGTATTTCGTGTCTCACACTGGCATAAAAAATAGTCGCTTCTTCTAAATTTTGTAATTCTATCTTTTTTAGCTCCATAATCATGTCAATATATGAGCCGGAAAAAAGAAAAAACGTACCTACAATTACATTTTCAATGACGAGTGGGAAGAGAAATATTTTTTCATAAACTTTAAGAATAAATGTATTTGTTTAATATGCGGATCAACGGTTTCTGTTGGGGAAAAAAGCAACGTTGAACGACATTTTAAAACTCTTCATAATAAATATGATACTGATTATCCTTCAGACAGCAATCTAAGAAAATGTAAAGTGAAAGAACTGAAAAACACATTAGTTGCCCAACAATCAATGTTTACCAAGTCTGCAAATAAAACGAAGGTTGCAACAGTAGCATCATTTAAGATTGCACATATACTTGCAATTCATAAAAAGCCCTTTGATGATGGCAACATAATAAAAGAAGCAATGCTTGCTGCATCGGAGATTTTATTTCAAGAAGCCAAAAATAAAAATGAAATTTTGTCAGCTTTTCAGGACATCCAATTATCCAGAAATTCTATCACTCGTAGAATAGAAGCTATGTCTCAAAATGTCAAAGAACAAGTAAAAACTGATTTACAAAAATGTGTTTTCTTAAGTTTACAATGCGATGAATCAACAGATATCTGCATTGTAGCTCAAGTAAATATTTTTATAAGGATGGTCTTTGATAATTGCTCAGTGAAAGAAGATCTATTATCAGTTTTGCCATTAAAAGGTAATACACGCGGAGTGGACATATATCAAGTTATAAAAAATCATTTAACTGAAATTAAATTTCCACTTCAAAAACTTGTGTCCATAACAACAGACGGAGCACCTGCCATGATTGGTTCTGGTGTTGGTTTCATCACATTTTGTAAGAATGATGCTGAATTTCCAAACTTTTTTACTTACCATTGCATCATACATCAACAGGCATTATGTACAAAAGTTTTATGTTATGAGCATACAATGAAAATTGTTTTGAAAATTGTAAATTCCATTTGTGCCAGACCACTTCAGAGTAGATTGTTCAAAATACTGACTGATGAACTTGATGCTGAGTATGGAACTTTGTTGTTACACTCGGAAGTTAGATGGCTTAGTAAGGGAAAAGTTCTACAACACTTTTTAGATCTTCTTCCGGAAATAAAACAGTTTTTAGAATTCAGAAACGAAACTTATGAAGAACTTGATAATCATAGTTGGTTATCTGATTTAGCGTTTCTTACAGACATAACAACAAAAGTGAACAAACTGAATCTGAACTTCAGGGTAAAGAAAAAACTATTATTGAATTAATTGGAAGTATCAACGCTTTTAAATCAAAACTAAATTTGTGGATATCCCAAATAGAGGAATGTAACTTTTGCCACTTTACAAATTTGGAAAATTACACAAAGAAATATAAGGACATTGACACAATGAGATATTCAGAAAATCTCGTCGAGCTTAAAAATAATTTCAAAATTAGATTTTCTGATTTTCGTAAAATTCAGCCCATTGCTTCATTCATTTCAAATCCATTTGTTGATACTAATATTTTTGAAATGTCGCAACAAATTGCAAACATGTTAAATAAAAATTCTACTGATCTGGAAATGGAAATAATCGATTTTCAATCTGATTTACAATTAAAAACAAGAATATTACAAACAGACTTTTGGGTACTTGTAGGTGAGAAAAAATATCCACTTTTAAAAGAAACTTTTCAAAGGCTAAACTCTTGCTTTGGATCAACTTACCTTTGTGAAAGTGGTTTCTCAACAATGAATTTGTTAAAATCAAAGTTCCGCTCCAGGATAACAAATGAACATCTGAATGACTGCATGAATTTAGCCATAACATCATATATACCAGAATACAATAAACTCGCAGGTGATATGCAGTGTCAGGTTTCACATTAAATAAAATAATTAAAATATACTTATGTATGTTACCACATTTTTAATAAATAAATATAAATAAAATGTATTTACATTTTTTTTCTTTTTAGCATATTACACCAGTTTTTTTTTTTTTTAATTTGTGAATTATGTTTATAAATGTAATATGAAAAATGCAATATATAATTGTGGCTCCCCAAATTTTTTTAAATTCTCAACTGGCTCCTGTCAAGTTAAAGGTTGGGCATCACTGTTCTAAGGGGTCTTTTTCTTTTGTTTATGCATTGTGTAATACCAATTTTTTTTTTTTGCTTTTATTAACTTATTCAAAATGTATGTCCAAACAATTATTATTATTTTTTTTTCTATTACTCTCTTCAATAAAATTTCTCTACAATTTTCCATGAATTTCTGTATTATGTTCTTTCAAATGCTAATATTTTTCTTAATTAATGTTTTGTTAGCATCTGTTTCATAAAAATGTAGTGCATTGATAAATATACAAATATCCAATACATATTTGTGTATAAGCTGGTGTTTTTGTTTTCCCAAATCATATTTAGACTTATTTTTACTATTAACTTTTTATTTTTACTGTAATCCTTTCAATGATCAAGGTCACTTGTATTATTATTTTTAATATGTATTAATCTTTCTACAATTTCCAGTTATATGAGTGTTGAATTCCTCTTTTTACTCGAAGTACTATTATTTTTACTTTAACCTTGTTTAATGTTGTGTATTTTTATCTTTGTACCTCTCATTCTCCAAATTGATTCAGTATTTTTTTAATGATTACTACATCATTAAATTATGTATTCTCATTTCATGCAGGAAAAAAACTGACATATTTTTGCAGTTCTTTATGATAAGATTTTTTTTAATGTCTTGATTACTTTATTAAGATCAGTATTATGAAAGAAATGCTTGTACATAAATCACTAAAGCATTGGTAATCTCTTAATGGAAATTATTTACTATGCTAATCATGACTGCAAATATTTTTAATATCTAAATATAAATATTTATATTCCTGTATGCACCCAATGTAATATCTTTATTAAATTTTTGTATCCAGTTGGGAGTTTCGACTGTACAATAATCCTCCTCATAGCCAAATTTTTATTAAGTAATAAGTTCATATAGAGAGAATCTTTATAAATACTGAATTGTCTCTCATTAGAAATATGCCAAGAAGTTTGTGTCCTTATGATATCCATATAATAGAAATTTGGTCTTATGGTTTTGTACTTCAAAGCCAATCAGTCTTTTAATTATACTAGCACATACTAAAAGGATTAATTGTATATTGTTTAAGTCAATAATATATTAACTGAAATCTATTTATTCTTTTTCAATTTTTTTTTATATAAATTTTAATATGATATATATATATATATGAAACTATTCACTATATAAAACACAATTTACTTAGACTAAATGAATTAAAGCAGCTAATTTTTATATTATTTCTAGAACGGTGGCTCTGCATATAGCCATACTATATTTATAGAAAATCACAGTAACTAAATACTTTTAAATCATCATGAGTCTTAGTGTCCTTCTTAGAAATAAATATATTTTTTTAGTATTAACAACTGTTTGTAATAGTATGGATATTTAGGTTTTTATATTAATTTCTTTGTGCCTACACAAATATGCTTTTATAGAATTTATCAAATGTTTTGTTCTTATGTGATACAGATGATAGTAATTAAATAAAATGTAAATGACAGTATTTTAGCCTTACTAGCAATAACTATGGGGGTGGGAATTACTCAGAGGTTAATAATACTCTGTTAAGGTTCATGAACAAAAAGATTAAGAACTATTACTACAAAACATTTAAAAATTATACATCTATATATTTTTTATCAAGATGAGTATATTATATTATCTTTATCATTGTTATCAGGGTAATTTTTAACTAATGCACAAGCTTTATGAATCAAATATTTAAGTCTATAAACTGTCTATTTTTTTGTTTGTGCTACCATGTATTAATCTTCTAATTACACACACATACACATCAATTCTGATTTTAATGTTTTTGTTGTTGTTGCTTTTTATTGTGTTGCTAACTTATTATTATTTTTTATTTGGTGTTAATCTATCTTTTAATGAATCATCTTTTTTTTTTTTTAATGGTCTGAACAATTGTGCTCTGCCTGTATTAGTTTGATGTTTGAAAGTAGTTTGTCTAATTGTTGCAATAATGAGTTAAAAGTATAAACACATAATTAGAAATAAGCATAAAACTTTTGTAATTTTAAAAATAATTTCATTCATTCAATCTTACAAGATTAGTGAGAAATTTTTTGGACCGAAAATGAAAATTAATTACCAGGATGTATATTAAAGTGCAACTTACTAACTAGCAGAATATATCAGCATATTTTCAATTTATTTACTTTCCTTTAAAAAAGTCTGTTATAAAGGATGCTATTAGTTATATGATACCTAGTTTCCACTGATAAGTTTTAATATTTTTGTTATGGAGCTTAAAAGTTAAATCTTTTATTAAAACATGTAAAAATACTCCAGATTTATTAAATGATATATTAGATGTAAAAAGTATATGTTTTTATATAAATTTTATTTTAATCACCATCATTTTCAACCATTATCAATGCACTGCAAAATAGTCTTACATTTTTTCCTATCTCTAGACTTTTTCACAATACATGGCAAGCTTCTTTATTTAAGCCATTTATTTTACATGTGCTTGTTTTTTCCTAGGTTTTTACAGTCTCTTGGGACCCATTTTAAAACTTTAACTATCCATCTATTATCATTTCTTTTAACAATATATCCAGCTCGGCTCAATTTCAATCCCTTAATTCTTTCAACAATGCTTTTTCACCCATGTATTTTATTTTCAATCTGTTCTTGTTACTTCTAACATAATCTTTCATACTTTGTTGAATGGTATGAAGTCTCTGTATTGCTCTTTTGTTAATTGTCAAAATGTCTAGTACAAAATAAATAACAGCTAATTAAACACATTAAAAACCTTCCTTTTTAAATACATTGGCATATTTTCTTTTAATATTACTTCTACCAATTGTACTCCATCCTTGTTTAATTCTATGATTAATTTCATCAGTTACATTTCAATTTGTAATAATAGTTTGATCAAAGTATTTGTGATTATTATTTTCTGCTAATCCATCATTATATATGTTTATTTTGGTCTGCTGGGAAAATCCATTGTACATGGCTTTAATTTTTTTAGCATTTATATAAAAGTATTACTTTCTTAATTTCCCCTGTTAACTCTTAACATTTTCTGAAACTCTTTAGCATTATTTATCAAAATAACCACTTCATCTACAAAAATTTAAATAACTTAAATAATTTTTATTTACTTTTATTAGTTTTTCATTTTAATTCATAAAATACTGTTTGCAAAACCACTGATAAAAAGTTTTGAAGATATGGAATCATTTTATACAGTCTGTTCAATGTTATTTTTTTTTTACAGTGATCCATTATATATGCTATATTTTGCTCCAAGCCTTCCACACATACTTTGTATATTACATACAATAGTTCATTTTTTATTAATAAACTTTGATTAGAATAGAATACATATTGTTTTTTGAACTGCAAGTGCTCAGTACTTTTCAACATGCTGATATATTTAACACTTTTATATGTATAGAATGCATGCATATACATAATTATAGTATAAATAATATTTTAAAATGTATATATATATAATTATTAATAATAAATTCAGTGGACGCATTTACATATATTTTAGTTTGTGTTCACTCCATTCATTGAAATATTAAGAAAAAATAATTGTAATGTAGTTTATTATGTGATATACTTACTGCATATCAAATTTGTAAAGGATAATAAAGGAAGAATAAAACGTGATTTCATCGTAAACTGAAGAAATTTTGTTGGTAAATATGGTTGCATATTGCCTTTGAGATGGAAAAATACTGCTGACATTCTGTAAAATATATTTACAAATTATATTTTATATTTTAAACAGGTTCACATAAATATGGTTGCTCACACATCATAAAATAAATTTACGAATTTAATGTTTTTGCTTGTTTATATTTTTTATTAGATAGTGTATACATGAAATCATTATTGTTAAATCTTCAGAATTTGACAGTATCATGTATGTATAACTTAATGATCCAAAGATTTAATCATCATAGAAATGCTTATAGAATCAAATGCCTTTTCATAATCTATAAATTCAAAGTATTCACTAGTTCTTTCTGTATTTTCTTTCAATATTTTGGATGTGATCCATTGTGCTAAAACCATTTTTAAATCTAATTTGTTTTTATGGTTGGTAAGAAAATTTTACTTTAGATATATTATAATTATCTTGGTAAATATTTTGTATAAAACTGCTAAAAGACTGATAGAAATGCTTCTTCATCACCTTTTTTAAAGTATTAGTATTATTACTGCATTCTTCCAATCATTTATATATTTATTATATAAAAGTTTGTTATAATTTTTACTTACAATTTTATTTTTTACCTGGTTTTAAAATATCAATAATTAATTCCATCATTTCATGCATCTTTTCCATTTTTAAGACATTTAATTATGTATCTCACCTTTTCATTTAAAATTCTTGGCAATTCAGAAGATATAATAATTTTATTGGTAATTTTTTTCCTTGTTCTTTATTACTACATAATTATTTGTAAGTATTACTACCTGTATGCACAGCTTTGATCACATCAATAGAATAAAAAAAAATGTTGTTGATAATTAAAATATATTTAAATAATATTTACATGACATAATAATCCATGACTAATCAACAAATAGGAAAAAATGACTTATAATATTATTTATAAAAATGCATTACAGTAGTCATTTTTATCTGCTGTTGATAACTCATGTATTATTATGTCATGTAAATATTAAATATATTTTAATTATCATATAATAAGTTAATAATGCTCAAGGAGGTTGCCTTGACAACAGTTTGAAATTTTTGATTGTTACCTATATTGGGATTGTCTAAGTGTTGACTGTTTTTAATGGTTATTTAATTATCAACTGCACATTATACTCTTTTATTCTTCTAGTGAACAAAGCCATGGATAACAATTGATGCTCATTATTGTAAAGTGGTTGAATTGCTGCAAATCTATGATATATTTATTGAATTAAAAATTTTGTGAAAATCCAGGTTGTTTATTTTCTCAGCTCTGAAAGATGTCATTTGAAAACATGATTTGTATTTGTGGCTATGAACAGGAAAATATCTGGAATTATCAGACTGATTCAAAAGAATATTTTTTTGAGATTGAATTGGTTTTTGTAAATAAGGAATGGAAACCTTCCCTGACAAACAACAAAATCCTGGAATTTAATTTTTTCACTTCATAGTATCACATTTTTGACATTCATGATTCATTCTACAGATTGACAATAGTGATGAATTAGCATAATGAATTGATGGTTTGTCATTTAAAACAGCACCATACAAAGATCCCCATGTAATTTTTAAAGTGTTCTTCCATAATTGATTCTTGTAGAACCTGGTTATTGCAAAGACATTATTTTGCAATATTGTTTCAACAGCTCTTGATGTTGCTTGACAGTGTGCCGATCACTGTAGCTGCATTTTACATTGATCATAGGTTCTGCATCTCTTAGATATCAGACATTGACTTTGAGCCCTTTGCTTATCAGCAGTTTGATCTTTAGTTTTTGCAGTTCTTAATGCTCTTTAATACATATCTACAACAATGATTATCAGACTTCATCTGCTTCTGTAGCTCTGAATGATGCTTGTCACTAAGCCTGCTCATGCTGTCACTTCCATATCTATTGCAGTTTCTTGATTTCTTACTGTTTGCATTACTCATGTCTGGATAAATTATGTGCAAAATTGGGTCTTCCTTGTTTGTGCCATTTTTGGTACTATATACATAAAACAATGGTATTAGATTGCATATTTAAATGATATTCAATTAAAATGTTTTAAAATATTATTGATATATTTTGTACATTCCGTTGAACAATGTTATTTTTTAAAATAAAATTTCATTTATCATGTGAGAAATATATTTACACTGAAATTCTAAAAGACAGGGTTAATGATCTTTCTGAAATGTGCCACATATTCAATGCATTACTTGAACATTGTGGTTTTGAAACATTAAATGGATTTAATTTTTTAAAAATACAATAATTACTTGAATAGTTTAAATTTTAACATTCTTTATGAAATGTACCACATATTTAATTTCTCAGTTATAACTTAGAATGAACAAAAATTCTAAGCCAATATAAAAATTACTTAATCATGTGAGAATATACTTAAAGGGAAATTGTAAAACCATCTATTTAATTAATCACTTTAATAATGTCATTTATAAAAAATAAAATGGTTTTAATTATTTTTTTAAAGACAATCTTACTTTATGACTGATCATAAATGATAATTTGAAGATAAGGTTAAAATATTACTTAAATGTTTTGTACAATAAAAATGTATTTTTAAAAAAAAAAAAATAATAATTATTTTTAAAATTTAAATATTAACATTTTTTCTAAAAATCTATAAATTAATTAAATTTTTATTTTTTTTTAGGTATTAAAGTGTTGAAATCGTTGTTTTTTTTTTAAAAAAAATTCAAACTTCTAAAGCAAAAATTGCTAGCCTTGAAAAAAAATTCAAATCCATTTTATAATTTATCATAAATGACAATTTGAAGGCAAGATTGTTTTAAAATATTATTTTTGTACATTCTATTGAACAATATTATTTTTAATAATAAATTCTTTTTAATTTATTGTTTTAAAAAACAATAATTCTTATAATTAAATTTCATTTACTTTTTAAAATTTAGTCTAAACTAAAATCCTAAAAAGAAAAACTTCAAATGCATTTAATATTTTAGTTATTTCTTTCCCTTTTTTGATTATATCTGACATCATTTGATTTTTCACATATTTTTAGATTCCAAATTACTAAAGTTTTTAAAACAGTTAAGTACCATAAAGAAAAAAAAATACCACATATAAAATCCTATACAAAAAAAAAATCATTCAAGATTTATTTAGATTAGTGCAATATTTGTTTAAGTTATAAAGTCATAAACACACAAACTTTCACATTTATATATTAATATAGATAGATTCCTGTTTTTAGTAATACAATGATTCCATCTTTTTATTGCTGAAACAGTTTTCCTTTCAAGATGTTATTTTATACTTTTGAGACTTATTTTCTTCTACAACTTTTTTTACCAATTCACAATTATATTTTCTCATATCATTATTAATCCTTTTTCATATTACAAAATTCTAGATGTTCAATTCTTCTTAATGGATCATTTAAAAAACATTTTACATTACAACTTTTTTTCCCCCCATGTGTCAAATCATCGGCCGGGAAGCGAATCGGGAACAATTGCGTATAAGGCAGCTGTGCTAACCACTCGGCCACCTGTTGAAAATTTACTGTTAAATTGCTGCTTCTTTGTACCTGCTATCTTTCTTACAGTTCTTAACAGAATTATTAATTATATTGATTTTATTTAGTGTCTCAACTGTTTTCTAAGTCTTTTTAATATTTTAAGATAATGTGCAAGTTCTAATTTAAATTTCTACGAATCTTTTGAAAGTTATAAATATCAACTGGTGATATTGTTTTTATTAATAATTTTTGTCCTCTAGTTTTGCTTTAACACATATCTTATTTTTCACTAATCAGTGATAAATCCAATTTATTTTTATTTAGATGTGTCTATTTCCATTTAGCCCCCCCCCAAAGAAAAAATTCCATTAATGTACAGTTTTTATTTTTCTATATAAATCTATATCTTCTGTCATTTCTATTACCATGATGAAATTTAGCCACAATATTTTCATCTTTCAATTATTTACCAGTTTTAGCATTAAAAACTCTGATAATTTTAAATTATTTGATCTGATCAAAAGCATTTTATATATACAAAAGGCTATAAACCTGAATTATCTGCATTTGGTATCTGAATGACTAATCTTGCCACTCTTCTTTCTTTCTTTTTTTTTTTTAAGCAATGAATCCCATTGTGCTTAGTCAAATACATGAATGCATGTCCACTTTTTAAATTGTCTCTCCATTTTTTTTCTAACTTCACAAACTCCAACAGTGTCATTTAATATTAGACATTTTTTCAAATTAATGCAATCTTATTTCACTTGAAAGTGATCTGTCCTTACAGATAGCTAAATAAAAGGTTATAATATAATGACAACCTGAGTCCACAATCAGGATTTTTAATACCCTTTACCATTGACCATCAACTGCCTTGGCTGGCGATTTTGCAACTTTTGAAAATAAGGACCATAATTTAATTTTCTTTGCCATAATTATAAATGTTTATATGTGTAAAAAAATAAAAAAATTAGCACCCTCTATTTTTGATCACCAATTGCTGCCTCGGCTGGTGATTTTACAACTTTTGGAAATAAGGGCCATAATTTAATTTTGGCTGTCATAATTATAAATATCTATATGTATAAAAAACATATTTTTAGCAGCTTTGGCCACCAATCACTGCCTTGTCTGGTGATTTTACAACTTTTGGAAATAATTTAATTTTGGCTATCATAATTATAAATGTCTCTATATATACTTACATTCATTTGCTTTCAGGAAAAATCAATCATTTTTTCAGTTAAAAGCTATCAACAAATTGAGATTGTAGCCTTTTTTAATTTTAAACTTAGAGATAAAAAGCCTGCATGGTAGTGAACTGCCTACCCATGTTCATTGATTATATGAAGAGCACATTAGAAATTTCCCTGTTCATCTTCTTTGAATCTTCAAAGAGGAAATAAATTCTTTTCTATGGCCTTTATTTAAATATCTGTTTATTTTAAAATTATCATACATAAACTTGGATGATCTTTGACAATTTGGTTTGCTTTATAATAATATCATGTTTATTCAAGCAATATTATTCCAACATTTTATTCAGCAATATTTATGAATTCATATGTATTGCTTACAATAACTCCCCTCATAAACACTTTGAGGCAAAATTTTTTTAAATTTCTTTTATTTTCCTGATTGTTTTGACTGTCCTGCAGTCTTCATCAGAGCTACAATATTGAATGATATAAACATATAACCATTATTTTATATGCATATATACATACATATGTATATCAAAAATATATACATGTATATCCTCAAAAACATATATATACACATACCTAATCCATATATATATATGCATCACACACATATATAACCTATATATAAAAATACATATATGAAATATATACAAAAAAACTTATCAAATACACAATTTTATATTATTATTTTTTAAAACTACCCTTTATTACTTCTTGATCAATTTAACTTTATTTTCTACTTTTTATCCTTCACCTTTTCTTCCTATCTATCATTTTACATTATTATCTAATATATTTTGTCATCTTTTATTTTTTATTTTAATACCTATAAATTTAACTTTTGCCATTTTATTATTTCTAATCTTATTCTTTATTAATAATTTTTATTCTCTTTAATAATTTTCCTATTCATTTAAACTTAACTCCTCTACCTTTTAAAATAACTGATTTTTTAAAATTTCTTATCTCCTTTTTATATATACTTCTTTAATTCAACTCTCTCTATTATCAATTTCCTTAATTTTTAATTCTATTTGAAAATTTAATCTTACAAAACTTTTATATATACATAAAATATATTTACAATTTTTTACCATTATCCTCATATTAAACCTTATATACATTTTATTATTAACAATCCTATAAACTAATACCATTCTAAAGTTATATTTTTTATTCAAACCTCTATTCATATGCATATACAATCCCTATACATATATATATACACACTAATTTTTTATTACTAAATATTTCTATAAAAATAATGTTCTTACCCCCCCATCTCTATTCAAATTTGGTTTTATCTTTTTAATTAATATTGCTTTTAGTTTCCTATCCCTTCTTTCATTAGTATATCCAATCATTTTTATACTATCTCAAATATCTGCTCTGTTTCCATAGTATACATATAAATTGGTGACTTTTTATCATATCTATGTTGAATTAACCTTGTAAAAATTTAATTTTTTGTCTCTCCTACATATTTAGTTCCTACTTTATTATTCTACACTGTATCTGATATATCCCATTTATACATTTTCCTATTCCTTTAATATATTTATTATCTAATATATTTATTACATTTTTTCTTTTTTTATGTACTACTTTATATTTAATTACATTGTTATATTTTTATTAATTTTTCTAATAATTTTATTAACACTATATATTATTATTATTATTATTATTATTATTATTATTATTATTATTATTATTATTATTATTATTATTATTATATGTTTTAACACCTCTATACTCCTCCTTTTTAATGCTATCTTTCCTATATTTACTCCTCCTTCTCTATTAACTTTTTTATATTTTTCTTTTGATAATTTTACATTCTTTGGATATTCATTTTCATTAAATTCTTCAACTATTAATTCTATCTCTTTATACTCCTCTTCATTTGAACAATAATTAATAGCCCTACATACTCCTGAACTAATACTATTTATCTTATATTTACTATCTATATTAGAATTCCAATTCATTATATTACTATTCCCATTCATTTTTATATAGACTGATGTTTCTATTTTACATCTTCCCATGTTATATGTTTTTGTTAATAATATGTCTAAATATGATAGCTTGTTATCTTTCTTTCTACTGTAAATTTAATATTCTTATCTAATTTATTAATTTTTTCTAAATATCTATATATTTGTCTTTCACTCTTATTAAAAATTAATAGATAATCATTCACATATCTTTTTAACATTATTGGACCAATCTCTTCATCCATCATCTTTTTCCATTTCCTCCAGAGATATATATATATATTTCTCACAAAGAAATCAAGTCAGATGTCACATGACCTAATTTAACCAAGCTTGTATTACAAATGTTATATAAAGAACTCGCAAATAAGCTCTTAATAAGCTTTGCAGAATATCCCTAACCCCATACCAGTTTCTTCTACTGGCTTCCTCAGTGAGATGCTAGGATATTCAAACATTAGATTAAAAATACCAGGACAAGCCCAGTACTTTATCTAATGGATAACTATTAAGTAGAAAATCTGAATTTTTCAGACATTCATGTTTTCTAATCCAGCTATCTAACTTAAATAGCCATATGGGACTGAACTAAGTTCAGATACACCATATATTAACAGCTTTCTAGTTAATAGTTATCCATTAGATAAAGTGCTGGGTTTGTCCTGGTATTTTTAATTTAATGCTTGAATATCCTAGCACCTCACTGAGGAAGCCAGTGGGATTAGGGATATTCTGCAAAGCTTGTTAAGAGCTCATTTAAATTAAGTCATGAGACATCTGACTTGATTTCTTTGTAATTTTATTTTTTGCTATTAAGGCTTTGGCGATTTTATATTGCTAAACCTATTAATATATGGTGTATATGCAAAGCTTGTTAAGAGCTCATTTAAATTAAGTCATGAGACATCTGACTTGATTTTTTTGTAATTTTATTTTTTGCTATTAAGGCTTTGGCGATTTTATATTGCTAAACCTATTAATATATGGTGTATCTGAACTTAGTTCAGTCCCATATGGCTATTTAAGTTTGATAGCTGGATTGGAAGACATATGGATGAAAGAAAATTTCAGATTTTTTACTTAATAGTTATCCATTAGATAAAGTGCTGGGCATGTCCTGGTATTTTTAATCTAATGCTTGAATATCCTAGCATCTAACTGAGGAAGCCAGTAGCAGAAACAGGTCTGGGGTTAAGGATATTCTGCAAAGCATATAATATATTACTTAATATGCCATTCAATGCCCTTTCTATCAATAACCCTTTTTTCTGTTTAAAATATTCACCATTAAATTCAAAGGTTATCTTTTTACAACATAACTCCAGAATCTTTCAATTTAATTATTGGTATTTATATTACTTTTTTCTTCATCTTCCATATATTTATTAATTTCTAATTCTATTACTTTCTCTACATCCAAATTCGTGTATATCGACACTACATCAATTTTAACTATTGTTAATCTATATTTATCATAATTATTAACTGTTTTTTTAAATTAACTCTTTATTATTCTTTATACATGCAGTTTTTTTATCATTTTATTTTTTAAAAATATTACATGCTAACCATTTAGTTATCTTGTCAAAATACAAACCCCTTCCATTTATAACTGTTCTTAATGGCACTTCTTTGTATATTTTTGGTGCACCATATATTTTTGCTACTTCACAATCTTTTTTTCTAATTCTCCTATCTATCACTTTATTATTAAATAACCCTTTAATTAACTCATACATTTTCTTATGCTTCATTTCTCATATTCTCTATATATTCTTCTTTCTTCATTAGTTCCATTTTATTATTATCTAATTTTAGAAATATTTTATCTTCATACTTCTTTTTTATCTCATCCACTCCATCTTATATAATCATTACACATGACCACTTACATGTGATAAAAATAAATGATTTCCAATTGACATATCTTGTGATGAATCAGCACTCATCAATTAGTCTTAATCATCATCTCTCACACACATTTAATACTATCTTAATATAAATCTAGCACTGATGATCCGGACTAACTGATGAGTGCTAGTTCAGCACAACATATGTATATTGGAGATCATTTATTTTTTCACATGTAATTTGGTCATGTATGTCAGTTATATAAGATAAAGAGGATGACTGAAGGGAGCTTGAAAGTCTGTGTTCAAATCCCCTATAATTATATCTATCTTAAGTATAGACACTATACTTGTAGTCATATAGATTATTTTATTAAAATCAACTTACATGTATCAGAAATAAAAAATAAATTGATATGTAGATATGAAATTTTATAAACTGATATGGAAAAGAGATGTTGATATTAAAGGAATAGAAGACCAAGGATAATGTGAACATGAAAAAAAAATCTGCAAAGACATATATAATAACATAGCATTGGAAAACGAAGTGAAATATATTTTATACAATAACATCATCCATTGAATTTGTATTTATTCTAATTGATGAAATCATAAATATTTTAAAAGAAATACAGAAATTGTTGGTAAATCTATACACCAAATGTTTACATAAGTAAATATCAAATGATTGTAAAAATATGTGTTATGCTCATATTTAATAAATGTAAAATGAAAGATTTTAAGGCTTACTGATTATCTGTTTTAAGTTATATGGATAATAATTACTAAAATCATAAACCGTTTACAAAGAATTCAGACCAACCAGCCAAAGAAACAAGCTGGATTTAATTATGGTTGTAGAACAGTAAACCACATGTAAATGTTAATAAACTTATAGATAAAATAAATGTTTTTTTTTTTCCATATGGCATAGCATCGACCGGGACGCGAACCCACAACCGTCTGCAACCAACTACTTGCTTGCAAGGCGGCTGCGATACCCCCCGGCTAACAACGCAAGACTAAAATAAATAAGTTGATGTGCCATTTTGCATAGGAATTACAAAAAGGTATATGAGTTTATAAGTATTTTTTCTATAATCCAAACATTTGAATTTCGTCATATAGATGCTTCTCATTGTCAAAGTCTGAAGATATATCAAAATACATTATTTTCTCAAAAATTTATGCTACTTTTTTTAGAAAATATTATATTAAATTAAATTGAAAAATAAAAGTAATAGATATTATTTAAGTCATTTAGATTTTATGTTAAATGATGTAATTATTTTTATAAATAACACTTCAGAGCTACAGAAAATGTTATAAGAGATAAATAAAATCAAATAAATGTAATAAATGATAAATACTATTAGAATCTAAATTACTGTGGAATGGATTTCTAATACAAATAAGACTTGTTATAATGAAATAAAAATTATAAATACATTGGATAAATTGTATATGGAGAAACACAAATGATGAAAATAATCACAGAATTAAACTTGGGACAATTTTTTTTTTATATAGGAATAATCTATTAAAATAATGAACCCGTACATATTAAAAGGAAGGGTTTTAATATGCTTTGTCTTTGTATGTTTATCAAACTGAGACATGGATCCAATAGAAGAGCATTTGAAATTCCTGACCATTGTGACTATTGATAAGAAATGAATAGCAAAATACATGGGTAAGAAAATAAACAATATGGCTAATAAAATTGTAACATAATTCTGAAGGATTTGCTGCTAGAAGAGATGACAATAGCTGGTAAATCAAATCTTATTTTGAATCCATTTGATTTAGAAAAAAACTACATTTGAGATAGATAGATAAGTTAGCAAGATTATTGGAATGATGGAAAAGAGAAGCTATATATCAGTATTGGAATACATTTAGCAGCATACCTTTTCACCATCTCTATCTCACTTATTGTAAGTTTTAATATGTAATGATAGATGATAGCACTTAATAAATCTCTATCGTTTTGCTGTTCTACCCAGCATCTCCAGATTAGTTTTGAACTTATGCAACAAATATGTGATTGTTTTTATTTCATCTAAGTGAATGTAAAATTATTTTTTGCTTGTGTGTATTAACCGTATAATAATCCTGAACATTAACACAAAATACCATTTTATTTGGAAGAGATGTTAATCTTCTAAAATATTGCTTAATATATAAGATGGAGTAGATAGCCAAAAGGAGCTTGAAAATCTGTGTTCAAATCCCCTTTAATGAAAGAATTTTGTAAAAAGAAAAAAAAGTCATATTAATATCATTGCTATTGCAAAATTACTACAGAGACAAAAAAAATCTACATTTTTTATCCCAGAATTTGTTATTGTTTATATTTGTTAGTAAATACTTAACACTTTATAAAACAGCAAATTTTAAGAAAATATAATTGTTCCTATTTTATATCATTGAGTGTTGGATTTTTTTTGTTTGTTAGCAAAATAAAAATCCTTAATAGATTTTCATAAATGTTAAACCTCACTAACAAAATGACATTTTATATGGAAGAAATTTCAATCCTTTTAGCTACCAGAACAACAACAACAAAAAAAATCAGGTGTGTGTGAGTAGTATATTCTGTTCACTGATGGAGCCACCATCTATTTACCAATGTAGTAAAAATAAAAAAAACATTAATAATTTGCATATTTTCCCTAAAAAATCAAAAAACTAAAAAATAATTGAATATGTTTGAAAATATGAAAATAATACAAATTTTATTTAGAAAATAAACATGAAGATAATGTATTTCACTAACCATAATTAAAAACAAATATTTCCAATAACTGTAATGAATGCAAACATTTTGTAGAAATTAAATTAATAATGATGGCAATGCTAATTTGATTTTTTTCAGAATGCTTGCATTAATAACTTATTGAAAATTATTTTTCAAAAATTGTTCATTAGATATAATATTTTCAGGTTGTTGTTTTTTTTAAAAAAAAATTATATTACTTTTGTTTTCAAGCATATTATTTGTATTATTTGTCTGAAGGCTTGTAAAGATGGTATATTATTAGATGTGATATGTTGGGCTATTTCCATCATCTATGAGTGAATGTTGAACGTATAAAAAATTTTAAATTTTACAAACAACTTGTTAGTAATAACGCACAAATAGACAACACAGATTAGTAATTACACAACATAGCTGGCCTATATGCACTGTGACAATATTCGCTTAGAAGTTGAACTCACATGTTTAGATATTCTTGAATATCGAATTTAAGGTAAACGCTCTACCAACTGAGCTATTCCATCAAAGGCAACATATAATAGAAATTTGATATAATTATATATAAGGGTCGGTTCAAATCCTCCTGAATTCTTCAATTTTTATTTTTATTTTAGCAAGGCTAATTAGTTTTATTATTATTATTATTGTTAATGTTTAATATTTTTCCTAAGAGTAAGCTTAATTAGAGGCTTCCATTACCATTGTTATATGAGCAGCTCCCTTGAATTTTCTTCTATGCATTTTTCCTCTTTATCCAATATCTTTGTATTTTCCCAATTAAACACATGGTCATTAGTATATACATGATCTGCTACGGTAGACACATCTGTTTTTACTCTTTTAACTTAGTTTGTGCTCTTACAATCGCTGTTCAACAGGGCGACAGGTCTCACCAATGTATTTCCACATTCACATGGTATTTCATAGATGCAGTTTTTGTTCTTCAGCATTTCCAATTTAGGCTTAGTAGAAGTAAGAATTTCTCAAAGTGTGATATGAGTTTGGAAAGCTGTTATATTGACTGAAGATTTTCTTTAATTTGTCTGCCATTCCTGGTATGTATGGACACACTTCTGTACCAATAATTGTTTTCTCTTTTGGTGCTCTTTGTGTTGTCTATTGAAGGTTTTCCTGATGACTGCTGATGGATAACTATTCTTCATAAGCATTTGTTCAATCTTTTCTTTTTCCAAATCACTTGTTTCTGAACAAACCTCCTTTGCTCTGTTCCATAATGATAGTACAATTCCGTGTTTAGTGCTTCTCGTATGATTGGATGTATATGCCAAGTACTTGCCAGTGTGTGTTGGTTTTCTATACACTAGTTTTTGCTTTACCCTGAGGGAGTCTTGTCACAGGAACATCCAAGAATGCTAATTTTTTTTTCTTGTTCTGATTCCATTGTGAAATTTAATTGTAGGAGAAATGTATCCAGAATGACCGTAATTGTACCTCACCATGTGGCCATACCACAAATGTATCATCAAATGTTACTAAGCAAGGGAGATAGTGATGATCCCATGGCCATCCCTTGATTTTGTTGGAAGAATTCTGAGGTTATATTGAAAGTATATTGTTATGCAGAATGTTAATAATTCCATCATACGATCAATAGATAGAGCTGTTCTAGTTTGTAGATTATTTTCATCATATAACCTTTCCTTACAATAGACAATGCCTTATCACATGGTACATTTGTAAACAGACTTTCTACATGAAAGTTTACCAATGTGTCAGTTCTTTCCATTTTCATGTTCCTGACTAATTCTACAAAGTGCTTAGAATCCCTGACGAAAGACTGTGTCCTGTATGCCAATGGACTATGAGAAGAAATTTTGACATGGTAAATTTCTAGAAGTAATAATTGGTCTTAAGGAAGGATTTTAGGTAGTCCATACAGGTGAGAAATCTTGTTGAAATATGAAGTTAATTTTCTTTTTTCTGAATCACTGAAATACCTGTGATGCTTTCAGAATACCTCTATATTTGGAATTGGGATTTTTTGCTACTTTTTTGTATTGGCCTGCTGTGAGAAGGCCTTGTATTTTGTTATCATAATCAGTTTTATCCATTACAACTGTAGTTTTATCTTTGTCAGCAGGAAGCATGATTATAGATGTAAAATGTTTAACTTCTGTTTGTGCACATGATGTCTTTCAAGTGACCTTTTTATTCTCCAGTGAAACTCTGCTCCTTCTAGAATCAAGTTTTGGGTCACCTCCTCACTGGCTGCCATTATATCCAATAATGGGACAGTAGATGGTGTAATGGCGAAGTTTCAAACTTTTTTTCAAGAACTGATAATTCAGCATCAGTAAGGTGTTTAGAACTAAGATTTTTCATTGATGGCAAGGATAGACTAGTTGCAGATTTACAAGCTGCTTCTTCTGAAGTTCTTTTATCCTTCCATGTAACTTACAATATGATCTGTTCACTGCTTGACAAATTCTTGAGACTTCTTCATCTGTAAGTTTATTTTGTAGAAACGATTCCACATTTCTAATAGAATGCAATGTTTGATACTTGGTAAACCGCTGAACCTTCATACTTTCTCTCAATAAGGCCTCATTTGCCCTTTGAATAATTTTCTCAGTTCTCTTGGAGGAAATAGGAGATTTTAACTGCAAACCCATAGGAATGATCCCTTCTGATTTATATAAGAAAGTTAAATGATTTTCTATTTTAACCTTTTTTAGACATAATTTTTCATACTGTCTAAATTTCAACATAGCATTGGGTCCATACTGAGTACTTAGTATTTGTCTGAAGGTTTGGCATGATGGTATGATATTAGATGTTATATGTTGGACTATTTCTATCATCTATGAGTGAATGTTGAATGTATAGAAAATTTTTAAACTTTATTTAAACTTTCCAAATACAAACAACTTGTTAGTAGTAACTTACAAATAGACAACACAGGTTAGTAATTACACAACTTTTCGAGTAGTATTATTCCCCACTCTTCTTCAGGTGTTGTTGGCCTATTGAACTCGCCTTAGTCTCTACAATGACGTGAAAGAAAACCAAAAAATACAATGAAGAAGCGGGGCTAGTGAAATTTTACAGCCTATCGTGGGTGGTTTTTTCGTTTTAAAAAACGAATTGGCATCCATATTGTAGGTGCAAGTGCAGATAAAGAAACTGCTTTAAAATATCCTCAGGAATTAAATGAAATTATAGGAAAAGGAGGCATTCCTCTACAAAGCAAATCAAAATATTGAGATTAATACATTAGTAACAAGCATTAAATAAATACAGTCATGCAGATATTACTTTTTATTAGTGTTTATTCCTCAAATCCTTTGTATATCTTGATCGTATACAAAGGAGACTGCCTTCATTTCATATAGGTAATAGGTTAATAGTGAGCCAATTGGATAAATAGCAGCCATACTTTTTTTTTTTTTCAATGTTTAACTTAATAAATCCAATTAACATAAAAAAAATAAAGGTCCTTTACATTTTAGGTTGATGCTGCATTTAGTTTGCATGGTTTTTTTACAGATTTATAATTAAATCACTACTCTAAATAGATTATGTTTATTCTGATTTACCTATTTCTTCGGGATAAATTCTAATACTGTACATTTGTTTAAATTAATCATTGTTTATTGCATTATTCAGAAAAAAAACTTTTTTCCTTGTTATATCCTCATAGTCCTATTTAGCTATCTTAGATATAAACTGAGTTTTGATGCTATATCAAACATTTCTTCCACAAACTAATACATCTATTATTAACTAAAAATCCATACAAATGCATTAATTTTTTTAAGTTTAGAACATTTCACTTTTTTTGATCTTATTATAATTAGATGTTTTCTTATATTGCAGGAAAATAGCGTGTATTTATTCCATTTACACTAAGACTTATAAGTTATTCCATTCCAATTATTATTCTATTATCATATCTTTTTATTCTAATGTCTTGGGAAAAATATAACTCAAAAACATCATAATCGTTTAGTCTATATTTTTCACTTTTGGGTTTTCTGTTTGAAAAATTTGGATAGATTCTGGTGTGGGGGGTTGCATTTTTTGGTGAAGTGTATTTTAAGTCTCACAATATGATCTAGTTTTTTTATACTATTTGTCTCGTGAAATTATCAGTGGTATTTTTTTAAATATAAATGGTTTTATTACTCAAGAGTTCATAAGAAGTTAGTACCGGAAGTGGTCTACCGATGCACTAAAGTAAGCAGGGCACAAGTTGGGTTATGCTAGAGTGGAAATAATTTTATTCCATTTCTATTTTATGAACATTGTAATACCTAAAAATTCTGCTTTTTTCCCAACCTTTTTTTTTTTATGTCATTTAGATTTATTTCTACATCCCATTGTTTCTTTAGCCTTCTCATTGTTCAGTCAAAGAACTCCCAATATATTCAGTATATGCTGACCTCCAAAAAATTGTTCAGTGGTGCAGTTAGTTTACATTAAATTTTAGAAAAGTCTCATCATCATATCCTCTCACTAAAAAAACAACCATAACTCCAATACTTTTTTGAATTTTGAATTTCCCTAAAATGATTCAAACTACTGCAGATGTTTAGTGAATTCTTTTTGCTATTGCCTTGTATATTTTATTGCTTTCCAGGAACTCATTCTTATGGGCTAAAAATCACTTTCCTCCCTGCATCTTTTTTATTTTATATAAAGTTATCGGCTCTTATTGAATTTTTTTTTTAATTTAAGGCAGAACTTTTTGCTTGTTACATATTAGATGATTTCCAAAATCAATCAATCAATGATCTTTTATTTATCAATCTCATTTTGTTTTATAAATGCCTTTCTGAATTTGTTTTTCTAATTTTCTTACTATTAAAAGAAAATGCCCACCTTGACTTTCTGGCTCATCTTGATAAACATTACACTTTTACTTCTATTCACCTATCTTACACTTTGCTTCATTCTCTTTCTTCTGCATGATATTCAGTCTTCAAAATATAATTTTTACAATTATCTTTTTTTTCTTTTTAGTTTTATCTTTTGAATAATTGATTCATCCTTTTATAGTTTAGTTTCAGTAGAAAAAAATAAAATATCAATCATTTTACAACAGCAATAATTTATTAATTCAAAAGATGTTTTTAACTTAGTATAGATAGAATTTTTTACATGTTATTAATCCATCTTTAATTTTGAAAAAAAAAAATCTCTTTTTTTTTTTTTTTTTACAGTTTATATGAATGAATTTTGATATTTTAAAATGTTGTTATATCTAATATAATAGTTTGACAGTATTATTTTTTGTTGTTTTTGTTTGCATTTTTCATTAATTGTTTTTTTTTTTTCTTTGTAGAAATTCCCTTCAAGAAGAGAGCGCGACCACGGATCAAACCTCAGTCTAGTCCTTATGATGGAGTTTTAGTATCCCAACTTCTGGCTCAGAGAGAAAAGTTAGGAATTAGTCATATGAAAAAAGATTCAATACAAACACCACCTAGTCCTTCATTGTCAATTAATACATATCCTATGAATAAAACTTTACAAAAAAATAATCCATTTAATGTGGAACTACATTATCTTCAGCAAAAGCACTTGCTCCAGCTGCAAGATAAAGAGGAATTAACTAATTCAACTGCATTATCCCAAGATGTGAATCAAATCAAGTTTAGTGAAAGTTGTAATAGTGTGATAGAGGAAGATTTTAGAGACAATGAGCCCAATAAAAATCAAATACATTCTCATAAATTGACTCATATACAACCTCGTCCAACTCTTTTAGTAACAAAATACGATCGTATTGCTAATGAACTTCCTGAACCTGGGCCAACAAAGAAACTGGCTTGTAATCAGTATAGTAACATGACCATTCACAGCGAAGGATCTAAGCATATGAAATTTATCAATTCAAATTTCACCCATTTTCATAGTAGTAATAATAATAGTAACAACAGTAGTAATACTATTAATAGCAGCAACAATAGTACTAAAACTTTTGGAGTACAAAATCCGCCAATACTGAATCAGCAGTATTTAGCATTGAACAGCAGTAAACAAAATCATTCAAGTACTATATTTTATCGACCATCCAATTCTGCTTCAGTTATTCAAAATAATTCTCAAACAAATTTATTTGTAAATTCATCACCGACTACAAAATTAGGACATTGTAACACCCTAGACTCATGGAATGATGCTAAAACAAAGGTAACTAAAAAGCAATCAAAACCAAAAAGAGGCAAATACAGTAGTATTTTAGATAGGAGTTCCCCATGTCCTAATATAGATGTTCGGCAGATTCCTCCAGAACACAACCGACCCTTGTACAGTAATTTCAGTACATTCAATAGCAGCAGCCCTCCATCATTTTTAGAAGATCCAAATTCATATTTAGCTCAGCAAACTGCTATTTTAAATAATACATTTCCTCGTCAGAAAAATTCCCAATTTTCAGGTCATGCTAATCAAACCCAAATTAATAATATACCAAGCCCAACATATTCCAGAAAATCTCTTACTCCTGTGAATACAGTGTCCAGTCCTAATATTATAACATCACCTCATCAGGCAGTTAATGTAACATCACCAAAAATATCAATACCTGTGGTTGCAGAATCTTCAGCTGCTGAAATTCCACTTCCAAGTAATTTACCTCTTCCTGTGAAAGGAGTGACTGCAGAAAATTTAAATACTGTAACTTCTGTAGCTGTAACTGCTCAAGTTATTTCACCTTCTACTGCAAACACAGTAGTTTCAACTCCTTTATCATTTAATTCTGTAGAAGGAGTAGATACAGTCAATTATATGTCAAACTTTACTCCCACTACTAATCTCAATCAACAGCAAATGTTAACAGTTAACCCAACAATGATGGTTCAGCAAATTCACCCACAGTTTAGTCAAATAAGTAGTCCTAATGCTATTAAAAGCCCAAATTTATATTTGCCACAATCAGCACAACAACAGGCACCCCCTCAACAACATCAGCAGCCCCAACAACAGCCAACTCCAAATAATCCGCTTTTCCCCAACAATATTACATATCAACAGAACTACACTTCATTTTCTCGCCAGCCAATAGTTTCTCAGAATAATGTTTCCAGCATAACATTGCAGCAGTTTTTTAATCAGAGGGCTGCTTTTGACTTTCCTGCCAGTAACTTGTTATCTGCTGCTGCAAGAGCTCAATTAGCTAGCCAAGGCCAGCAGCAACAGCCAAATCTTATTACTAATCCAGTCCAAGCATCTTTTGCAACTCAGACTCCAATGAGAATGCAATCCAATATAAAAACAGTTCCTTCCAATTATGTTGCTGTTTCTCAAAATATTTTTGGTTCTTCTCAATCACAAATGCTTTCAAATAGCCCTCAGCAACTGTCAAGTTCATCGACCATTATGCCAAACACTAATATATCGGCAAATCAACCAGCATTTAACATCAGAGGGACTCCATCATTAAATTCTATGCCCCAAGCACTGCAACCTACAACAACCACTTTAAATACTATGCCACAAATTCTACAACATGCACCAGTTACTCTAAATAATACAAATTGTCAAAACTCTTTGACAGCTTTTTCAGCAAATGCAAGCCTTGTAACTTCAAGTTTGGTTGACTCTAACACTTCAAATCTTTTGGCTCACAGTAGTATATTGAACAAAGGACAATCTCCGATAGAAATGGTGCAAAATATGATCTCGGGATTGAAATCAGTGACAAAAGATTTAAGGGAAGATAATCAATTAAAACAGGCTATTGTTACATGTACCTCTCCAGCAGCGAATACTTTCACTTGGAGAATGACAGAAAATAACCAAAATCAACTTGTAAATACAGGGACTACTACATATGCTCTTCATTCGGGTACTATTTTATCCACTGGAAACAATTGTATTGTTTCTAGTAATTGTAATCACCCTACAGTGAATACAACTTTGCCATCCATTTCTGTCCAGAATATGAAAACTGTCACTCAACCTCTCACTCGGGTAATTCCAACTCAGGTTATGCAGCCACAGATTGTAGGCCAGCCCCCCATGATGCAGTTAGTTAATACATATACAGTCACAGCTGTGCAGAGCCCTATTCTAATTCAAAAACAGAGGCACTTGGGTCCACATAATATAATAAATGATAAATCCGTTCAAACTTCTCAGGCAGGACCCACTGTGACAATAAGCGGTTCCTTAGAAGAATTTCAGACAGACTCTCAATCAGAAAGTAGGAGCACACCAAGCTTAAGCTCGGCAAGAAGTACTCCATTATCAACAACATCCACTCCTGGACCCCAAATAGAGAGTCCACAAAATGTTGGTGGCAAAAATTATGGTGTTAAGAAATCCAGAGAGAGAAGACGAAAATCCAGCAATCAGACAGTAGCCAGTATGCTGCAACTTGCATCACCAAACTCTCAACAGGTGATGGTTTCCAACATTCAGGCTCCAGTCTTTCATACCCTGGCATTTGTTCCTAGTCATAAAATCAATACTCAACAGGTTTCTTACTATCCCAATGTCAACCAGCAGATTATAGCACCAAATATGGCCACCAGTATTGCACCAGGACAAGTCAGTTTGGTGCAACCTGTGAACTTAATTGCCAACCCTAGTCCAACATTTATAAGAAATACACCAATTCAACAGGCCACCATTGTGCAGAATCCGACTTTTCAGCAAGTGGTACTTCCTGGAATGCAAATGATTAAGCAGTTATCAGAACCAAGTCCTGCTAAACTTCAGGTATTTACTACTGGTACCCTTTCAAATCCAGTAAATAATAATATGGAAATTATTAGACTCCCAAGCCAGCAGTTGAAAGTTAAATCTCGGACTACTCGTAAAGCTAAAACTTCACCTCAAGCTAAAGTTGCAATGAAAAACCAAAATCCCAACATTGATGCTATTTACAATGCTGTTGTGGATGCAGCTAACTCAGGAATGCAGGTTGTGATCACAAATAATGATCCCAACATTTCACCCATACCACCATCTGGAAATTTGCCTACCACTGCTGGTGCCTATATGGCTCAATCATCACTGCCTCCAAGTACAGAAACTCAGAACTGGGCTCTGGCTTCTACAGCAAATCATGTTTCTGCCAATGCTTTAAATGCAATCAGTGCCTTTACATCAACCGTTCCAGATCCTGTAAATTTGAGTGCAGCTGTAAGTGCCGTCATGAATAGTGAAAACTTCAATAGCCCCACCCTAACCACACATATTTGTGCTAGTACATCTCCTCAAATAATCAATACAGATTTTCTTCAGTCTTGTTCTCCATCTTCTGCTCCTATAATTTCTGTTGATTCAACTTCCCATTCTTTTGATATGGCCACAGAATATGTTCAAACAAGCCCGAGTACCATGATTGAGCAAAGTAGCTTAGAATCAAGTTTAGAGAGATCTGGAATGCTAACGGAAAATGTTGCTGTACATAGTAGTAGTGAAAATGATAACACAGATGAAAAACCCTATAAGGAGGATAGGTGTTATGATATCAAAGAAAATGATACAACACTATCGTCAGAATCAATAGGATCACATTATTCATCTGAACATACATTTGAAAATGACTTTAGTCAAGATCCAGATACGAGTAGTTCAATAACTGATAGCCAAGGAAGTGCTTTTCTTTTGGATTTGGCCAAATCGGAAGAATCTTTGCATCAGGATAATGATTATCAAAAAGGAATCTACATGCAAGAGTCTTTGGAGCCACTGAATCACATAGAACTAGGTAAACGCTTACATGAACCTGTGCAAATGTCAGTACAAAAAATACGAGCAAAAAGGCCTAAATCTCAGTTCAAAGATTTTGTGGATTCACAGAAAAATATTGAAGATATGGTGTATTGTGAAGACAATGGTGAGTTTACAATCTTAATGTTAGCTTTATTTGTTCACGTATGTGCATATATGTTGAAGGAGAGGAGATGGTGATAATGTGCTATAATTAAACCAGATGATGATATAACTATGTGTATACACCTGGGTCTCTTTTTACGCGGACTTATTAAACACGATTTTGAAGTTACGTGATTCGTGTTTCACTAGAAGTGTGTTAAATAAGTCCGCGTAAAAAGAGACCCAGGTGTATGAACTCCGATAATGCACTATTACTTTAAATAATAAATGTTGCACACTTACGTTATATTGAAAGTAATAGCACATTATTGGAATTCGACTTTCATCTTAGTAATTTCAATATTTTCAGTGCTTTATAATAGTAAGATTTTATGCAATAATGAAATTAAAATCATAATTTCCACATTTTATGTATACACACATTAAATTTTACAAGATTATAATGTAAATTTGTTGAAACATTGTACGTGTTAATTTTGCATTTTAAATCACATTCTGTTTTTGCTTTTTAAAAAAGAAAGTAATCAATTATTAATCATTTAGTGTCCACAAGTTTATTTTTAAAAGGTCAGTAATAGCAGTGGGCATAATTAAATTTGACAATTAAAAATTAAAATCTGATTTTTAATTGTAATTAACAATTTAAAAATTACTTACTGCGACTTGAAATTAATGTGAAATTTGATTTTTAAACCGAATTGAAAATTAAAGACAAAAATAATTTAATTTTTAGTTATTAGTTTCATAAACAATTAATAAAATCATCGTCTCAAAGATTAATTACTAATTACGTTGTCACCAGAAAACCACTGTTACAACATGAGTGTGAAGTTGGCGCTAGTTGTTTGCAAACGAACGTGTTTTTCGGCAAATAGCTATAATAATTAAAACATGTATAAAAAATGTAAATTACTGTACTGTAAATTATGCATAAAAATATATTATTTTGAATAAAATTAAATATTATAGTTAAAAAAAGTTTGTCTTGTATCAATTTTTTTTGAAATTTGAAATTTTTTATTAGTTATATTTTATTTCCTTATTTTTTTTTGCACGAATTTTAAAGTAATTTTACGTTGGTGCTTTGCTTTTACGCGAATTTTGAAAAATCACAGACCGCATCCCCCCCTTTTCAATGTAAGTTACGTCTATTTTTGCACGTGTTTTCTGAGGAACCTATCTATCGCGTAAAATGAGACCCAGGTGTATATGCAAATTAGCTTGGACTTTATACTATCAGTGTTTATTATCAACTTTTTCTAATTAAGTAATAATTTTTATAGCTTAATAATAAAATAAAAGCTACTTTACATTGACATATGAGTTTTATAATATTATTAGCTATATTCATTATAATTCTCACACGATAGTTCTATTGTCATTTCTTATTGATTCACTTTAGATTTTTTCAAACTCATATATGTATATATACTCTACATATACATAGTAATCACATTACACAGTTTTGTTTTTATAGTCTTAGGTTGTAAGCTAGTTAAAATCCACAAGTGGAAAAAGTTGTATTTATTATTTAGTATGATTAACTAGTTTAGTATTTTATTAACTTAAAAAAGAAAAAATACAGTGGAGTAAATAAATATTGTACTAATGTCATATTTATGTAAGAAATGAATTAGGAGAATTTTTTTTTTTTTACTTTAAAATAAGTTGTTTATGCATATGATCGAATAAAATAGCATCTTAAAGTATCCTCAATCATTAGTAATGTTATTAAATAAATTTATATATTTTTTTGTAACCATTATGAATACGATAACGGAAAAAAAAATCAGTCAAAAAAAAACTGTTTTATTATATTATTTTGAGGAAAAATAATTTTAAATAATTAACAAACATAATGAAAAGGTATAAATCATGTATAGAGTATTGAAAAATATAACAATTTTAATATAGTAATAGGAATTTGGAATATTATAGTCCGGATAAATAAGGGTGTATATGATTGAAGAATAATGAAAAAAATGTTTTTTTAAAATTTAGCTCACCTTATGAGAATAAGAATTGAACAACAGTAGTTACTCTCCATATAGTAGTGCATCTAACGCAAGCCATAGTAATAAATGAATGCTAGAAAGTTTATATCGAAATCCTATCTAGTACCTTTTCATCCAATACCCCTGACTGGTTTTTACTTGTAACTTTCATCAGTGAGGAGCCTTAGATCAGTGAGCACTGTATCTAGATCTTTGAATATAATGCAACCTTTCAGCAGCCACCTTTTACCTTTTTAGTTAAGTATATAGCTATGAATCCAACATGTTTTTAATTCAAGCTTATTCGCATATATAGTCATACAGATCTGAATCCAGTTCAGTATTCATACATTTTGGTATCTTTGGTTTTTTAATAACCATAGTCACCATCAACTTTTGGCCAGCATTGGTGTTTTACCATTGAGACATCTCATTATCACCATTTCTTATGTTTACACAATTTGTTACAACACTGGATGTGATGTGATGTATTATGGCTTCTTACAGTAGCGCCACCCAGTGCAAGCCATAGTAATCAATGGTTACTAGAAAGCTACTCACTGATGAAGTAACAAGTTAGAAACTAGTCTGTGGATATTGGATGGTTAAGCACAAGATATTTTGATGCACAAACCTTGTTATATCTATTGAATGTTATGGCTTACACTGGGTGACACAGATTGTGTAAGCATAAGCAGTGTTGATTATGTGATGTTTTAGTGATTTAATAAGAACTAAACCAAGCCATATTATATTGTCACCTAGTTTTCTCAGCCCATCTTTGACAAAGAACTTAACGAAAATAAATAGAAATATTTAATAGTACTAAGTTGTTCAACAATTCTTTTTTTTTTTTTTTTTAGGTAATATCTTTATAGTTTATTTGCATTTTTTATTTTTTTAAATATTAATTAAAAAATTTTGCATTTGAATCGATTCAAATTTATATTAAATCCAAGATCCTTATGCTTTTTTAGTATTGATAATAAATGTGTTATGAATATCAAAGAGAGTTTTGTGTATATATTTTTTTTTAAAATTTTTAAACTATGAAATCTTTATTATCATTTCATTTTCTATAAAAAATTTATCAATCTTAATCTTTTATAATTTTTTAGCTCTGAAACATAATTTCCTGTTATTTTAATTAAAATTAGGCAAGATTATATCAATATATAAATCACTTATATACATATTTTGCATCATATCAGTGATAAACTGATGATTAAGTTCAAAGCTATTTCAAAATATATTATAATTATTTATATGTATACACTTCAGGAGTTAACATTATGGTGTAAAAATAATGTATAATAAATAAAAAAAAACTATCTTGGAATGGCTTTGAACTTTAATCATCAGTCTTTCACCAATATGATGCAATATATATAAACATAAGTAATTTTTTAGGTAAAGGTTTACTATAACGGTCTATGGGTGTTTGCCCTCTATTGTTTAAAATTTAAACTAAGTGGTTTATGAATCTTACGTGTATGTTATTATATTACAAATAAATTAAAATTTAATCAAATGTAAAAGATAATAATAATAAAAAAAAACTTTTGAATGTTGGATTAATTACACGTCATTAATTAAAAGAATTACTTTTTAATTTGTTTGAAAGTTAAGAATTTAAACTGTCTACAACTTAAAGAATTTAAAATAACTACATTTATAGCATGTGTTGCAAAAAAAAAAAAAAAAGACACCCTATGTGTTCAACAGCGCGAATTACACGCACACGTGTACAGTTTTATAGTTGGAAAAAATGTCTACTACATGCTTAGTACCTGATGGTGAAATTTTGAGTGTTGCTGCTATTCTGGCGGTATAGAGAGAGCATCAAGAAAGTGCTTCTTGACAGAAGTTGCAGACAGGACGGCTGATACACTGGAGGGCCTGATACAGCGGTTCATTTTACCAGGTACGCACATTATTTCAGATGACTGGGCTGCGTACAATAACATCAGTCTCAACAATGGTGTGTATATGCATTCGGTTGTCGTCCATCAGGACAACTTCGTGCATCCCGAAGACCAAGACATACACACCCAGAATATTGAAAACATGTGGATGAGAGCAAAGCGTAAGCTGAAATTCCAATCTGGCACTAGCAGAGCTTTGTTTTCATCGTACCTACATGAATTTGCCCTCCGGAGTAGATACAGCAATACCGATTTTTTCTCCAGCTTCCTAGTGTGTATAGGACATAATTATGTTTAAAAAGGTAAATGTTTTTATTATTATCTTTTACATTTGATTAAATTGTAATTTATTTGTAATATAATAACATACATGTAATCTTCTCAAACAATTTAGTTTAAATTTTAAACAATAGAGGGCAAACACCCATAGACCTTTACCATTTTTTATATAATCTTGTTAATTTTAATTTAAAAAGAAAAAGTTAATAAATACTTTAGCTATGCTGAAATCTGATAAAGCCCAGGAAAGTTTTTGAATTTCATTTGAATGACTGAAGATTAAGATAAAAAGATTTGAGAGAATTAATTGATGATTGCAATCATAAAATAATTTTAAAACAATTAGTTTGAACTTTAAAAGAGATTTAATAGAATGAATTGGCTTATTTTGTGTATATTTTGAAAGAGATAGCCATAGATTGGAAGAGTAAGTGACTGTTAGAATCAAGATATTTTTAAAATTAAATAATCTTTACTGAAGTGATTAAATGCTGAATGAACATTTTGAAGGGTATAGAATTAAACTTCTTGATGTGATAAAACAATTTTTTGTAAATAACAAAGAGAAATTTAATACAAAGATAAGTTGTATTGATGAAATTTGTACAAAGGTTGGGATGGTAACTGAGGAACGTATATATACAAAAGTTAAAGCAGTGAACATAGACAAAAGAATAAAATTAAGTACAAAAGAATGTTATAAAAGTTTAAGCAAGAAATTAAAATGAAAATTATTAATACCTAAGTAAGCTTTTAAATTGAGCATATATTCTTTTTATGACGTTAATATCAGATTTAATCAAGAAAGAAGTTTATTAAATTTTCCGTCTGTTGTATATCTTTATATCAAGTGTAAGATCTTGGGCAGTTGAGAACAGATTGTAAAAAAGGTAAGGAGAATAGATTTGAAAGATAATAGAAAAAAAATGTTATTTATAATTAAGAATATATGTTTTTAAAAAAATTGGGAAAAAAGTTATTTATTGAAGAAATAAGTGTTAAAAGATCATGTTCTAAGATGAGGAATAATTATGAAGGATATGTTAAGATTGTGGTGGGTGAAAAAAATGAAGCTGAAAGACATCTTAAGAAAGAAAAGAACGCTAAAAATTATACAGAGAAGAACAAGAGAAAGGACAGCTAATGTTGAGTGAGCATAATATATATGATTGCACTGTATGAATATCTGAAAGGCATGGCAGATACATTTTAAACCAAAATGATTTTTTATGATGAGGGTATCAGACAAAATACCATTGATTTTGAAGCTAACTTTTTTAAAACAACTACTGAGCCAATTCTAATATACACACATATAGTAAAAAGTTAAACAGTCTTTTAAATAAAAAACTACATGATAATGTTTTTTATATCAAACCTCGAAAAAAAGAACAAAAAAGGAAAAGCCGTTACTTACTTGATCTTGGCAACTGCCAAATAATTAGCGTTTTTACACTTTTTAAAAAATTATTTTTACCTTCAAATTAAGAACTCCTGCAGAGGATTTGAATTCCATATCATACTGCCCATAGTAGGTATATGTATTGTGACCACTATGCTTTGAGGCATTATTTATATATGTGTGTTAAGCTTTATCATATTTTTAGCAATTAATGCAATTTATTTTATTCTAGATGAGCAAGTGGATTCTTCTGTGCTATCTTCTGATTCGTCCTATCCAAGAACTTTCAATATTGGTGATTTAGTTTGGGGTCAGGTATCTGGATTTCCGTCTTGGCCAGGCAAACTTGTAACTGAATCTGATGTCAAGGGAAATCACCTCAAGACTGAAGAGGGAAAGGTTAGTTACTAAGACATTTTTATTGAAGTTTTTTTTTTTTTTAATCTTGCAAATCTTTTTTTTTTTTATGTGTTATATTTGTATGTGTTTATAAATAGGTACATACTGTTGCATATAAATAGATGTGTTTAAAATATATTTCTGAAATTCCAGACAGCTTTTTAAAAAAATTGATTTTTAATTTAGAGATTAATTTAA
This sequence comes from Epiperipatus broadwayi, assembly GCA_028023455.1. Lineage (NCBI taxonomy): Eukaryota > Metazoa > Onychophora > Udeonychophora > Euonychophora > Peripatidae > Epiperipatus > Epiperipatus broadwayi. The sequence goes on from JAQFVV010006288.1 coordinate 2,352,928, forward strand.
AGTAGATTTTGTTTTTGTTATTGATGTAGGAAGAATATCATATTTCCAAGTCACATTATTTCACTCATATCAAAACTAATAGAAATAGTTTCAGTAACTGTCAGTGATATTTGATATTTATTTAAAAATAATTGTGTTAATATGTGTTTGTATATATGTAATGGATTGTAGTATTTGGTCTACTAATATTCTAAATAGATGTTCAGAGAATGAATAATTCTTAATAGGTGAAAGCAGAATGCAACCAGAATACATAATATGTCATGATTACTGCTTTTGAATTGTTAAAAAGATTAGATGGCAGATAGATCGTTGCAGAGTTTTTGAACCAGTTAAAAGAAAATTAAATAATCTTAATAGTCAAATCAAAATTGCTTATTTAAAAATAAAAAATTTTGCTCTTTTATTTGATGTTGGTTTTTTCCTATGTGACAGTTGTTCATGGTTCATCTTTTAGTGTGTGGTGTGCTTGAAAGAATGGAAAAATAATCTACAGTAGTTGTGGAATTTTTAAGTCTTTCTTTTTATTTCCTATACATTTGTACACAAATGGTATTTGTGTATTGAGAATTAGAAGTTAAGAATTCAGTCTCTCCTAAAAAATATATAAAACTTATAATTGATATCTAAAAATAATTTCTAGTTGAATAGTAGTATAATAAAAATTGTATGGTTGGTTATTTAAAGGGTCATGTGATATTGGAAGATTGAACACAACTATTCAATTCTGCTGATTGAATTAGTTTTTTTTTTACTATTATTTACATTACTAATTTCAAAATTGCATGACTCATCTCAGAATTGTTACTGGAATCTATACACATGAATCTACCACTTTTTCATTATACTAACCTGTCCAAAGCAATAGTAGCATATATTTAAAATGGAGTATTTTTTTTTAAACATTATTTTGACAACAATTGTCATATATTCAAAAGTATGTAGATTATAGTTCCTTGATGCTCCTAAAATAGGTATTAAGGCTGGCATTTTATTATTCCATAGTATATGGAATGTTTTTTTTATTATGTTGAAGTCAGATAGATGGTCTGACTAGTTAGTTAATCCTTGCAGATTATGCTTTTACTTGCATGTATTGATTCTCTAAATAGCTTTATAGTTGAGTATTTTTTAAAAATGAAACTGTTATCCATTTGTCCAGAAAACAAATGAATCTAGTTGTATAGTTTATTATTATTTGATGTAATAATGGCATAGATTAGATATTGTATTAACATTCTACTGTAAAAAAAAAAAAAGATTTTGGCAAAAAATCCTAATTTAGAAATAGTTACTCAGATATTTTTTATTTCTATTTATATTTTTGTTCACTGACTGCTTGAATAATATTGTGTTTTTTTTTTGTAAATTATTATTTTGGAAAAAATGGTGTTTTTTTTTTCTGTCTCTGTGAATTAACATATATATCTAATTGTAAATGTTTTTTTCTCTTTTTATATTTTTAGTGTCAATAAAAGACTCTCGTCAAGTTTTTTCATTGTATCATTATGTGAGTACTTCTTTCCTTTTTACCTGAATAAGGAAATGAGGAAGACTAATGAGGGATTGTATATACTATATTGATTATATTTTTATATTTAATTTTTTTTATAAAAAAAAAAATTCCAAGAGACTTAATATAAATCTGAAATTTTACATAATTTTTTTTTTTTTTTTATTCATTGTTATTTTCTAGAACATTGAAATATGTGTAATTGGGAATTCTAATGACAATTTTGTTATAATTTTTTTTTTTTTTTTAATTTGACATATATATATACATTATCTCAAAGGTTTGTTTTTTTAATTTAGTCTTCTTTTTTTTTAATAGTCCCTCTTTTTTCCCCATTTTTAAGAATTTTGTTGTTTTTTACTTAAATAAAGATATATTTTTTTAAAAATGCACAATTTTTAATTATGTCATGAAAATAGATTAAAAAATACTAGTTAAGCATCTTAAGAATGTTGAGGATAAAATATTTAAATTCCTGATAATTTAAGTTTATTTAAGCAATTATAGATATGAAAGGGAAATAGTGTTGAAATAAGACATAAATAAAATGATTTGTGATGAAAATCTTTTTAGAAATAGGATACATAAAAAAAAAGTACAAATTCCTGCATTTGCAGATAAATAATCTAATGTGAATATATAATTAGGTCATACATTCTAATCCAAAGTTTACAAGGCAGATTAGTTGTTAATAAAGGCACCAAATCATACATAGATTAGAAGAAATTATTTATATCAAAGAAAATGAACCTCAACAGAGTCTATAAATTATCTCTTAGGTTGCATGCAAGTAAAATTAACCAGGAAATTGTTACTGTTAATTTGAAAGAAAATCCCCAGATGTATAAACTGATTTCAAAAAAATGTTAGCAACACATGATTCTTACTTAGATGTTACTAACTAATTTAAAATATCAGAAAAAATCAGCATGTGCTTTATAATTACAATTAGGCTTTTGATTTTGTTTACCATACAAAATAGTTAAGGATTCTTAGGAAAATGAGTGTATGGTGATAGGAATCTATATGGATCTAAAAGCTGCAGTTATGCTAGTTTCATATTGTTAGTATAAGATCATTGCCAATCTATGTAGTCATATTATATACTTATGTTAAGGAGATGATAATCAATGTACCACTATGATAAAGGTATTATTATTTGACAGATAGTTCTCTATTGCCTATGCCTGTCTTTGATAGAAGAAATTAATACCTTTGATATCCTGATGATACCTGATTTATAGCTGAAAATAGGGAAATTATCATATCCCTCCTTAGAAAATTTAAAGAACAGAGTGTAAAAATGGGATTATACCTATAAGTCAAAGATTATGACAAACAGAGGATCCAGTAATCAAGAGATTCATACTAATACTGGGAAATGAAAAACATGATGTTTTCTGTAATCTTTATGGATGTGAAAGTTAGAAAATGGAAAAAAAAAAATATTGTCACTTTTATGAATAGTTGTGAATGTCTTTGGTGAAGATTTTTCTAAATATCATTGATGACCTTCCAAAAATTAACATTTGAATATTTCATCAGATTAGAATTGAACTCTTATTGAAACATCAAAAAAAAATGTTTTACTTTGATTGTATCATAATTCATTAGAAATGTTTGGTGATGATAGAAAAGAGTATAATAAACAATAAGTTAGATGGATTCAACAGCACGATAATGAATGCCTTTGAGCATATTTAAAAAACAGACAGGTAGATTATTTTGACGAAATATCACATTATTGACAGGAATAACATCAGCTTGATAGCATTTTAAATTAATAATAATAATAGTAGCTGGATCACTAGATGGGTCAGCTGGGAGCTAGCTGAAAAAAAATCATAAACTTTTTGGAATATTCTCAGATAACTTGGAAAAGTTTAATTAAGATGAAAATCCTGTCATGGACTGATAGATTTGCTAATCATTATGTCAATAACTCTTTATTTTATTAGATTTCTATTTTAATAATCATATTGATATGTAATTGTGTTATTTGTAAGTCTACTAAAATAATTTTAGAAAATCAGACTTTTATGTGCATTTAATGATTGTCGCTTCAAAAATATTATATTTTCAGTGATACATATTTAATAGTGATTGTCTGTTTACAAGATTGTTATAATTAGTAGAATTTATATCTGTCTAAATTACGATCTAAAATTGTTAGTTAGATTGAAATTTTGCTAAGATTGCCACTAACATAATGTTTTATCATTATGAAATATCTATGATTAATCTGTTACCCATATAAGATCTTGGGGACAGGTAATTGTTATAAGAGAAAATTATTTGCAAGTTTATTAAAATGACTCTAGAAGGCCTAACTTGCATAATATGCATATCTGAAAATTATTATTTTTTAAATATTACTATAATCATAACTAAAGTTTAAATTCCTTTTATCTATTTCTGATTTGTAAATACTATAGAGAAAAATGTCTAATTATTCTTAAAACTCAGTTCTTTGTTATTTTTCCATTTAGTAACTTACAATTCTATAGTAAGTAAATTATAATATCTCTTGGAATTTTCCATATCTGTATTTATTTTTCTCTTATGATTTTTAGAATTATATATTGTACCATTATTTTTGATACAATATGTGTTTGGCATTCTACCATGAAAGAAGATTGCTGAAAGAAAAGTATATTTTATAAAATATAATAATAATATATTAAAAAAATGTAGATTTTTAAAATTTAATAAACAAGATTGATTATTTTTATTGTAACTACTCTGTTAATAAAAAAAAAAATGTAATTAACTGTAATTAGAAAGGAAGAAATGTGTGAAATTTCTTCTCCCTAATTAAATATGGTCAATCAGAATGTTGATCACCAATATGAACTTAGTAAATGAAAAAAGAAAAAAAATTAAAGATTGTATAAAATCAAACCTTATTTAAATTTTGTAAAGTATTCATTTATTTTGGTTGATGAAATTATGTTAATCCACAAACCAAAAATGATTGCTATATTAAATATAATATAAAACCATGCATTATATATAAGTTATGATTAATATTGTAACTTAATTATAATAAAAATAAGCTTTGTGGGGAAATTAAATTCCTGAAAAGATAAAGAAAAATGTGAATATGTACTTGTGTGGCCAATGGTATAAAAAGGCGATTCTGAGATTGACTTATTCCTTCTTTGCTTTGTTAATATTTTTTGTGAATTTGAAAATTAGAGTAGTATTCTTTACTGAGTGGGGTATAGCAGAGAAAGATCCAGAAACTAGAAAATTGTATTGCTGTGTATTTATTTTTACCTGCAGAGATAATTCAAATCAGATGCATTGCTAAGAAGATATAGTCGCTAATGCCATCTTCTTAGCTTAAAGTCGAGAATGCTTTGCTTCAAAATGCCATACCAACATAATACCAGGACCCTAGGAAACTAATAAAACAATATTTCAATCAGACAATAGATCCCATACTTAGTAGAAATAAGAAACCCATGGCCATGATATATGCCTATTATATCAGTAATTAAATCCATTCAAAGAAATAATAGGTAAGATTAATGAGAGATCTATATCTAACTTTAATGTTTATCTGAACTAATAGTATAAACTTTTAACGAACTAATAAGACAGATGAATTAAATTTTATTGCTAATAGAATACTAAATTAAATTTGTAATTGAAAATGTGTGTTCTACATTGATTCTATGTAATGTATCTATATGTTAATGTTTAATAATATTCAATAAGTAATATTAAGAACTAATTTTGTATTTACAGTACGTACTTACTTGTTTGTTAAATCTATGTGGTAATTTAAATTCAGCAATTTTCATTACTTAGATTCCTCCATGTATAAATGCTAATACATGTAATTAATTTACTAAATATCAGTAAATAGAAATATGCTAACACAGAAATACTGCAATTAGAAAGAAGAGAGGAAAAATTCAGTCTTTATTAATTAACCTTGTGACGATGTGTTCAACTAATATGGTCCACTGAACACTGGTGCCTGCAACAAATAAATTAAAGCTGTCACAAGCTATAGTTTCTTTTTTATATCATATATAATAGTACTTGGAGTTAGATTCACCAGGAAATATAATCATATTTTTTGTAACATTTATTTACTAATTTAAAAAGGAGGGAGCGATTTGGTCATATCACAAATGTTAATCTGTTATACTTGTATGTATAATACAAATGATTCAAAACCTTTTTAGTAATTGAGATCTATATAAATATAATAAAAAAAATAACAGATGAAAAAGTTACGACCCAGTACAAAATTTGTTAATAATGTATTATTTATTGTTACTCTACAAATTTAATAGTCTTATATTCCTTTTATTCTTTATTTTCAATCTGTCCATAATTCCTAAAATAATTTTTTGTTTTCATAATTTTTTTTTTTCAATTACTTTCTTCATCATCATGATTGCCAGTCAGATGTTATGGATAAAGAGATATGGAAGAAGAAAGTACAAGAGATTTTCGATTGATGATATTCTTAGCAATGAGAAATCTTGAAGAAGGAGATTAATTAAATGCTTATAAGAACTCTTGGGATATCCCTTGATCATAAATTTATAATGTATGAAATTCTTAATTACAGTGCTCTTAATTAATTTTGGCCCTAAAACTATGTCTCTGATGAAAAGAAATTAAAATAATTGTGATGTGCAGTTTCACGGTTGTCTTTGTAGATAGAAAATTCATTATTGTAATTCCAATTCATTGTTGACAACAAAAGTAGCTGACTCAGTAAATTGTCATAATTATTTTGAAACAGTTTTCTTCTAATTATTTCTCTACTGTCTTTCCTATATTGTGTTCAAGCAATTGAAACTATGTTGTCTTTTGTTTTCACTCTTAATATTAAAATTATAAATTTCTTCTGACTAATTATAATTGTTTTTCATGCTTCTTTTTTTTTTTACTGTTTTTTAAGCCAAACTATCCATGGTATCATAATTGTCCCATTTCACACTTTTGCCAAACTTGGAGATAGTAACATACTATATACAATATTTATTTTTAACACAAAATATTTGAAATGCCACATAGCTATACTGTTGCAGCACACTCACCCTTTAAATAAAGAATAGCTTGAATTTTTGTAACCCATTGGAAACAAAATCTCTTTGATATATAGTGAAATGATGTTATATATATTAAAATTCTAGCTAATTTAAATAAGAAGTATGAAACTAAGTAAGCAAAGATCTTATATTGCAAATAAACAAACATGTTTAATTATAAATATACTTAGACTATTAAATAATCATTTTTCCTCTCCCAAACTCAAATATAAGAAATAGAAAAATTGCATAACGCTAGCTGAAAAATGCTCTCTAGCTATATTGTTTCTAAAAAAATATTTCTAAGTGTATTTAAATTTAAACATGGTTGTTTATTTGCAATTTAAGATCTTTGCTTACTTAGTTTCACACTTCTTATTTAAATTAGCTTTTGAATTTTAATATATGTCATTGCAATCAACATTGAAGAGGATTTTCTTTTCAATGGATTACAAAAGTACAGGCTGTTCTTTATTTAAAGGGGGGATGTGACTGAAACAACATAGCTTTGGGGCATTTCAAATATTTTATATAGATTTCAGCTAGTGTTATGCATTGTTTTTATTTTTAACACATATGTAGTACAAATATTTTAAATATGTATACACACACTTATGATAAGATTAAATATTTTGAGGCATCAATAAAAATAGCTAATAAAAAATACATGCATGAGAGAACAAACAGATGTTATCACCTTGTTGAAAGAATTAAAATACTGGAGTTGGGCTGGACATATTGGTAGAAGAGATGATAATAGTTGGACAATTGAAATCTTAAACTGGATTCCAAGAGATTGTAAAAGACCCAGAAAGAGACCACATGTGAAATGGATGGATAAAATATGAAAATGTGCAGGGTTGATGTGGAGAAAAGGGGTTAGAGATCGGAGAAGATGGATTGAACTTGGAGAGACCTTCATCCTGCAGTGGATTAATAATGGTTGACGATGATGATGATGATGAATAAAAAATAGAATAATGGAGTTATGAAAAAGTCACTGCACATTTACATATGTATGGTACTGAATCTTATTCAAGCGAGTATAAAGTCTATGTTCAAAGTTTTCCTCTTTTTTTTATGTGAGGAAAATTGATGGTGATGAAATGCAGAAGATACAATTCCTGTGTGACATTTCTATATTGATATTAATTTCTAAATCTATTTATTTATTTCCTATTTAAAAAAAAATACTTTAAATGGATCATTTCTAAAGTTTTTATGTAGATTCATATTTTTTGCCGACATTATATTTTACTAGAAATTAAGATTTTCTTATAAATTTAATGTTTCTTGGCATAATACATTATTGTTTAGCATTACTTTTATGGGAATATTCTTATATCTTCCACTCACTAATTTAATACTTTATCAATATCTACTAAATATTTATCACAAACTTTCCACGAATACAAGCAATACTAACATAAATTTTTTTTTTTCCTTTGTTTTTCAAAATTAAATCGATTATTTTTACTTTATCACATAAATCAAGTATATAATGTTTACTGTTGTGCAGGTAAATACTCTGGCAATATATTAAATCTGTAAATTTTTAGAATGCAGGCATAAGTAATAATTTATTTGCACTTTTACAATATTTAAATTTGTTTAATTTTATTTATAATCTGGGGTTATAATTTAAATTAATATGCTCAATCTCGGGGAAATAAAATTCCTGAAAAGATAGTATTTGATTTGCTTTTTCCTGCAATTTTAAGTTCATCTATTTTAAAACATTTTATAAATTTTGGTTTACTAAAAGTAAATAAATTATCTGTTTTTTACATCAGATTTATTTATCATATTGCTAATTGCTCATTTATTAGGATTAATTATATAAATGGTATATATGTATATATTGTAACGGTAAGAATTGTCTCTCCACGTAACAAAATCTAGAACACAGGCAAAATACACTAAAGCTGACCGAGTACAGATACTGGGATCCAGAATCCGACCAACATTCAATCCTTTCACCTCTGCTCAACGATCTAATACCCTATGGATGACATTCCTCAACTTACACAGACACTCAATTTACCCTCGGTCCGGCAGTCACCCCCGGTGGAACAAGAGACTCATAAATTAACTAGTTTATCACTGATTTGGTCGGACATATACACATATGGCTAAGTAATTAATTATAGAACTTAACAGACTGATCTACATATATATGAAATGGTGTATGTGCAATTAAATATAGAGTTGGATAAAATAAACTCACGGTCAATAAAATTATGAAAACGAGTTATAATTTTAAATATTATTAATTTAATAAAACAATAACAAATAATAAATCAAAACATACAAAATTATGTGATGGGAAGGTGAGATATAACGCTCGCAGGCGTTAGATAACTAATGAGATTAATGTTACCTATCTCATTACAAATATCTAATAAAGCATAGTGTGGTATTGGAGTTTATGCCTATATTAATATGCCAAATTTCTAGCTCTTTTGTAGTCTGCTAAATCATACGGAACTTTACAGCCAAAGTTATATAACTAACTACAATAGCGCTCCTATGGCATCTATCTATACAAAGTTAAATCGAGCATGTAATTAGGCTCAGAGATATGCAGGTTAGCGTGTTAACCTAGATTAGGATATACTCTAATGCTAGAAGCATTAAAAATAAAAAGAGAGAAAACTGGCTTATAATAGGGTTTACCTATATACTCTATGGCACTTATCAAAATATTAATAAAGTTCAAAGGTGCGAATGGGTCGTTATTCACAGGCTTCAGTCTCCAAAGACTCGGTTTTTGCCCTAAAACCACTCAACTTGCCACGAATAGGAACATGAGTAGTTCAGGGAGTCGGATAAGCATCATGAATAATCTAGGTCCTTGTGCCCTAGTTCTAAAAGTATGTGTTTTACCCGAACTAAAGTGGATGAGAGTGATCTCTGCCAACAACTCATCAATAATCATGCAGCAAGCAGATAATTGTACATTGCGTACTTTGTAAGGACCCATCCGCAACTTATACATATATATAACGCAAATGCGTTAAATTATATTATCGTGCCTTAAAATTAGATAGCGTCTATTTGCATATCTGTACAATCCAGTTCTCAAATTTAGTATTTCAAATATACTATTTAGGGACTAAATTAATTAGTAACCTAGTTTAATATTATCACCTGCATCTCAACATATATAAATCTAAGGAGGGCAAAGCATATTTGCGGGGTGATTACGAATAAAACATTAAAATATGCTTTGAGAATATCTCTATGGCTAGTTCTTATGATGTACCGAGTTACATATATAAATAGTTATAATTCATAACTAGAATTAACTACAATTTTAACTAGATAACTGATTATTATAATATTAACACCCAAAACTTAATCAGTAAAATAATAATATGATCTCGAAACAGCGAGTGAGAAAGAATAATAATATATTCAATTTAATATTTATTATAGCGAAGATTTGAAATTATCTTCGCAGATCGATAAGCTAAAATTATGTTTACAAATACTTGCGGTTTCGAGTCATTTGGCATATTAAATACATACAATATTAAAATGATAAAATCATAGAATAAATAGATTAGATTATAAATAGGCATAAAGGACCGCGGGAAATTATACATTTAATTTAAAATAGATTATTAGAGTTTTACATTTTAAAAGAGAATTAGAGTTTTACATTTTAAAAAAGAATTCAAGTTTTACAATCAGGCAAGATTCAGTATTTAACGGTCTTCTTTGTAGATTTTAGTAAAGGTATTTGGGAAAGGCAGATTTAATAAATAGCTATCTTTTAAAAGAAAGAAACGAAAGTCACAGTTTATCAATAGAGCTCTGAGAGAAAATTTACCATTCAGTTATTTCCATTTCAGTTAGTTTTGAAGCACTTGGGAGGATATTAAGATGATACTTTTGACGATGATTTAAAGTTAATAGAGATTTTCCACGGGCTACTTTTGCTGGTTATGGCATTAGGTTTCATTGGACCAAAGTTCTCCATTCTCCGGCTAAGGGCCGAGAGGTGATTTACCACCGTCCTACTCGATCATTTTGAAGGTAAAACGGGCGTAGGTTCAGCTTACACTCACTTCTTATATATATGATCGATACCTTGGCAACAAAACTTTTAGTATTCATACTTTTCAAACTCTGGCCACCTGTTAATTTTTATGAGCTTGTCAGTAGCTAAAAGTCCATTTATTTATTTTAGAAAATCATATTTAATAGTTACAACCAGTACAAAAACTCATTTATTTATTTTAGAAAAACATTTTTAATTATAACCAGTAATTGAGATTGTTTTATTGCGTTATTTTGTTATTAACATTTTATATTTACCAAATCAAGTTCACGCTATTTTAGGACCAATGCATGACCTACTTTAAAATCTGTTTACAAGATCAAAGATTATTTTGACAAAGTTACTTTCATAATTAGTAGAAGACTAATTTTATGACCATACATGCAGAATAACAGGAAATATACGTATGCGGTTTCAATAATAAAGCAATAAAGTGGGCTAAATAATTTAACTAAAATATTTCTTAAACCAGGAATATTTATAAAATGAATTTTTTAAACCAGAAATATTTATAAATTGAATATATATCTGTAATATATACCAATAACATAACAATAATTTAAACTATTTCCTAAATTAAAAATATTTATAAAATGAATACATATCTGTAATCTATACCACTCGCATATATATACGTGATTCTGCATATATAGTAATTTAATGTTATTTAAATGGGTACTCTGAGAGGGTTAAACCTGGCATATGGATAGATGTGTGGGTTAAATAAGTGAAACGGGCAGATGGATGAAACTGACCATTTCAATATAGATGTTTGAAATTATCATTTTATAATAACTACTGTTGTAGTATCTTATATACTCTCTTGTATTAGCATTCGGCATTGTATGTAATTAAAGAGCAGACTTTCTTTTATTAAACATATGGCTGAATGCTAAAGCTAGAAGTTATATCAGTTACTATAACAGTAATTGCTATAAAAATATCTCAAACGTTACATATTTATCACAGTGATTACTTACACTCATACATTAAATAACATTTATATGAAATAATACCTATCTTGTTTTAGCAACCATTTACTGTAACAAGGTTGCTTTTAAATTATTCACATTTCAGAATTATGCTCTTTATGTTCAAGAAATACGCTGAGGACCTTTTTTTTTTTCAACGATCTTACTATAAAACAGGCCATTTTTTTAAATTTAGGCAAAAACAAAAAATCTTTTATTAATGAAAACTTCCTTTTACTTAATTTTAGCTAATAAGAAACTAATTTTTTTTTTTTATGTAATGCTTAAAAGAAAGACCATTGTTTTCTTTTGTAATAGAAAAGTAATTTATTTAATTTGATAATATAATATATCTATATTATCTTCATTAATTTTAAAATAATAATCATCTATCTATTTTAAATATTGTTAAAAAGTAATGTTTCACATAATATATACTTTTTAATTAAAAAGTAATATAGGTTTTATAAAATATATCATTGAAATTTTTAAAAAATGTAATACAATACAGTAATATAATTTTTTATATTTTTTAATACCATAATATTATTGGTATTGTTTTTTTTTTTTTTATGTTAGTAAATAATTAATGAAATAGAACTATAAATAAAACAAATTTATAGTATAATTTTTTGACAAAAATTTTTCTAGATTAGTAATTAATATGTATTTGTTATTTATGAGTGGAAAAAAGTATTTATTTCATTCGATAATGAACATATTATATGTTGCTTTTTTTTTCCCTTACTAAATTAAGTTGAAATCAAATAAAAAACTAAACAAATAAATTGTAAATATATATATTTTGAAATCTTGATTTATTATAAATTTATGTTAAAATAAATAAAAATAATTCTTATATATTAAAATTTTACATTTATATTAACAAACGAGAATTAGAAGTGAATAGGAAAAAGTTAAATATTATTATTATTATAGGTTGGATTATGAGATCAGTAAAAGTAAGTATGATAGAGTAGATCTTAGAAGAACCAAAACAAAAGATAATTTTTAAAGTAGTAATCTAATAAATGAAAGATTATTGGTAGTGCAGTTGTAGTCTTTCGGAGAACTTGATTCTACAGATATAGAGGATGTTTAATTGTTTAAAAAGCATAATGAAATACTGTGAGATTATGTAAGAAAAAATTGAAAAAGTATTTGAGAATTAATACAAAATAGTTGTATAATGATAATGTGAAATAAAACTAAATCACAGAAATTGAAAATTGTGGGTGACTATGAAGTAAGAGATGCAAAAGACTTTTTCCAAGGTAAATAGCATATAATAACAAATGCATGATTTAAAAATTACAAGAAAACTATTTACTGGAAAGTTTTAGATGATAAGTTTTATTTGGATTATATATTAGGAACAGCTTTAAGAATTGGAAGTGCATATTATCTTTCTGACTTAAATTAAGGTCCACTTCATTAATAATAGAAATGAAACTAAATTTTAAAATTAAAAAGTTCTGAACCAAGGAAGAAATAATGTTATTAAGAAAAAAAATTTCAAGTTTGTTTGATTAGAAAACAAATACTGATAATCACAGGATTTATACACATTAATGTACATTTAAAATATATATATATATTCAAGATGAAAAGGAAATTGCAGCAAAAATAATATGGTATATCATGAATAGAAGAGTGAAAAAAGCTTTTGAGTTAATGTGGTAAAATATTAGAGAGTAGAAGTTGAAAAATATAAATATTTAAGTAGGTAAGAATTATGTATAGAAAACTTTTAGTGACCTGAAACATATAGTCTTAAGTTAAATATGTATAATAACAGGAGGAATGTAACAACTAAAAGTTAATTTTATTTTAATATGTAATGGGATAAAATATTTAAGTGGAAAAAATGAGTCAAATATTTTCAATGGAAAGAGTATGAATGTGATTTGTGTGATGAAAATATTTTACCCTTATCATTTAATGCAGAAAAAAAAAAATGGTGTAATTAAAGTTAAAATTGCTGTGCATTAATTAAGAATGAGATTATAAAAGCTAAAATTATAGATGAAGTGAAAACTGATAATGACTGAGAAATTTAGGAAATTGCAGCTGAATTACTAAAAGCTTTTGTGTGTTTGGTGTTTAAAAATTACTTAATATTTGTAATTTTCTTTAGCAATTGCAATTCAGAAAAAGACTATTAATAATTGTAATCTTTGGTATTAAAATATTATTGAGAATAATAAATTGTTAGATTGTAGTAAATGAGACATGCATTTAGTTATGGAAATATGAGAAACTTTATAAGAATGCTAATGGCTTAGTAACATATATAAAAAAGAAGAGGTTTAATATTTGTTTTTGTTTCTTGATATTGCAAAGACATTGATAGATTGAATAGGCTTATTTTGTAGGATATTTTTTGAAATAGGAATTATAAAATAGAAGAGAAATAACTATTAGAAAATATATATAAAATTAAATATTTATTTTGTTAAAATATAACTAAAGATTGAGGATTATAATTGGGCAAGAATTAATGTTTTTTTCACTGTTTTGGACATAAGTTATGGTCTGTAATATGAATGATTTATATATTATCATACACATGAATATTCTATGCATGTATGTCTAAAAATAGGAGAAAAATAAATTACAAAAAATATTTAAATTTTAAATATATACAAATAGAAAATATTTATGTATCTAAGTAAAAGTTTTTAATTTAAGACATTCTTAAAAAAATTAAGAATATCGTATCAAAAGGAGCAACAGTTTTAATTTATAACTTTAAAATTTTATAAATTTATACATACAAAATAATATTTTAACTTTACTATCCTATTATAAAGTAAATGTACAAATACTTTTTAAGCCTATGCTTATACATTGAGGTTTTTATAATCATATTATTTGGTCACAATGCTTCCTGTAGATAACATGATTCAGTAATTAATAACAAATGTTATCTATCCAGTGATATATATATATAAAGTATTAGAAATAATTAATAAAAAAAAATGTATAATATCTTGTAATAAGACATACTTAAATTATTCTTTTACAAGTTTTTTTTTTCCCTGTTCTATTTTTGACTTTTTAAAAATATATTTCTAAAAAGAAATATTTTAAATACAATGGATTGTGTGTCATAGTGAAAAGGGGTCTGGTTTGCTCTTAAATTTCCTGCAATGCTATTTCTCAATTACCACATCTGTTTTGTGTAGTGACATAGTTTAGTTATTCACCAAAAAATATTGATACTAAGGTATCTTATTCACAAAGAAGCAGCATAAAAGGTGTCATGTTTCATATCTTTGTAATTCATCTTTAATGCTCTTCCTGCGATCCACGAATCCTTGCAAAATTTCTTGAGAACATTCTTGTAACTCATGGCTTCACTATCATACCAGTTTGAATCATTTCAAAGATTTCAGTAGCAGTTTTATCCAATTTAAAGTGAATTTAATGTTAATGAAGTGTTCCATTATGAGTTAAAGTACGAAGCACACTGTCATAATTCAAATATGCTAACATCTTGAAATTTTTAGTGGTGAAACTTGCCACGTAACATGCATTGATTCAGAAATGTCGCTGCAGACAACTTGAAGAAAGAAACGATCACTTTTCACTGGGACACATTGTGCATGTTTTTATTTAACTTATACTAAAATGAACTTGTTGTCAGAAGGAGTTCATGGAACTATTGACAATGAAAGAAAAAGTGCTACAGCACTCTTCAAATGATTTTATTGTTTTTATCTTTTTTTTAATTAAAAGAATTTTAAAAAATGAAAACTCAATAAAAAATAAGATAGAGAAGAAAAAAATTCTATCTAATTAATATTAATCCTGATTTTTTATGCTTATAATTATTAAAATATTAAAAATTATATATATAATTGTATATATACAATTTTTGCATATAATAGATGCAATGGTAATTGGTAAAATGTAAAAAATTTTGTTTTTTACTAATTCTTAACATTTTTTTAATCATTATTAAATTGATATTTAGATAATGGATGTAGTGATCTTATTTAATTCTTAATTTTTAATTAGTCAGTTTTTAATCTTTTTTATCAAACAAAAAAAATTGAATTTCTATCATTATTTATAATAAGGAATGTTCATCTTTTTCTATATAAAAATAGTTTGTCCTTTAAACCTTTTAATGCCTCTCATTCAGATGCTGCATTGACATTATGATTGAATCTGTGCTTTCTACAGATTCAAATCAGTTGGTATATCACTAATTTTCACAATTTGCCCAAATTATAGTTCTTTAGCTTACGTATTTTTGTTTTAACTATTGTTCATAGATATCAGCAGCAATCAGAATAGGACAGCAGGAGAAAATATATTACTATGCTTGTGCAACATTATATGATTTTGACAGTTACTTTACTTTGTTTATATTGATGTAAGAACAATTATTTTTTACTTCAAGTTTTTTTTTTTAGTAAAATTATTACATATTTGATTCTTAATAAATACATAACGTTTACATGTAACTACTTTTTAAATATATTTTATTTTTATGACTAGGAAATCTTTATTTTTCACATTTGATTGGTTTCAGAAAAGTTGCATAAAAAATGATATAGTGAAGAAGAGGAGATAAATTCCCATAGGGATAATGAAAGACTTATTGCTTCCAGGGTGCAATAAAACTGCTATATTTAATTTTATATCTTGATATAAAAACCATAATTACCAGTTATAAAAATAAATCATTAAAATAAAACTCACTGGTAATAAGATATAGATTTTGCGAATCAAATCTCAATGAGAAAGACCTGTTTGAGATTCGCACTTTTGTTTTGACTTTTTTTTTTTGCAGATATTTTTGAAATAGAAGTTCTGGTTTGTTATACCTATCCATTTTTTATTTCATGTTCAGACTTAGATGATTACTCAGAAAGTGAATCTTTTTGTTTTTAAACAAAACTAGTAGCATTTTCTAAATGGATGAAAAATTCTTACAAGCCTTCAATAGGCAGCTGCATCTTTGATCAAAGTGCTGTTTCATAAGCTTGTATAATTTTTATTCATTGATTGCCATTTGATTTGTTTTAGTTAGTTCATTGTTAATGACAAAAAATTTTATTTCACCAAGTATTGACTTTGCTATGTTTAAATTTGGTACTTTTGTAGGAGTTACAATTTCATTATTTATAAGAAATCCAGGTTTTTATGAGAATAGATAGTTTTAGGATGTAAATTTTTTTAGTACCCATGCATTAAGCATAAAGAGATGAGCTCTTCAGTTTGACTAACATGTTCAATACAGTCCAAAATATTTAAATTCTTCCAGTAGTCGTGAACATTCATTTTTGTTTTCTTTAATAGGTTTTTAAAGCATTTATCATTCTTTGATCCATGGGTTGTAATGCAAAGTGGCAAAAATACAACTTCTTTAACATGGCTTTGCAATCTATCTAAATTCAATGCATGAGTGAATTATTGTCCACAATTGTTATTGCTTTAAAATCTAGATTTTCGTTATGACAATATTTTTTTCATTTCTGATATAAAATTGTTTTTAAAATGTTGTCTCATAATTCAGAATTTTTTAATTAGATTTTCAAACAAATGCTATTAATGATTTGGAAATATTTTTCAGACATCTCACTTCTTTAGACTAATGAGGATTTCAATTTTTTTTATATTTATAAGCATTTCCATCAACAAGCAATATGTGATTTTTTTTGTGTGCTTTGTATCCAGAAACTTCTTTTTTTGTAAGAAATGTTGTGACATAGCATTCATTTCCAATAAAGTCTCACCTTGTCAACTTTAAAAATTTACTTGAAAATAAACCTCACATCTTTATTTAAATGTTTTAATTCACATAAGTTTTATTGGCATTGATGTTAGCATTTGCAATTTTTCTTTGAATTTTTACATTTTTAAATCCATAACAATTTTGTAATTGATGTGGATACAAAAAAAAAAAATGTTGCTTCTATCTTATTTTCAGTTCCCTTGCAAATATCTTTATCTAGAGGCAATGTTTTTGCTTGAATAAGAAATGAACTCATAAGTGGGTGCAATAATGAGAATTTCAACCCAGACAGATAACCTTTATTTCATTGGCTCATAGTAATATCTTTTTTTTGTGATCATTTAACAGTTGAATGGCAAAAGCTTGTAATTCTTGCCTCCAACTCCTTACTATTTTTTAGGTGAGTCTTGATAGTGGACTCAGGTATTCTTAAATGATAAGCAGTATCTACACTTTATTTGGCTTTTTAACTTCTTTTAGTTATTTTTTGTTTTAAATTTTTAAAGCTATAATAGGGTTTTTTAAAAGAGTAAATTGTATTGTAAACATAGTGCAATATAAAAAAACAGTATTAGAGCAATACATATATGTAGTACAGTGTAAGAGGAATTATTGTTAATTGAATGAAAGTCACAAATCTTCTATGTCTGTAAGAAACCTTTTAAACTCATTTCGGCATTTTTGTTTTGTTTGTTTTGGTGAGTCATTATTTGTTTTGTAATCTTCCAGACATTGTAACTTTCAGATTGTGAAGTAGGAAAAGAATTTATTACATTTGTCAAAAATTGGTCAATTGTGTGTGACTATGCAAAGAGCAGCCATAAACAATGAGTACCTCCCTCCTTCCCCTTCATATATTAACACAGGTGAAAACTTACACGGTGTCAAATGGGAAATGTTTTATACTGATAATATTATTACAGGTTTTTTTTTTCTAATATTTTTATTATTTGTATACATGTTTTTGATAATATTTTGCTAAAAAATAAAGATTTGATAAAAATATTTTTTATATCATTAAATAAAACCAAGGTCATTGATTCTGCAAAAGAAATTGAGCAAGGAAAACATCTAGTATATTCTAGAAAAAATTCTTGAAAGGAATTAATATATTTGGGGGGTTATCTTTTGTATATTAAACTAAATACGATAATCCTCTTACATGGTTGATTAAAAATGTAAGAATTAATTAACTAAAAATTAAGAATATGAATAAAAGCTAAAAAATACTTGAATATATTTACTTTACGATAGGCTGATAAATTTTTTAAATTTAAATATTGTCATAAATTTAAACAATTGTTGTTGTTTTTTGACCTTTTTAATATTTTTTAAGAATATTTTTATGTACTTAAATGTTGTTTATTTCTATATTTAAAATTTATATAATGTTTGTAATCTAGTTCCTTCCCCTTTATGTCCTATTTTAGACAAACATATAAATACAGCATAAAGTGTGTATATATATATACATCTTGATAAAGATCACTTAATATACTTTAACATTATGAAAGTATTACATTAAACAAATTTACATTTGAATTAGAACTAAAAAGTTCAGGATTAAAAAAAACAAATGTTATATTAGAATAGAAATTGCAATAATTAAGCAGGCTTTTAATAAGACTTGAGATTATACTATGGCTCATTAAAGTTAGATTTAAGATGGAAACTTATTTTGTTTGACACATAGCTTTATATGAAGATTTATTAAATTAAAAATAAAAGAAATAAAAAAGTTTTGATGATTTGAGAGACATATTTGGAGAATGGAAAAGGTAGAGTGAAAGTTAAGATATGTGATGTTTAAAATGTAGAAGAAAATAAACATAAGGAGATTACAACATTTGTTGAGCAAATTATGAAATGAAAAACAAATTGAATTGGACTTAGAGGTAGTAAAAGTATGATGGATAAGTTGGATGGGTAAAAAGATTGGGAGATAAGAAAAAAATTGATTGATGATGTACAAGAATAAAGTAACTATGATTGTTCTGAAAAATTGAATAATGGATTCATGGCTCGAAGAGAGTTTTCTGGTTGATATGCAAAATCCAACTTTTTGATAGATGAGTTATAACGATATTATATACAGGGATTATATAAATAACCATAATACTTATCATTTTAGTTCTATATTTTTGACTCCAAAAGTGAAAATATATGTTTATATATATTTTTTATTGAACTAAATAGAAATGATAAAGAATATTCTACAGAAAGTTGTATTAATTTTTTTAAAACCTAAGAGAAAATCTGTTGTATTTGTTGAATTTAAAAGATCGTATTTTAGTGTTTCAAAATTCTTTCCAAAGTGATGAATACTTTTACTAAACACATAAAAAAATAATACCACTTTAACCAATTGTGCAATTAACTGCTTACTAAAAGGAACCAAAGGTTATTTTTGGAGATTAAATTAAAAAACAACAACACAAAATCAGCTAAAAGATCAGTGCATATTAGATCACTCCTGTCATGAGTTAGTAAGCTGCAGTTTCAAAGCACTAGTTATTGAGATGAATGCTAAGACAAAAAAGCAATGATATTATGAAATTTAAGAGTTAAATATTGTATGATTGGAAGCAAATCATGCGGTCTGCTAAATTATTGTTTATCTTTTTTTAGAAAGATTTTATATCTAACTATCGACCAGTCTCCTCTTTCATAGATGTAAAAGTGTCAATTTTGGAAGAAATATCATGATAGTGTTGCTTTTATGTATTAATATTTATGAAAAGACATAGTTAAATCTCTTTGAGTGCTTGCCATATACATTCCTTAGGAAAAGCATAAACAATGTTATTGCTTCTGCATTATTGCATTTACATTAAAAATCGGCTTTGAAATACCAGTGCAGCTATAAATTTTCTGTTTGTGAAGTTTATGATAGTATGATGTTGCTGTGATTTGCATTCCAGTTTAATATTTGATAGGTCCATTTCAGTAAATATTGATTTCCAAAAATTGTTTTTTCAGGTGTCATTTCATTTATTAGTGAATGCTGTCAATATTCTTGAAGACTGTTCACTTTGTACTATTATCTAATATGTAATGTAATTAGCACCAAGCTCTTTTTCCTTCCACAGACTTTGTTAGAAACTTTCAGTTTAATATACTTTTTATTTATCCTTTCCATTTATATTTGTAAAAGAAAAAAAATGTTATTAGGTATGTATTTTCATTTTTGTGATGAGTCAATGTCCAAAATATTGTTAATATAACACTTCTCTTTATTCTGCCTAAACTTATGTAAATATATTTAAACCACTAAAATCACATTGATTACTCTGGTTTGCACTATTGCATGGATTGTTTTGTCTGTTGTAAATATATTTCTTTATATAATGTCAGGAATATTATCATAAATGATAAATATTGGAAACTGTAATAGTTTTTAACAAAGTTTGGTGAAAAACAGTGATAGGTTATTGCTGATGATGGTCAGATAACATGGAATACAATTTTCTTCCTTTATGTATTGATTTATGTATTTACATATGATATCATTTCCAACTTTCTTATATACCTAACAATATTATTTTTTTACACCAAAACTACTCTTACAGTTTTGACTATCCTGCAGTCATCATCAGAGCTACAATATCCAAATATATAATCGTACAATTAATACATTATATTTGTATACATAATCAATAACATACATCTTAGCCTGACCATTATAAATAATTGTTTTCCATTTTATTATTCTAAAACAATTTTATTATAATTTTAAAATTTTAATCTTTAAACTCTACTATTTAATCTATTGTTTTATTATTATATTAATTGCTTCTAAACTTTCTTTATTTTTATTATATATTTAAGTATTAATTTTTTTACATTATAAATTACCTTTTTATTACATTACTAAATACTTATATCTTTATAATCCTATTTCCAAAAACCAACTGACAAATTTTTAAAAATTCTTATACTTGTTTAACAACTCCCTCTATCATCATTTTCTTCAACTTTATTTTTAAACCTTTGTATATTCAAAATGAGATAGTATGTACAAAGGATAAAATAGAGAAGAATGAATATATGGGTATTAGAACTTATAATAATAGTGTAAAAAGAATGAATAAAATAAGGTATTATTAAAATTAATAAAAAGTTTAATAAAGTTTAAAATAGTAAATAAAAGAAGGAAAAACATACTTGATATATTAGATCAGCGTTTCCCAATCTTTTGTTGGCTCGCGTACCACTTCATAAAAATGATTGTATTTCGTGAAATTTGTTATTGCGAGTGTGTTATTTTATTTGCTTTATAAATATTATAGGGTGACCATGTATGTATTCACATCTCATAATGAGACAAATTACATTGAAACACGCCTAAACGTCATGCTAGATTATAAACTCACTGAAATTATAAACTCACTGTAACATATTTATATGTATGTGTTTGTTCAAAGTTTCATATTTTTTCCAAAATAATTTATTAAAGATTGCATTAAAGGTTATTTGGTACATATTTTGTTCAAAGTGTTTTCTCATTCCTTCATTTGGTTTTCCCTAATTTGAGTCTGTTTTCTCTTTTTTGGAGCATCTTGTTATTGGTTGGGCCATGGAGAGGATAAATCCAGCATGTCCCAAGTCATGGTAAAAATAACCTCAGGGGTTATCAGGCTATCTCTTGTTCTTGTTTTCTTTATATTGTTCAGCATAAAGTTAATAGGATTAAAATTTTGATGATTAAATACTAGCTTACATCTAGTAATCCACAATAGATGATCAAGAATTAATGAGAGTCTAATTTCTGGGTATGATCCTTTTCTGATACATTCTTTCAAATTAAATAATTTAGATTGATTTGCATTGATTCGACTCATTATTTATCTACTATTTTGTCATATTTCGTTTACTAATAAATGGTATTAATAAAAACACAAAATTATAAAAAACCAATTAATATATTTTCTTATCATAATCAAATATTTTTATAAAATAAATTTAATGAGATCTTTGTGCTTGTTTCGAACAACATAATTTTTTGAAATTTGGTTCAAAAGATGCGAGGTATACCCTTAAGTCTACAGCTGCGTTCAATCTGCTTCGATATTTATTTTTTAAAAAAATATATGAAGAAAAAGCTCTTCCTACTAATTCCGTACTAGTAAATGGTAATAATAATTTAAGAGCTTTCTCAGAAAGTTGTTCATATTCTTTAATGTTTAACCAAAAATGATAATTCTATTAAATTTTCTTTATCCTTTATTGATAATGATGTAGCTTTTTCTAAATTTTCTGCATAGAAGGGGTTTGAAATCCAATTATCATTTGTGTTTTCGGGTTTTGGAAAAATATTCCATGAAAGACAATTTTAATCCTGTTAAATGTGCTATTATATTTTCTCCTATATCTTGAGACAGACTAACCTTATTTTCAAACAAAAAAATATGTAGAGTTTCGAATACTTCCAGTTGATTGTTTTCGATACTTATATATATTACTGTTTCCAAACATCTAATATCTTAATCATACTTTCTATTTTATCATTAACATTAAAGATTGTTATCGACTGTACATATTAACAACTTTACTGTATAATATTATTAATTAAAATAATTTTTATGAATTATAGGAAAAAACGTTTCTATATTTTTATGATTTAATTATTTTTTTATGTCCGCTATTACTGATTATTTTTCATGTACCAGCAACTCGCGTACCACCAGTGGTACGCATACCACAGGTTGGGAAACTATTAAATAATACATATGTAAGAAAAGTAGAAAAATGCATAATTGGGGTATATAAAATTGAATGTAAGTCATGTAAAAGTAAAAATATAAAAATTAATATAGGTGAGACAAAAAATTCAATTTATACAAGAATAGGTCATAGGATTGAGAAGGATAGTATAAAAATGATTAATTATACAAGTAGTAGAAGAGGAAAATTAAAGAGGCAATATTGACTAAAAATATAAAACCAAATCTTAATAGGGATTTGGGGGTAAATACAATATTTTTATGAATAATTATAGTTATTATTAATAATGGTTTAAATATAAAAAGATTTAAAAATAAAGTTGAAGAAAATGATGATAGACGGTGTTGATAAACAAGTATAAGAATTTTTGAAAATGTGTCAGTTAGTTTTGGAAATAGGATTATAAAGATGTAAGTATTTAGGAATAGAATAAAAATAAAGAAAGTTTAGAATAAAAAGTAAAATGATAGATTAAATAGTAGAGTTTAAAGATTAAATTTTTAAATTATAATAAAATTGTTTTAGAATAATTTAATAATAAAATACTATAAATAAGAAAATAAAAGTAGTTAAGAGTAGAATAATAAAATGGGAAATGATTATTTTTATAAGGGTCAGGCTAAGATGTATGTTATTGATTATGTGTATAAATGTAATGTATTAATTGTATGATTATATATTTGGATATTGTAGTTCTGATGATGACTGCAGGACAGTCAAAACTAAAAGTAAAGTTTTGGTGTAAAAAATAGTATTGTTAAGTATATAAGAAAGTTGGAATTGATAACATATAAGAATATGTTTAGCAGTTATCTGCTTTTCAGTTTAGCTTTGATGTTTGTATTTTTTCTTTAAAAAAATAAAAACAGATTATATCTCTACTTTTTTATATAGTGTAGTATATTTAATTCATATTTTAGAAATGTGAGTTAAACACCAATTACTGTCATTGATTAAATTTTTTTCCGTACAAGTAAATTTTTTTATTCTTTTTTTAAAAAATCTGTATCTAAATCAATTGATTTTTATTAGAAAGATGTGTGTGGGGATTTGGTAAGCTCTGACTAGATCATTAAGGATTGTCTTTTAGAATGACTATATTTTGAAAATAGTTAAACCTGATAATTATTTGAAATATATATTATAGATTTTTTTAAAAATTATCCCTAGTTATTATTGTTACCGTATATTTATTTGTCTTAAAGTATATTTTTTGTAATCGAGGTTTTAGAGAAATTATATGAAAACTAATTATTTTTAGCTTCAGAATTCTTTCTTCTTTTGAAAATTTTAGTAAGTTTTTAAATTCTGAACAAGATGTATTATAGTTTTTTTTTCACTATAGGGTCAACTTCTAAACTTTTTTGACAAATGATAATTTCTCTCTTTTCCTTCAAACTCTTTCTGATAAAAAAATTTATTGAAAATTGTGGTGTATTTAATAATATTTTTTCTATTACTATCACTTCTGATTATTCAATACACATTATAAAATATCCAGTTTTCATTTATTTTTTGTAGTGCGTAAAATTTTGTTTGTGTCATATTTTGATTGATTAGAAATCTGCAGAGACCTTGGTTAAAAAAATGTCACTCCCTAATTACATGTTTTGTATCAAAATTTATCTTAAAATAATTCACATTATTATGTTTATAATCATACATGGAGATATATGTATATTTATGATTATAAATATAATAATTTAAACTACTTTAAGATCAATTTTTAAAGAATTAAATCATAATGGATCAATAAAATAATTTATATATATGTTTTAAAATTTAATATAATAAAAAAAGAATTTTGCATATAAAATAAAATTTACAAAGAAATCAATTCTTATGTCACATGACCTAATTTAACAAGCTTGTATTACAAATGTTATATATAGACCTCATAAATTTGCTAGCTCTATATATAAAATAAAATTTATATGTATATAGTAAATAGATAAATCATTTTGAAAATATTAAAAGGAATCTGGAGAGATGTCAGTTCCAATTTACCATGCATTAAAAATTCGTTGTTTGATTGCCATACAGCATAAAAAAAAACTGACATGCCATTCTACAATATGTATACAATTTTATATAATAACTGCTTGTCTTATATCAGTAAATTGACAGATTTGATGTTAAACAAATATTTGATGTTTGCATTCATTTTCTGTAAATTAGCTTATATTAGTATGACTATACTTTAATCAAGACAGAAGCCTTGTTTTATTATTAATCTTGATCAAGAAATTCAATATCAAAATTGTTAGCAAATAGTTAAATATATGATTACTATTTGTAATTATATATTAGACTACTTCCATTATTTAATAGGAATTGTTAAATGTTTTTAGAAAAATTCAAACTTTATAATAAACTTTTCAAATGCATTCAACTCTTTAAGTAGTAGCACATGGGTTAGTATATAACACAATAGTTCAAGAGGTATTATTCTTTCTTCAGGTGTTTCTTGCCTAATCAGTGACAGGATTAGGAAGGGAATTAAAGCAGTTATCTTTAGATTTAAGAATATAGAATTTAAGATGACTCTCTAATCAATTAGGCTATTCTTTGATTACAGCATTACTTGTTCGATTCTTTTTCTAATTCTATCATTGGTCAGACCATCAACAGTTGAAGAAAAATGAGAGTAATAGCACTTAAAATATTGTTTATATACTATTTATGTGCTACTACTAATAGTTGATTAAATAATGTTTGAATTTTTCTAAAGATATTTAATTAATGTTAGATGATGGAAATAATCTAACATATAATTACAATTAAAATACCATTATCATAAACTTTCAAATAAACATATGCTTGTTATATTTGTTTTACTCCAAGATAATTGATGATGGTTAGTTATCTGAAGTGTATTCATATTGCAGTCTCATTTATCAAATTTTTTTAAACTATATGGCAACCAACGATGAATGTTTATTGCTATAATTAACTGGTATTTAAATAGTTACACAATATGTAATTTTTTCTATTAAGGTCTCTAAAGAAATTTGCCAATCAATTGAAATATCAGACATTTAAAAAAAAAATTATATTGGAAAAATTAAATATGGAAAGCATAGATTAATGCATTATATATGAAAATTGAAAACAGCAAAGAAAATAAGAAAAATTTCTCAAGTCTCTTTTTTTTTTTATTATTGTTAAAATTATTAGGATTCCATTACAAATTAATTGAAAATATGTTAAATCAATAAATTAACAGATTTTTTGTCATAACTTTGAAGCTTTTAATCAGGACAATTGGTCATTCTTTTATCTGCACTTACTTACATTATAACTTGGTTTAATTTATTTAAAACGTTATCTTCCTTTTTTTCTTGTTTTAATTTACATATTGTTTATTTCACTTATAACAAGTTTGCATGTGGTAATTGTTTTATTTGTTATTTAAAAATAAACATGCTCAGTGATGAGAAAAAAATTATTCTCTTACTATTTTATTTTTTTAGTCAACTTATATCTTAGAAAGTTATATATTCTGCACGTATTTTGAGTTATGCATGATATAAATAGATGTATACAAATTTTATTGATAGATTTGGTTATGTAATTATTGAAATATATATATATTATAAACATACTAATAAGTTATTATTGCTTTTTTGTTTGTTTTTATAGCTTTGGGTGAAATGGTTTGGTGATCATACATTTACTCAGGTGGAAATGGATAAACTTAAAACTCTGTCAGAAGGATTAGACGCTCATCATAGAGCTAGGAAGAAAAATAAGCGGTAAATAATCTTCAAAATATTTGACATTTTACAATTAGAATATTATTTAAATTTATTGAAAATTTCATTATTTTATTTTTTGAATGAAAAAAAATCTTAAAATTATTTTGAATTATTTTTATCATATTTGCTCTATTACAGTCTGAAAATAGTGGAAAGCTAAATATTCAACTCATCTCACTCTTATAAAATTTGGAAACTAAAAACATCTTCCTATTTCAGGAATAGATTTTATTTTTTATATATTTCTAATTGTTTTTTAAAAAAAAACATAAAAATAATATATAATAGTTATAATTTTTTTTTAAAAAGTGAATATATTGGTACGATATGAGTGTGAACAAGATAAAATGCTATATTTGTCATGACATTATTATATTTAGGAAATTGGTGTTATGTCCGTAGATTAAAATTAATGTATTATCTAAATTATAAACCATTATTTGTGAAAGCTTTTTTTTTTTTTCCAGATACATATTACACCTGCTATCATATACCCACTAAACTAGTCTACCACTTTGGAAAATTTAGTTTGTGTGAATGAATACATGATAATCCAGACATATTTTGATATAATAATTGCTTCTGACACTAGCTCAGTTAAGAGTATGAAACATATAACTATTACGCAATTGATAGACAGATATCAGTAAACAAATGGAAAGCAAATTTAAATAATTATAATAATACTGTTTATTCATTTCTGAGTTTATATAAAATAAGAGAAAACAAACCTCCCCCAAACTAAAGTTAAATAAAAGAAAATGTTTCTTGATGGATGAATCCCATCAGATAAGACCTAAGTGAAAAGTTGTGTCATTGCAATATTTCTCTAGGGCAATATTCCAGAAAAAGCAAACACTATCAAAGCATTTATATAAAAAAAAAAAAACAATAGTGATATTGTATAAGATTTAAGTTAACTTTCCTATTATCTTTACTAACTTATACAGCCCTATGTGGCTGACTAAAGCACAGTGCGGTGTGATCGAATCCAGCCATGCTGAAGAAATAATGGGCTGTCTTATTGCACACAACACTCATAACCAAATGCGATTTATTATATGTAGGCTATGATAGCCTGTATAAGTCTGACTTTTACACTTCAATATTCCTTGTATACACATATAACTAAAGATTTTAAACGTTCTATAGAAATAAATTTACTAAGAAAATATTAATCTATGAATTTTTCAATTTATTTTACTTAATAATAGTTTTGTTTGCTTTTGGGTGCTGTAGTCACTAAAAGCAGTGAATTATAAAACTGACTTAATCAAAACAAAATTGAATAGAAATTTAAACATTAAAAAAAATATTTTGTTATTTAATGGTCTGAATTATTTAAATTAACTTAAGGTCTATTAATTACCTAAATCCATTTCTATCATAATAAAACAAAAACTCATTCATGAAGAAATTAGAAAATGCATAAAATATTATATTAACTATACATATTAGTTATAAAGTTACTTAACACAGAACTGATTTATACCAAATATATATGCTTATCAAACTACAATGACTAAAGACTAGATTACTGGATATAAATAAAGTTCTCATATTTTACCGGAAGATTTTTATCCTGCAGACTTTTGATTTAGTTGAGAGAAAAGCTTTGGGCTCCATATTGCATGCTAATTGCAGGTAACCACCATAGATTCTTCTATGGAAAATTTAATGTTGACAAGTGGTGACATAACTGGATCTTTTTAATCATGAAGAAGTGTATTGTAATAATAATAGATCATGTTCATTAAGGAATTGAAGAAAAAATGAATATGCTAAATTTTTTTAACTTATATGTCTCCAGTTCTATTGTTTGCCCACATGGTTTTTTTTGGAAACATCTAGAATCAATATTAATTAAAAATAACTCTAGATAATCTGATATTTTTAATTACTAATAAAATCAAGCTTTCTCAGATAGACTGAATTCAAAAATATCTCTTATCTAAAAAAAATTTCTATTTAAATTTAAAATAAATTTTAGCATTTTAAATTTCAAAATATATATTTATCATTTGTTAATATTTCTTTTGATTTATTCAAAATTACATTTTTTCTTTTCTTTTATGTAAATGTGTAAAACTTCTTTATTTTTTAAATCTTCTTTCTTTTATTTTTCTATTACTATATTCATTTTTTTTTAAAATAATTACTGTACTTTTTATAACACAATCTATCTTTTGCTTATACAAACAGACAATCTTTGTAATTTTTGTACGTTTTATCCAGTCTCTGGTTTTCCAAAAAACACACAATGCATTTTTAATAAAACCAATCCAGTCTTTCTTCTTTATTAATTAAATCTGCTTAGTTATTTCCAAACCCATTATCTAACTTAAGAAATAATTAAATGAATTAAACTAATATACTAATTTATCATTCTTTATAGCTTAAGTTTTCCTAAAGTTATTTTTTATTGTAAAGTTAGGAGATTCTCCTTTAATACTTCTAATTCTCATCCCATCTCCCTCAATGTTATAAAGTACTATTCTGAACAACTGGCTCATTAGATACAATAGTGTGCTGAAGAGTTCAAAGATTTCTGGATCACTTTCTTACTGAAGAGAAATTATAAAAATAATTAAATTATTTAAGATAAGAGATTGTTGTGTTCTACCACTTTCCTGTGCAATGTAATGTTTTACTTCAACTAAATCTTACACATAAAACCATAGTTTATTTCAACTGTTTTGGATGCTGGCATTCCAGCTAATCATGTGACAATTTTTTCATTCTTAAACATTTTCTTTCACTATCATATAAAAGTGATGTCAACCTCAAAATAGATACTCTTTTTTTCCTCAAGATAGTATCAAGAAGTTGAGGAGGTGCTGGTATGTATTTCTATGCTTACAATATCAAAATATAGTTAATATGGAAAGTGTGTTTTACTTTATTCAACTATTTATATGTATATATTCAACATTTCTAATTATTTTTATTTATTAAGAATGATTGATAAATAAATGCCTGCCAAGCTCTGTTATATACTGTGTTCGAATTTTTATGAATTCTCGAGCTAAAAATTATTCAATTATGTATTTATTTAACTAATAAATAAAGACATTTCTAGTAAATTACAAATATATTCAACAGTGGGTTTTTTCAGTGACTTGGAAAATTTATTCAAGTTTTAATATATATTATTTCAATTTACACAAAATCATCTTAATTTGAGATTCAAAGATCTAGAACAACCAGATTTTATAACATAGATTCTTATTCAGTATTTATTTAATCCATATTTTTGTTCTCAGCCAGAAATCATTAATCTTTTCTTATTATTACACTAAAACATATAAAAGTCATTGTACCAACCTTATTTTTTCATGTAATCCGTAACATAAGTTTTTAACAACAATTAGAAGAATTATATTTATATGGATAATGTATAAATACAATGTGTTTTATAAATAATAAATGAGCATTTAAAAAATTTTCAACTTTGATATAGAGCTCGCTTTGACATTAAAAATTGAATTATTTTACAGATTTTTATTATAAGTGTTATATGTTGATAAACTTTGTAATTAAAATGTCTTAATAGTGATCATATGTATAGTTGTATTTAATTGTTTCACATTCTTTAAGATTATTTACTAATATATATATATATACACATACTGTTTTATTTTTTAGGGGCAGAAAACTAAATAGTCATTTGGAAGCTGCAATCCAGGAAGCGCTCTCCGAGTTGAGCCAGAGAATAGATAAGAACAGAAGCCAAATTGATGTTCAGACTCTAAAAAACAAGAATATAAAGAAATTTTATAAAGCCAGTTGAAAAAAATTATATATGTGTGAAAAAGAAAAAAAATGTGGATAAATGTTTTTTTCAAAAAAAGAAAAGAAATTAATTTATATCCATGAGGAGTGCAAAATCCTGGATCTCTCTCTCAGATGATCGTGCGATCCTGACCAGATTGTTAAGGGTTGGACTGGACCTGCTTAATAATTTTGTTGATATGTATAAAAGAAATAGGAAAAAAAAAGTGACCAGAAGAAAGTAGTCTCTGAAAAATAAAATGTTTTTAAGATTTTTTTTTTTTTTTAAAAAAAAAAAAGAAATATATATATATAAAAAAAAAAAATAAATAAATAAAAAAACTGATAAAAAAATAATAATTAAATAATAAATAATTGCAAAATTCTTACAAAAAAGAATATATATATATATATAAATGCACTAAAATTCTTTGTAATATAAAATAAATTTGTTTATTTACTAGGTTACCTATTTTACCAATGACAAAAAAGCAAATATTGGAAATATCTACGAGTGAGTCTTCCCCGGGTTGTTTCAATAATAATAATTAAAAAAAAAATAAACTTTTCAAGTTTGATTAGTTTAAAAAAAAAAAAGAAAAACTATCTTTGTTGATCTAACTTGTGAAAAATGACTGCTTGTTATATGGAAAATTTAATTGTACATACACAAATGCATTTTTATCGCAATGTATTAAACTATAAGCTTGTAAAAAAATGAAATGATCCTAGGGGATACATACATTTAATGTTACATAAAACTTGTATAAAGTTGGACCATGTTCTGCGATAGTATCAAGGGAAAAAGAAAAAAATTGTAAAAAAAAATTAATAATAAAAGCGACTTCTATGGTGTTGATTCTTATATTGGCAAGGTTTTTAGAACTGTATCGGTCAATGTATGTGGACATGGTAATTGTAGATAAAAGGTTTCCCCGACGTATACTGAACAGTGTTATTTTCTCTCCCATGCCCTCTCTTCTTCCCACAAATTCTATAGATAAAAGAAATTGTGTATTATAATTATTACTTTCTGCATATTTGTAGATAGATGTTGTTTGTTAGTGTCAGACTCCGCAAAGAAATTTAGCACTTCACAAGTTTTATATTTTACCAGCCTAATCATACAAATTTTTAACCAGTTTTGGATCGACAGATGAACAAACCAGAATAATTTACTTTATTATTTTTATTGTTATTATATTTTTTTTTTATGTAATTGCAAATTAATATAATCTAATATGATAAAAATATGACCAAATTGTCAAAAAAACAAACTAATGGCTTAGGTTTTACAAAAAATCAAAGAGATAAATGGAAATGTGCTTTATAAAAAAAAAAATATTTTTTCATATAAATATATATAGGTGTGTACAAATTGCATATATATATAAATATTTAAAATTAAATACACAAATATATATGATGTCATAGTAAACTATGTGATATATAATAATGAAATAGAATCAAATAAATAATTAGAATAATTGATGTTAAATATAGATTATTTAAAAAATAAAAAGTCCAATTAAACTCAAAAGTTACAAAGCTTTCACATAGCATTAAAGCTATTAGTTAAACAATTTTCTTAATTGATCTGATAACTACAAACCAACCTTATATGGATCTACAATCTTTAATACTTAATAGAAATCGTAAACACTTTATAATAAACAATTGGCAGAAATATATGTAATATCTAAATAAAACAATCTATATATAATTATGATATGCGATTAAGCATATAATTGGAATACATATTGAATGCTAATGATATTTTGGGTTGTTTTTTTTTTTCAAAAAAATTGACAAACTGAAAAATAAAAAACTATATAGAATTTGAATTTCTATTTGAACAGTTTAATCAGGTCAGTATTAAATGAAATTCATTACTTCTAACTTATTTGATTGGATTTAATTGCATGTTACATTTCTTAAAACAGTAACTTGATTTGCATCCTCTTAAGACTATCTTTATATTTAACATTAAAGATTATATATATATAAGACTTGGTTATTGTTATCAAACTGTGGATAACAGAGATTGATATATAGTCAATAACAAGTGAAGTACTTCTGTTATTCTTAAATCTAATTTATCTTTTGTTTTTTTGGTTTAAGGAAAGTTTATTGATTACATTGTAACATCTGAAATTCTAATTATTTGTTTAATGTACCTTTGTTTTATAAACAAATTACAATCCAAACATGCTACCTAGATTTCAATGTCATAATTTATTTTATATATATACTAGTTTTTATTTGATATTTTTATATATGCAGTATTCAGTTTATGTAAATATAAGTGTATTATCAAACAGGTGTGTTATATCACTCTGAAATTCTATATGATTTCATTTCAGTTTTTCACTATCATTGTTCACAGAAAATATATTGTGATAATTTTATGAATCAAACTTCATTTTTAATTATCGATACAATAATGCATTGTTTTATTTACATGCGTATACATTATATGGTAAAAAACTTCACAGCTTTAGTATATTCCAGCTATTAATTAATTTTTTTAAAAACCGTTTAATTGAAACTTTTTTTTTTGTATGTTATATTTCAAATGTGTGATCATTGTTTGCATTCAAGAGATTTAAAATTATGGAGGAAATCCATATATGATGTTATAAACTTAGAACTCTAGCTAGATCACTTCCTATTATTGTCCGACAGAGCTGAATATTATAAAGATGCTGGTTCTCCATAATAGAAACATTTCCACAGGTTTTTGATCATATTTTTATGTATGTATTTATATATTTATACATTTAAATACACACTTGTGTCTATTTTGAATATCTTTTTTTTTTTTTTAAAGTAAATTTCCAATGATCAATCATGAGTACCTTTCTTGTAATGTTGATATTTTTTTTTTTATATATATAATTTCTAACTGGAGTCTCATAAATGAGATTCTTACATACAATATTATATAAAAAACCATTTGATGATTATTCTTGTTATTTTTTCCTTTTATAATTGAATCATGGAAAATCTAAAATATGATCAGTTTTATATTTTTAAAAACATTTTATATTATTTTGTGCCTGTTTTTTTTTTTTTTAAAGTGAATTTTAGCTCTTTAAGAGTTGAAATTGTCTTTTTTGACTCTATATAATAATTTATAAATTTTGATTAAAAAATTGTAAATGTTTTATATATTAATGTAAAGATTTGTTATTATCACGAAAAAATTAAATCTGGTAACCTATGACAGAAACTGTTTTTAAACTTTTGGCTGTGTTCACATTTGTGAAGATCTTTGGCCACATGTTAATTGAAGTTCTCATCATTGGTTATCAATTTTAATTTTTACCACAGTATATATTAAGATAGTGGCATTTTAGAACTTACATTAATATTATTAATGTTCCATTGATAAGCTATAAAGCTTTATCTTTGTTTAGATATATATACACATCTGTGTGAATCTTCCACAGCAACAAGTATTATTATGAATTTGAAGATTATATAAAAGAGTTTTTAAAAAACATAAGCAGTTTACTTTTTAATAACTTATTCCTTTTTAATTTAACAAAATTTATGTTGAGATCCATTTCATTCTATAAACCTTTTTTTTTTTTTCCATATGTCATAGCATCGGCCAGGACGTGAACCCACAACCATCTGCAACCAACTACTTGTTTGCAAGGCGTTTGCGATGACTTCTCGGCTATCAATGCTTGACATTTATAAATCTTTTTAATAGGGACTTTTTAAAAAAAAAAGTTATTCAACCTGAAAAATTAATATTTAAAAATCCATCTAAAAAGTTTGTTTTTTAATCAATTTTTTTTTTTGTATCCCTGAAAATCTTTTCTGTTTTAAATGTATGCCAAATTTTTAAATATTTTTATAAATTGTAATATGGCAGAGACTTTTTTTTTTGCAGTTAAATAATATGTAGAAAGTAGATTACACCTTAATTCTGTTTTAAGTAAGAATTACAATTTGAGTTTAGCAATAAAAGTGCTATCATTGTGTATGTGTATAAGTAAAATGTTGCATGACTGATCTCTTTTTTTGATCAAGATTTGCCACATACATGTGTATATATGATTATAGGTATATCAGAAAGATCTTATAGCATAGAGGCAGTAGTGCATCTGCCTGACATAACTTGGAATTTGAATCCAGGCCAAATAAAACTTGGAAAATTTTTTCTGGTTTAATTCAGACTTAGGCTTTCTTTTTCAGACAGCTGAGCCATAACCAACCCATAATAACCATCCAATGTTGATAAGTAAGTGGGTATCTAGCGAGTTTTAGCTAGTAAAAGAAGGATGGAAAACCAATCAAACCCTCACCATCTGGCAATTTGTATACTTGGTGAGTAATGTTTTATCCTTTATTGTTCATCTGTAATGGGCTGTTGGAGAGGCCTTTGTCTTGTAGTGGGCTATTTAAAGGCTGTTTAATCTTTTACTTATTGGTGTATATAATATATATGTGTGTGTGTATATATACACACGCAGACACATAGTTATGTATCACATATTAGTGGTTTTTTAATATATAAATTTATATGAAAATGATTCTTAATTACTACTGAAGTTTTTTCTTTCTCTTCACAAGCAAAATATGTTGAATATAATTATGTGTTATTTCGTAAAGGAAGTGAGTATTATGTTAATTTTTTTAATAGGAGATGAAACAGCTCTTGTGAGCAATATTTTTTTTTTTTTTACTTTCCTAAGAGGTCATTTTAATATAATCAAGGTAATACACCCAACAGTGGCAGAGATCCACCTCTGCAACATTCTCTTAAAGCCATGTGTCTGTTTTATTGTTGTTACATATTTTTATTTTTATTTGTTTTATATTTATAAAAAAGAAAAGAAAAAAAAACTTTGTCTATATTTTTTATTATTATTTTCAAGTATTTTTACTGGACTGTCATGTTAAAACATATTGCAACTTGATAACTTGGATAAATCAGTTTGTCTTTTTTTTTTTCACAAAATTATTTGTAAAATGCAAATTGTGTATGTATATATACAATAGATATATTTTCACCTAGTGAATGAAATCCGTTGATACACATTTGAAACTGTTGTTATTCACTCAACATCACTTAGTCAAGTTACTTTGTGTTGACATGACTTTGAATATTTCCATAGCTATTGAATTTTTTTAACAAAATAATAATATTAATAATAAAATAAATAGTTTTCAAATTTATATTTGAAATAAAAAAAATAAAAAAATCCCTGTTGTAAATATTTTAGAACACTGACCAGCATCTTATGATTAACTACCTGGACTTTAAAAAAAAAAACTGGTCATATTACTATTTATGCAAAGATACTTATTTTTATATGTATCTATTTACTGTGAAACTTCTGAAGATATATTTCTTTCAGTTGGCGTGACACAAAATGTATTAATAAAAATCTTTGTTGGTATTTATTGATTTGAATATCTTTGATGTGTGTGTGTATTTTTTCTCTCACTAACACTAACAAAGCAAAATACTGTACATTTTATATATTATATAATAGTGAATTCTTCCTTCACTCATAGGCCGTTTATATAAATTTTAATTTAATCAACGGACAACATTGACATGACATCAGTGCTTACATGTTTTAAACTGTTTAGCCCAGTGATAAGAATGGCTGAAGTAAAAGCTAAAGATTTCTGAATCAATTCTCAGCTGAGAGAAGTGAGAAAAAATGTGTTGGCCAATGTCTCTTTCGTGCTTGAATATCACTTTACCTCTCAATCACATTACTGTTGCATAATTGTCCATGAGTTAACCGTTGCCATTAATTAACATTGAGAAATAAGTAGAGAGTTTATGTATTTACATGTTATACTTATGATTTCTAATTGTCACCTAGATAATTTGAAGTAATAATTTTTTTTCAATTTTATATTTTTTTAAACAACTATTTAGTCTTTTACACTACATAGTGCATATTTTTTAAAACATAAATTTTTCACATAAAAAAAAGGATATATTTTCATATTAAAGAGCAGCATTTCAAAAACTTTTCTTGCAACAGAACACTTCATAATACTGAAGTTTAAAGCAACAGTTCGATATTAATAATAAATTGAGTAAATATAAGAATTAAGAAAACAAAACATACAAATAGTAGAATAAACTACTGTATATATAATAAAATTGTTCCTAATAACTTAGATGTTTTTGAATTTATATAACATTATTTATTTCTCTAGCACCATGCTTTATTTGTAATAATTATAAGGGAATCATCTGGATACGTGCTGTATGAATTTATAAAGCCGAGGAATATTCTCACTCTAAACATAAGATAGATTCTTTGAAAATATAAAAATGAATCCACCTTTTTTATCTTCACACTATTTTTTTAAATGCTTAAGACTGACATATATAAATTTGGTAAAAAAGATAAAGTGGATTCATTATTATCTTTTCAAAGACTATCTTGCAGATAAAGTGAGAGTATTCCTCAGTTTTATAAATTCATGCAGCATGTGTCGGGGTCATTTCCTTACGTTTTTGAATTACAAATTCTTTGATATCAGGCACAATATTAAAAAGCTGAATTCTCATATCCGGTATGGCATTGGGTCTGTTCCTGTACTGATTTGATTGCATATGAAAATCTTGTTTTGCATAAATATGTAAAAAAGAAATAAAACGCATTGGAATGCTATCTGTTAAATTGTTCAGAAATCATTTACTGGCATTTCCTTGTACTTTTGTTCTAAGTCACTAATTAAATCAATTAGATTTTCATAATCATTTGTGTTGAAATTTAATGGCTTGAGCACAGGAATTAGTTTCATCAGTCTTGAGAAAATATTACAAAAGTATTGATTTAAGTCATGCAAGTGTTCTAAAATTACATTAGAAACTTCATTTATTTTAGAATTTTGTTTCACTTAAAAGTTCATGTACGGTGGGAAATCTGTTCAACTTTAGAAATCCAGAATTGTATCTTTTTATCAAAAGGTGCAATTTTATCTCTTACATAAAAGATTACTTCCTTGTAATGATAAGTTAATTTCAGCACTTAGTAAAAACATCTTTCAAATAGGCAAGATTCGTCAACCATGAAGAATTTGTTAAACATTCAATGAAATTCTATCCTAGATTGTTTTAAGTGAAAAAACTAATTGTGAAGTTCAAAAAATCTCAATAGTGTATTTCTTCTGGATAGCCATCTCACTTAAGGATTTGTAAAGTATGTTAATTACCTATTTCATGGTTCACTAGTTTAGATTAATTGAAGTGATTTAGGATTTGCATAGTTGATAATTTTTACAGCTTTCTCCAAAGTAAGGTTAAGATTTTTTTTGTTACTAGTGCTCACTTATGAAAACTGAATTATAGATAGTTACAGAATGTTATAACTCCATCTTTTCTACCATTTCATTAGCTCCATCTGTAGAAATATAGGAACACACTTCTAACCACTTTCAATACTATATCAAATAAAACTGAATTGTAGCTAGTTACAGAATGTTATAACTGCATCTTTTCTACCATTACATTAGCTCGATCTGTAGAAATATCAGAACACACTTCTAACCACTTTCAATACTATATCAAATAAACACCCATAATACAGCGAGCTATAATATCTGCAGATTCATTCATTTGTAATATATATTCGCTGCAAAGTCTGTCAATGAATTAGCAATTTCTGTTGGCAGAAGCATTTGTAAAACTTAATTGATAATTCTTTTTTTTTTGACAGGTTTAACATGCATTTCACAATGTTTTTCACGCAAGGTTTAAAGAGTATCCAATTGTATGTGATAATTTGCAAAAAGATGCCTTTGATACACCTATTTTCAGTTTTAGTAATTATAATCATTTGAAGTTTAGATTTTTCTAGCTAATCACATATCAAAAAAAAATATATATTTCTTTGTAATCAGCATGCTTTATATCTAAGTGCTACATGTTTAACTGCAACCAATGAATCATTTGCTAGTATTTTAGTGTACAAAATACATTTCATCAGAAGCATTTGTATTGCCAATACATGCAAAGTCCTAATTTAAATAATTTATTTCCTTTTTGGTATGCTTTTAGATGACACCTTTTTGATATTAAATTTTGAAGAAACACCATTTCTCTTCCAATCATAGATGGGTTAGAAAATACTAGCCCCTCCTCAATTTAAAGTTCCTCTTTTTAATCAAGAATCCATGAGTAATTTTTTTAATATTTAAATTCTAATTTTAGTCAATTATAAAAAAAAAGAGACTGCAACACAAAAATAAACATGAAAGAAAAGTAATAAAAAGTGTCATTAATGTATAGAATAATAAAAGAAAAATTATAAATGTATTCAAGCTCAAAGTTTAGTGAGTCAGTTCAAATCTATTAAATAGTCAAAAGTGCTAATAAATGCTTATAATAATAAATTTACATATTTAAACAAAACATGTTCAATAAATATGTCATAACATCAGTTGACATCTATTTGCTTTAATGGATTGGTAACTGTTGATGACGAAGACATTGATGGGCACACTTATCCTGCCACTGTTCATTGACTCTGCATTTAAAATCACAGTACGCTTAATTATTATAATTTTACATAGAACACTTATTAACTTTCTGTGTAACAACAGAAAACTGGTTTAGATAACCGCAATTGTTAAAAAAAAATTTTAATTGGCTGTATAACAAGTGATAATCAGGAAATTGTAATGCAGATATCCATCTGTTTGAAACAGTAATTTAATATTGTAAGTTAATACATATTAATTTGATTCTGAATTTTATGGTATAT
Source organism: Epiperipatus broadwayi (assembly GCA_028023455.1). Classification (NCBI taxonomy): domain Eukaryota; kingdom Metazoa; phylum Onychophora; class Udeonychophora; order Euonychophora; family Peripatidae; genus Epiperipatus; species Epiperipatus broadwayi. The sequence goes on from JAQFVV010006288.1 coordinate 2,392,290, forward strand.
GATGTACATTCATTTTGAAGTTGTAAATGCATTACTTATAACTACCTTGAATAGCATAGTGCAATGTAGAATGCCAGACTAGTGCAGGAGTCAACAAAAAAAAATTTTTTTTGAAGGGCCAGATAAATTTTAAGGATCTTAGCAGTCAATTTAATCACTAAAGATATTATGAAGTTTATGATTAAGATCTTTATGCTTAATTTTGATATTTTTTGCTGTCTGTACATGCATTTTTTCAATTATCTCTTATAAAATATTCCAATCATTCAGTTTTAATTCATCTTTTGTAGAAAAAGATGGTTTTTCCATACCAGTGATCGGCAATCTTTTTTTTTTGTAAAGCCTTTTTTAGAATCATATTTATTAAAATACTTAAGGAAGCTCAAGTCAGCAACTTGAATTATGAAATATACATTTTTGAAAATTGAGACTAAAACGTGTTTTTTTTGTTGTTAAAATGAATTTATTTAAAATGCACTGCAATTAAATTATTGTCGTAATTATAATTATTAAATTTTAAACATTTTTATATATAACATTTTTCTGTAGTCAAACAGTAATGCTGGGATTTTATAATATATTTAACTTGTATAAATAATAAAATATATGCTTCCTAAAAAAAATAATATATAGTTTCTAATGAGATTTGTATTGCTGAATTTCCCGAGAAAGTTTGTCAAAATTCGGTAAATATGACGTTACTTTCATTTTCAAAGAAGGCAGACAGACTCTCACTATTCTGTTGATATCTTAGTTTGTTTTTAATAAAATTCATGTTCAAAAATGTCGGTTTGCAAAAAATAACGATCCGAAAATACATAGAAGGCCAATTGAATAATATTTTAATTGAATATAAGTACCAGGGAAACTACCAAGTATCAAAAATAACTTTATCTTGGCTTTTAAGATTTTCTATTTCAGACCATTTATGTTGTGCAGTAAATATAGATTTCTACCTCTAAATTTTCGAATTCATTTTTTTAAGATTTACAAATTTTGAACCCCACATTTTCTTTTAAATCTGCCAGTACTAGTTGAAAAATCTAGAAATTTTGAATGGTCTCCATAAAAACGATAAGATTGCCTTTTCCTTTCTAAATCTCGCACCAAATTCCAATTTCATATTAATCACTATGTGCGAAAATATTAAATCTTGAAATAATATTCTGTTGATATTTATTCAACGTAGATAAATGTATAGTGACTTTGAAGTCTGTGGTAAATAAATTTTTGTTCAAAAGCAAGTACTTCTAAAAGCAAAATAGCTGCATTTCCCTTTTGCAATTTCTTGTTTAGTGTGGTTTAAATGAGAGATCATCTCTACAATAACATTTTTGTGACCAATTGTGATTATTGTCAAGATCTTTTTGGTTTAAAAATTTTATTTCTTCAATGCAAGATCACACTGCTTCTCTGCAAAACCACCTTTATTGTATGAAAGGAAATCAGAATATTGGCTATTGACTTTATTAAGAAATTCACAAAATTGCTGTTGATGTTGTAGTCTTGCCATTAGTTTGTTTGCAATTTGTACAACTGGGTCCATAACTAATGTTATTTCTATCGGAAAGGTTTGTGAAAAAAGTGCTGCTTGATGGATTATGTAGTGAAAAGAAAAAAACGTGCAAAATTTGTTTTTTAAAGCATAGAAACAAAACCTTTTTTTTTCATACTTGGTGCTCCATGTGCAATTGATACTATTTTGTTAATATCAATATTTTTACTATTCTAACAATTGGTAACAGCAGATTCTATATCCTCATGAGTTTGTCCTGCAAGTGCTAATGTATCGAGAAACTTCCTGAGGTTTGTCATAGATAACATCTACAAATAAGTACAACCTGTGCAATGAACATAGTAAGATTCAGCAGAGGCAATAGAAAATCCTGGTGTTAGATTTATCTTGCAATCTGAGTGGATAATGCCATCTTTTATTTTTGTTATTTTAATATTTTAAAAAAAGATATTTAGAACAAATCTGTAAATGGGTTTCACTATTTCTAGAGTGGCAACAAAACGCAGTAGGTGTATTATCACCTGATTTTATTCAGTTTGGAAATTAACTTTATTAAGTTCATTTTACATTGAAGTTCTATTGCCTTCTTTCTCTCTATAAGTGTTTACAAATGCTTCATATTTATTTTTTAAAGGTTTTTGTACATTGGATTTTTTGTTATTAGAAAACTTCTTGACATATTGAACACACTGGGAATTTGTTAAATTTGCAATAATTACATAGGATTATCTCAATCTATTTTTTTAAATTCTCTATTTTCTTGGTTTACTTTTCTCTTTTTTCCAACCCTGTTAAATATTACCCTCAATACCAGAGGAAGCTTTTATTCAATATTTTTCTTTTGCACACTAATATTTAATGAATTAATGCAAGTAAATAACAGTATAAAACTACCATATGCAATATGACCTGATTGTTCATGTTGCCATTTTAAAATTAAATTGGGTAGGAGAAACTGCATTTTAGTATTCATGATGGTTCATGTCTCTGATTTTAAATTTGTCTTGCAGTCACGAGATGTCTCCACAGGTTACATTTCTAGACTAAACCATGAGGTTCATTGATGAAACTGCCTGAAGATGCACATAAAATATGATGCCACTCCTTATGTGCCATCCACCAAAGCATTAAATTCTGCCTTGCTAGATTAATTTGGAATGTTTTTCTCAAGGTGATGTGTTCAATTATTAAGTTGTGTTCTTACTCTGATAGCAAAATGATTGTGAAATTAAAAAGTTTAAAAAAATGTTACTGAAGTCTATTAGTTATCTTTTTCTTTAAAATTTTATTTTGTTATACATATATTATTTACTAACTTAAAAAGAACCCCAGGTTGCTGACCCATTCTATACAAAAATGTAAATTTAATCCCATTGTGCTGGTATGTAATGTTAGTTTAGTTTCTAGTTGCCAATATTACATAATTGAAAACTTTTTGTTTCATGTGTTGAAAAATAGATTACATTTAGAATGAGGCAATTTTTATATAGAGTAGTGTGCATATGTATTATATACACACCCATGTATTTATAGATGTGTATGTACACAAAAATAATCGAATGGCTTTATTGCTAGGGAGTTTTGAAGACTTCACAATCTACAGCAGAGGTTTATAAGCTTGTGACACCCACTAATCAGAGAGAAAATAATAGATGAATGTTCAAAAAAATCAGTTGGCAATTAATCTTGAGCTACAGGTTTCATCAATATTATATGAAAATGTTAGTCATAACAGCTGTTGCGAGAAGCAGAAATAGTTGAATTGTTGCAATCATATAATATTTGTTATCAGGCAATGGCAAAGCCATAAGCTACTACAGTGCACAATGTTAATTGCTAGTGTTGATAGAAGTATTGCACGTTTCACAGTTCTTTATTTAATATATGATAGTTTTGACTGATTAAGTCTTTTTCATATTCTTGGAAATATTTTACACCTTTTCAAATTAACAGCAGAAATCTATCATTGATTGAAATGATAATTTGAATGGTCTGGGTTGCCTCCCATTAACCATAAAGCATCAGATTTGGAAGAGAATACAAAGGTCATTGCTATTTTAAATGTTATTGATTAGGGGATCTGCATCTTGTAATGCTATCAAGTTTGTTCCAATAGTTGTTTGCACCTAAATCACAGCTTTATTAAGATATAATATCCTGTAATTTGTTACATATTACTGGCATCATGATGGTAAGAATCTGATTTTTATAGTTTCTTGTTTTTTTTGTGTGGATTTTTTTTTACTGTGCTTATACTGTATTCAACCTCCAATTGTTTGCTGATAAGCATAAGAAAATATTAATAAACTAAAAGAATATAAAGAAAAAAATAATAAGCGCCTAAACATAAATACAATCATTTAAAAAAAGTTTTTTTTGAAGTTCTAAAATATGATTTGAAAAAAATTAAAGAAGTCTCGAATTAATGCTAAAATTGTTAATAAAATATAGAAGTTTTAATGACTATTTTTTGTAACTTTCATTCCACTGAACATTTTTTTGATTATTTTAACTGCCATATGACCACTAAGATGAATTTAGTGATTTCAAATGCTTCCTTTACTCTTTGATTAAATTTGATTGTAACTTCTCTGAATGATAGGTTATAATATTTCCATTAGGTTTTAGGATTTTCTCTTTTTGCTGAATCTTGTTTTAATGGTGGTGTAGAAATTTTTGTATTAATCCCAGAGAGAAGATTGATCAAATTTTACATCACAGGACTATTAATCAAATAGTTTTAATGTTCAGAAGTTTGAACACCTGAAGTGCTAGATCTGGTATCTGAGGAGCTTAAGCTCCAGAATCTGACACTGATTGTGTAACACTATATAGGGAACTGGTATTTACCCAATTAAAGAAAGGTTTGAAAAGACAGTCAATCATGTGTAAGTTAACTTGTGAAACAAAATGATTTAATTGTATTTATATATTGGACTATTTCCACCATCTAATATTAAATATATTGAATGTCTTTAGAAATAATTAAATTTTCCAATTACATTCAACTGCTAATAATAGCACAGGTTAGTATATGCATGATGTTTTAAGTAATATTATTTTCTTAAGGTACTAACATGGGAATCAAGTTTGGATCCTTCTTGAATATTGAATTTTAAGGTAATCAACTGACCCATCCTCCCAAAGGAAATAATAAAAATTTAATATACTTCTCTATGTGGTTCCTTCTGATTTCTCCATTTTTTTCTAAGAGCAAAGTTTCTGTACATGATGTATAGTCATACTAGGTTGACTTTTGGCATTATTTGCCATTGTCATGTGAGTAGCTTCTTTGAATTTTCTTTTTAGTATATTTTCCTGTAGCCAATATTTTTGTATTTTCCCAATTAAATATATGTTCATTGGTATATTGCAGACCCATGCCATTTAGATCACTTTCAAGTGAAGGAAGATTGGATGAATAGAAGAGACAATTGATTTAAACATTTTGGACATTTACTACAAAAACACAAATATTGGAAGCACAAGTGGAGTAAGATTCATTATAAATAAAAAATGGAAGAACAACATTGTGGAGATTAATAGTTTATTGGACAGAATGGCAAGATTAGTTATTCATCTTAATAGCAGATACCAAATGCAGATAATTTCAGGTTTATGCCCCAACAAGTCCTCATAGTGATGAAGTAGTAGAAGATTTTTATATAGATGTACAAAAGGTTTTTGATCAGAGTAAACATTTTAAAATTATTATGGGAAGCTTTAATGCTAGAATTGGTAAACAAATGAAAGTGCTGTAGGTAAATTTGATTATTGTAATAAAAATGAGAGAGGACGTAGACTTATGGCGTTTTCAGAAAAATAAAAGTTTTATATTATGAATTCATTTTTTTTTTTTTTTTGAAAAAAATGTTTAATGGAAATGGAAACATCTAAATGAAGGTACAGCAGAATTGGATTATATTTTGACTAAAATAAAATGCATATTTCAAGATTGTAATGTCCTTAATAAATTCAACACAGGAAGTGATCATCTATTAGTAAGATGTTAAGATACGCGTTAATGCAAAACTAGAGAGACAAAAATTATTAAGAAAAATAATACAGTTGATATTAATAATTTTCAGAAACATTCTAATGAATTTAAATTAGAACTCACAAATAGTTTTCAAGTATTATTAGATTTTAAACATGATTCATGTTTGAATGAAATTAATAGGAAAATAACTGATACACTTTTAAAAACTGCAACAAAGATAGCTGATAGAAAAATTGATTAATAAAATTTCTACTGAGACTAGAGAATTATGAAGAAAAGAACGAATATGAAGATATATAAAAATGATGCAGTAAGAGGGATTGAGTATCTCAAATTATGTAAAATAGTGCAAAAAAGAGTTTATAATGATATAAGAAACTAATTGTGAACTAGTAAGGAAAGCTGTAGAAGAGAAAAGTTTCAAGAGTATAAAACATTTTGGAAACTTATCAGCAATAAGAAAAAGACAACTATTACTAAAAAGAGAGATGATATTATGAATTAGTAGAAGAGTTCTATCAAGAATTATATAGTAATAAAGATACCTCTTGCATCTATTATATGATCTGAATTGCCCAAGATTTTAAATGAAGAAGTGAGATGTGCAATTAAATTTAAGAAGAAATGAAAAATTCCAGGTAATGATGGAATTATAATCGATATATTAAAAGAAGCAGGTGAAGAAATAGAATTTTTTTTGGCAAAGTTATATACCAAATGTCTAAATGATAAAAATGTACCAGGTGATTGGAAGAATGCAGTATTAATATTATAAAAATGTGATAAAGTAAATATTAAAAATTACAGACCTATCAGTCTTTTATCAGTTTTATACAAAAATTTTACCAAAATATTTACAACTTGTCTACAGAGAGCATTGGATTTCAAACAACCAAAAGAACAAGCTGGATTACAGTAGATATAATTGAGACAAGTTATAGAAAGGACAAATTAATACAAGTTGCCATGATACCTTGGATTTGTAGATTAAGAAAAGGGCATTTGATTCTATAAGCATGATTAAAGCATTGAATCATCAAATATAGATCCAAGATGTCATATTCTGAAGAATATAAAAATGAAACAGTAACAATTATATTGCATAATGATCATAGGAAGGTTAACATTGAGAATGGTGTAAAACAGGGTGACTCCATATCTCCAAAACTTTTTACAGCAATGCTGTAAGAGGTATTTTGTGGGTTAAAATGGGAAGCTAAAGAAGTAAAAGTAAATGGAGATTATTTAAGTCATTTAGATTTTGCAGATGATGCAGTTGTTTTTGAAAATAAATCTTCAGAGCTTCAGGAAATGTTGCAAGAGTTATTAGATAAAAGTAGGATTAAAGGCAAATGTTAAAAAGAGTAATATTCAATGGATTTTCTCAAAAGATGAAAATAAATATTACTACAGATGGTAACAAAGAATGAAATGACTTGAAAGGATTTTTAATAAATGTGTTTTACCAGTTCTTGTGAGTCTGAGACCTGGACACTTAATAGAAGAACAATGCAGAGACATGAGATCACTTGAAATATGAAGAGGTGTGTTAAGAGTAACAACAAGAGATCAAAATGCTATACATAGTTAAAATAACAGGTTTACTGATATTTAAAGAATTAAAAGACAAGTGGAGTTGGGCTGGACACATTGCTAAAAGAGATGATCATAGATGTACAATTAAATCTTAAACTGGATTCCAAGAGATTGTACAAGACCCAGAAAGAGAATGCATATGAGATAGATGAATGAAATAAGAAAGTATGCAGGGGTGATGTGGCGAAGAGGGGCTAGAAATCTATACTTGGAGAAATATCCTGCAGTGGATTGATAATGGTTGCTGCTGCTGAGATGATATACATGGTCTGCTATCTTAGACACAATTTTTCAATGGAGTGACCAATCTCACCAATGTACATTCTTCCATATTTACATGGTATTTCATAAATGCAGTTTTGCTTTTCAGCATTTCAATTTTACGTTTTGTAGATGTTAGAATTCTTCATTGTATGGTATGGCTCTGGAATGCTGTTCTGATGTTATACTGATTGCAGGTTTTTTAAAATTTGTATGCTATTGTTGATATATATGGATATACTACAGTATCAATAATTGTTTTTTTTCCTGTAGTGGTTCTTTTTGTCGTATATCTAAGTCTTTATGAGAGTTAATGGATAACTATTTGTTATGAGTTTGTTTTGTGTAGATCTTTTCTTTTTCAAATCAAACTTCTTTTGTTCTGTTCCATAGAGATAATAAAACTCCATGTTTTGTGTTTCTGGTGTGATTGGATATATATGCTAAGTATTTTCCTATATGGGTGGGTTTTCTGTAAATTGTTTTGATTTCACCATATGAGAGTTCTATATTTTTTTGGTAGTTGGTCTGTTTATTATTTGAAGTTTTTATGTAGTTTAATGCATTGACAAATTGCTTAAAATTCCAGATTGATTTTCAACCAGGAAATGTAAAAAAAAATTGTTTCAGACTAACTATACATACTAAGTACTCAAATTGGCACTAGAGTGCTTGGATTGCATACTGCTTTGTATTCACATGTAACAAATTAAAAAAATAAAAAGATTTTTATTACAAATAGAATACAGCAATTTATTTATATTTTAGTTTATAACAATTTTGAGTTCATAACACATATAAGAAATTATATACATAATCGCGTGTCCGATTTCCCCACTAACAGTTCTATTCTAATATGGCTGGTTTGCCAAAACCTCTTCTTAAAGTCTATCAATATTTTAATTATTCCGTATTCTAAAATTAGCCATTTTTGTCTTGCGTTGTTAGCCGAGAGGTATCGCAACCGCCATGCAAGCAAGTAGTTGGTTGCAGACGGTTGTGGGTTCGCGTCCCGGCCGATGTTATGACATATGAAGAAAAAAAAAATTAGCCATTTTAGGCGTACAAAAATAATAATAAGATCGAGAAGATCTGTAATTACCTATACGGATCTTGGAACCTTCAGACTCCGCTAGTTCTGGGTTATACCTCCGTTATTCGTATATACCTTTCTCTAAAATAGATTTCCACTCCGGTCACACAGCAAGCTGGAAAAATTCTGTGTTTTAAAATTACCCGGCTTCGCTTTCTTTTTCTCCTTTGTTCTGCTTTCGCTTGATCCTTATCAGTCCTTTTTTAATTAATTAATTGTACTTTCGTTTTTAATTAGATATCGTTACTTTACTTCAATTAGTAAATCCTTACTTAAGACTTTAATTAGTAAATGTTTGATATAGATTTTAATTAATGAATGTTATCATATAAAACAATCTATCTTATTTCCGTATTTTAATCAAAATCCCCATAACATTTTTTACTTGTATTTTTAAATTCTGCCTTTTTATTTTTACTTCTGGAGTACACTATTATTATTATTCCAAATACTATACATACAATCCGAGAAATTATCCACACAATTATTATTTTTAAATTTCATATAAAGCAGGCGAGAGAATAACATTAATACATCCAAGTAAATAATAAAAACAAAATATTAAATGATCATACAGCTTTGTGTACATATTTTTTTTTTTTTGTATTTAAACAGTTTGGGGTAATTATGCAATTATGATAATTATCTGATCAGTGACAAATTCACGATTACTTAAACTATATAACCTTAAAGTTATATTGTAAATAGTGAAGTCTCTGTCATTATTAATTTGCAAATTTCTGTAGTTTTATCATATTAGAACAGTTCTTGTAAAGATAATCCTTTTAAATAGTTATTTTATTATAAAGTGATCTGTCCTTCTGGTGCAGATCCAATACAAATTATTCATATTTTAGCTGATAGAATAATAAGTTATCATCTGTGTTGTTAAAACAATAAAATGAGAAAAGTTGAAGATAGAAGACAAAGGAATATAAAATTCTAATTGAAATGAAAGGCTTGAAGAGAGTTACATTTATCAACAATAGAATGATTTGTGAAGTTTAATCATATAATTAAGGGTTTTGTTGAGCGGATTTAATACATTTCTGAAGAGTACTATGCATTTAGAATGATTAACTACATAAATATAGAAAAAGGTCGTGTATACTGATTGCTTGTATCATTCGAAGCCTATCGCCACTCACTGATGTCTAAAAGATAAGCACAAATGGATGCTAACTTCATTATCTTAAAAAATCATATGCAGTTGATTAAATTATCTATTTAAATATTTTGAAGAAGATTAGACTAAAAAGCTGGTGCTAGAATATTACATGACCTCAAAATTTCAGAGCAATTTAAGTATAAATCATAAAATAAAAAATTATCTAGCAGAAATACATTCAGTGATTGGTAAAAGAACTTGGTTTAATTTAATATTCATTTAAATGAATTACTTAATAGAATTTTGATCAGAACATAGATAGTATGGGGGGGGGGGATTGCAGAATAGGTTTAATATCTTCCTAGTCTGATGAAATTTATAAGTTTGGAATGGAAATAAAATTCTTAATATTTATTGTTAGAGGTAATTATATATATTGAAAGATATAATCGTTTCATGTGATTATAGTACCCCATTATTTCATACGAGATAGAGGATGTAATACTGCATAGGACATTAACTGTTTAGAGACAAGCTAGGGAATGTTATAGCCATTTGAATACAATAATAATAAAATCTATATTTATGAAGAAAACAACTCTTAATACTAACAAATAGGCATATACAAGTTTGCATATGGGTATCTATGTGTATTTCAATTAAGGGGACATCTGAAAAGTCAAAGTTGTAACTAAAGCCTGGAGGCCTAATATAGCCAGATCCTTATATGATTTTGTCAAATGAACTAGAAATGGGATGGAAATAGGCACAAGAGCAAGCATTTTTTTTGCATATCAAATTGCTACTCACTTTAAATAAATTGCTTGTTCTTTATAACAGCAATTTAAAAGTCATGATTACAATGGACATATCTGAATTGGTATTGATGCAATAATATATCCAGAACAAACAGATAAATGATCTATGCCTTACTGAGAATTTTAACAAGTAAACAATTTCCCAAGCATCTTGCCTAATAAGTCTATCCCTTTTAAATCTTACAGACGTACTTTTATTGGGGTGCTTTCTGTTTCCTAACTAAATTTGTTATGACCGTTTGTCTCTTATTGTACTGCCAGATACCTGATCTGCAAGCTTAACCATTTCCAGACTAATTGCTATAATAATCGTCTAGTCATAACTTGATACTATTAAGATGAGAATAATTGCATTTAATAATAATAATTATTAATGAACATTACAATTTATACAGGTCTAACTACATTACATATATACATAAGCCCATAGGCATATAAAATAATATGATTCATATTACCTGTGTAAGTCCTAGCTGGCTGTTTACAGGTTTGGAGGCTAACTCTCTGTGCTTGAAGTCACCATGCATTTGGGTGATGTTCTACACCCAATTACTAATCCATGTGCACTGGGAAAGCTCCAAGAATTGTATTATTTTCTTGATCCAATTTGCACTGAGTCTTTTCATTGTTTCCTTTCATAATGATGATTGACTTGTAATCTCATCCATCAGATAAAGTGATTATTCCTTTCACTGCTCCCATGCTGGATATAAGAATATAAACTACTATATATTGTAATCATCAGGTTCATATATTCTGTTAACAAGATGTAGAGTCCAAGCAGAATACAGGAAGCTCAGTATCTCAGGGCTGGGGAGGCCATTCCAAAATTACTATGTCACAACCTATTTGCCTGTGCTTTCACCATCTCACTACATGAGCAATAGTCCTGATGCTAATATTAGAACAGCTTTCTTCCACCCAGGCATCGGGGAGAGACAAGAGATCCTTAGGTTCACTAACAAAATATTAATACAGATTGATATGTGATCCATGACCAAGTAATATTAAAATATTTAATAACTTTCAGAAATGCATGAATGAAAGTGAAAGGATGTGGTTGGATCATATAGAAAAGCAACAATGACTGATATAATTTAATATAAAATTTAATAATTGTCATACTGAATATATATTTATTAATAGGTTGGTTCATTCATTTATTATACAATTACTCAGATAACAATATAGTGCCTAATGTTGGAAAATATGTATACAAAAGATAATATATACTACTTCATTAATATTGAAATATTTAATTATTCAAGGTTCTATACTTTCATGGGTAAATGTAGGACAAGCTCATAGTTCATTATGCCTTATTTAAATGTGACCCAATCAGGTTAATAGATGTGAGGGCATACAATTTAGAGATTAAAGCATTACAACCGCACACATAATTATATATAATTATAAGTAACTTACATTAGTAATGAGATTCATTAAGCTAATCAAATGGTGTATGTAGGATTAGAATCATGATAGTCTTGGAAGACTCACCATTTATAACTGTGAGATTAACATATTTAAGAATAGGAAGGGATTAGATAGCTGAAATGCTATAGATAAATATAGAAATATAGAGATTAACAAGTGATCTGTAGTGCTGTTGAAGAATACATATGTGAACACATATATAAGAATGGTGCACTGAAACAACTACGTATAATTCAGATTAGCAGAATGCCATCTGTCCATGAAAGGTTCATCACAAATAAGCATGTGCACTGGACTGGGCCCTCACCCCAGTAAAATCTGTGATTGCATGATCGAATAACCATGTCCACTCTGATGCAGGACCTTAATGATTTGGGGATGGTCATAGCCATATGTACTCATAGACAAGATTCACAAAGAATAATAAAGTAATAGACTTATAAATCTGCATCAGCAATACACATATAAAGTATAATTACAATAATAATTAACGATAGTTTGCTCTCAGAATTAAAAATATAGAGCTTAATAAGTCATCTGTAGTGCTGTTGAAGAATACATTTGCGAACACATATATGAGAATGGTGCATTGAAACCACAATGTATAATTCGGATCAGTGGAATGCCATCTGTCCATGAAAGATTCATCACAAATAAGCATGTTCACTGGACTGGGCCCTCACCCCAGTAAAATACATTAATGCATGATTAAATAGCTATGTCCCTAAGTGCAACTTCCATGTCCACTCTGATTCAGGACATATAGCCAAATGTACCCATAGACAACATTGACAAAGCATAATAAAGTAATAGACTTATAAATCTCCACCAGAAACACATTAAATATAATAATAATAATTAATGATAGTTTGCTCTCAAAGTTTTGCATGGTCTAGTTAAACTTAATCCACTTCTAAGTCTTAAAAGATTTCAATTAAATCTACATATTTATTGGCTTAAATATAAAGTATAATAACAATAATAATTAACAATAGTTTGCTCTCAAAGTTTTTCACAGTGTAGTTATACTTAATCCATTTCTAAGTCTTAAAAGATTTCAATTAAGTCTACATATACATCACCTTAAAGATTAAGGTGGATCACATAATTCCAAACCAGTAACCATGTTCAACATTGCTGTAATAATAACTAAATAGGTTTTGCATGCATGCCTAAACAATTCTTAGAAACTGACTGTCTAATCATGCATGTTTAAAATATCTCTATAGTTATAATTTCGCACACACCCACATGTTATATTTCCACTTAAAATGAACAAATAAATACATGGGATAGCATAAATAAACAACATCGAGCCAGAAAGTAAGAAAGTGATTTAACATGAAATATTTGCCATTTATACGACTACCCATATGGAAATGTATCAGCCTGTTTATTACAAAAAAAATGGGATCCACTCGCTCAATCAGAGGTTATTTAGCATATTATTATAGCAAGATAGAGATAATTTTATAAATTTCAAGAGCGTTACCCTAGCATGAAAGTATAGCCTAAAGAATAAATTAGCCAAAAGTTACATAGGTTAAAATTATATAAGTTAGATACAGTTGTAGGAGTACATTACAATTTAATTATACAGATAGAATTTGTTACATATTTAGCTATAGCTTTGGGAATTTAAATAGAAACATTTGAGCTCTTGGAATGGAAGGTTACCTTAACTTTTTTAATTGCAGCATTGTTAGTGCAATTGATGAATGTGATCCCAGTCATGAAAGGTTCATGGGAATCCATATCAAAATATAGCCAGCTTTTATTTTATAATTGCTTCATTGTGTTGACTCTGGCATTAGCAACAACATTTATGGTATCGCTGATGGTAGCAGCAAGTCATGGGATCTTCTTACAGTTGGAAGCATGCAGGTAGTACCAGGCTACAAGTCAACCATCCTTCAGGTAGAAAAATAGCATCTTGCCTACCTCTACTCTGCCATTTGAGTTTAATTTTGTAGAATCTGGTTTACAAGATTTACCTATATTATATCTCTCCCAAATTCCTGTTCTATATATATATATATATTCATCAAGTATGAAATTAATCTCCCATACTGGCTTACCTTGTGGTGAAATAATCCATCACCATCCCTTGATTCGTTTTTTATCTACTTTACTATTTAAAAGCTGTAGCAGGGTGCTGCAAGTACATTTACTTTTGCTATATTATTTTCAGATATCCTGAATACATTAATTCTTTTGTTACAGTTTTACAAAATAAGATTTTAAAATGTTATAAAGCCAATGCTTAAAGACGGTCTATTTCCTTGTTGATAACATCTGCAACTTGCCAAAATGTTATCATTTTTACTAGCTAATTACTTAATCCATTAATGTAACCATATGAGATTGCATTAGTGAACTACTATTGTCCAGCTTTTCAACCCTCATTTAACTTTCTAGCAAACAAAATTCATGGTGTGATTTTTTAAATATTTAAAATAAGAGAGCAAAATATTATTAAATATGTCTTAAAGATAATATTGGAATATATGTATATAGTCTTGGCATACTTGATAAATGTTTTTATCCATATGTGATCATACATTTCAAAATAAATTAAGCAATTTATCATTCCTTTAGATTATTAACTTGCCTGTCTATAATAACCTTATATATATATATATATTGTAACAATATTTATAAATTAATATGAATATGTATTTGTAATTATTAAATTAATATAAAAGATATGTATTTATAACTATAATTTGTAACTATTTTAATATGTCACATTTGTAATCATAATAAATATTTAGATAGGGGAAATTATTAATTATTAGATATATGCCTATCCAATCTGTACCATTTGTAACTATATTAATTCATCATAGCATAGATAAAGAAATTATAGAATCACTGTGCCACTTGAAAATATCAGCATTAAAGATTCTTGGTATTTATTTATATATTGGGGCAGTCATCTGAACAATAAAACATACTGGCCATTGTCATCTAATAAAAATAATATTAAATATAGCAACTGAATAAAAGTACCCACTGTGAGATTCCTGGAGTGCCTTATGCTTATCTCCAATACTAGGTTCTTCTAACAAAGAATCCTTCCTATTCTTCTTTCCAAATATATAAGACCATTCATGGTCATATGCACACATGGGTGCTATTCATGACAACTTATAAAAAATATATTTTATAAAACTAATATTATGAAGTTGGAAAGGGATGATATCACTCTTTATTCAGTTTAGCTAAGTACATGTGTTTTCCCATGAGCGCCACTAGATTGCTTTCAATCTAGATAAGTATCTATTTATAGTGTACTTGAGTTCAAACTCATTCAGTACATATTTATTACACATGACTTTGATGATTATTGAACAAAAATGACATTCTTACATTTTATCTATATTGATAAAATTACAAGATCCCAATATTACCAAAGTTTATACTATAGATCAAAGATTCTTATAGACATTGCTAGCTCATTAGCGTATATTGATGAACAGACATGTATAATCCTATTAATGGCTTCCAAACAAGCATGTGAAGACCATTATTGATATTGATGGCCATTTAACTAGATTATTTATCACAATAAAGGTAATAATGATGATGATGATAATAATATCATAATAATGATTATAATAGTGATATCATAACAATGATTATAATAGTGATGATGGATACCAGCCATGGCTTATCAATAAACTCACAACAATAAATTCATCTTTATAAACTTATAGGCATCTATTAAAATTATCCTATTTCATACTGGGATTTAATAATACTAATGGTGATGATTGATCATCATGAATCTCTTTGCATAATATTCAATTTTCTATAAACCCCTCTTTACTAAAACATATTCATTACTCTAAACATTAAATTTAATGATTATAATTTACTAATGATGATTGATGGCGATCATAACTTTTATATAGTATTATTTGAAACATTTTTTAACTAATAACATGATATCCATCTTTGATGAGGATGATCTAAATTCATGGACACAACACAATTTTAGCTTTCTATGTTGAACTATAATTATCAAAATTTGGCTATTCTCAAGCATAATCCTTAAATACTTAAATATCAACATTCTAGTTTACCTATTATTTTGCGGACGCTTAATATTTGCAAGTGATTGCTCAATATATATACGAATGGTAATACTTAATAACTGCGAGCAATGATGATGAATTAAAATGATAGAATTAAGACAAAAAAAAAAAAAAAAACACAATATTCTTAATAATAACTCGGAAACCAATTAAGATATATAATTATATTTTATTAACACTACTACTCTTTCTTTCCTTCTTTAAAGTCAAATCGACAATTAAATAAATGGCTTATTACCATATTAATTCAATACAAAAATTAATAAAAAAAAATTTATATAAGTATAAGCAAATAAACTTAATATATAGGTTTGTCACTTTTCTTGATATCTCAAAATAAGCTGACTTAAATCAATATTAAAAAAAAATACATATTCTATAAATGCTTATTTAAGACTTTTCTTACTTATCATATCATAAAATAAATTTCAGGTGTAACTTGTATATGTTATTTCATTTCCATTCAAATGTAATGCCCTACTTTTCAATTTACCATTTTAAACTAATCATATATAACCTATTCTTTGATGTGTTTGGATAAGCAGTTACACATTCACGCATTCGGTAATGTTAACATATATGTTTAAAATGTATACCCATAAATTACATATATAAAAATATCTTTTTCTTTTGCAACCTTATAGCGAAAGAAAATAAAATACATATATTAATTTTTAATATGCAACAAGATAAAATAAAAATAAAAAACATTATAAATGCATATATCTATAGGTTGCTCATTATCATTAACAACTGAAGAACAATAAAAAAAAACATTTCAACATTACAATATATAATAAAAAAAAATAATGAAAAATTTAAGTTTAAAGATTTAAACTATGTTTGTGCTATGTTGTGAGATATTGCAAATAACTATAGATAAACAAGTCTTTAATGTTTCTGTATCAAAAAAAGAAAATTGCTTTGACCAGTAAATTAAGGTTTACTTTTAATAAGTAAAAGAATAAAATCGGTTAAAGAAAGTTCATATTTACCCGTCTACTTTTTACTTTTTATTAATGTCCTGAATTTGAATTTTCAGACTGCTTTTCTTTGCTCACCAACAACAACAACAAAAAAAAAAGAAAGTTATTGCAGATACTTTTAAGATAATGCTGAATCAATTGACTTTGCTTGTTTCTTCAATTCCATTATTATTCACTGTTGATTGGCTTCCTTCTACCATTTAAAAAAAGTTATTATAAGTACTTTGAATAAGTAGGTACCGGTGGATTTGCTTGTCTCTCTCCTTTAAAAAAAATAATTGCTGTTGACACTTTAGATGATTGAGGTAAATCAACAAAAATTTGATTTATGGCTTCAAACTTGGTTCTACATGGCTGTTATAGATTTTCTTTTCCTCCTATTTCCTCTTCTCCATTCATTCGAAGGTAATGAGCTTTTAATAAGCCAGGAACTAGAAACAAAGCATTCCATATAGCTTGTGTGGTTGGCTTCAAAATCTATCATTTTGTTGGTTATTACTGGATACATGACTTCATAGACAGATCAGCGATTTTGACTCATTCTGTATTAACCAGGAAGCAGAAAAAATGGTTTAGCAATGCAGAGGCATAGTATTATGCATAACCAAATATGTTAATATCATTTTTATATAATTATTACTAACTTCTAATAAATTCAATCTTGTTCCATTTCTCTCCTCTTCTTTAATATTGCTGAAAATTGCTTTATATAAACGCACATTTCATTTGCTCTCTTTTTTTTCAACTTTCAAAGAGTGAGAAAAAAAAAATTAAAGCGTTCGCTTACATTTCTGCTTAAGAATAATAACAAGGAAGGACCGACTGAGTTGAGTCTCAAAATAATAATAATAATTTGAGTGACTCTCACTCTAAAAAAATTAATGACTAACTCATCATCTCTCTAAAAAAATTTAAGACTAACTGATCATCTCTCTAAAAAAATTTAAGACTGACTGATTAAAAAAATTGTTTCAATTATTTATATCGCGAATTTCAACCAAAGAAAAAAAAAACATCTGGAAATCTTTATCTTAAAAAAAAAATCAAAGCTTCACAAGTTTGACGTCGGTCACAATCAATAAAGACTTAAAATTGATCGCTATCGTTATCTACATCAAAGCACCTCTTTTGTAAAAATAATCTTAAGATACAGATAACAACAAACCTGGAATCTATAGCCACCAGGAATAAGTGTAAAAGCATCTTTGTGTTTGTACAGATGTATTCATTGTTTCACACGTGTACATTTTTTATCTTCTTATCTAACAATCTTAACTGCTTTATTTCACACTTTTCTGACTTACTCTATTTTAACAAAATGAAAGTTAAATAAATTTATCACATATTATTTAATAAAAAAAATACTATATAATAAATCACAAAACTGCTTATTCATAATAATAAATCTATACATATAAATCTCTGTATGTATAAAAGAATAAAAAAAAATTTTTTTTTTTAAATAATTGAATACTATATCTATATCTATAATATATATATATTGTGCCCTTTTCTATAGGTCAGAAATAGCTCATCACAGTCAATTACTAAAAATTTTAAATTTTAGAATATGTTCTCTTGATGTGTTGATTATATTTTGTTAATAATATCTTAAAGTACAATTTAAAGCTAAATTAAAATACGTAATGCTTAAAAATTATAATGAATCACTTAAGAACAGTTAGGTAAAGCTAAAAATATTGTTATATATGGTTGCAAAAGCTGGCCATAATAAATAACACAGCTATAAATATTTAAAAGTATGTTTAAAAGTTAAATTTTGATAGTTTAAAACTTGTAGTTAAATAAATGTTGTATTTATTTTTATAAATTATATTTAATAATCATAATTAATATCGTATATTTTAAAAGTAAGTTTTATGGTAGTGAAAGTTGTATTTAATTCTATATTTTGTAAATTGTTCTTCCAAATTTTTTATAATTGTATTATTTTATTTAATACATTAAGTGTAGCAATTTATTTATTCCCAGACAGTAAATTGGATAACGTCTGTATTGTTTATATCAGTCATGTGATTTGTATGATAATATAGTTGTACACACTTGCTTGCTAGTATTTACATTAATCAAGTTTAAAATACACCTGGGTCTCTTTTTACGTGGACTTATTTAACACGATTTTGAAGTTATGCAATTCGTGTTTCACCGGAAGTCGAACTCCGATATTGCGCTATTACTTTAAATAATAAATTTCACGCACTTACGTTACATTGAAAGTAATAGCACATTATTGAAATTCTACTTTCAACTTAGTAATTTCAATATTTTCAGTGCTTTATAATAGTAAGATTTTATGCAATAATGAAATTAAAATCATGATTTCCACATTTTATGTATACACACATTAAATTTTACAAGATTATAATGTAAATTTGTTTAAACATTGTGCATGTTAATTTTGCATTTTAAATCACATTCTGTTTTTGCTTTTTAAAAAAGAATGTAATCAATTATTAATCATTTAGTGTCCGCAAGTTTATTTTTAAAAAGTGAGTAATAGCAGTGGGCACAATTAAAATTGAAAATTAAAGACAAAAATAAGAATTTAATTTTTAGTTGTTAGCTTAATTACTAATTACGTTGTCACCAGAAAACCATTAATTAACACAACATGAGAGTGACATTGGCACTAGTTGTATTTCATCTTGTGAAGAATCTGATTTTTTTTTATCAATTTGCAAACGAACCTGTTTACCAGCAAATAGTGACAATAATTAAAACTTGTATAAAAAATATAAATTACTGTAAATTATGCATAAAAATATATTGTTTTGAATAAAATTAAATATTATAGTTAAAAGTTTGTCTTATTTTATTTCCTTATTTTTTTTTGCACGAATTTTAAAGTAAATTTTACATTGGTGCTTTGCTTTTTCACAAGTTTTGAAAAGTCACAGTTCATATTCCCTCTTTTTCAAGGTAAGTTATGTCTATTTTTGAACGATTTCGTTTGCGCGTGTTTTCTGAGGAACCTATCTATCGCGTAAAACGAGACCCAGGTGTATTGTAAAATTGCATTATAGAATTGAATATAATTATTACCTATCATAAAGCAAATATTACGTTAACTATCGTATAAAATGTTTTAAATAAAGTAATAAAAATGAATAGAGCTAATAAAAGTTAAATATTTTGTTTAAATAAAAATAGATAAATTAAATATTAAAGGTGGGATAAAATTTATTAAGTATTGTTTTAAAAGTCTTTTAAAATATTTAAGTAATTTAGTAAAGTAATAATTGATCTAAAAGTAATATTTTAAAATGGTATTTTTAAAAGTTTTAATATGTCATATTTTTTTTTATTTTGAAATTTAATTGCGTAAGTTTCTAACATTATGCAAATTTGGTATCAAACCAAAAGTAAGAATCAACCAATAGAATGATGAATTATTTTCTAGAATATAAATACGGATTTCATGGGTATCAGTGGTGATTAAAAAATGTATTAAAGGTAGCAGAATCATATCAAAAGCTATCAAGGTGATAATAATTTTAATTTTATTATTTAGTCAATTTTTTTAGTGCTCTCGTATAATTTTATTTGCAAAAGCTAATAGATTATTATTATTTTTTAAAAAAGTATTTTTGCAAAAAGAGAGTGTACAAATAAAAATATTAATAATAACTTCATTTAATATGCCTTGTTAAATTTTTAAAGTCCCGTTGTCAGTAGTATTCGTCAAAGTCTAATATAACTTCGCAATTAAAATGGATATACCAATAAGTGAAACGTATTCAACTTATAATATTTTAAAAATAAGTATAATATTCGTTGATGCAGTATCAATAATATTAAACAAGAGAACTATTCCAGCAAGTAAAATATTATTATTATGGACTTAGCAGAAAGGCTACTTGCAGATTAAAAAATGAAATATGCATTTTTTTTATAATAGCATGATTATCATGCTGAAGTTCAATAAGTAATAAGTATACTTTATAATAAATATATGGAAATAGTAAATGTTATATCCTTTTTAAAGGTAATATTTAAAATACTTGTAAGAAAATTATCTTAAGTAAAGATTAATGAAGATATTTAAAAAAAAACGTATATTATTAAAACCTGAACAATATATAATTTATATGCATTCGTATATAAAATTGTTTTAAAAGCTGATAATTTAAGACAAGAAAAACCTCTGAATAGGTAATAAATAACAATAAATTTCTTTGAAGAAGAAATCTATAAAGAAAATGAACATATTAATAAATAAAATGTGGAATTATAAAAAATGTTTTATAGTGCACAAATGATTTATCCGGATAATTCAAGCTAAGCAGATATGGAATACTATACTATAGAAGCTTCACATGATTATTTTTAGTATTATAATTTTAATAATCATCATTTTGGACTATAAAAGTCATAAACTATTATTCTATTAACTATTCCAGAATCGATTGGTGATTGTTTTCTTTAATTTTCAAGATTTTAAGACGTCATGATATTTTTTTATTATTATTATTATTTTTTTTTAAACCTGAGATTTTTGTACCAGAAGCTTGGATGACACTTCTGCCAGAAACGCATTGTCTTGTTCATCGTCATAGCAATGGGGAAGATTGTAGAATTACTCTGAAGAGAACATTTTTTTAAAAAAAAACTTTTGAGAAAGAAAATGAAAATATTTGGGATTTATAAAAAACATTCATTTTTCAGCTGAAGTTATGGAAATATGATTTTCATTTTATTACTATTTATTTTAAATGTAAATTTTCTAGTTTATAAAAGTAGGAATATGAACATTAATCTATTGATAATATTAAAATCCTATAATATAATAATTTAAATAAGAACATTTTAAATAAAGGTATGGATGGATATTTTTTTTATGTATGCAATGTATCTAATTGATGGAAAACCGAAGACTACATAGGTGATAACAAGCTAATATCACTTGGTAATAGTTAATGAATATTGATATTTTATGATGTATATTTTGATTCCTTTTTTATATTGCCTATGAATAATAATGAATGAAAGTATAAATGTTTAATTATATGTAAACACATTTTATACAATATGTTTAAAAAATTATGAGACTAGGATTTATTTTGAGAATATGCATACTATAATTTATACTAGTAATATAACATAACATAATAAATATTTATGTGATTCTTTTAAAAACTTTCATATTATTGGATGTTCCAAGGATTTATATTACAAGTTTGTAGATGTTTTAGAATATAGAATAAGGAAGTAAGCAGTCTTTTCTTATGGATCAGTGAGATCGCTCTAATTATAAATGAATTTTATTTATTGTTTTGAATATGCAAGACAGTTATTTTGTCAATGTAAGATGTGATAAATCTTTAGGAAATAAGAATAGGATAGTGACTTGGTAGTAGTATTATAATGAAACCAAGATGATGTAATAGGATGTGATGAGGGAATATGAATAATATTTTATAATATTCATAGATATCAGTACAGTTAACAGTGCCATGTAACTGATATATTTATTTTGGACAGTGTCTATTTTTCTTTAAGTATTGATGTTTTAATAAAGCTGAAGGAATAGCTTAACATCATTGATATTATTGGAGGACATTAGACTAGGTCATGCCTCTATTTCTTGTAGATACACTGTGCCATGATATTTTTGATATATGCTATGAGTTATACTCTAGTTTTGCTCCCCTTATTACTCATCTATTCGCTATCTAAATTTCTAATGTAACTACATCATTCAGTATGATATATTTGAAAAGAAATAATAGATAATTTAGAGTTTAAGATATGCTATCATTTGAATGAGATAAGTTCATTTACTTAGAAGTAGAATTTGTAGAATTTGTATAAGATGGAATTGAAAATCCAATGAATCCTAAAAGAAAAAAAAGAATCATAGGATATATTTTTTGGATTTATTTTAGAAGTAAAATAAAATTTTAAAAATAAAGTATGTAAAACAAAATTGTTCTTTAAAATGTTAAATAACTTTTAAATGCTTTATTTTTTTTTTTTAAAAAAAAATAAGTATTGCATATTTTGAAAAATATAATGTTATAAAGTAAAATGATATAAATAATAAGCATAGGTATAATTTTGTATTTATTAAATAATAGCGAATATATCGATAATTATAATTATATAGTATTAAAGTAATGCTAAATGGGAATATGTTATATTTAATAAACATAGTGTAGTAAACAACGATATCCACAAAATCTAGTAATAAATTATTAGATAGATATTTTATGTAACATCTTTGACATTGCAAGATGAAAATTGTTTAATTTTAAGAAAATCCATACTCACAATAATGTTAATTTTTTGTTTTTCCATAGTATGTTTCTATGGATGTTTCTTAGAAAGAAAGGTATAATTAAAGAATATTTAAGGATAGAATATATTTTAATAAAAATAAATAAATGTAATTTACCATAAGTTTAATTAGAAAAACATAAATAAAATGGTATTATTTTATTATTATTGTTTAAATCAGAATAAAGACATAAAATAATTCTAAATTGTTTTTTTTATAACTAAGTAATAAAAAATGTAAAACAATGTAAGGTGAGGATATGCGATGTAAATATTGTAAATAAATTGTTTATTTTATTTTATTGTTAATAATAAACTTTGTTAATTTTTGTTTTCAAAAATTTGTGTGTCTAGATTGTTTATTTCTCCCACCACACTGCATGAGACCACAATATAAACCCAGAATAATAGAAACGAACATATAATTTTGCACAAAGATAAATAAAGAATTATTTTAAGAATTCAAATATTTTCTTGGTATTCAATTAATTAAGTAATCATAATTTTACATTATCTTATGGTCATAAATTAGTTATCATAATAGAATATCGAATTATATGCTATCCGTTGCCACACACTTTTGTTTGTCAGAGTATCAAATGCTACCATGTATTTATTATATTATTACATGAAGATAAAAGATTGTATTATTTTATTATTTTATTATGGTAATAAAAATATAGTGAAAAGAAAAGATATACAGAATTAGTTCATACAATGAAGAATATTATTATTATTTATTATTATTAGTTTAAGTTTAGTAGATTATGACATAAAAATCCCTTCTCATATTTTACTACCATAATTTTTAATTAACTTAGAATAAATTTATAAACCTGATATTTTATTGAGCTAAATTATTATAGATAAAAGATTAAGATTTAATTATTAGTTTAATCTTAATGGGTAGGTATTATTAAAGTCATAAGAATACTATAAGTTTATTATTTAAGATAATAATAGGGGGGATAGTGTTCTTATGCCATTGAGGTAGTATCCTATGGGATATTGGCTCAATGTAATCTTTCTTGTCACCTGTATTTTCACTTCCAAGTCTCATGAAATATAAAATATTTATTTATTTTATTTTATAAACTGAACCTTATTCTTATTTTGAATTTGAGCTAGTAGAATATTTTAAATTAATGCAGAATATTTTATTTATTAATTATTTGCATTGAATCAAATGTAATATGTAACTGAGCTAACCCATTTTTATTTTATATGATATTGCCAGGAAGTGATTATGCAAATGGACTATATATATATATTGTAACCAGTTGGATTACATAACACACAATAATATAGTGTGTGTGCATAAATATATATAAAGTTGAAATGAAAAGTAGAAATAAACAAACACAAATTGTAGATATTTTTTACATTCACTGAAATAAAAAATAATAACTCTGATTTAAAATAAAAATTGTTTTATAAATTAAACTTTTAAAAGGTCTGAATAAATATAAATATTGTATTATTATTATTATTATTATTATTATTATTATTATTATTATTATTATTATTATTATTATTATTATTATTATTATTATTATTATTATTATTATTATTATTATTATTATTATTATTATTATTATTATTTTGAAATGTAAAAACACCATACTTGTTTTTGAAATTTTTTAATTACTTAAAACATGTATGTAGATTCCAAAGGATTAGAGAAAGAAAAATAAAACTACTGTTTTCAATCAAGGTGTTGTTATCACCTCAGATAATTTAATAAAAGGGCTGATAAAATATCAGTTGCAGTCTGGATAGTGATTTTTGAAGAGAACAGTCTGGATTGTAGTTTTTTGTAAGAGCTGAACAGAACAGTTCGGCTTTGAGCAAGTGGCAGCAATTAGCTGACCAAAATATATAGCTGCAGTTTGTTAATGGCTGTAGCAGAGAGTTGGCAGAATAGCTACCATGAACTGATGTAGCTGAAGACAGGACAGTAGATTCAGGAACTGCTACTATTTTCCTTCACAGGAGTTTGAATTCCCATGGAGAAAATGACCCACTTCTTGTGCTGAAATTCATAGCCTTAAATGTGATGAGGACAGTTGCTTGCCTGAAATCTATCAAACCCAAGACAGCTGCTTGCCTGTAATAATCCTAGACAGAAAGAGATCAACTACAGACCAACATTTTACATGGATTTTATTTTTCCTGATGATGACAATCACAAAAAACCAAACTTACTAAGAAAAATCTTCCAGCTTGCAGAATAAATAATTATATATATGTTGATGTTACTAAAGTCAGAGAAGCACAGATAAACATATATATATATATAGCTGTGGTGAGTAGAGTTATATATAAAATCAAAATTCTAAATAATTTCTTTAGTAAAATGACATTTTGGAAGTGATGCATGAATTTGTACTTTTTTATATTCATGGTGGGTGTATAGTTGAGCAGGGATGCCTGTATGCAGTGTGTTTATGACTCTCTGAAGTATAGGCTCAGCACTATCCTGACTTAGATTATTGATCTTCTAGAATAGTCCAGCAGCATATATTGGTCTTATGAATAGGCCACAGTCTCATGAATAGACCACATGTATAGGCTTCTTAGACTCACAGGAGATGAGCAGGGCTGAATCAGTGCCTGATATTTTTTCTCTGAATACTCATGGATGATCCTCTAGGTACAAGAGAGATAGTGCTTAAAGATGAGGTATTTTCTTGCTACATCATGGGGCATTATGTGCTCATAGTCCATGCTTGGTTGTTTACTTATCAAGGCATAGGGAGCTGCAGTTTATGTATTCACTTTTCCTATCTTACCTTGCCTACTTCATCAGCATTAACTAATCAAGCAGAAAGATATTTTGAAATTTATATTTTTTTTTAATTCTATAAAATGATTTTATCTTTCATTTATTAAAACCAAAAAAAAAAAAGACATTTTAAATCAATCAATAAATACCTGTCAAAAAAATTGACTATACTTTTTTTTTAAGAAAAAAAAAAGGAATTTATAAACTGATAAATAATTTTAAATTATATCTATATTTTGTTTATAAACATGTGAAATTTATGTATGTTTTCCAAACGGAATCAATTAGGAAAATATAACTTTATTATTATAAGAATTATGTAAATTTTATGTATATTCAAAATGGAATTTGTAATTATAAAAATTAAGGGTTTTTTATTTTGACAAAATTAGATTTATGTTAATAATGTGTGCCATTCTATATACGTGTTTTAGTAAACCTAGTTTAGATATGGTCTTACTAAAAATATAAGTTAAAAGTTTGACAATTTATTATTTTTATGTAACAAGTTAAATATGTTCAGAAATTTCAAGCATGTGCATGTATGTGTGCATATATATGTCAATTGTATTGTAAATAACAATGTGTGTCAGATAGACACATTGTAATGGTCAGAATTCGTATATCTCGTTAACCAGTTGCATCTTCCCTTCACTATAGTTCAAAAGCAGCACTATAGGTGGGTTCAGGGCCTGAAATGCTGAGATCAAATCTAGTAGGTTGATTACACAACATATAACTACAGGATAACGTACTTGTCACCACATTAGCAAACATTTTTTTAGACCATGGGGGTCAGGGAGATGCAAGAGACTCTGACTAATTCTATTACAACTAATATTATAAATCTAATGAATGATCTAGTTATATTTGATTGATTTTGACATAAGACACTATGGCTATAAGGCATTAAGGAGATAGATATGAAGATGTAGATATAATTTAAACTATATTTAATATTAATATAAATTTATTTACAGAATTGGAGTTTGATCTTAGTCAATACTCTACATTATTAAAGCATTTCATTCAAACTGTCCTTTTTCATATTTAATGGTAGCAAACTGTCATTTCATGCCCCAGACTAAGTACATTAGCTATTGTGTGAGGTAAAGGTTCAACAAGATATACAGCTGTCAATTAACTCATTCCAACAATAGATTATATATATATAAAGTTTTATATTAATGATTAATTCTACAGAGAGCCTGTTATTTGAGAGCAAAGAACATGTGAGGCTTGGGAAGTGAAAGCATAAGCAGAGAATAAAAGAATAATTAACTAGATGAGAGGTGGTATTGATAGAGATGCCATAGAATAATAACAGAGTGAACTTTGATATGCAAGCCAGGAGAAAAATATAAACTTGTGGGTGAGCTTTCTGCCAGGAACCATATGAGACTGTCATAATCGCAAGTCTGGGTGTATAGGAACTTCTGCCACCATTATTACCTGACTGCATGATGGACTCAGCTTTTCATGGGAGCACTTTGAACTATGCCCTTCCACATGGAGTGGAACAATACCTTTAAACATAGATATCCAATGATTTGCCTGGCTTAAAATAAAAGAAAAACTTTGGCATCACTTAGTAATAACACCTAACATTTATAATAGAACAACATTTATATTTAATTGCTGATAAATGTTGACTCACTTCCAAGGCACACATTTATGAGGATTAATTTACAAGCCCTCAACTAACATGAAATTGGTTTAATTATAAAGTTAAATTAAATGCACAACAATTGAAACTAATAATAAAAAAGTAAAGATTATAATTCTAGCATATTTCTATTGTTAGGCTATGATATCTGCATGCACAATTTATGGGACACCCACACTCATAGCTAAACATGAAAGTCAGATGTGTCTCTGAAGCTAAGACAATTCATTAAAAGATAAGAAGCTACAAGAAAGCACATTAATATAAAATGAGATGCATCCGAGAAATAATTTACAAAATATAAAAATTATATATTTTCCGAGCTAGCCGATTCATAAATATAAGATGGGTTTACTATAGATATATTATTTAATAACTCCATGCATTTTGGCAAAGGCTAACATTTAATAAAGTTAAGAGGCTAGGGCAGAAATTATTGAAGCATGAAATTAATTATGTCAATAAATAAATAAAATATAGAATTGAATACCCCCAAAAAAGGAAAGATCATATAGTCATTTAAACATTACAAGGTTACAGATTTTAAGAAGTTTAGTGGTTTTAAAAAGGATTTACATGAGGAGAAATTTATAAACAAAACTATATAAATTAAAGATATGAGTTCTAGTTTGAATAAAGAGTGTGAAAGTTGTTAGAGATTTTGGGTACTGGTTACCTTTGATTTAAGCAGAACAGGCGTGTTTCTGAATGATCCTCTTGTTCAGGAAGTATGGCACAGTAGTTTTTCCTTAATAGTTCATTTAGTGGTCATGATTGTAAGCAGCAGTATACAAAATACAGCAGATGATTTCAGTTCATTTTAAAGCAAGTAGGGGATCCAGTGCATCTCCCACTCTCCAAAGGAGAATAGCTAACGCCTACTACTCAGGCATCACAATGTTATATGTGAAAAGTATATTTTAATGAAAAAGCATATGGCAGATCAGAGATTAGACATTTGATATTAACTTAGCCTGACATGGGGAGACACAGGTACATAGATAGATAGACAGATAGATAGAGAGAGCCCATTTTACTTTGAACAAGACTTTATATACCTTTTGTCTCCCTTGCTCTTTATCTTTTGGATCGATCTGGCATTACGTATTTGTTCACCTTTTTGGTCCACTCAAATATCCACAGGTAAAATAGTGCATTAAGAGCACATGTTCCATTTGTCATTTCAATCTGAACATTTTACCTTATTTCATTATATATTTCACCTATGACCTTATTATACTGCAGATGTTTCTTTAAAACTAATTAAAAGCTTTTAGGAAAATTTCTCAGTATTCTATTGTCTCTCCCCACCCACTATAACTTACAATTTTACTTAGCAGGGGAATTTCTATTTTTAATACATTTAAACATTTAAAAAGGTTAAAACAACTTTTAGATTTTATAAATTGAAATGTTATATAATTTTGACCTAAATAATTATTAACGCAAAATATTAAATATTCTAAATTTAATAAATTATTTTCAGTGTGTTAATATCTCATATTGGAGTGTGTGTGCATGAGGCATATTTAACAAGCATTTATATATATGACTAATAATATTATACACACACAGTCCAATAATAAGGGTTTAAATTTAGGTGGGATGAAGGAGTGGGTAGAAGATGATAGAATAAATATGACTGAGGTGAAACTAAGATTCGAACTTGAATCTTACAGTTTCATAATATGTAAATATTAATCATTTGTTTTTCATTAAATGTCAATTTAAACATGTTTATTTTGTATCAAGTCACATGCCTGTGTGCTGAATGGGTTTTAAGTAAACCTA
Organism: Epiperipatus broadwayi; assembly: GCA_028023455.1. Classification (NCBI taxonomy): domain Eukaryota; kingdom Metazoa; phylum Onychophora; class Udeonychophora; order Euonychophora; family Peripatidae; genus Epiperipatus; species Epiperipatus broadwayi. Next base: position 2,421,744 of record JAQFVV010006288.1, read on the forward strand.
ATGTATTAATCCTGTAAATCAATGTAAAAATTTTAGTGTATATATAACTTTGTATACTTTTCAAAATCAGAACCCTTATCCTATAAGACCTTAATTTTTTTTTTTGTTGTTAATAATAAACTTGTATTTAATATTGTTTAAAATTGTATTAAATCATCATCTCTTGATCACATACAGTAATAGAGCTTGTGTTCTTTGAGCTAGATTCATTGCACAGGATGAATATTTGAATGGGGTTGTGTATTTAGTGCTTTGGGGCATCCAGAGATGATCAGTCATCATCCTGGTTGGTGCATAAGATTATATTCTTTAAAGCCCATGCACTATATTTTATTTTAGTTTAGCCTTATTATGAGTTAAGTTTATAGTTGGCCAGTACAAGTGGCCACAGCATTGATGATGATCAGCATGTTTTGGTATCCTAGCATTATTGTTTTGATTTCTGATTATTGTGTATTCTAATGGATGTGCACTAATTTGGTGCATCCAAGTTATGTTTAAACAATTGTCCCAAGCTGGCAAAGGTTCAATAGTTAACCTGGTCTACAGAAGACCCATTTCCAATCCAGTCACAAGATTGACTGTTGATTTATTGCATTGATTTATTTGAATTGTGGATCATTCATGATGATGAATTGATTATTTGGAGTATTATTCATACTTATTTTGACATTATAATGCTGTTGGATGTATATTTATGCTATTAGTTGCTGGATGATCTCTCAATGATCTCTCTCAGATCTCTTAATCTCATGCTCCTCTTTAATACACTTCTTGTAAATTTTATATTAAATCATTTAGTTGAAATGTTTGTACTTGGGATTGATGACGATTTTTCCATCACCCTAGGTTCACATCTTTTCCTTCCACTTCTTACTCCCCATCTCATTACAATATATATAGTGACCTTCTGAATATCTCATTACAATATATATAGTGACCTTCTGAATAGGTACAAAAAACCAATTGTAATTAAGTCACACTGTATCAATAACAGCTGGTTGCATCTAACTAAAAAAAATGAAATAACCTGAAATTTTTTAAAAAAATTCCATTAGTAATCTAAAATTCTGTCTAGACAGCATTTGCAGATATTATTTGAAAGTTTTGAGATATTTAATTTTTTTTTGGTGAATATTTAATGATAGAAAGGGGGTGGCATGTCACAGAAATTGTCAGTGTATAGTTTAAATTGATCCAAGTTTGTCTTATTTGTCTGCAGAACAGTGATTGGTATTTGTTTTGGTGATTTTCTGGTTTCTTTTCTCTTTGATACTTCAATCCATAGTGTAATTAGTGCAATATATTTGACTCATGGTTGTAGAAACTTATATTTCAGTCAGATTAGTTTAGTACTTATCATATGGCATACATGTGTACATGTAAGTTTGTGCCATCTTTCAAGTTCATTTTTCATTCATGTACTTCATTAAACTACCAAATATCATGTTTCACAGTAAAATATTTAATTTCATAATCAATATCTTGGATAACCAGTTAAAACACATTTTGAATGAATTGATAGATTAATGGATCAGTGGATTATCAAATAGACAAATATACTATCAATTATTTTATTTGCTGAAATTTTTTTTTGTTACTTTAGTAATGCAGAATATTTTATTATTGGTTCAATTTAATTAATTTTTTTTAAGACAAAATGATTTTTTTCTTTTTCTTTTTCAAAAAAAAAGTTTATTGCATATTTGTAACTAATTATCTCAGTGCAGTTGGAGGGATGACCTTTGTTTTAAAGTTGAACTTTTTAGTGCCCATTTTAATTGGTGGAAAGAACAGAGGGCTAAGCATAATCAGATATAAGAGGGAGTACTTTTACAAAAAGTTTGTCTTTCTGTTATTGCAAGTTTTTTCTCCCAAAAAGATTTTTTTTACTACAAGTTTTTTTTTACAAATTGGTTCTTCCATAATTCAAACTCAAAAGTGTAAAATTATATTAATTTTCTGGATGAAAATAGTTAAGAAATTCCTTGGAAAGTGATGACTATGATGCAGATGTAAACAGCTTTAAAACAAGGTATAACTTCTCTATTTCCAATTAACTAATTTAGATTTAAAATCATCATTTGAGATGCATATGTGTGTATATTTCAAAATTGATTAGCCTAAATTTAGTTTCCAATATTAAAGAAACAATTGAAATGTGTGTCCATATTATATATTTGCTTTGCCTAATTTTAATTTCTAATGTTAAAGAAATAACTGGAATATGTGAATTTTGCTGTTATTCTGGAAAGTTTATGCTGGACATTTTCATCAAAGACTCTGTATTAATAATTTATACTAGCTATAAAGGAGTAAAGTTTAAAAGAAGGGATGTGTGCATATAACTTATTGCAACATGCTTTATTATAATTATTATTAACAAGAAATATACTTAACCATTCACATCTTTAGAATTTAGGAACAAAATGCATGACATATAATTAATGAATCACTAACTTATTTCTAAATATGTGTATAACTGAGCAAGTGGAAGAGCATGGATATTGGATGTGAACACTTTTATTTTATTGTTCTCAGTTGTGTTTGATTTTCTATTAAAGTATATTATCAATAAACTTATGTAGACTGAAGTGGATATTAGGAATTAATCAGGTATGTGCCTGATGGATGACCATTGATAATCTATCCCAAGTGCCTTGATGAATGTAATGAATTTAACCATAAATTATTACTAAACATATGCAGTAACAAATATTTATTTGCCATTATTCAATGTCTTACATGTGATATTGCCAGCAGTTTCATTAGCTATTGTAAGAACTTTTTAAATGCTCTTTAATTGGATCCTATACATATTATTTGCCCTGCAGGAAATTGTTGTGTTTACTAATACCTATTGTTATAAAACTATCATCATCTTTGTTGTGTTTATTAATACCTATTGTTATAAAACTATCATCATCTTTGTACATGACCAAGATGTGTTATTTACAGATTGTGTAAATGAACTCTTATGTTCCAGCTAAAAAAAAGACTTAATGATTATTATTATTTTGTTAGCATTTGATAGATAGGTAGACCAATTATTTGTCTTATTTTTTTTATTATTATTATTATTTAATTATTATTTTTTTCTTCAAGAATATATTGGAAAAGTATAATATGGAGAAGTATTGTACTGGGTAATTAATTATTATTTTAACATATTTTTTATTGTGTACATTTATTTCTATATGCATATGTGGTGATAGAAATATCTGCTTACTATTAGGAAGTTAATAGCTAATTTTGAGAAGGGGTAAATTCACAAAATTTATTATTTTATCTTTGCCTTTTAAGAAATTATGAAGTCCATTTCTTAATAATTATTTTGCTTTAAATTTAAAGATTTGTTGTTTGTCACAAACCAAACTTCTATTTCAATTTATTTGACTAGTATACACTAAAGAGTTATTTTATCTTTGCTTTGCTAGAAATTATAAGAATTATTTAGTAATAATTATTATATTTCAAAGTTAAAATATAATTCATTAGAAATGAGAAATTCATTTTTTTTTACTTATTAATTAACATCATTGCAATATTTAGACATTGAAGGTAATTTGAAATTATTTTATGCCTGTATGCCTATCTGTTGTTTAATCCATTTATATAATTTTTGAATCAAAAGTAGAATAACTTGCTTTCAATTGGTTTCGGATGGTGTGATATGCCAAAGGAAATGGAAAGATTAAGGATTTATTTAAGTGAATTTATTTTTTTTATGCTTAGATTGAAATGTATTTTATGGCTATAGAGAAAGAAAGTGTTTATGATATATATTGTGTTATAGGGATTGAGAGAAATCTCCCTCAGTTTGTTGAAATATTGGTCATGAGTGAATTATATTTTCCAGATTAAGCAATTGCATGTGATGATGATTATATTATGTGAAGTAAAGTAATGTATTTTTTTTGTTTTTCAGTGATGAGACAAAGTCCACACTAGTATTTAAGTCTCAGAATTAGGCTAGGAAGTCACTGTGTTTTGTTATTTAAATGATTAGAGTTAAGAAAGTCTTCTTGTCCCTCATGTATCCATGTGTAATGTTTTTCCATCATTTATTCATAGCCAAGTGTAATGTAGTTTGTTGATAGAAAGAAAATAAAGATAGAATTGATTTCTTTCACAGAACATCTGAAGTAGAATTAGTGTTAAGGCTTGGTTGGCCATGGCATCATTTGTATTATGGTATTGTATCTCAATTTCAGAAGTAAACTGATAACCATGTTAATTATTTTATAACAGGTAGCACAATTCAGACACATGCATAAAATATTAATTCTGAAGGTATGGAGAAAATCTAATATTGATTTGTAAGTCTCAAATCAATATTTCAAATCATATTATACTAATTATTTTTAAGTTTTATATCATCAATTCTCAGAATGATTCATCCTCATTTTGAATGGGCAAGAAAAAGGAAAGAAAATGCAGCTAATTAATAGAATTATTTGATTGATTTATGAAGAATAGCTTGACCTTCTCATTAATATATTTAAACCCCTATTATATTATTTTGATGTTTAACTACCCCAGTGTTGAGTTAGTTAGCAGAATGTTGTAGTTAGCTAATAGCATGTGTGTATTTTAAGTAAAAATACCAAGAAGTTTAATTTTATATTTAATCATTTCATTGTAGTGTTAATGAATGTTTCTCTTCACTGCCTCATCAGAATTGACTGATAGCTGGTATATGGTTGGAATAAAATATAAGGAAGTTTATTTCAACATTAGTTATTTTTCTGTAGACTATTCAGCCATTGATATTGGAATTATCCAAAACATGTATATGTGTAAATTAGAAATGCAAAATGTTTATTTAATTATATCTTGTAATAAATGTTTTATTTATTTAAAAAACTTTGTTCAGAATTGTTCTTTGGCATGCATTCATGTTCTATGTTTCCACACATGAACACATGCTTATATATCCAATATGATATGATTGCAATATTCCATAAATTTAATGATGAATATATTCAGACCTGATGATGTTGTTTTCTTGATCCAAACACTATATGAAGTGCTTGACTAATTAATGATCCTCTGGAAATTTTATTACTCAGTTATGATTTAGATGATGAACTGAAATCAAAATGCACCCTATTTCTTCTATTGTCTAACTATTGCTATTTTATTAGAATAATGCTTAGTTTATGTCATTACTTTTATGATGATTGTAAAGTATAAATTTAAATTAAGCCATACAGTAAATTCCCTGAGATATTCCCTTATTATTTTAGATTAGACTTTAATTTAGTTATTTATTTTAAATTACTCTGCAATAAAAGTTAAGCAGTGCTACATTTTGTATTTAATTTTAACTTACCATACAGTAGAGTAAATTAGTACTGCATCTTTATTTTATTAATTTAATTATATCATACAATAAAAGTTGTTTGAGGCATTTAGATGATAGGAGGAGATGAGGTTAAACTATAACTTGTAAATTTAAATGGTGGAACTTTACCAATTTCCATTATTTATTTATTTTAAAACTTAATAGATGTTCTACTCCTATTAATTCATAATGTTTCCTCCTATGTTTATTATGCCTCTTGCACCTTATAGATCTCTGTCACCCCTACTGAACTAAGATATAGTAGGACAGCATTATAAAAGTCTCAATAATAATTCAAAGCAAGATCAGACTACTAGTTTATTCTATTACCAATAGAATTGGTGCTCCCCATATTTGTTGATAGGAAATGTAGGAGAGGTGTTGGAGGAGGGTTACAATATATATGATAAATGCTTCACATGGGCACATATCTTGGCCAATTAAAACATGACACACACATTGCAATTGGACTAGGATTTAAACTAGGTATGAGGGGTAGATAAAAAATGAAAAAAGGTGAACACCATTTCAATATATACCTTTAATCAATGTGTTATAGTTATCTTACAATTTATTATCACAAAGGTAATTTAACTCTCAAATTCCTTTAATTGTTCCATATACCATTATAATACTGTATTCTTTTTTCGTTGATTTAACTGCTTTTACTTTTCTTATTTTTAGACATTAATCTTACAAAGTTATAAATAAATTTTATTTCTCTATTTTAAAAGGATCAGTCTTTTAAAATTCTTTTATAATTTAATATTTATTTCCATTTGCAATTTATATCTTTATCTGTATGTAGATTTAAACATACACATACATATCATTACTTCTCCCAAGTTCAGAGATTAGCTTTTAGTCTCTGAACTCAGTATGTTGTTACTAAGATCCTGAGGGGTTTTATCTTTTAACTTACTGGTGAGAATTACTTTCTGATTTATTTGGTGCATTCTCTGAAAATGTAATTGATTGCTTATCAATGTCATTCTTTTTATTTTTCCTTGTGAAACCATTACAGTCTGGCCACAAGACACCACTAAGAGTGAAAGCATTTGCTCTGCCGATGTCCAGCTGACTATTGTGCATCCATTTTTACTATTGTGCATCCATTTTTACTATTTTCTATCTACCCTTGACATCAGACCATGACTTCCTTTCATAATGCAGCCTTTGAATAACAACAGCTGCTTACTGGTGCTTTAAAGTTCCTTACGGATAAAATTGGGGTGTTGCTTAGACCAGCTTTTTTTTGATCTGTCTTATGATCCATTGATAATCATTATTCTCCCCTGTCTTATGAGCTACCATTTAATTTTTTATTCTTGAGTTCAATATATCTACATACTTAGTTTCTTTATGTTTCTGGTCCCATGGTCCTTCTCTGACCTGATTTCATGAAATACTGGCTGCTGGAATGTTTTTTTTTCTGGATATATCGACTTTACTCAAATTTCTCTTGATTCTTCTGGGAAATTTTTTCCATACAACTTGTATAAGTTCTAGCTGGCTGTTCACCATGTTTGGAGGTCAGCTTTCTTCACACTTGAAGTCATTGTGCATTCGGATGATGTTCTGCACCCAATTACTAGTCTGTGTGCACTGGTGAGGCTCCAGGAATAAAATGTTCTTTTGTTGATCCAATTTACACTGAGTCTCCTCATTATTTTCTTCCTAATGCTGATTAGGTAATCAGGTAAGATGATTATTCCTTTCATTGCTCTCATGCTAGATAAAGAATTTAAACTATTATATATAACTTTAATTAATGAGTTAGTTAGCTTACAGTTTATTAACATAGAGGAAATCTAACTCTTGAATTATTTTAAGTGTTCCATATACTGTTATAATACTGCATTCTTCTCTCCTTGATTTAACTGCTTTCACTTTTTTTATTTTTAGACATTAATCTTTTTTTCTAATCTTACAAAGTTATAATTAAATTTTATTTCATTATTTTAAAAAGATCACTCTTTTAAAATTCTATGATTCTTTTATAACTCAATATTTATTTCCATTTGCAATTTATACCTTATACGTATGTGTATTTAAACATGCACATACCTATTATTATTCATCACATGCCAAGATGGCTAAACATACTATCTGATTAAGACTATGAATTAGAAATAGAAAGGGAAATCAATTTGATCATGCAGACATTTCCTATATAACAGATGAGACAGTGATGAAAAGGATGTTGAAATTAATTTGTAGTTTTTATTAAGTCACATATTCTCAATAGCAAAACAGTAGCTGGATGGACAGATGAAGATAATGGCTACCAATGGATTATAAGCCAAATACAAACAAGTTGACCTGATATTTATCTAAATATTTTTCATAAAGAATTGTGGAATGCCCATGATAAATTATCATCTTGAAAAGGTTATATTCTAATGGTATATCAGATAGTCCAGTTAAGGGTAGAAATTTCATTTTGCAATTATTGCATAAAGGATACCCGGGGATAGTTAGAGCAAAAGTTTTAGCCTGTAGCTATATATGGTGGCCAAACCTTAATTGTGATATTAAAAATTTCATTAAAAATTATGGTAATTGTCAATCATGTGCTAGACTGCCACCTAAAAATTTTGAGGCATGGGTAAAAATATTAAAGCCATGGCTGTGTGTCCATGACCCATTTAATGGACATTTGTTTTTCTTGTTTTTGATTCATATTCGGGGGGGGGGGGCAGAATATAAATTAATTAAGAACAGTAATTTCCAATGAGACAATCAAAAAATTGCATGAGATTTTTTTTGCATCACAGTCTTTCAGAAAGTTTTCTGATAGTAGAATAGGATTCATGCTAGACAATTTTGAAGAATGTATAAAAATGATAGATAAATCACATATGACCCTGAATCACCCTAAATTTAATGGATTGGCTGAAAACACTCCACAATTTTAAATTATCAATAAACAAATTGGGAAAAATGTAAATACAAGAAGCAGTTTACACTGCATTTCTTTATCAGCACTCAAATACAGAATTATATTTAGGTTGCAAGCTGCAAGCCAAATTGTCAAATGTAGTACTTAGTGAAGATTATAATGAACAAGAAGCTGCTGTGTGTAAGTTGCACCAGGTAAAAAAGTGTAGACCAAAAACAGTCAAAATAAATTTTGAACGCAAACAGTAGTCTAACAGAATATATCAAAATGGTGACTGTACAAATGAGGGCAAACTATTATGCAAGCACCTAAATCCTCGTAATATTTAAAAAAAAAAAAAAGTCCACCTGCGGGCTGTGCCACTATTATGAGCTCAGACCGATGAGGTTCATATCAAGACTGTGTGACTGCAGCTATTGTTATGTCTGCCTTACTATACTGCTGGACACATTGTCTGTGAACTTAACCATTCCCAGACTAATTTAACTATAATAATCCCCAGTAATGACACAACTCTATCAGGCTGAGATTAAAAATTTGATTTAATAATAATATTCTTATTAATTGTTAATCAAACATTAAAAATTATATATTTCATAACCCATAGGCATAATAATGAAGATCAATATGACTTGTCTGAATTCTAGTTGGCTGTCCACATCTTCGAATGCTAGCCCTCTGCACTTGAAGTCGTTGTGCATTTGGGTGACATTCTGCACCTGCTTATAAGTTCATGTGTATAGGTGAAGCTCCACGAATCAAGTGTTCCTTTTCTTGATCCAATTTGCACTGAGCCCATTCATTGTTTCATTCCCTAAAACTGATTAGCTCATATTTCTGTCCATCCACTCAGATTATTTTTCCTTTCACTGCTCACATGCTGAATACAAGAATTTAATCATTGTATATCCGACTTTAATTAATGAGTTATTTTTTGCTTACACTTTATAATCATGAAGAAAATCTAAAATCGAATTTCTTTATTGCTCACTATCTATAATATTGCATTATATTCTCATTAATTTAACTGCTTTTAGTTTTAGAAAATAATCTTTTTTATAATCTTACAAAGTTATAAATAACTTTTTATTTCCATTTTAAAAGGATCAGTCTTTTAAAATTCTTTAATTCCTTTATAACTTATTATTTATTTCCATTAGTAATTTATACCTTTATATGCATGTGCATTTAAGCTTACACATACATATCAGAAACTGACCTTGATTCAGAATGTCAAACATAGGAATATAAACAAGAACTCTAACAAACCTAGTCTAACAAGGAAAATCAAATATGTGGGCTAGAGGATACCATCAAGACACAAGCATGTATAAATCCATCTCCTGACCAGGTTAAAAGAAAAAGAAACTGATTTTACTTTAATAATAATTAGCCATTTAAGCTAATGCACATGCGCTTTGTAACTTTAACCTGACATCAGATAAAGTTTAAATCTCAGAAGTAGGGAAAAGTGTGTTATATATGTGTGTGGATGTTAAAATACATACACATATAAAGTTAGAAAAAATAGCTATATAAAATTTAGTGAAAAAATAAGTAAAATAAAACTTAGCAAATGAGTAAATAAAAAGAATTTGGATTTACAAAAAAAATAATTACAAACCAAATAAAACAATTAATTAGATTCTTTAAAATCTCAAAAGAGATAAGTTAATTGAATTCTGACAAAATTTAACTAAAACTAATTAATTAAATATAGACTTTACTTATGCCCGATATATTTACAGATAAAAAATATTAAATAATGTCAATAAGATCTGAATTGATCAACTAATTAGATGCAAAGAAATTCTAATAATTTATCAATAAAGTACATAATCTAGGATGAGTCAACCAAGTGAACTTGTTTGTTGAAGCTACATATGTGAACATAGACTTGCAATACTATTGCGCTGGATGCCAGCATGTGTTGCCTTGGAGTGCTTTCACCATGGAGAGATTTGATTCTGAACAGACCAAAGCAAGCCTACAAACTTTAACAGGTCACACCATTTTTTATTATGATATTTGTATGTCTTCAGATTTGCATATAGTTTAAGTATATATATTTCTTCATGATTTAGCCAGCATTAAGAGAAATATACCCAGGAGTTGGCACATGAGTCAAGTATGTCTGTTTGGGCATGCCATTCTGGCTCTATACAATAACAATAAGATATTCGCACTTCGGTTCATTCACTGCAATTAGTTGTAAGTGGATATTGAGTGTGCAATAATGCACGAGATAATTTTACCATTACAGAATGTGAAAGTTACTTATTAATTTATTAATTTATGTTACTGTCATTTATTAATTAAATTTTAATTTGATTTTTATATGAATTTATATGCATTTTATTTACAAATACCCATATAATATCAAAGAAAATCGTCTAAATTTTTTTATTTATATTTAAAGGAAAATACAAGGACAATTTGGGGATGGTTCAGTGGGCGATAACTGCAATTTGATTGGAAATAAATGATAGAGACAAATACTTTGAATTTTATTATTTAACAGAATTAAAGAAGTGATTTATTTATATTTAAATTTTAAGAAATGTGATTTTTTTTTTAAAAATTATTTTGTTATTTATAGATTATTATTGTTATTATTATTAAACTTTTGTTGCAATTCATTTTGATATTTTAAATAATAAAATTTTATTTTAAAAATATCTGTCCTTGTCTTGCAGTTTCTATCTCTTTCTAATTTAGTGTTTGTCAATCTCTTCAAATGGCACTAGTAAACATCATGCTACAAAATTTAGCCAGGAGTTGCATTTTTCTGTGTTCTGTGGATAATATAGTGACTCTTCTCACTTTCTTTCGGTATGACAAAACACAGTAAGCGCACTGTACAAGGAAGAAACAAATTTGTTAATGTTTTGTATTTGTGCGACTGACGTATAATTTTATTTTAATAACAATGAGAACTTTTTACTAAAGAGAGCTTCTGTGTAATTTGTAATTTATTTTCTTTGACATCATAATAGAGAAAAATATGAACCAAAAAAAATGATGTAAAATGGGCAATGACTATGGTGTTTTCCAAAAAGAATGGACATACAAAGTTGTGTTTATTAAAATTTTTGATGGAATGCAAACTTATTTAATTTGTTATGACAAACTTTCAAATAATAAAAAAAAGTAATTTAGAATGACATTTTCTCTGTTTTCTGAAGATTCTTCAACAGGGGATGAATGAAAAAAGCCATTGGTGAGTTAAACAAAAGAAATCAACAATCAACACCTATATTCAACAATTGGATGAAATCATCGAATGATGTAATGGCATCCAGTTTCATGGTAACTTATAATATTATGAAGCGAGACAAGCCATTCACAGATGGTGAATATGTGATGAATGTCTCATAAACATGTCTCCAAAACTTTTTAACAATTTTAAAAACCAAAAAGTCATTATTAAAAAAATTCAAGACATTCCCCTTTCTGCTAAAATGGTCAGAGACAGACCATTAAAAATAACAAAAGATATAACTGAATAATAATCACCAGTCATTTCTATCACTTTGAATGAATCTACTGATTTAAGTGAAATGGCACAAATAAATCTTTTTGCAAAATACATTGCATCAGAAGGCCTTGAGAAGAATTGTTAGTGCTACTTCCACTTAAAGAGAACACTCTAGGAGAAGATATTATGTTACCTGCCATTCAGTGTTTACAAAATAAATGCATCAATTTCAACCAATTAATTTCAAATAGTACAGCCAATATGACTGGCAAAGATAAGGGTTTTATTAATCATATTAAACAATATGTTGAGCATGATGGATTAAACTTTTATTGTATAATTCTTCAGGAGGCCTTGTGTGTACAAACATTTCCAGAAGAGATTCGTGAAGTCATGAAGTTGGTAATAAAAATTGTAAATTTTATTTATCAAAATCACAATTTCATCGACAATTTCGAGCATTTTTATACAAAGTAGAGAGCCAGTATTCAGATTTAGTATTGCATAATAAAGTACGTTTTTCAAGGGGTGATGTTTTAAAACAATTTTCAGCCTGTTTAAGTGAAATTGAAAATTTTTTACATGAAAAAAACAATAATTATGCCAAATTTCAAGATTATCAATGGTTGCAAAGATTTTACTTTATGGTAGACATGACACAACATTTCAATCAGCTAAATTGAGAAGAAATTAATTTTGTTCACAGATGATTTGGACAAAAAATTATTAATACATTTTACTCATTTGAAATATTTTTAACAAAATAATAATAACATTGACTTTGAATATTTTTGTTGTATTTGGTCTGAATTGCATGTTTCTGTATCAAACCAATGGTGATATCAATTGAAATATGAACACTCTATAAATACAGTTGTGTGTAGATAAACATAGTTAATACTGCGTGGTCATGCCAAATGACTGGACTCACTTCCAGCTGTATATATTAGCTTGCATTGTGAGTTCTAGTCTTAACTCTTCCAGCTGTGCTGGACAACTTGCCTTGAGTTTGCCATAGTTGTAGCAGCTTCCAGTCTTATCATGGAATTGCCTCACTGCATAGATGTATCGGTAGTGAATATAGTAGGAACACCTTTGCTGTTGGAAGTGGTTTCAATTGAGAGCACATTTAGTCATTCAGGTAGACAAACTTCTCTCTCTCTCTTAAGAGCATGTACTGTCATTTAGATTAGACAGACTTTCTCTGGCTTGTCTCCAAAAAGGCAGACTATTTATTTTAGATCCCCTACCTTACTGGCAGCAATCGGATTCAGAGAGCCTAACCAATGGTAGGATTTATACACATGTTTACACATTAGCCATACTTATGTTTTAACCTTTGGCATATTTATAAAGTATTAATTCACATGTTTACACATTGGTTAGTGGAAATGCATGCTCAATCTGATCAGATAAAGAAAGGAATCTGGACTAGTCCACTTCTGAAGGCAAGGCCAGATCTAACAATTTTGCAAAATGTTTGAAATATATTAAAAAATTCACTTGCTGCCATTTGAATGATTTTAGAAAATGCAGAACTACTTTATTATTTTTAACTGATCTATTGAACTTTACAAATTTTCTTGCAATCAACCTTGCTAAATTTCAGTTACAAATAATAGATCTTACTCAAATCAAAAGAAATGTGGTGTCCAAAATTCAGAAAACTTGCTGGGATTTTGAAAACCACAATGATGCTTTCTGAGATTTCTCTGTCTTTCTAATAATTTTTAAAAAAAAACCATAGTCATAAACAAATGCAGCAGAAGGTAATTGGATGGATTAATTTTTAGTGAATAAGTTTTTACGAATTATTTACAATATTCCCGGATTTATCAGAGTGGGTCAGACAAATAGAAATCAATTACTGCTTACACATTTCTTCCCTTTCCAATTCCTCCTATATATGTACATATTCTATTTTTACATTCCACTTTATGTGAAAGGAATCATCTCATTCCTTTCTTTAAAAGACTACATGAAAGTAACTACACCTGGGTCTCGTTTTATGCGGATTATTTTAATGCGATTTTGAAGTTATGCGATTCATGTTTCTTCTTAATATCTTTCACCTTTCACTATATTTATTAGATATCAAGAAATTTAAATTATTAATAACTTATTTTCATTTGAAATACTTTATTTTCCCAAAAATATAATGTTATAGTAGCAGCTAATGTGAATATGACCTGAAGCTGTATTTAGAAACTTAGCTTCTATGTAACTAATGAGTAAATAATAATAATAGATTTATACTTACATATAAAAATATCACAATAAATATTCAAAAAATTTAAACTTTTAAAACGTATTTTGTTATATATAACAGAAATAAATAATCTTTTAGATTTTTAAAATAAAAACGAAGATTTTATAAACTGAAAATAATCTTTCTAATGATAATGTATAATCTTTTTTTTTTGATTTTGATCTCATTTTTTAAATCTAGAAACAGAAAACCATTAACGCAGTAAAAGTCTGAAAGTGATGCTAGTTGTACATCACATCATGAATAAAAATAAAGTGGCTAACAGGTTTCTCTGGGCATAATTGCTGAGAGATTCTTGACTTTGTTTAAGGAGAAGCCACAATACATCACATAGAATCTGATTTCTTACCAGTTTACAAATGAACACTAGCGTTAATGATTAAAATATGTATGAAAAATGTAAAATTAAATACTGTAGTTAATAAAAAATGTAAAAAAAGTTTGTCTTGTATTAATTTTTTTCAAATATTTGAAATTTTTTATTAGTCATACTTTATTTGCTTATTTTTTTAATGCGAATTTTAAAAGTAATTTTTTCTTGTTGCTTTGCTTTTATGCGAATTCTGAAAATTACAGACCCTATCCCCCATTTTTCAAGGTAAGTTAAGTCTATTTTTGTGCGATTTTTTTTAATGCGGGTTTTCTGTGGAACTTATGTACCGCATAAAATGAGACCCAGGTGTTTAGAATTCCAGAAGTATATTGATGATCTGTTAAAGTGCAACTATTGACATAAATTAATAACATTAATAATCGCCACTATACTTGTTAAAATCTATCCAAAGCATAATTCAACATATATTTAGAGATTATAGAATAATATAATTTACAAATCTAACATTTAATTCATAGGGCATAGACAGATCTTAACTGATAAAAGTTAAAACAGCATAATTAAAATCAAAATACAAAATTATCTTATAAAATATATATATGCATAATTGCAAATATAAATGATGTAAATCTAAAAATCAAGTTAAAATAAAGGTAAGGTTAACATTAAAGTTACTAGTAACACAAGGTGTATGTGTGTGTAAGATATCAGGTTGGTCCGGCAATGAAGAAATGATTCCTCGTAGGTAACTATGGTGATAGCATTCTCATTTCTAATATCTATGGAAGCATTTCATAGTCTTTTCATGTTCAAACATATATTTTCTTGGCAGTCATTCATATCAGGTAGCAGACATTGAACAGGCACTCTCTCTAGGTTCTCCAGCTAGACTACATTGTCATGACTCTGGTCCGAGGATGGACGGAAGAGTGGAGACAAGAGCTTTACTTATGCATATTGATGGCATGGTACATTTCTAGATTTTCTTATATTGACAAATACAATGTGATGATGCTATTTTCAAGAGCTTCAGCAAGAGACTTCTTTCAGTGAGACAAGATTTTCTTCAGCAAGACAACTTTCAGCAAATGAGTTCTTCAGCTAGAGAGAAAGATTTTTACCAAGGGCAAGAGAGTGAACAAAAGACCACTTCTCTATCTATACCCTTTTAAAATTCCTTTAGCATTCCATTTGCTAATTAGTGGTTACCAATGCCTCATTATTTTGGTTTTTCCTGATATCTTACATTTTTATTGGTATTGTTATACCAACAATTTACATTTTAGCTGTTTCTATTTCAATGGATTCTTTTTTTACCGATTAATTAATGAATTTTATATATTAGCAATTTACATTCTTAAGCTAAATTTTTTTTATTCCGATTGATTTACAGATTAAATTCCTTTCTTAATGGATTTTATACATTAGGAATTTACATTTTATCTGTCAATACAATCTCTTTTATTTATACAGTTAAAATCATGATTTACATACATATATTTTAATAAGAATAAAATAATAATTTAAACTTTTCTGTCTTTTTTCTTTGATTGCTCTTTCTTTCAATTTTAATTTACAATTTATTTCCTACCGTAACTGTTTATATGTTTATTATCATTGAGTTTAAGGCATATTCACTGTGATTGAACTTATGACCTTTGGCTAGTCCACAGTGAATGGTAAAGTCAGCATATATATCTATACAGCTTCATATTCATACAGCCCATCAGAAAAAAGTAAAAAAAAAAATCTGAACTTACCTTGGTGAAAAGTGATACAGAGTGATCGCTAGAGGTGCAATAAATTTTCATTATTTATATATCTACATACAATAATGCAAACCTATTTATATATCAGTATTATCTCATGTCCTTTTTAGTATGTATCTTTGTGATACCTAAATTATTTAGTTATTTGGATCTGCTACCCTGTTTAAATGATTTTTTTACACATAGATCTTTTTCTTTGGGGCTTGTCATCACCTCTCTGGAATGTGCTAATTTCAGATTTTCTTTCCTTTTGATCCTTTCCTTAGAATCTAAGTTGGGATTTCACATTGCTTTCTCTATATTCTCTGATTGTTTCATTCTTTTTCTTTGTTTTAATAAAAAAGATGACTCATAGTTAGACCTCTTGATCTGTTATTTTGTTACATGAACACATGGTTTCAACCATAGAGCTGTTCTGGCACTCAACACCACTGTTTGTCATACCTGATCTGTTGTGGTGTGTTTTGAGAATATTTCATGATTGAAAAATATGCATGTAAATGGCTTAAAAGCTGGACAAAATCCATAATGATCTTCCCTCATTAGTTCCTTCTGGCCCTTTCTTTCTCTTCCACAATACTTCCTATGCATTCTTGTGGCTTGTCTTCTTCTCCTACTAATGTTTGATTAGTTTTGTTTTCCTATCATAGACTTGGACACTTTGTATGTCTTCTTCTGCTGTTTGAGGTTTTCTTGATGGCACTTTCTTATTTTCTTTTATCATTTTGCATGATTTCGCTCTGTCATCTTCAACCTTGAGTGATGATGCATTTGTCTCATCTCCTCTGGGTGCAGGTTTGAGTGTCTCTTGGATGCAGCTTACTTTGGTAGTAACTTGGGCTTTCTTATTGCAGAATCCAAGTTCTTCATCATAGAATATGAATGCCTTCTTATAGTTTATCCTGGATTGATATTTCCCAAGAAAATCAGATCCCAACAGTACATCTTGTATCATACCTGCCATTACAGAAATATGTGATTTACTATGGTAGATCCTATTTTGATGTTGAGCCACAATTAATGGGTTTCTATTTTAGCCTTTTTTACCATTTACTAGAGTAGCTTGAGCAGCCCATACTATCTACTCTCTGTCACATTGCACCATTCTTTTAACACAGGTGACACCAGGCTTCCCATGTATACTAAAGCCATAACAGGGACCTCTTCTATTAATACCTAATTGTGGGACAATCTTGGTGTGGCAACCTGTGAAGTGTTTCCTCTTCTTTATAAATGAGTGCTGATGTGATTTTCCCCTTTTCACCTAAAATTTCTTTTTCTTCCTCCTGGAGCCCCTGGCTTGAGTGAATAAATTAATAGAACCCTTGCTGTCTGGCATCACTTTTTATTCCAATCTTCATTTTCATGTAGCCCTGGATGGCTAGTGTTTGTATTTTGGGCATATCCACTTTTTTCCTTTCTCTAGTGGTTCTTTATTTAAATCTATCGAAATCTATGGTGGTCAACAACTCTACCATCTCTTCTGTTCCACAGTTCCTGCATCCTAGCATTAATTTTTGAATGTGCAGAAGCATACAGTATCTTATAGTTTGGATGATTTGCCTCTCTGACAAAGGGAAAACTGTTAATGATTTGCTGAAGAAAAACTGTGCATGGGTTTCTCTTTTTGAAATACAATACTTTTCCTGAGATACCCAGGGCAATATTCTGTCTTGCCTCCCTTCTCTCCAAAAACTTCTGAATAATATGCAATAGTAGTGTCCAAATGTTGTTGGTTTTTTTGTTTATACATCCCCATCAATTGTGGGCTGATCTGTACAAATGGTTTGTCACCACTGCTATTTTCTCATATTCTCGTAGTTCGTAAAACAGGAATAATTCTTAGGAGACTTTGCAGGTGTGTCATTGAATTTCTCCTGTATTTCCCCAAAAGGTTTTAATATGGATAAACCATGCTACCACTGAACTATCTGTTATTTCTCTCCTTCTTGTATTTTCTTTGCTATCTTCATTTTGACTGTATTTAGTCATCTCTTTGTTCAAGATCTGGGATTTACCATCCATTGACTCCTGTTTTATCTTTTCTTTCAATTTTCCCTCATTCTACTGATTTCTACTCCATACTGTCTCCTTTCCTCTCTGTCCTTATCTTGTCTCCTTTCCTCTCTGTCCTTATCTAGTCTTCTTCCCATAGCTTTTCTACAATTTCCCTCAACTCTCTTGCCCATTATGGTTCTAGTATATCCATGTCTACACTCCTATATTGTTTGAAAATATTATATCTGTATCCACTTCTGTTCTCTTACAAATACTTTCCTCTGGGCCATCCATGTATTGTTTGAAAATATTATATCTGTATCCACTTCTGTTCTCTTACAAATCCTTTCCTCTGGGCCATCCATGTTCCAAAAAAAAATTCTGTTTTCCTCTATTTTATTCCCTCTATTTTTTTAAAAGTTCTTCTTTTTTGTTCTTCCTCTCTTTTCCTTTCTCTTGTTTGTAGCTTTAATGCTCTCAATGAAGTAAACTTTCTGTTTTTCTTTTTCTTTTAATAAATGCTCCCTTTCCCAATCATCCTTGGGCTGTTGTCTCCCTTGGTATTCCTAGCTTTGTCATCTTTTATTAGTAACTTTACTTGTAGCCAATTCTATATCTATATTTCTGCCTGATCTATATCTGTTTATTCTTGTGCTACCATAATCTCTATTTTACTTCGATATGTGATCACCCCATGTAAATATGCAATAAATATACAGCACAACTATATAACAATAAGGAAAAAGCAATAAAAAAATTACCACTTGATCCCTTCTCTTCTTTACTCCTTGTTTAACCACTCTGTTCCCCTAGACCACAAAAGAAAAAAATATTAGTATCAGATTTAGTTTTATTTTCAACTGAACTCATTGGTTTAACATATTGTGTAATATATATTTCAGCAATATTCATAGAGAGAGCAGAAAGTGCAAGAGACAAAAAAATATATATTTCTAAATATCACCATTGTTTTCACACAAAAATTCTGATCATCAAATTCCCCTACATAGAATCTCAAGGTCTATCTTAACAGTAAGGCCCTACATTGGGCACCAGATTATATAAAAAACTGTAACGGTAAGAAAAATAGAGGTGATTTAACCTAACCTAGAGGTATAGGTAGAGGGTTCAAACCTTGGGTATCTCTCCAGATTACTACCAAGTGACTTACTCTTCAAACCTCATGAGAGAATTCTTTATTGTATGCTCAGTGGTCAGGTAGAATTGAGACTCAATAAAGAAATTCTGACAGTAATGATCTATTTACATATATAAGAAAACAAACAATATTGACAAAGTTATTGTATTGGTGAATAAAGTTTATTATTTATGCTTAACAATTAAATATGTGATGGTGATTGCATACGTGAGTTTAAAAGAAGTCTCAAGATACTATGGCTTCACAAAAAGATAACTTGATGCTGGCTAGCACTCCATCTTTAAACTGTGGTTAGAGAAAAAAAGGAACTCATTCACCAAAGTGTGAACTGAGTTCAAAAATGAAGTTTAGCTACTTGTGTCCAATTATATATATGAAAGTTACACGATCCCATCTCAATTGCAATCACATGAAGGTACGTACATTAACTCATGAAGATATGATGAAGAGAGCGATGAGTATCTGCCAAGATGCCCACAGACCACCGAGTAACACAATAAGAGAGAGACATGGTCAAATGGCCTTAAATTTAAAACCTTATTTATTTAAAGCATATAAAATAGTATGATTTTGAAATTTTAAGAAACAGGAAAAATCCACTATAAAATAATTATTTACCTTTTTCTTTTTTGGAGTTAAATATCAGTTATAAGAAAGGGTGGACTTATTAATCATTCAGTATTATTTAATCAGTTTCTCATAGTGTTAATAAATCTTTCAAACTTTAATTTATATACAATTGTACAGTAACCTCTCTTACATAAAAGATAATTACGAACATTTAAGTTATCTTATATTCTTCTGAAGCGAACATATATAGTAATAACCCTAGGATTGACTTAAAAGTGTATAACAACATCGCACAAGCTTGGATGTTTTTCTTCTTAAAAACATAAATCAAAATTTTATTATGAATACAGTCACATATCTTTCATTGTAGCCATAACTCAAAGAAACATTTCATTAACTTTCAAACAACAATTATGCTTTCTGGGTTTTCTCTATCTTTTTAATAATTAAAAAAAAATAGTCATAAACAAATGCAGAAGGAGGGAATTGGATGGAATAACTTTTAATCAATAAGTTTTTACAAGTTATTTTACAATATTCCCGAATTTATCAGAGCGGGGCAAACAAATAGAAATCAATTACAGTTTATACATTTCTTTCCTTTCCAATTCCTCCGATAGATAGATAGATAGATAGATAGATAGATAGATAGATAGATAGATAGATAGATAGATAGATAGATAGATAGATAGATAGATAGATAGATAGATAGATAGATAGATAGATAGATAGATAGATAGATAGATAGATAGATAGATAGATAGATAGATAGATAGATAGATAGATAGATAGATAGATAGATAGATAGATAGATAGATAGATAGATAGATAGATAGATAGATAGATAGATAGATAGATAGATAGATAGATAGATAGATAGATAGATAGATAGATAGATAGATAGATAGATAGATAGATAGATAGATAGATAGATAGATAGATAGATAGATAGATAGATAGATAGATAGATAGATAGATAGATAGATAGATAGATAGATAGATAGATAGATAGATAGATAGATAGATAGATAGATAGATAGATAGATAGATAGATAGATAGATAGATAGATAGATAGATAGATAGATAGATAGATAGATAGATAGATAGATAGATAGATAGATAGATAGATAGATAGATAGATAGATAGATAGATAGATAGATAGATAGATAGATAGATAGATAGATAGATAGATAGATAGATAGATAGATAGATAGATAGATAGATAGATAGATAGATAGATAGATAGATAGATAGATAGATAGATAGATAGATAGATAGATAGATAGATAGATAGATAGATAGATAGATAGATAGATAGATAGATAGATAGATAGATAGATAGATAGATAGATAGATAGATAGATAGATAGATAGATAGATAGATAGATAGATAGATAGATAGATAGATAGATAGATAGATAGATAGATAGATAGATAGATAGATAGATAGATAGATAGATAGATAGATAGATAGATAGATAGATAGATAGATAGATAGATAGATAGATAGATAGATGGATGGATCTACAAACGGACGGACAAACGGACGGACATACAGGCAGATAGATATTCTATTTTTTACATTCCACATTACATGAAAGGAATCATCTCATTTCTTTCTTTTTACTACATGAAAGTAATTATAAAATTCCAGAAGTATATTGACAATCTGTTAAAGTGGTATGGCAATGAAGGAACAATCCCTGGTAGATAAGTATGGCAACAGCACTCTCATTTTCTAATGACAGTTGTTCATATCAGGTAGCAGGCATTGATCAGGCACTCTCTGTAGGTTCTTCAAATGGACTACATTGTCACAACTCTGGTCTGAGAATAGACAGGAGAGTAGAGACAAGCGCTCTACTTATGCATATTGACAGCATGGTACATTTTTAGATTTGTTTATATCAACAAAAGGTGACAGATCAATATACAGTGCAGCCACACTATTTTTAAGAGTTTCAGCAAGTGACTTCTTTCAGTGAGACAAGATTTTCTTCAACTAGACGACTTTCAAAAAATGATTTCTTCAGCTGGAGAGATTTTTCAGCAAGAGCAAGAGAGTGAACAAAAAAAACCATGTCTCTATTTATATCCTATTTAATTGCTTTAGCATTCCATTTGCTAATTAGTGTTTATCAATGCCTCATTGTTTTGGTCTTGCCTGATATCTTACATTTTTGTTGCTATTGTTATACCGACAATTTACATTTTAGCTGGTTCTATTTCAATGCATTTTTTTTCTTTTTTTAGCATTTAAATTCCTACTTTAATGAAATTTATATATTAGGAATTTACATTCTTAATCTAAATTTTTTTTATTCCAATTGATTTTCTGATTAAATTCCTTTCTTAGTGGATTTTATATATTAGGAATTTACATTTTATCTGTCAATACAATCTCCTTTATTTATACAGTTAAAATCATGATTTACATACATATATTTTAATAGAAATAAAATAATAATTTAAACTTTTCTGTCTTTTTCTTTTATTGCTCTTTTTTTCAATTTTAATTTACAATTTATTTCCTACCATAACTGTTTATATATTTATTATCATTGAGTTTAAGGCACATTCTCTGTGGTTGAACTTATGATCTTTGGCTAATCCACAATAAATGGTGAAGCTAGAATACATATATATATATATTATAACGGAAATGGTTATTTGATTGTTGCTTGATTTGATTTAAATCTTTAATACTTTCAATTATATTTTAGACTTATTTATTATATTTTATTTTTTCACAACTTTGATTCTTCCTTTCATTTATTTATTTATTATACATTTATTTTTACAGCATTTGCTTATTCTTATTTCTTATTTGTTTACTATCAGTTTTGCTAACCGAAATATCCCGGCTTAGCCTCCAACTGTAATGGATATTGTTTATTTATTTATTTAACCAATGCCATTACAATGCAAGCAGAGAGCTAATACAGATACAAATTTAACTTCATATCTATATCCTTGACCGAACCCCAAGGCAATACATACATATTATCTTGGCGTTATTTTTCCCGATGAAGAACTCTCGGCTGCTGAACAACGCAAACCATTTCAAAGAAATTTAACAAATGTCCAGCGCTTGCTATTTATTTTTATATAATTGGGAAATTCGCATGAACAAGCAGCACATGAATACCTTTAAAAAATCAGCATTTCCCTTTAATCACTAATTACAGTTTCCCCCCCTGTCGTAGCTTGGTGATAGAAGAATAAAGCAAGGATATGAAATTTAATGATAAATATGTTTAATAATAATACTCACACTTTATATAAAAAAATACATTATAATAATAATAATAAAAACACACACTTATAAAATACATGGCTATAATAAACATATGAAAACAGATCAAATATTAAAGTTCTTAAAGTCCTGTTGATAGAGTTCTATTTTATCAAATTATTAATTGTGTATTTAGTTATGAGTAGTAAACAGATTAAAATGCATGCATGCATGCTTTTACCTAGGCTTTGTTGTAATTGTCCCATGGGTATTTCTTCCGAGCGCTCTTGATTAACTTCCTCAGTTTGTGGGGTTATTTCTCGTTCCAGTTTTGCTTGTTGATTCTTTGGGTTGAGTTTCAGTTGACAGTTATAGAAGTGGCGGTCCCTCTAGCAGGTCAGGCAAAGATCTTACATTGTGAGTCAGTGATGAGACAGCTTGAATCCGAACCCACGTCCCTTTAACGCCACTAGCCACGCACTTCTTCCATTTTCTTTCAGCTGTTGCTTCTTCAAAGTCTCTACTAGCAATCAGATAAAAATTGTAATTTTCTTAATCTCTTTCTTTTGTTCATTGTTTTTAAAATTTTTAATTAAGACTTAGATTTCCAACCAATTCTTATCATTATGTTTCTTTATTTAATTAGTGGCTGGAATGTAAGTCCCAATTAATTTAACAGTTCAGGCACAGATCTTCCGTTGTTAACATTTTCTTTGTCTGTGGAATTTAATTTGTCCAACAGACTTTCACACCTACGGCCATATTGTTTTTCTTTTTATATATCACATATTACATTTTATTTAAAGTTTACAATTCTTTTTTTTTTCACATTTGTGTTTTACATTTTATTTTAATTTGTTATTATATAGTTTTTAATGAGAGAGAAGAAATGCATTTCTTTATGCATCCCCTTCCCCTCTCCCACAATAAACAAAAATAACTTTCTAGCATTTGACTTACAAGA
This sequence comes from Epiperipatus broadwayi, assembly GCA_028023455.1. Taxonomy (NCBI): domain Eukaryota; kingdom Metazoa; phylum Onychophora; class Udeonychophora; order Euonychophora; family Peripatidae; genus Epiperipatus; species Epiperipatus broadwayi. The sequence continues at coordinate 2,445,771 of JAQFVV010006288.1, forward strand.
GAGAAAGAGACGCATTTCTTTATGCACCCCCCTCCCCTTCTCTTATTATTACAAAATCCACAGTAATTTTGACATTAGACTTTCAATTTTTTCTTTTCCTTCCTTTTTTTTAAAAATTTAATAGCTAATTTATTTCACCTTTAATACTTCTTGTTAGCGAATTTATCTAATGTTATTAATAAATATATATGTGTGTCAACGACTTTACGTGGTCGTCACAATATATATATATTGTAACAGGATGGGGGTTATCAAAGTGTAGAAAGAAGTGAACCTGGGTGATGGAAAATCATCATCACTCCCAGTCAATTTAAAATCAATTTGAAATATCAATAATTTATAAAAGTATATATAAGTAATATAGCATTTTATAAGAGCATGAGAATCTCTGTGATTATTGAGAGATTGATGAGATCAACTAAAAGCATAACTATTAATTCAACCAGCATTATAATGTAAAAAAAGTGCAAGTAAATATTCAAGAGAAATAAGCATTCATCATCATGATGGGAATAAACAAATCAGTACAATAAAACATATAAATCAACAGTCAACCTTGTGACTGGATTGGAAATGAGTCTTCTTTAGACCAGGCTAACTATTGAACCTTTGCCACCTTGGGCAATTATTTAAACATAACTTGGATGCACCAGTTTAGTGCCCATCCATTAAAATACACAATAATCAGTAATCAAAACAATAATACTGGGACATTAAAACATGATGATCATCATCAATGCTCAGGGCACTTGTATTGGCCAACAATAAACTTAACTTTTAAATAAGACAAAAATATAGTGCATGGGATTTAAAGAGTATCCTCTTTTGCACCAACCAGGATGATGATTGATCATCTCTGGATGCCCCAAAGCACTAAGTACATATATTCATCGCTCAGAGAACATAAGCTCTATTATTGTATGTGACCAAGAGATGATTGAAACAATTTTTAACAATTAAATAAGTTTATTAATAATAAAATAAATAAATGATATTTAAGGTCTGATTTTAAATAATATGCAATAATAAAAGTCATTACACTGTAATTTATCATATTACTACAAAATTCAAGTTATCACATTAATTTACATAATTTCCTATTCAAAATTTAAATTGTTACATTGATTTAGAAAATTACTATTCATGTTATTACTGTGGTTTACATATATATGTGCACAGATGTGCGATTTATAATATACAATTAATATTCAATAACAAAATAATTATCAAAATCTTAAGTTATATAAAAATACAATAAATGATTAAAGTTTCAGTTAAATGATGTATATTTTACATATTAGGTTTACTGAAACATATATATATATATATATAATTTGCACAGATATGTGAAACATTAATTTATTTCCACAACATTTGTATTAAAAAAATCACAATAAAGTTATTAAAGACTATTTTCACAATTTAATTCTCTTTGCTGAATATAATCTTTTTCTTTAAAATAAGAACTACCAAATTTTTGACAGTTAATTGATTTAAAATGTCTTTCTTTTCTTAATCTAAAAGATTTTTGGAAATCTTTTTCTTGAAATTATAATTTTGTTTGTACCTTTTTTTTCTTTCTAAATTATAAATATAACTTTAAACAATTTTTTTTTTAATAAATTATTTTAAACTAATATCGTTTTATAATTTCTATCAGTTCTAAAAATGTCATTTTGCTTAGAAAATTATTTAAAATTTCATTATCATATATAACACGCTACATCTCAACTCAAGCAAAAGTTACTTATTTGTTTTAACTTTTAAGTTATTTAATTTACAATTTTAATAGTTGTTTTAAGGAATATTAAAATAAAATAACTCACTGTATATACATGCGATGTGTTTATCTGTTTGTTCCCTATGTTTATAGATAAACAGCAGCATACGTATACCAATTTCTTCAAGATTTTTCTTGGTAAGATTGGTTTTTAGCCCATCAGAAAAAATATAATTCCAGGCTTGTTGTCATCATCAGGGAAAAGTATTCAAGTAATTGGTTGGCATACCATGAGCTTTTGTAGTCCATGCAATTGTCAAGCTAGAACATATTTAAGCAGCTAGATGATCCATTTGAAGCGATCCTGGCCTCATGAATCAAAACTCTGTAGTAAACTATATGGCAACTACTGGACTGTACTCCCTTAGATCTTCATAGGAGCTCTGTATAACTCTGCTAGCTATTTTATCCTCATTTTTTTCAGGCTATTTATTCAGAAGTGACCCAGCTTCAAGTAAATCAAAACTCCTGTGAAGGAAAATATTAGCAGCTCTGGATCTACTGTTCTGCCTTCAGCTACATCAGTTCATGGTAGCTATTCTGCCAACTCTGCTACAGCCAACAACAAACAACAGTTATCTATTTTGGTCAGCTCATTTCTGCCACTTACTCAAAAAATTTTAGTAGCCAAACTGTTTTGTTCAGCTCTTACGAAAAACTATTATTCAGACTGTTCTTTTCAAAAATCACTATCCAGACTGGAGCTAATTTTGTTATCAGCCCTTTTACAGAATCATCTAAGGTGATAATAACATCTTGATTGAAAACAAACTTTTTATTTTTATCTCTCTAATCCCTTTGAAAACATACATGTTTTAATACTTAAAAAAAATTTCAGAAATAAGTATTGTGTTTTTACATTTCACAATCAGAATAATAATAATAATAATAATAATAATAATAATAATAATAATAATAATAATAATAATAATAATAATAATAATAATAATAATAATAATAATAATAATAATAATAATAATAATAATAATAATAATAATAATAATAATAATAATAATAATAATAATAATAATAATAATAATAATAATAATATATTCAGACCTTTTAAAAGTTTTAATTTATAAAACAGTATTTTAAATCAGAGTTATTATTTATTTATTTTTTTATTTCAATGAACGTAGAAAATATCTACTATAATTTTTGTCTGTGTTTATTTCTAGTTTTCCTTTCAACTTTATATATATATATATTTATGCACACACACTATATTTGTAATCCAACTGGTTACAATATATACATATGCACAACTTCAATATATATATATTGTAACAGTATAAAAATTGTAATAAGCTCTTATTTAATAGTCCCACAGTTTTGGATGACATTTATAACAAAATAAAAATGAACCATGAATCCTCATAATGCCCCATGAATTACAGTGACATTTGTAACAGAATAAGATTGTAGCCTGATAGTTAATTATTATTTGTAATGAATTGGAAATGAAAACAATGATAACAGTACAATACTGTCTTATAAATAACAATATATCTATACTGAACAAACTATTTGTAACAGAATCAAAATGATGGAAAAGGATGAAGAAGATAAGTTTTAGTATTTCCATGAATTGAGATTCCATTTATTATGATATAAATCTATTCTAAATGTTAAACACTATTTATAATTGAATAAAATAGTTTATAAATGTATAAAAATAATAATAACCTTAATATGCCTTACAAATTTAGTAGCTATTTGAAATGCAATGAAAATGATAAAAATAAATAAAATCCTTGTTTTTTACTTCACCTTTGAGTGGTAAGTTTTAAATTGTGCTTTAAGCAAAAAGTGAAGCTTGTTATTATTGGAAAAGAATTATACGCCTGAGCACGTCTGCAAATTTAAAACAACAATTATAACTAAGTAAAATGTAATCCAATAGTTGATCACTAATTATAACTAAATAAAATGAAAATAATGCTAATAAAGTGAAACTAAGGACAATACTAATGAAATAATAATATCTCCAAAAATAGTAATATGCCCTTATTAAATAAATCAATTGTAATGAAATGAAATATTTGAGAATGATAAAAGATCTTGCTAATCTGCAAATTTATGTATATTAAGCTATTCTTAATAAAATATATAAAACTTTCTTTTAAAACTTTATAAATTCATAACCTCAATTTGTAATAAAAAAAAAAAGTCTCATTATTAAACTATAATAAAACACAATACACCAAATCAATTAACCTAGCACATCTCACCACTTTTGCCAATTTATAGTAAACCCAAAGTCAACCCTCAAAATAACTTTAAAGTTTACAATATCCAATCATGATGACCTGAAGTAAATGAAAGATTCCTATTTAACACTTATACAAATACTATTAACAAATCACAAAGAATTATCTTTCGAATTAATAAAGCTAAGTTGCTAAACTTTAAATCAACATTACCTTAATATGTCTATAATTTATTATAATAAAATGTCAATATCAAAGCTTAGTACTTAAACTAAATTTACAATCTAAACCAGGGGTCCCCAACCTTTTTGCACTTAAGAGCACATTCTATAATACTGTCTAGGTGGTGGGCACCATTTATTTTTTCAAAGTAAATTTATAGTTGGATATTGTTAATAACACACATAATGTACAAAAAAATATTTATTTCAAAAATAAAATTTTAACATATAATTAACGTTTATATTTTTACACTGTAAAAGTATAGTATGCCCTACAATTTGATTACAATATAATACAATAATTTATAAGACATTTTAAAAATTAAATTTATTTGTATCAGATAAATAATTTTTTATCGTGTTCGGATAGCGGCGGGCACACATAAAATGGTCTGCGGGTGTCATGGTGCCCACGGGCATAGGGTTGAGGACCCCTGATCTATACCAATGAGCTTTTAAATTTAATCAAAGTAAATCATTCCATTTAATAGAACTCCAATACCAATTTCAATATATGCTATTCCCAATTTTATAATATAACAAGATTATTTTCTTTATAACTAGATACTAAATTGCTATAATATTCACCCAACAAATAATAGTTTACAAAAATATGAAAGCATCCAATTATAATCATTGTTATTTGTTTTAAGAATATATTTGTGCTTTATAATATATCGAACCATCTCAGATATAAATTTTCATCCCAAATCACTGTTGGATATAATTAACAAAATAATTGTAATAATCTTCTAATTACTTATTAAATATCTAGCAATATCAAATTAATTAATTTATTGCTAGGTAAAAGTGTGTACCTGATTTAAATGATAATATATTAGATTTACCATAAAGAAAATAATATGTAATTGTACATCCACTTACCAATCCAATTGCTTAATCCCAGGACTGTCTTTTGAATATTTGTTATAAACTACATCGTGTAAGTCAATATATGACTATTATTTGTCAAATATGATTGGCCAATAGGTTTGTGTTATAAATAGATTGACAACTAAAGCAAATTTGTTTTAAATGAATTTAAAATTTACTAACAATAAATATATAAAAGAAATGACAATAGAAAAAAAAAGTTCAAAATATGTACTATAATCAAATATTATGCAATAATTAATAAATTAATATTAATAAATTAGATATTTATACATAAAAATTCACCTATATAATGTTGAATATATATTTATGTAAAATGGAAGATATCGTTACACATATAGATTCTTTGAAATACAAGAAAGTTAATAACTCTTTTCTCTCATCTTCATAATAAATTAATTGATTGAAATATAATATAATAATTATGAGTTTGCTTATTCATTCACATTAATTTTCAAATAAAATACCAATAAATAATTACTATGATATCATTCTTTTAGATTTTCAATGATACTTATCAGATGCATAATCAAAATAATTTGCAGTTAATGAATATGAGAATAATATTTTAAATCAAAGTTTTACTTGTTAAAATTTAATCTATAAATGTAAATCTAAATTAATTTTAACTTCCTTTTATTTCACATATATAAAAAACAAACAGTTATATAACTTAAAATATGGGAATCAATTCTATTTAGAGCATTATATACTTAAATACATAAATAATACAAATATATATATATTAACATATGACCTGATTCTAATCACTATCCTCCTATATAGTATTCTAAAATAACACAATAGTTCAATGTCTCTTTCATATATTATAATTTAACAATGCTTATTAATCTAATCTAAATTATCACAAGCCATTATCCAAAATAATGTGTATTTTGTTAATTCCAGTATTTTTCAAATATTAAATTTTATCCTTCATTTTGAGGTATTTAATACTATAATAACATCATGACTGAACAAATGCTGATTTCCATTTATGATGGTACACTATACAAATGAACCGATTTAAATCCTGAGCCTAAATACCTCATTGATATTATAAAATTATATCTGTAGATGAAAACAATTTTTATACACAATGTTATGTTGTTAGCTTTTATTTTTCATTACTAAAACATTTTGTTTACATGGTATCCATTTTTAATAAAGAAATATTAAGATGACTTTGAATGCAATGAATTTACTTAAAATTTCGATAAACCTGTCCAGTTTTATAGGACAAATATAATCCTTCTTACCCCATCATTTTTTATGGTTAATAAGTAAACACTTTTAAAATAAATAAATAAAAAATGATATGAAAGAGCTTAGGTCTGCATATATAAAAGTGAAAACAGAGAGAGAGAGAGTGTGTGTGTTTAAATGTTCAGTCCCTTTTATAGTCTTGTATAATTAACATATATTAATCCAAAGTAACACTCTTTTATAATTCTAATACTGAAATTACCCTGCATTTCACGTTTAAAATTAATTTTATAACAATAATATAATGAAAGAAAATTTAAAAAAATTTCATAATCATTACATATAACATAACAACAAACATATTTAAAAAATTAAACATTCATGTACATTGTTTATAATCTATTTTATTTAATTTTTTCCTTTCCATATGTCAAATGTATTGATCAGGAAGTGAACCCAGGCTATCTGCTTGGAAGGCAGCTATGAATGCAATAACCAAAAAACATACATATAATAAAATCACCATCTTTATTATTTATATATGTATTTCAGACAAATAAAATTAATTCACAATTTTATATTGCAATAATAATTAAAAATCAGCTAAGAACAAAAAAAAAAAATTCTACATGACATTCCATCGTATACTGAATTTATACCAAATTTCAGTTGGCATAATATATATAGGGCATTTTTGAAATTCCAATAGTATTACATTAAAGTTGGATAAAATAAGAAAAGAATGGCATCAAACATATATAAGAATAATTTAAAATTCCTCTAATTTAATGCATTACATAAAATTATTCTTTATGGTTTTATATAAAATTTTTGAAAGTAGATAGGTATTTCTAAGTTTTATTTGTGAAAACATTTTATTTATTGCCAAAGAAAAGAAATATTGAAAAAATGCAACAACAAAAAATCTGTTATTAATGCTTTCAAATTATTTTTTTCAAAGACAAAAAAAACATTGAAAGATTCAAATATCTTATGCTTTTCCCAATTTTCAACCACAATCTAACATATTACATAAAATCACCATTTTCATTACCTACATAGAGAATCTAGAAGAACATTTAATTTAATTTAAAAAAACAACAACTCTATAGTTATATTTATACATTTTAACAAAACTATAAAATTTCTTACAAATCAAGTTCTATTTTTTCCATGTTAAGTAAGTATTTCATAAAATGTAGTTTTATTCTTTTATCGTTTATGTATATTTAATGGTGCCAGATAAGAGAAATTTATGCTCAGAATTTTTGGCAAATTGTGTCATTTGTTTATATTTCTGTTTTACTTATCTTTATATTAATAAATTTAATATATTATAAATAATTCACATTTAAGCAAAAAATAATGCATTGATAAAGAAGACATTCTAAAAATGCTATCTTTTTATTACTATTACATTTTTTTTACAATTGTTTTATCTTCTTAATAATGCTTTTAACCAATCATCATACATTGCAAAGGAAAGATACTTTTGAATAAGCTTTAATTTACTAAAAAATGTTTGCTATTTGAAATAGTTACAGACCATGAGAAAAATAACATTCATAACTCAAAGCATTCAGAACAACATCTTTATAGATGTTATCTTAATATGTATTGTAATATGTTTAAACATAATTTTATACCTTTTTCATTGAAAAACTTCCCTTTTAATGATATTTTTTGAATAATAATTTGATCTATATCATTTTCACAAAATGTTATGAAATCTTGAATTTTTCTAATTCTTTGTTGTCTAATATTTTTATATGCAGAATTAATTTAAAATAATTTTAGATGTTTTTGACTATATTGATTAAGATATTTTAAAAATTGCATCTAAACTCGTTCACAGAATCATTTGAAATTTCATTTTCTATCAATTCAAAATTTTTTTAATTTTTCTTTATTCGTCTCTGATGTAAGCTCCTGAAACATTCATGTGGCATGCTATATTATTTGCTTCATTTAAGACTCATCCAATTTGAAATCCTAAATTTAATGTCTTGTTTTTTAATATTATTTATTAAATTAAATGCTGAATTTAATACAATTATTTTTATATGAAATAATTTGTATCATTTATTTAGATAATACAGTAGACCATATAGTTAAATTTAATATATACAGAGCCAAAACTCTCCATACAGTAAAGCCAGTCAGTGCAAGTAGAGTAATCAATGGATGCAAGAAGGTTTGTGCACAAAATTCCTATCTAGTGTCTACACATATAATATCCCCAGACTAATTTCTAGCTTGTGGCTTTCATCAGTGAGGAGCCTTGTATCTGAGAGTACTGCACCTAGATCTTTGGATTACTCTGGCTTGCACTGAGTGGCACTACTATCTGGAGAGTTTTGCCCCTGTGTAAACAACTTGTGTAAGCAGAAAGAATGGTGATCATGTGATGTTTAAATTTAATATAAATGCCAATGTTTGTATTTAATAATTGAGTTTTAATTACAATTGCATTATCAATATTCAAGCAAATCCTCATTTCTTCTTTGTGGCAGTAATACTTGTTTTATTATAGTTGCAACTGACCAATAATTTTCTTCAAAGTTAATATATATATATATATATATATATATATATATATATATATATATATATATATATATATATATATGGCTGCAGAAAGGAGTTTGCTATTAATTGAAAGGAGACCCTTTGATTCTCTCGGAGGCCTTAAAGGAACCAAGCAGGGCAAATTCCAAATGTCCACTCCATATGTTCTTGTCATTGCAGATGTTATTACTATGTAATTATTCATATAGTATATGAACATGGATGGGCTGCTCACCAACATACATTAGCCAGCAAAGTGAGTTTATTGGCTTTTTACCTTCGAGTTTAAGAATACTTTTTCCAATATATACAATCATGACAGACAAAAATAAATCATGGCCCTTATTCCCAGGAGGCTGTAAAGTCACCAACCAAGGCAGCGGTTGGTGGCTGAAGGTGGAGGGTGCTAAGAATCCCTTGATTGTGGACTCAGGTTGCCATTTGACAATGACTTTTTATTTAGGTACTTACAACTGTAGATCACTTTCAAGTGAAGGAAGATTGCAAGAGTTAGAAGAAGAACTGTCTTATATTAATTGGGACATTATTGGACTTTGTGAAGTTAGAAGAAAAGGTGAAAAAACAGTTGATTTAAAAAGTGGACATATATTCTACTACAAAGGCACAAATATTGAAAATACAAGTGGAGTAGGATTCATTATAAATAAAAAATGGAAGAATAACATTGTGGAGATTAATGGTGTAGAGTGGCAAGATTAGTTTTACAACTTAATAGCAGATACCAAATGCAGATAATTCAGGTTTATGCCCCAACAAGTTCTCATAGTGATGAAGTAGTAGCAGATTTTTATATGGATGTACAAAAGGCTTTTAATCAGAGTAAACAACATTTTAAAATTGTTATGGGAGAGTTTAATGCTAGAATTAGTAAACAAATGAAAGATGAAAATGCTGTAAGTAATTTTGGTTATGGTAATAGAAATGAGAGAGGACATAGACTTGTGGAGTTTGCAGAAAAAGAAAAACTTTATATTATGAATTATTTTTTTTGAGAAAAATGTTAAAAGGAAATGGACATGGAAGCATCCAAATGAAGGTATAGCAGAATTGGATTATATTTTGACTAACAGAAAATACATATTTCAAGATTGTAATGTTCTTAATACATTTAACACAGGAAATGATCATTGATTAGTAAGATGTAAGGTACATGTTAATGCAAAACTAGAGAGACAAAAATTATTAAAAAAAAAACAATATTTACAGTTGATATTCTTAATCTTCAGAAACATTCTAATGAATTTAAATTAGAACTTAATATCAGTTTCAAGTATTAGTTGATTTTGAACATGATTCAGATTTGAATGACATTAATAGCAAAATAACTGATACACTTTTAAAAACTGCAACAAAGATAGCTGGTAGAAAAAAGCAGCAATTGACCAATAAAATTTCTACTGAGACTAGAGAATTTATGAAGAAAAGAAGGAATATGAGGATATAGAACAATGATGCATTAAAAAAGATTGAATATCTCGAATTTTGTAAAATGGTGTGGAAAAGAGTTGAAAATGATATAAGAGAGTATAATTGTGAACTAGCAAGGAAAGCTGTAGAAGAAAATAAAAGTCTAAAGAGTGTAAAACAACATTTTGGTATTGGTATGAAATTTATATCTGCAATAAGAAAAAAAGATGGCATTATTATTAAAAAGAGAGATGACATCATGAAATGTGTAGAAGACTTCTATCAAGAATTATATAGTAATAAAGAACAAGTGCCTCCTATACCTATTATATCTTCTGAATTGCCCAGAATTTTGAATGAGGAAGTGAGACATGCAATTAAATTTATGAAGAAAAGGAAGGCTCCAGGTAATGATGGAATTATAATTGATATATTAAAAGAAGCAGGTGAAGAAATATAATTTTTTTTAGCAAAGTTATATATCAAATGTCTAAATAATAAAGATGTACCAGATGATTGGAAGAATGCAGTATTAATATTAATATTTAAAAAAGGTGATAAAGAAGATATTAGAAATTACAGACCTATCAGTCTTTTATCGGTTTTATACAAAATTTTTACTAAGATAATTATAACTCGTCTACAGAAAACCCTGGATTTCCACCAAACAAGAGAACAAGCTGGATTTAAAAGTGGTTTTAGTACAGTAGATCATATCCAGATATTGAGAGCAGTTATAGAAAGGACAAATGAATAAGAGTTGCCATTAAGCTTAGTATTTGTAGATTATGAAAAGGCATTTGATTCTATAAACATTTCTTCAGTGATTAAAGCATTGGATCATCAAAGTGTAGATCCAGGATATTGTCATATTTTAAAGAATATTTATAAACATGCAACAGCAACAATTAGATTACATAATGATAGTAGGAAAATCAACATTTAAAAGGGTGTAAGACAGGGTGACTCCATATCTCCAAAACTTTTTACAGCATTGCTGCAAGAAGGATTAAAATGGGAAGCTAAAGAAGTGAAAGTAAATGGAGAGTATTCAAGTCATTTAGATTTTGCAGATGATGTAGTTGTTTTTGCAAATAATGCTTTAGAGCTACAGGAAATGTTGCAGGCCTTATCAGATGAAAGTAGGACTAAAGATAAATGTTAAAAAGACTAAAGTAATGTTTAATAGATTTTCTCAAAATATGAAAATAAAGATGGATTATGATGAGTTAGAAAAAGTTAACAGTTACAAATACCTTGGTCAGATTATTAATACAGATGGAAACATAATGGATGAAATTAACCATAGAATTAAACTTGGTTGGAGTGTTTTTGGTAGAAATAACTTGATACTAAAAGGAAATATGCCTATGTGTTTGAAAAGGAAGGTTTTTAATAAATGTGTTTTGCCAGTTCTTACTTATGGATCTGAGACTTGGACACTTAATAGAAGAGCAATACAGAGACTTCAGACCACTCAAAGAAGTATGGAGAGATGCATGCTGGGAGTAACAAGAAGAGATTGAAAACGCAATGTATGGGTAAGAGAACAAACAGGTGTTACTGACCTCATTGAAAAAATTAAAGAGACTGAAGTGGAGTTGGGCTGGACATACTGCTAGAAGAGATGATAATAGATGGACAATTGAAATTTTGAACTGGAGTCCAAGAGATTGTAAAAGACCCAGAAAGAGACCACATGTGAGATGGATGGATGGAATAAGAAAGTGTGCAGGGAAGCTAAAGATAGGAAAAGATGGATTGAACTTGGAGAGACCTTCATCCTGCAGTGGATTGATAATGGTTGATGATATATATATATATGGTGTGTGTAAATATATATATGATAATTTATCATATAAGCAATACAACCAAATATTATATTCCATTAAAATATGATAAACTATTTTATATATTCATGTATCTTTATATATTTTAGCTCTGAAGCAAACCACTGATCAGTCAAAACTGTCAGACTGATTAAGTTAAATTAAACAAGCATTGTTACAGTGATAAAGAAAAGTGGATTTGATTAATTATTTACTCATTATCTTTACTTATATTTTTACATAACATATTAATGAGATCTGATAATTAATTAGTATATTTATTAGATACTTCTGTACTACTAAATTATGTTTATAAATACATTAAAATAAGACTACAGTGAAGTTGTGATATATGCCATATCAATATATATTTTAATTATATGCTATCCCAAAAAAAATGTAGATAATCAAACAGTAATGGTGTTAAAATTCATAAATTTTATAATTTTTACAATATAACTGCAATCATATTTCCACATCAGAGTTCTGTTTGCAATCATGTTTATTAATAACATTTTTGGGATTTACATTGAAAAAATCAATTCAATTAAAAAAGCCATAGTCTGCTAATGCTAATGAGATTGCTATTTTGCTTCCCCTGGAAAAAAAATTGTCAAAGAAAAAGATATTGGTCAAGTGTTGGTGGCCGAGTGGTTAGCTCAGCTGCCTTACAAGCAGTTATCCTGGGTTTGCTTCCCGATCGAAGCTTTGACATATATATATGAAAGAAAAAGATATTATCCAGGGTATATTTAATTTCAATGAAAGATTGACATTTTGCCATCCATTTTATTTTATAAATTAAATATATGTCTGGTAAATGTATTATTTTTGAATGAATATGAATGAGCAAATACTTGCACAGTAAATATCCATAAATGCATTCTCTCATTTTATTATTAATAAGTACATTATTATTTTTTAAAAATTTTGCTTATATGATAATCTTAATTTATATATGTAAATTATAAAGGTAGAAAAATGTCTATGTTATATATAGATGTGTGCATGTTGAAAAGTTCTGCATACGTACAGTTCAATAAAAATATGTATTCTATTATAATCAAAAGTTATGAACAAAATACATGATGGAGGTTCCATTGCACAGTACCTATTGTTAGTATATTACAACATTTGTGAGTTAATTCTAAGCTAAGTAAATAGGGAAGTCCAGAATAACTGTATAACTATGACTGATCTAAAGTAGTTCATCATAAATCATTTCTATTTTCATTTATTGACAATGCAATTATGACTGGACAAAATATATGTTTTATCAACCTGTGTGAAATTATAGTCTCCATCTTAAGCAATAGTAAAACAATATTTTCCCATATGCATTGGAATTATATTACTTGCTTCTGGTAGGAATGGATCTGTTTTTAATCTGTAAATCTGAAACTCAACAGGTGATTCCATTCTGTATTTAAAGTTTAGATCAAGTAGTTTAGATCAAGTACTTGTACATGTAGTTAAGTAGTTAACTACAAATGTAAAAAAATTCTTGCAAAGCATTACAAATTTGTTCATATTGTTTATAGACAATTTGAACTGAATCAATTTTGGATTTCTAATGAGTATCGCACAATGATTTAAGTTTTATATTTTTATGCTTTTTCATAATTTCCATCTTTCTATGGAAGCAGGAAATAAAGAGGATACAGTGATAACTTATTTCCAAAATTTTTTTACAGCACATGGCTGAATGCAGTTTCACATTAGCAAATTAAAATAATATGATAAACAAAACATAAATTGTATAATGATTTAAACTAATTACTCTGGTTTGCATACCCTCATATTTTACCCTTCCTTATACTTCTTTTGCCATATGCTTGCCTTTACAATTTAAAATATGTCAATTTAGTTAAACTTCCCCTTATCATAAATATATTACTAACACTACGTATGGTTTACAAAATTAACATGAATGATACAAAAACAAATATTAAATGTAGTTTATGTATTCATAGTCCAAAATAACAATACAAATATTATGTAAAAATGTTATCAAATACAAAAGTAAAATATAAAGAATAGGAAAGTATGTTTTTTATATTTATTTTTATAGTTTTTCTATTTTTTTTTTCCTTTGGTTTGCTTTTGAAAAGATTCCTTACAAATTTTGTAGGAGAGGAATATTAAAGTTTAATTATGCTATGCATTTCTGAGCCTATGTACAACATGAATGGAGATGTCATGCATCCTCAGCACCTCTTTTATTACTGGCCCTTAGAGAACATTATAAATGTCCAGCTTAGTGTTTTTTTAAAGTCTCAATGAAAAATCAAAGAGGTTTCCTTTCAGTTATCAGAAAATTGTTTTTTCTAGCTAATTTCATGCATACAAAATATTATTAAGTAATCACTTTTAGATTTCAGTTATTAAGTTCACATTAAAAAACAAAACAGCTATTTCCATTTTCTAATAAAATAATATTTAAACAATACATCTTTTCCATACTGAGAAGTCTGAGAGCATAGCATTTTAAAATAGCATGTAAAAGATTTTAAAAATATATAAATTAATAAAAATTTTACAAAAGCACACATATTCAATTCTATTAATCCATTGTTTACATTTATTACTTTATAATTTAACTTTTATTATAAGCTCATTTATGATCTACTAACAATGTAACTTTTTTTTTTTTTTATAAAGTATAGAAAATTTTATTCTGTAATTTGGTTACTCATATGATAAGATTAAAAATAGAATACATTAAATGGTATTAAAATAAGAAAAAAGTTCGATGAGTTTACATGATTATATCATGTGCTACACAAACTTTAACTCATTATTTTACTCGGTAAATGTTGGTTCACATACTATAACTGAAAAATTGAAACCGCAATAGACACATCATTCCATCACCCCATCCAGAAAAAAAAAACTAGTGTCTGAAACAATTCCCTCATACCCTCATCCCAGTTTCCCCCCCCCCCATAGCGCTAGGATTTAGGCCCTGGGGACCTTCCAACTCCCAGCTTCTCCCATCTAGACAGCAAAGTTGAGTGAAATTGCGGCCACAATCCAAGATAATTGTTGATTTACACAGTGCAATACAAAATTCTAACCACCATGAATAACATCATCCCCATCGCTCCATAAATGAGAAAATCTGTGCCAGTAATGACCCCCTCATACCCTCATCCCAGCCGGCCCAAAAACTATGACTTAGGCTCCAGGGATCCTCATAGCCACCAGACTTCCCCCATCCAGGCAGCAAAAATGAGTCAAACAGTGGTTTTAAACAAAAGGTAAGTTTTTAATGACTGGCACACATTATGTTCAAGCTGAAGAACACTTCAATTTTTTCGCCGTAACTGTTGATTTACAAAGACTTTTGTGGAAAACCAATTGACAGATTGAATTTGTTCATAATTTATCCAGTGAAATCTAGCAACATTCATCTGTAAGATGGATATTTATTGATAGAATTCCAATGTTATAAAGTAACTGCTGATTCTCACTGCAAAATACAAAAACCAGAGTGCAATGAAACACATCATCCCCCACTGAAATGAGAAAGTCAATGCTGGTAATGACCCCCAAACCATTCACAATTCAGCCGGTCTCCCAATGGCTGAGAGCAAGATCCTGGGATCCTCCCAATCACAAGAGTCACCTACTCCAGCAGGAAGAATGAATGAAATACCCGCCCCAATCCCAACATAAATCACAGTGAAAAGCACAAGAACTTTCAATGGCTGGAAACTAAGTTTTCCTATTGTTACCAAAATCAAGAACACACACACACACATATATATATATATATTAGGAAATACACACTTATATTATATGCTATATAACAATCAGTTCAAAGATCAGCAAGGCAATTATTAATTTAGATAGTGTAACGTAGAACTTAAAATGACAAATTGTAATTAGACAGTATTGTTTTGGTTGCAATAATTTATATCTGAAAAGAGAGCTAAGAAGTTACTCTTTTAAATAGGAATAGTTTTGGAGACATTTAATTTCCTAAATTAGGAAAAATGGAACTGAAACGGGATGCCAATAACAGAGTCAACTGGAGTCCTCGGCTCCCTGTAGCAAATAAATTTCATACTGGTGACTTTAGTTAATTATTGGTCCATTCTAAGATGTAAAGCTTTTGAGAACAAACTCTTTTTGCATTACTTGAATTCTGCTACGTATTAGAGTAAACAGTAGATCATAGTTTGTGTTATGTTGGACTATTTCCATCATCTATGAGAAAATTTTAAACTTTATTTAAACTTTCCAAAGACAAACAACTTGTTAGTAATAACACCCAAGTAAACAACACAGGTTAGTGATTACACACTGTTTTTAATAGTACTATTCTCCACTCTTCTTCCAGTGTTGCCGACCTGATATGCACAATGACAATATTTGCATAGAAGTCAAACTCGCATCTTTAGATACTTGAATATAGATTTTAAGGCAAATGCTTTAACCAACTGAGCTATTCTGTCATGGTAAGTGTTTATTAAATTCCTATGAACTGTTAAGCCTTTTTTTAACTAACAAGCTAAGAAGTCTGGAAATTCTTTCTGACCAAAGAATAGAGGTTTCTAAAATTATTTTTAAAAAATGATGACATTAAAAAATATGGATACTGAATTTGGATTCAAAACATTAAGATAACTTTGAATTTCAGCTTGGTTACTTGAAAGTACGCAAAAAAAGTGAAACATTGTACCTGGATGTAAATGATTCAAAAGTTCTATATGCTTGAGATTCAAAAATTCCTTACTGTCTTAAGATTATATACCAGAAATTGATGATATGGAATGGACAGCATTTAACAGGGACTTAAGGAGTATTACTATCTACTGATTACTTAAGCTTACAATAAGCCACAGAACTTTAGTAATTAGGAACTATGTGATGTTCTATTTTCTATGTTAAGTATTCTATTATTGAATCTTAAAACTGTTGTCTGATGCATTTTGATATATAGCTATCCCTATCTGATAATTTTAATGCTTATTTTTAATCACTGATTTCTCTTTAGTGGTGTGACAGTCAGATGATGTATGTTGATTTAACCCAGTTCAAATACTAGGCAAAAGTACCTCGAGGCCACCCATATGCGAGATATTAAACCAAGAATACTATGACCTCTGCCCTATTCGTCTAGTCTCGAAGCTATCATGAACCGAACAACACTATCTGAGACACGCATAGATATTTTCTTACCGAGCCACGAGCTTAGCATCAGCGGGAGACATGGACAGAACCACCTACGGAGCTAAATAGTTAAATGTGCAAAAATACTTAGAAATATGTGTTTTGCGTGCCTGGATCATTTAAAAGTAAAACAAAGCATTGAAAGATAACTAGCAAACTCAAGCTTTTTAGTTAAATAAATATCTTTAATAAATGACATTTGAAATATTATTAATAATTTAATGGCCTTTGCTATTCCCCGAAATTAATGAATAACTAATGAGACAATGAAAACCAGATTAATATGCTTGCGGTCTAAATCTTTCCTTCCCAGTTTTATTAAACATTGTCAACTCGAATCTGCTCGATAAAGTGCAATAATAAAAATCTTTCGCAAAGCAGTTTCTAATTGCTTTGCGCTAAAACAGAGTTTAAAATGATTTAAGATGTATATCGCTAAATCTGACATATGTAAGAAGCTAATGGCGGACAAAAGAAGCGTTATCGAGGAGATCAAGTTGGCAAACAAAAAAAAAGGAAACTTACTCGTACTAAATTTTACAAGTATGAATAAAACTGGAAAGGGATTTTTATATGAACAATTAACTAATAAACTTAACCGCAATAGAATTAAAATATTTACACATGGGAGTAATGAAGAATAGCGAAGGAAAAAGGGTTACATATCTAGATAGATGATCACATATACATATATCTAACTAGTCTAATAAAAATACTTACATTATAAATATCATTAAGCACACATTTCATAAATATTCAAGGAAGCAATTATAAAAAGTATGGACAAAAAAGGGTAGCATAATAAATAGTTCATGAGGAGAGATATGATTACCGTCCTTATTCCTTGGTCATGTTCCATCGACGGGCGTAGCTTGATCCGTCTGATGAGATGTGTTTGTCCGGACAAGGAAAGTGGAAATCGGTAGCATGGTTTCACAAAAAGTCCTCCAGACACGGCACAGAGTTCAGATGACGATTGAGTAAATACTATGGCATTTTTCTGGTATTGAGGAACCCTCGGTGGTAGACAAAGTTATTTATTTGCCTAGCCAAGCATGGTAGACTCCATCGAATTCATATAATAAAATCACAACAGGCAACAGCAAAATTTCTAAAGTTCTCCACGGAGCAATCTGACAGCCCGCAAGAATACTCTGAATGAATAATCTTTTCCAAAAGGAAAATCTGAATGACTGATCTTTTCCAAAAGGAAAATCTGAAAGAACTTTTTCCAAAAGGAAACTCTGATTGAACTTTTTCCAAAAGGAAACTCTGATTGCCTTGTTCCAAAAGGAAACTCTGATTGAACTTTTTCCAAAAGGAAACTCTGATTGCCTAATCTTTTGTTCTCCCTTTTATTTATACCCTCTCTGTCAGCTACCTTCTATTGTTTGTATGATCTGAGATCTTGATAAGCCTCCCCATGCTCCTTTGTTTCAAAGTAACACCTTCTAAAAATAACTTTTACTTTTTTACTCTAAATTTCTTTCTTTAAACTTTGGGATTTTATTAATTAAAAAAAGAAAGAGAAGGCCATCTTTAATTTGACTTGAATGGGCTTAACTAATTAAAAATATACATTCTTTTAGAAAATGTTGGTGGGCTTATCTCAAAATCAAATCATACTAAATATTTGAACAAAAAGTAAAATACATTCTTATTTCTTTTAATACAATAAGCGTTTTATTTCAGCAGAATTTTGCATTAACTCATATATATATGCTTGACGTATATATATGTTTGACTAAACGGTTTTCACAAGTAATATTTTTAACAGCAATTTAATGTTACAATGGAATTTATTTAAAAGAAAATATTTACAAGCAAATACAAATTTAATAAACGTAATTAATTTTAGCTGTAATGCAAAACCCTGCTGATATTGGACTATAAACTTAATTTAGGTTTACAATATTAATCAAGTTTATAGGAAGATGTGAAGCATGGATTGGACTTCAGATCCATTGCTTCAGTGGAGATTAATAGGAAAATTACGTGTCTACATGCATAAATGCTTCTAACTTCTTCCAAATGCGTTGTTGCTTTTCTCATTATAAAATCAAGACAGAATTTCTATTTCTTTTATAATTACAGACTAACTAACACAGAGCTAGTTAAATCTTTCTATTTAAACTTATTTACTCAACTAACATTTTAAATTAATTAATTGATTGTGTAATAGTAATAAACATATTAGACTTAATTAATAGATGGTTATTTGATTTCTCAATCAATTAATCTACTGGATTTTTTTTTATAATTAGAGTCACGATTTTCATAAAATTATTAAAAAGAAAAAATGGTCTTTGTGTAATAATAATAATCTTCAAATAAGTTCCAAATAAATTCTCCAACATTTTCTTTTAATATATCACTCATATGAACATTGCTATGCCCTGATTTCTCAAATAAACAAACCTTACCAAAAATCTGAACAAAGTCATAAATTAATCAAAAAACTATCAGATAATAACAAGCAGATTAATATGAATATTAAATACAATTACGTTAATAACAAGATATATAAAAATTTGACAGAAATATCTCATTTATAAAGCAGTATTAAACATAGAGTAAATTAAAAAATAGTTTATCCAAAGGCGTGTATTGTAGGCAAGAGTACCTTTTAGAATTCCCAAATCCCACTAGTCACTTTTGGAGGAATGTTTTTGGACTATGAGACAAGTTCAAGTCCTTTCTGTTAGGTGTTGTTTTATATTTGTTCTGTTGGCCTATCTTTAAAGTCATAGCTTAATCTTTTTTAACTGTTTCTATTTTTATTCTATGAAGTTAAGTTATCTCAATCTATCAACAAAATCATTTATAATATTAAACCAACAAAACATCACATGATCACCATTTCCTATGCTACTGCTAATATAATATTAGTTTGCTGATTATTTTTTATTTATTTTTTAAATATTTTTTTGCCTCATTGTCGTTCTTAAATGTGTGAACATGTATAGCAAACACAATTTTGCTTTTAATTAAGAATGCAACACTATAATCTTTTACTCCAGAGAATCCCATTTTTTTCTCTTAACCTATAAATAATCTTTTAAATCTGCTGATGGACATCTTATTTTTCATTTGGACAACAGGTTTGCTATTTCTTAGTTAAAAACTTTTTTTTTTCAAAGCATCTACAATTTTTGTTGCATAATTGCAGCGTATTGATTGATTTGCGAACTAAACAAAGTTATATGTATGTATGGGTGTGTGTTCACAACTGGTCAATACAAAAAATATTGTAGTCACTCTAGAAATATTGAAATTCAGCAATATGAGATGGCACTGAGAGTGGTGGGTCGTGTGAAAGTCTGAGTTCAAACCCCGCATATATTACATATATAAATGCAGATTTAAGCCTGTACAATGTATTAAATTCAGAATAAGTAAATTATGCAAAGTGCAAGTTAATCTGGATATCCTAATTTGTATAAGGAGAGTAATGAAATATGCAAATTAGCAAAGTTATTTAAAATGTTGATAGAACTTTAATGAAAAGAGATAAAGAAAGAAAAAATGATGCAGTTAATGCCCGAGTCAAAGATAGTTGGGTGAGCAGTAAGGTGCTTGCTAAACCTATGTCAGAAAACAATAAGTAGTGATGAAAATGCTGGTGAAAAAGTAATGTTTAAAGTCGATAGATTGAAATGAAGGACTTTTAATAAAGTGCAGTAATAGAGTCAAACTCTATAAAAACTGTTTAATGTGAAATGAAGATTAATGATACAACTAGAAAATTGCTAGTTGGACATACTAACCGATTACTAATTCATGTATAGATTTTGAGTGATAAACTCATTGTTAAGTTATTAAAAAACCTTCTTGTGTTTACTAATTAAAAATAATTAATGAGTTTGCAGTTATTTAGATAAATTCTGGTCCCATACATATCAATCCTCTATTTTTATACATGGGGAATTTATCACTTTTTTTGATACAATCCTTTCTCAATGTGATATATAATCTAGTATGGAGAGTTTGTATTTATCTAGTCTAATGGATATGAATCATATGCTGTTGAAAAAATATTCTCAAATAATATTTGGATCTTCACTACCTCATTTGAAATTAGCTTAGAAATTGATACATCTATCCATAAGGAGACTACCTTGTAAGCAAAGACTCTATGATTTTCATTTCTCATTTTTTCCCCAGTAAAAATTGATGAACTGTTAAAGCAATGGAGTAACTTCATATTTTGTTAGCACATTAGTAATAACTAATTCAGAAGAACTGTTAAATAATATATTAATATATGAGATTGATGCTCGAATTTAGAATTCTGAGAAATATATTTGGAATGCAAAGCAAATTATGTTTCTAAGCCACATCATTTCAGACACAAGCTTTTAAAAAAGCACTCCGAAAGGTCCAAATATAAAAGAATTTCAAGTTTTCCTGAATATAGGAAGTCTTTTCAATATTTTCCTAAAAGGAAAATTTCATAGCGTTACATTTTCTATATGATTTACTGCAGGGGAAAAAACAATATTGGATTTACTTTTAAACACACTAAGTCTTTGCTAATATCAAACCATCTATTAATCCATTTTGATAATAATTTGGTCATAATCTAAACAATTAACTGATCAGGTTATGTAATTGAAGAAGCGCTCAATCATTCTTTCAAAATGATGAATATCCAATAGCATTAATGTTCAGATCTTAGCTAAGTTGGAAAAAAGTAATAATTTCAACTGTCAAGAATTTCCATCAATATTTGTTTGATTGACTGTTTAATATAATAATAATACATCATGGCTCATTATTGGGGAATTTTCAAGCAAAAAAGCAATTCTGAATCATAATGTCTTGTTGGTATAATCAACCATATGTATATAATTCTGAATTCAAATGCAGATTATTTCATATGCTGGATAACTGTAAAAAAGGATATTAAATAGATAAAAAAGATATCATTAGGCTATTCCAAATGTTCAAAGTGTATATGATAACGGTTAAAGCCTTTCTCTAAAAGTATTTACATACTTTCTATGCACTTAATAAATAATCACAATTTTAAGTAGAACTCAACCATTGACAATTAAAAGCCAAAATTGGCTAAAAAGAAAACAATGGCATTATAAACTAAAACCAATCATGATTATCAAACATTCATTAATTGGATGACCAATATACATCTTCAAATCTCCATATATTCTTGTGGAACATATAAAAGCAACTATCAATAAAGGTTGCATTATAATTATAAAATGCTGATTTGATTCCAGAGTTGCACTAACAGTTTACAAATACTATCCAGGATCATTAGGATATAACGAGAGGTAAAGCTCTAGCATACAACTATGTGTAGGGGGGTTGGCATTGACATTACAATTGAAATTTATTTAAAAATGTGGAATGCATAATTCATACTTCAGGTTCAAAAACTTAGATTATGCAGGCCTATTTAAAAAATTTTTTGATCCTAATTGATGTCAGTTCAAAATGGATTGAATATAGAATAACAAAAAATGTTAGATCAGAAGTTATCTTTTGGATTTAAAAAAAAGTCTTCATGCACTGTAAAAGCCTGTATGGGATTTACTATGATAGAATTTAAAGCTTTTTTGATTAATTGCAAATCAAAAATGTCAAAATCTCACCATATCATATTGAATCAAAGAGTTGTTGAAAAAACTGTTTCGCAGTTGAAACACTAAGTATAAGTAAGTTAAATATAATATCCAAAATGCCATAAATTTCAAGCAGCATCAGCATATTATTTTTTTTACAACTATGGTAAATCACTTATAGAGATGGTTGTGACAAGCTTAACACCACATATTCCTATCATGGCTTCTACCTGAGCACTTACTGATCTGCAAAAAGAAATGCTACTGATCATCTATTATATATACAGAACTTTCTTAACTGTATTTTATTTATCAACTCACAACATCATACTTCACAATTTATATTCAAACATTCTATGACTCAGGATTTTGTTTCATACCTATTACTATCCTGAACCCCTATGATTTATCTTCTACACTCAGAATACTTCCTTTAACATCATAAACAAATTCTATCAACTTGGCATAAAATAATTTCCAAACTTCACTTCAAAAAAATATCTGATATATCAAAAAAGTTCAAAATATTATATACACAAATGATTTTAAATAGTTCATCTTTATAACCCTTTCATTCCAATACTGTTATATTAAATAATTTGTAGATCAACATATTCATTTGTATCTAAACAGATATGGACTAGAATAATATATTCAAAATTGAAAATTATATTTACACTATATATACTTTGGCCTACATGAATTATCTAAATAAATTTAGATATCTCAATAGTATATTTTACACCTTCGTGTAATGTTAAAAACATCAATTAATATATTATTAATAATCTAGTTTCAGTAACCAAGCATTATAATGGATAAATAAACACAAATAAAATATTATTATAGATAAATAACAATTTACCTTAATCCTAAACATTAGGATTAAATAAGGTGAATTCATCCTCTTCATTGATGTCCATGCATTTAAAAAGTTATAGGCATTTTACCGTTTCAAAAAATATTAAACTTTCTGTCACTTAATTATTTTTCTTTATTAAAAAATATTCAAATATTTTAAATAAATATTATCTCTAAAACAAATATTAATTTACATATTATTTTTTATATATCTAAACAATTAATAATAAAAATTAAAAAAATAAAAATTTAAACTGCTGCAAAGTCCTTGACTTGCTTGTTGTTGCTAAGTTGAAGGGAGTGGTTTCTCTTGACTACCTGAAGTTCATTCAACAAAGATTTTTTTCTTTAACACTCACTGCATGCTCTGGACTTCACAAAACACAAAATGTTAATCACTTAAAAAATCTAATAGAAATTTTGTCCATCTCTTCTTGATAAAAGTTTTTTCTTATAAAGTTCACTTTGTTCATCAAGGAGGACACAAATTTAAAGAAAAAATTCACAATAAAATCAATTATTCCATCAGGTAATTTTTTCACATTTAACATTTTCCTTGCTTATCCAGGCTTTTAATAAATCACTACAAGAAATATTTTTGTAGGGAAGCACTTGCTAAAACTTTATCAAATAGTATCATTTATCATTTTAAATTTTTCAACAAATAATTCTTTCATTTCAAAATTTTTTTTCATGTCATAATAACTTTTAATCCAGAATTCTTTTAATTTTAAGATTGCATTCTTTCCAATGTGCACATACTTTATTGTTAGTTACTTGCAATATTTTCACAACTTTTAGCATTCAAATAATATTTTACAGAACTTAATAAGCATTTTAAAATAACATTAAGGGCTCACTTCTACTTTAGACTAAAAATAAAATCTTCTTATACTAGCTTTAAAATACTCTATCTTCATTTGCATATCATTTGAAGGGACTTCTCAAACCAAGACATAAGATAGCGACTTTTATAAAGATAAGAATGACCATCTTATCTTTAACCTAACTTTCCACTTATATAGGCCAATCTGAAGCATCTTAATTTGGCAGCATGAAGCTGTTATTATCTCCACTGATTAAGTTCATTATTTCCTATACAAATTAACATTCGTGAAATCTTGTGATTTACAAGTTAATATTATGATCTTTATACTGGAAGTATATAGAAACTATTGTAGTGATATAATTATTTATTAAGCACACAGGAAATATATGTAAATACTTTTAAGACAGGTTATAACTTGTATAAACACTTATCTTTATAAAAGTCACTATCTTGTGTTGTGGTTTGAGAAATCCCTCTATGGGCAAAATAAAGACATTTGATACAGGTTATAGCCTGTCTTAAAAGTATTTACATATACATCCCATGTGCTTAATAAATAATTATAACTCTACAATAGTTTATATATTTCCAGTATAAAGTTCATAATATTAACTCATAAATCACAAGTTTTCATGAATGTTAATTTGTATAGGAAATAGTGGACTTAAACAGTAGAGAGAACAACAGCAAATCAAGATGCTTCAGATTGGCCTATATAAGTGGAATGTTAGGTTAAAGATAAGACAGCTGCTCTTATCTTTATAAAAGTTGCTATCTTATGTCATGGCTTGAAAAGTCCCTCTATCAGCAAAATAAAAATATTGCTTGACTATTATAAATTTCAAGGTGCATTTGATATGGGTTATAGCCTGATAAAAGTATTTACATATATTTCATGTGCGCTTAATAAATAATTATAACTCCACATCATTTGAACAATATTTAATATTCATTCAGTCTTTTAAAAATTAGTAGAAGATATATTATAAACAATGCATTTGCAGATAACAGGCACAATGCATTAATTGACTGACAGCCATCTTTCTTTCTTCTTTTAAATAGGAAGTACATTTCCATATAATTGTTAATGATTCTCCAAATAACATGAATACACAAATTCCATAAAAGTTTATATTTTTGAGGACTTATAATTAATATCAAATAAAATAGTCATTTCAACATATCCATACTCATATACATTTCTTATAACTCCTATATATGTTTTTCTTTTCTGTATGGCTCCATTTTTGACATTGTGCCATTATTATTAGTACACTAGTTGTCTGTCTCCGTCAATTACCAAAATTTCATTAAGCTTTATACAAATTTACCAATAGGGAATAGATTCTTTTTTACTCCATAGTAGAACAAATTAAATTGACTTCTTAATATTATAAATCATTTGAAAACATAATTTATTTTACTGATAAGAAAATAAAATATTTAAAAAAAAATTATGATGTTACTTGATTGGAAATAAAAAATTTATAACACTTAATTGATTTAGTTTGAATTGATTCAAATGACTTGACCCTGACCACACTATCTGACTTGAGTTGAACACCTATATGTATAACCTTTATTCCTTATCATTTGATTGGCTCCTTTAATTTTTCCAAACTAATTTGAATATAAATTAATTTCTGTCTAATATTTTCTTTTTCTTAAAATAATTTACCTAATTAACTTTTATATTAAATAAATTTTATTTAGCACTTTACTTAACTACAATATTAAAATACCTTTATTTTATCATTAAAATATTTTTAACCATTTTAATACTAATTTTAAAATATAAAATATCATTTAAATCATATAACAAAAATTTGCTGCATTTTAAAAATAAAATTCATAAAATAATTTGCAACATTACTGGAACTAAAATAAGAAATTAACTGTATCAATTTTTATTAATAAGGAACTAAAATTAATTTAATCTGTCTAGAATATGTGTGCACAAGAAGAAATACACACACATTGCAGACTTTATGACATCCTCCTGAACATTCTAGAATAATTAAATAATACTTATTTAAAATAATTAACTGAGAATAAAATTTAAAACACATTAGAAACCTTATTGAATATTAAATTTTAAGCATCACATGATCACTCTCTTATACTAGCACATAATTGTTTATAACAAGCCTTCTGGCATCCATTAATTACTCTGGTTGGCACAGGGTGGCAGTACTGTATAGAGAGTTTTGCCTTGTTTATATTAAATTTTACAATTAAACTATTACTTTACCATTATATTTTTTACCTATAATAAACACTAATTAATTTTATACCTTAAATAATAGATTATAGCTATTTCTATTTATAAGTTGAACTAATCTATCTTTAAAATATTTTAGTTAGGCTTTTAAATCAATTATATAGTATGTTTAAGCTTGTTTTAGGCATAATTTAATTTTTATTTATTTATAAAACTGACTATATTAAAACTTTTTTAAGGGACTGTGGCAAATGATGTAGTAGAACAGGCAAAATTCTCCATACACTGTTTTAATAACAGTTATGAGGAAGCATAAAAAATGGTGAACATGTGATGTTTGGTGGTTTAAATGGCATGGTAACAATATATATAAATTTCATTGTGATTTTGAATCTTTTGACTAATATCTTTCATACCAGTAAGTACTGACTTTTGATCATAGTTGATTCTAAAATAATTTATTCTTCCATCTTTAATAAAGATGCTGGTTTTCTGTTTTAAAGTCTGTATACTCATATGCTGATTGGTGCATGTTAGGGAATATCTTATCTGTGTCTGTTTATCCCATAACTTATCTCATGATATCTGCAATCACAAGAATATATGAAAGTGAACACGAGGAACATACCCTAAGTTTCTTTAATAATAATATTCTAAAAAAGAATTCCCTAACAATAATTGAATAAATCAATATTGTCAAAATTTCTCATATATATGGAAAGATCGTGATTTGGAATTGAAATCTGCTGTTGAATGTTCGTTGGGAGTAATTAAATGTGATTCAAAAGTTGGCAATGACTTAGTTAAAAAAGTAAAAGAAAAGAATTTTGGATTTGCAATAAATAATAATTGGAACGAACAAATTTCTAAATTTAGAAAATTTACATCTGAAAATAATCTTGTTTGTATAAAAGAGGATAAAGGTTTGCAGTTGTGCTTATTACTAAAATCGGAATATGAAAATAGTCATTATTCAAATGAGTATTTTTAATTTTATAAAGGTTAACAAGGTAAATATTGAAAGTTTACGTGTTCAATTTGTGAATAACATTTTAAAAAAAGCCAAAAATAATGTAATTGATAATAGTACTTATTATAGAATTTATCCCTCAGCTGCAGTATGTCTTAGAATATTTTCAAATATAAAATTGCATAAAGAAAAAGAACCATTATGTTTAATGATTGATTTTGGGGATGCTTTCTATTATGAAACATGTAAATTAATTGAGAAAATGTTAAAAGAAATTCTTGGTTTTGGTATATATACAATACGTTCATCATTTGATTTCATTGGTAAAATTAATAACGTTGTTATTGATAATTATGATGTAATTTGTCCCTTTGATATCAGTGAAATGTACGGATCAATTGAGAGAATGACTTCTATTGAAATAATTAAGAATGCATTGAAATTAAAAAATGTTAATGTTAAAATAATAAAATTTATTATTGAAACATTAAACTTTATTGATAGAAACATTTATGCAATTTTTAAGCACAAATTTTATAAAATGAATAACGGGTGGCCGATGGGGCTTCCTACAGTTGCCCAGATATGTAATTTTGTTATATCTACATATGAAGAAAATATTTTAAAAAAGGATCATTATCAGAAAGATATTATTTTATACAATCAATATGTTGATGATGTTTTTGTTTGTGGAAAGTCAAATGCTATTAATGATTTGTTCAAGGAATTAAATAATATAAAGGGCTTAAAGTGGACTAAAACAGATGAAAATTTAATGAGTATACAATTTTTAGATCTCAAGATAACCAGAAACAAGGATAAACTGGATTACTATATGACTCTTAAACCAATAGCAAAAAGAGGATATATTCCATATGAATCAAAAGTATCAATGTCACATAAAATGGTAGGTTTGAAGTCCTTTTTATTTAGAAATGATAACCTTTGTAAATCATAAAACTAAAAATATTGAAACTTATTATAATGAATTGTTAAACATTGGATACAATTACAATTATACTATTAAAATTTTTACTTATAAATATAAAAATAATAATAGTGTTAATTCTTCTGATAAAAAATTGTGGATATCAATACCATATATTTCAAATCAACAGGCAAGTTTCATTAAGAAAATTTATAAAGGAATATGTGATATTGCATTTTATGCACCACCTACATTAAATAAATTAATAAACAATGCAAAGGATAAAACTTTATTTACAAATAAAAATTGTATCATTTACAAATGGACATGTGGGTGTGGCCGTGGATATATAAGTGAATTGAGGTGCACATTGGAAAAAGAACAAAGGAACACTTATTGTTATTTAAAAGGTTCAAAATACAAAACAAAATTTTAAAAATAATGATAATTTATCAGCTTCTGTCTTTTATGACCATAATAAATCATGTATATATGGTTTCAATTTTAATTATAACAATGTAAAAATATTGGAAACTGAACGAAATAATAATAAAAGGAAAATTAAAGAGGCGATGTTGATATGTAAATACAAGCAACATTTGGTTAATAGGCAAGCAGCAAACATTAAGATCACATAATTATGGAAAAATTGACATCATAGAATTATGGGTAAGCTGACATTTTAAACATGATAGTTTACAAAGCTACAAGCTAGTTGAAAGCGCTCCTAAGTGACAGTTATACATATATTTTTTATAAGCTTTTAAATACTGTATTTTTAAATATTTATTTATAAATTTGCATATATTATTTTGAAGAAATACAGACATCGATTTATATATTATATATATATATTGTAACCTGCAAAAGATGGAGATGGAGAGCAATGATGAATCAATGCAAATTGTTGGGGTCAAATTGTAATCTATAAAGAACAAAATGAAATGAAAGGACAATGTACAGGCCAAATGTTGCTCAATAATATTAAGATTCAACTGAGATGTGACTAACCCCAGATAATCTATTTATAAATGTGAAGGAAAATACACTCAACCTTGGTGCCAAACTAACATACAGAAAACAGAGAGAGATTGAAATGAACAACAAATGTTTATAATAATGCTTAAATCCTCAATGGTCAATCTAACATGTTGGGAAAGCCAAATTGTAACCTAGAACATGGAGTGGGCTAAAATATCTCTCAATAGCTAAGCTCAATAGGTTTATAAAATAAATGCCATATGCTATAATAATAAGATATACAGGGGAAGCATTTATAACAAAATATTATGTAAATGTAAAGCAACATTATTAATAAATCAAAAAGAGGAAAAATCTCAGTTCATTCTAGCACACCTAAAGGACTCAATATTGTGAGTATATGTCATTGAGATTACATTTAAATTTCTTCTACAAATTAATCCATCTCTTTAGTATATTCTAAACATCTTATTGCATTGATAAGATAAAAACAGTAATTCTTGTAAAAGTTTAGAAATGCTCTTTTAAAATCTACACCATGTAAGATCCATCTTTTAAATGTAATTTCTTCATTATCGAAATAAATTTAAATAATATGGTTCATGAAATAAATTAGAGTATCTCAGGGTAATATGGCCTCATTTAAATTATAAAAATAAATTCTTTTAGACTCTTCAGATTTATTCTATATTGAATGAAATCCTAAAAAATAAAATAAATAAGACATACACTTCCCTTAAGCTAATATCATTATGATAATAACAATACTATCGCTGACTTAAATAATATAAACATAATCTCTTAAAATTAGAATAAATAATAAACAATTTAGGACTTCACTGAGATATTAAGAATGGGTAAGGGATTTAATAACCATCCCAAATATCCTAGAATAAATCTACTTAACATCTTATAAATATAAACTAAGCCCTTGTAAAATTAAATTTTATTATAGCTAATAAATATGATCTTCAAATGTAAACATGATTTAAAATGAACATACACAGTGATATGAAATAAGTAAATTGAATTAGTTAGAGTGATTCAAAGTAATAAATCAAATTATAATTCTTTACTAAGCAAAATACATTTTTCTTAGATATTCTACTAATGCTTAAATTATTCAATAAAGTGACTTATTAGCTTCAAAATTCATGTATTCTTTTAGAAAATACACTTAAAATAATTTATAATATTTTAAAAGTATTTAAACTTCTAGTCAATATGTGGAATGATTTCTGGTCGATAAGTGGAATGATGTGAATAAGTGACAATGAGAAATTTCTTATATAACAAAATCAAATATTTATTGTACAATAGAACAAATATAAAATTACAAATATTCCATTATTAAAACCAAATAGCCAAAGACTTTCACAACCTTACTTCTTCAAAATTATGACAGAAGGATTTAAAATTTTATATGTTTTATAAAATTAAATTGGATTAAATCAAAAATAATCCAGCAGATTAAAATAAATGTTCTACTGTTTAATTATCCAAAAGTTCTCTTATCAATGCATTCATACAATGATAATAACCTCCCAAAACAAAGCAAAACTCTCCATATAGTAGTGCCATCTTGTGCTAACAAGAGCAATCAATGGATGCCAGAAGGCTTGTGCATAAAATCTCTATCTAGTGCCTACTCACCCTATATCCCCAGACTAGTTTCTGGCTTGTGGCCTTCATCAGTGAGGAGCCTTAGATCTGAGAGCACTGCACCTAGATCTTAGGATCTAATGCAACCCTCCAGCACCCACCTTTTAACTCTATTTAACTACAAAACTATGAGAATGAAATTGAAAACATAATTAATATTTTCAATCCAAGCTCAATAGCTTATATAGTCATATGAGTCTGAACTCAATTCAGCACCCATACATTTTGGTGTCTTTGGCTCTTTAACAACCATAGCCACCACTATCCTATTAGGCAGGATTGGTGTTAAACCCCTAAACATCACATGATCACTATCTCATACTAGCACATAATTGTTATTAAACAATTCAAAACAAAGCAAAACTCTCCATATAGTAGCGCCATCTTATGCTAACAAGAGCAATCAATGGATGCCAGAAGGCTTGTGCATAAAATCCCTATCTAGTGCCTACTCATCCTATATCCCCAGACTAGTTTCTGGCTTCATCAGTGTTTTGAATTGTTTAATAACAATTATGTGCTAGTATGAGATAGTGATCATGTGATGTTTAGTGATAATAACTTTCATATAAGTAGTGTTCTTTTTATGAATATTTAACATACTATAATAAAAATAGCTTATCAGTCCAGTGATGAAGGAGTGATAAGACAAATATATTGTCTATTTAAACCTAAATACATTTTAAAATTAAATATTTATCATAATTTGTCTTCATTATTAGCAAATCTCAAATATAGGACTTACGCATTTACAACCAAGAATGCTATAGAGCCAACCAAGAATACTATAGAGATAAGATAGAATCTCTCAATACTTTGATAACACTACTAAAAATTCCAGGTAAAGCCATGGTAAAATATTTCACATGCTTTACTAAACATGCTATAAACTACAGACAAAATCCAGCACATAAAATGCACCTACTTTTGAGGGCTAATAAAAGATCTAGCATTTTGTTACTAATCACGAAAATAATGAGAATGCGCATCAGGACTAAATATTAAATAGGGATTGCTTTAAAATATAGAGAGCCTAAGCTAATATTTCCAAAATATATACTATGAGCATACAAATGCTAGCAAAATAATGAATAATAAGAAAGACAACACTACCATCTCTTTTGAAAAATAACCTAGCAAAATAATGATAGAGATTAACACTACTATCTTTAAATATAACTTTATCTTTCTTATTGCACTGCCAAATCCATATAATATTAATATCATTTTAGTTCTTTTTTACTTTTACAATGCTTTTTACAACTATTATTGACATTTTTGATTGCCCATCAATAGTGGATTGTAAAAAGTATTGTAAAAGTAAAAATGAACTAAAATGATATTAATATTATTTTTAAATATACTTGCATATGTAAGCACTCCAAAAATAGAAAGATTAAACCTACTATCTCCAACAAAACACACACATGTGAAATACAGTACATAATAACTAATGCCAGATATGACTCCATTAACATTAGGCTATAAATATGCATAAAATAAATAATAGAAACATATATGTACTTATTTAGCTTACAGCATAACAATCTACTTTTATAAATCAATTATTCATATGTAAAAAGGAAACACATACTATTTTAAAATATGTAAATATGATAAATTACTATTCTGAGAACTTAACTTAAAACATTTTGAAATATAACATATAATAAAAAAATATACACCTGAAATAAAGCATGGTATGCAAAAATCATAAATACAAGTACATTCAACTTTTTTAAAATCATCAAATAAATAAATTAAATAAGTCACTCAGCTTTCTCCTTTCCATAACCATTACACTGGAACATGAATAGGAATGTTGGCAACAAAATTTTATGGACAGCAAATATATCCATCATAAAATATAATTATAATATCAAAATCTACAATATAACTATGAAATATGAAAGAGCTTCTGGATACCTTTCTTGAAAATTTCAGAAAATATGCTAGAAAGTAATAAAATAAATTTATGGCTATTCATTAAATATATTCATGAATTTTAATTATGAGAAATGTTCATTAATTTGTGACAAACATCTTAACATTTAAATTCAGTTTTTCCAAAAATTAATCCATCAAAACAAACTATCTTAATTTGTTGTAATAAAGAAATTATTTTGTGGGAGGATGCTTTTCTAAATCATATTTATTTAAAATCACAAAAGTATTTAGCACGAGAAAATAATCTATTTCTCAATGCTATACTGCAGGCATTTATACAATATTTAAGTGCAGAAGCTATTTAGGTTCATTTAAATGTAATAACATTTTTGCAGGTATAGTCTACATTTCATTTTATAAAATTAATAACTTTTAAATTTCATATTCCCTCCTTAAATGAATAATTTCTTTCTTTCACGAGGGAGTAAACAAGTCATAGTATGTCAAGATGTTTTTAATACTTTGTGACATTCTTGCCAATAAGAAATTTAAACATTCTATGACAACTTTGATTATAATAAAGATAGATATACAAATGGATTTTGAAATTAATAATAGTTCTTAAGTCATTATAATGGCAATAATAACAATAACTGTTGAAGTTATCCAATGCAGAAAATTTAAAAGACCAACATTCTAAACATTGCAATAATGTAATAATATTACCACTAAAAATGGAAGATAATTCAGATAATTGTGTCAAAATAGTTTTAGTTTAACCTGATATACTTAAGCTCTAAAAATAATAAAATTTAGAGAAAATTATACTTTAAAAATTTTAACTGGAGTTTTTAAAATTCAACTGCTACAAATAAAAAATAAACTTAAAACTGATTGAGAACCAATAATAAAACCAATAATAATGACAGATGTCAATTTCATCCTATTTACACTATTAGTCATGTGACCATTTTACAAGACTCGTAATTAATCTTTGCACACTTCCATTGATTGGTTTGAACCCTGATCTATTGTACTGAGAAAAATTGTAAAGTAAAATTTACATAACTAATACACAACTTTTATAATAAATCAACTTTTTAATTCTTGTCTAGATAATTAAAATCAACATATTTGATACTATAAAATTACTAAAATTACAGATACCAGAACAAAATAAAATATTACACAACTAAAAATTAATTATCTAAATGAAACAAATATTATAAATAATATTTAGTATATTTATTTATTGAAGTCTCAGAATATAAATGCAAATTGTCTTTTAAAACTAGACATTAAACAATATTTAAAATGAATAATGTTAAAGTTTAAAACTTTTATTCACTCATTTATTCAGACATTTAACTATCTATTACTTCAGAAATCCTAGTTTTAGTTATTAGTTTTGTTAAATTCTAAATAAATAAACTTAAAATATTCAACTAAAATATTTTGTGTTAAAATTAAAATGAATTAAAATATTATAGCTTTAAGTACCAGGAAACCTCATTTCTCAATTTTAAAAATAAAGAGAAACTTTTAAAAACATTTTAACAGCTAAATTAGGAATAACTTAATATTATTAACTTGAAAATGCTTTATTTATCATCTACATTACCAGCTATTTAAAAATTTAATGATCCTAGTCAATAATATGTTAAAAAATACATATCGACAAACTGCAAAAATTATACAAAGTATATAATTATCATAAATAAGCCTTTTTCGGCAACATAAAAAAAGAATTAGTTCTGAATAGTAATTTAAGCTGTGTAAATTTTATTTTAAAGCTGTACAATCTATTAAAATGCTGATAGAGTAAATCTTATATGCAAAAAAATTATAACATTATAAAGTACTAGCAATAATTTACTCATAACAAAATTAAACTGCATAATTTTTTTTTTCAGGTGTCTTGGCAAAAAATTTGACTTAACATATAGCTTCTGCCAAAGTGAAAGGTTATAATATATTATATATATCAAATCATTCTCATAATTGTTAAGTAATTTCAATAATATCGCTTGTGAATAAATATATAGAAGTCTAAATCTCAAACAGAAAGAAGTAATATTTTGATAATGATTAGACTTCCTTAAATGCTTAGATAATTATTTTGTATAGACTATTACAAATTGTTTGTTTTTAATTCATTTTAATGATTCATGTAATAGCTGCCATTTTAAGTATAAAAAATCTTTGAGATACAAATGAATTTCCATATGTACAAATTCACATAATCTAGGATTAACTTTTCCAAAATTATCACCTTCTTCCATTTATAGTTTCTCCCAGCTATAGGAAATCAACAATTGAATGGTTGTATTTCAGTATTTTTATGGACAAAGTCTTGCAACAATAGCTAAGAAGAAAATTTAATGCACAACAATGCATGCTTATGCTTCCAGGAGTATTAGAATGAATTTTGTACAAATAAGAGTGACTGCATATTGGTATATGTTATCTTCTGAATGAAAAAAGTCTATTCACCAAAATCCCAAAACAACAGAATTGAGATTTCATATCTAAATGGATCTTGATCATAAAAGTTATACCCTATTATCTAAATAACAAAAAACTGGTAATGCTAAAATTATTGATTCATATAAGATTATATGCGCCTGTGTTTATTTAAGAAGCAGTAGTAGCTCATCATTGTAACTCAGTATTTGATTGGCTTAAATGTGATAATCTAATATATAATGATATTGATACTTTCAATAAAATTACTTGGAAAATATATACAGAAAAATTAAACAATTCTGTTAGTTTCTTTTTCACGTTTCCTTGAAAACCCTCATTAGCATTCTTATTGTGATACATTCAAATTAACTTATCAAGATATGAACTGTTAAAATATCAATATATCTAAACATTCACACACCCTATTGACACACCTGCTTCACTACTTTAAAATCTCTTTAAATGAATATGTCAAATTTCACAGCGAACTAAATAACTTAAATTCAAGCACCTTACTAATATTTTCAATCAGCTAGTTAAAAAAAAAAAAATCAAATACAGTAATTTCTGTTGAAATAATGTTAATTATTCTTAGAAGTGATTTAGCATTTTCTACAATTTATTTATATTGTAAAAGACCCAGAAAGATACCACATGTGAGTTGGATGAAATAAGAAAATGTGCAAGGGTAATGCGGAGAAGAGAGGCTAAAGATTGGAAAAGATGGATTGATCTTGGAGAAATCTTCATCCTGCAGTGGATTGATAATGGTTGACGATGATATATACATACATATAAAACCATTGTACTGCAAAATTACATTCAACCTTCCTCACTATGTCATTCCCAATAAAATATTCAGGAAAGGAAATTTTGAGTCAATTTAGACATTGCATGTCAACTTTTCAAAAAAAAAAAAAAAAGGACTTGAGTTTAGAATATCATTTTAGAAATGATTTCCCACTTTGGGTTTGCATATCTATCCTTCTTCTCAGTAGCACAAATCATGATATTTAGGAGTATATGAAAAAAATTCAATGTTGGGGAAAAGCACATACTTCAAATAATTAACACATATATATTTTAATGCAACTTGTGATATATTTATTTAAATTCAAGGTATAGGCATTGTCTGCTCATCTTATTATTCTCTAATTTTTTAATAACATTATTGAACTATTTCTTTATAGATACACCATATAAGTTTGAAATAACAACAACTATATTAATTATATTTTGCTTATAAGGATACAGTTTTACAGAAATGATTTACCAAGGAATATAAAAGTCAAATAAGAGTTAGGGCATTACTTTAAATCATATTCAAACTTGCAGTCTTTGTGCAGCTCAAACTTTAATATGTCTTTGGTAAACTTCTGATATTTAGCCAAAACATTTAAAAATTATACAGTGCTAATGCATTGATCTATGGATTAAAACTCTTAAGATAAAATTAGAATTTATTTTTAATTACAATAAATATAATGCACTAAAAGGTTGGTTAAATCTATAAATAAATTACATAAGATACCATACCTAGTAACAATGGTAAATAATGAAATATAGATGTTTCATGAATATATATGGCTGAATGTACATTCACAGCAGATAACTGATTAACAGCTTTAAAACCACTAAACATCACATGATAGCTGTAAAACCGATATATAATTTTTGTTTAAAAAAAAAGACAAAAACACTCACAAAAACAATAATAAACTTATAAACAAATATATCCAGGGTTAACCAATCAATTGACATGCGAACAATTTTTGAGATTAAATAAAAACATCAACAACAAAGTTTCATAATAAATTCAAGAGTTTATTTTAGTCTGAATAATGATATTATTAGTAAAATATTAGTAATTCAACTGGCTATTTTCTAGATGAAATTAGGATTACTTAAATCACTTTACAGTTTATACCTCTGTCGAGATTTAATATATACAAATGTCTTTTTAACTCTGTAATTTTGTAAGCACATTGTTGCTCACAGACATATTTCTGAGATAGTCAAATTAGATTCTTGACTAGAGCTCTTCTTTATTAATTTTCAGAACAGAACTGACCACTTTTTTTGTACTGCTTATTTTTGCACTGTTTATTTTTTCCCTTCTTTAATTCTTCTTTAAAAGCCTTTTTTAAAAAAAATTAGTTTTACCAATTTGCATAAGCTAAGACTTTTATTTAATTAGTCTGTTGCTTCTTGCAATTATTGAATTCTTTTTTTCTGCCACATCAATATTTCTAAATTTGTACATACATTCATTTATGCATTAATAAAATATACATGTATAGACATAGTATAAACTATGATATTAAAAAAACAAATATCATTATAATAATGGTGTATAATATTCATTTAACTTTAGTCAAGTGTGATTATTTTAAATTACATAATTTTAAAGAACTGGTTTACCGTCTCAATTTAAACTATTATATATTTGATAATTACAATTGCTATACAAAGTAAATATGTGCACCAAGTTCTTATTAATTATTTAGTCACCAAAAGTTGTTCGGTACTATTCTTCATTTAAAATTTTGATGGCTTCTTGTTAGTTTACGTCATTGCTTAAAGTTTTTGCTGTCCAACTTTTTATAAGATGAATGCTTTATTAGGTCCTCGAACTATTATATATATTTATAAATTACCGTTTCTTTACATTATAACAACAGAACAATTTTCATTACATTAAAGTACGACGGATTAAAAATTTTTGTTGATTATTTAGTATATCGTGCACATATAAATTTTAATATAATAAACAAGTTTAACTAATTTCATGTTTATGTACAGAAATCGGGAAACTCTAGCGGAGAGAATGTCAGCTTCCGGAATATTGATAATGTAATAATGGCCAATTTAAAAAAAAAAAACAAACAAAAAAATCAACATTGTACCCTGAATATTGATTTAATAATAAAAATACTCATTCATTCTTTACGTAATTAATATTTGGTGCTTGAAGTAAACAATTTATTAAACGTTATTGGAAATGTTATAATATGAGTCGCTTCTTTAGAAAGATAAAACGGTCATTTAATCCAACTTTATTTTCAATAGAAGACCAAATACTTCATTTGACACAACTTAATCATTATCTAGTCAAGCCAGAATACTTGATCATAAATGAAATTAGTATTGTTTATGTATAAATAACAATAATTGTTTTTTTAAAACTCATCTCTCAGGGAACCCTCCCTTAAACTGTACTTGAAGAGTGTTTGCTTTTAATAATCAATACATTTAATTAATACTATACTGTGATTAGTATACATTTCTTCAAAACATTGTTTTTTTCAGTTTAGATTAAAACAAATTTTATTTATTTTAACAATATTTCAGAGATTTAGTTACGTTTGTTAGTGAAATTTTACATTAACTATTCTTCTTTTAATTTTGAGCTTTAAAATGACTTTTTAAGGTTAAATATTGATTAATATATATATACCGATTTTTTATTTGCATTATTGTATAATTTGAAATTATATAACAAATATTAAAAAAAATTCGATCGTCAATAGATGAAAAACTAAGAGGTTACTGTCATATAAACATATTTATAATTATCCTTTTAACGTAATTTTACCACTATTTAAGTTGCTTCGCTGTTTTATGATTTCTCTTTTCATTAAAGCATAGTAAATAAGATACATAAACGAACAACGTTAACAATTATTCAGCTTTATCGTACCCAATGTAGATGTATACAATAATTTCCTAGAAAAAATACATAACTAATATTTAACCTACACTTTTTTTTTTTATACAGATTATAGTAGTTTTTTTAAAAAAATAATCTGTGTTAAGATAGTATTGTAATTTTAATAGTTTAATTGACTTAACGTCCCTTGACTCAAAGAACTTGAACAGTTGACATTCCATTTTATTTATTTACCATATGTTTCAATATAAAAACGTTTTTTTAAATGTTTTCGATTTGAAGTTGGATTCTGGCAGCAATTTATTTTTTAAAATTAAATGCAGAAAATTTCTCTTTCATTATTATATTCAAAATTTATTAATTACTAAAAAAAAAAAAAAAAGAAAAATATTGCGATGTCGCCACAAGTAGGCCCAACAGGGATTCGAACCCTGGATCTTTGGTTTACGAGACCAACGCCTTACCACTTGGCCACTGGGCCTCCACCGTCAGCCGATCCTCAATATTAGAATATGAGCAGTAACCATATTTTGAAGCGCTACCTTTTGGAATTTTTAATAAATATTTCCCGAACTTTTGGCCTCAATTTCGATTTCCCGCCAAGTTTATTTAAGTGATTGTGCAGGACTACTTTTTGATCACACAAATTTATTTTAAGTGTTTATTTATTTTCCTTCTTACTAAAATTCACGCAGTAAAAATGAATGCAGAACTTACTGCTTGTTGTAGTTCTCTGGGGTTTATAGAGGGTTCTAAGTATCACAAGGAACCAGATTGTATAGGTATTTATTATTATTTTTTTAAATTTAAAGAGACCGAGTTGAAATCACATGTTATTATTTTTTAACTGATAAATGAACATTTTGATGATTTTAAAGTATTTTTCATGTTGTTAATAGACATGGTTCTCATATTAATAGTTATTCTTATATGTATATTTGCAAATTAAAGATTGAGTAATTAAATTTTTTATTATTATTATCCTTTAACTATCTTTTACACCTTATAGACCTTACATGAACATTTTTCAATGCAATTTGATATAATAGATTTTATTTTATTTATATATGGAAATCATTGTAGAATAGGATAAGTGGAAACATTTTAACTTAAACTGTTAACAAATATTGTTTAGTGTTATTTATATCGATATATATATAGTTTATTAATACAGATGGAAACATAATGGAGGAAATTAATCATAGAATTAAATTTGGTTGGAGTGTTTTTGGTAGAAATAACTTGATACTAAAAGGAAACATGCCTATGTGTTTGAAAATGATGGTTTTTAACAAATGTGTTTTACCAGTTCTTACTTATGGATCTGAGACTTGGACACTTAATAGAAGAGCAATACAAAGACTTCAGACCACTCAAAGGAGTATGTAGAGATGTATGTTGGGAGTAACAAGAAGAGATCGAAAACGCAATCTATGGGTAAGACAACAAACAGGTGTTACTGACCTTATTGAAAAAAATTAAAAGATTGAAATGGAGTTGGGCTGGACATATTGCTAGAAGAAATGATAATAGATGGACAATTGAAATTTTAAACTGGATTACAAGAGATTGTAAAAGACCCAGAAAGAGACCACATGTGAGATGGATGGATGAAATAAGAAAATGTGCAGGGGTGTTGTGGAAAAGAGAAGCTAAAGATCGGAGAAGATGGATTAAACTTGGAGAGACCTTCAGTCTGCAGTCGATTGATAATGGTTGATGATGATGATGATATATAGTTTCTAGATTTAATTTAGACTGACAAAAAGTTAACGAGTTATGTATGTATTGTCTATT
Organism: Epiperipatus broadwayi; assembly: GCA_028023455.1. Classification (NCBI taxonomy): domain Eukaryota; kingdom Metazoa; phylum Onychophora; class Udeonychophora; order Euonychophora; family Peripatidae; genus Epiperipatus; species Epiperipatus broadwayi. The sequence goes on from JAQFVV010006288.1 coordinate 2,486,942, forward strand.
TATGCTTTTTGATAGAAATATTGTTATGATAAACAAAAGCTTTTAATTAAAAAAAAATGACTATACAGATATACATTATATCCGAAAAAGAACGTTTTTAATTAAGCTCAATATTTTTTTATCTTTGAGTTGTTCACATCAAGCAATTACAAATGTATCTAAGAGTTAGGGGAAGTTATTAGTAAATATTTAAATATTTCAAATTATGAAATTGTGCTGAAGTTTATAACATTTACTATTTGCAAACTAATTTTGTTATTGGATTCTATGATTATTGAATAAAAGTCATCATAAAGAATTAGTACAGTGATTTTAGCAGCTAAAAGAAAAGGCAATCCTTTGATTTCCATCTAAGGCCTTAGAGCTGAAAAAATCATAGTTTCTACTCCATACGTAGTGGTAATTGCAGCTGTTATTAGAGTAGTAAAGACAGTTGGACTTCTAAATCACCGCACAAGTTATAGACTACGAAAATAAATTGCCCCTTTTTTAAAGCGTAATAAGATTCGAGTCATAGTTTTCGTGAAAGTAGAAAATGTGTGTGTAAATGCTATTTTATAATTATATTTCTGATATGACTATCATAAATGAATTATGGTCATCTATCATGGCAATAATTTATGATTGAAAACAGAAAGCATCAAGAAGCACTAAGTTTACTATTTAATGATATCTTTTATTCACTATCTATATCATTAGATTAATTTCATGGAAAGAAAACTGTATAAATTGGAAGTTCTTTGTAATATTAAGCTAGAAGAAAGGATGAAAAGTCCATTACTTGTAAATGAAGACACAAACATTAGAAGTACAAAAGCATATAAATAAAATGTAGAAGAAACTATTATTAATAATGGAAGAATAACAAGATTAGCTATTTAACTTAGGGGAAGATATCTAATATATTGTAAGAGAGGTGATGAGCATCCTGAAGGACTTTATCAGTTTCCCAACTATTGCTGATAATATTGGTCAAGCATATATTTTCTGATTATCATTATTCCTTCATGTATATATCTATCTATCTAACATAATTATATCCATTTAACTATATTTAAGGTGAACATTGTTTAAAAGACATGAGCTCTCTGGGCATTTTTCATTTATTTTGGGATTGATACCATTAACCCAGACCCATTACTGCACCATCTCATAACTTCTTCGAAGAATGACCAGAAACCCATGTTCAAATCATCATTCATTAGTTGGCAATAATCCCATCTGCACTGAGTATTAGTTTAAAGACACAGTAAACTTAACTATAATATTGCAAAATTAAGGGGAATGCAAGATTGAGAATTAAAACATAGGCTAAAGTGACAAACTTAGTGAAGAATTTAGGTGTCTATAGCCAGGAAAGAAAATTGCGCTTTTCTAAAAAAAAAACCTCTATATATTTTTATACTTTCTATTTCTTCATAGTGCCACTGTGTGCCTGTTTAACAATACTTTATTTCAGGCAGTATTCTCCACATTGTGTAATGAACTCTACCAAAATGTCTAAATACATCCAAAAGATCATTGATAAGGCATTTCATATAATGGCTTCTAATAATTTCCATTACACCCAAAAGATCATTGATAAGGCATTTCATATAATGGCTTCTAATAATTTCCATTATAGTCTGTTTCATATTAATTGAATTTAAATGTCTTTTTCTTTTTCCTGCCTTCTCACATGCCTGATTGATGTTTTAATTACAACCATAAGAAAGTTAATAAACAAATAAATTTCATTAAAAAAACAAAAAATAATATATGATTACATTTAGATCAATATAATTATGCAAGCAATTAAGTAATTTACTTTAAAGCAAAATAAATAAGATTAAAGTATAATAATCCAATATCATGGTAGTAATAACTAAAATTAGTTAATCATATCTTACATTAAAATTTTATCATATATATATATACATCAAAATAATCTTACTGAATTTTTTTGTTAAAATAAGTACTTATATCTGTTTTCATTCATAAATTTCTGATTTTTGAAGTATATAATTTTTTTGGCTATCTCAGAAAAATTATCAATTGGTTGATTCACTTTAAGTGTCAGTATTGCAGGTTGATTATCAAAAGTATATTTATTTCTATGTATGATTATGAATTAATTTTTTTCTTATTTCAGGCTGGTCACAAATGGTAAGTCTCTTTATTTTATCTTTACACTGGTAAATTCTATTATCTTCTTAATCTCCAAACTAGGATGGTCAGTATTGGTACATTTCTTCTTTTTACCACAAATCTATTTACATGTTAACCATCACTAATTGGTAAAATTTTGGAGGGGTTCAGCTCTGTTATTCTAATTTCTGGGCAATGAGAGTATATTTTTAAATGACTATAGGCATCACTTTTTTTTTAGACTAAGGTTAGATTTTATAACTTCCTTCGTTTATGGACCTACATACTAGGGAAGCAATGAATACATGTTGGGGAGTAACTAGCCTTTTATATTACACCAGCACAAATACCTTGTTGGATCATTTCATACTTATTTTCTTATGATCTTGAGAATATTCTTCTCCCATTGCCAAGTAAATAACTTCCTGTATTTAACTTCATTACGAAAGATATAAAACTTTTGCTAAAAGATCCGTACATTCTGCTAGACATACACCCTTCTGAATTAAAGCAGTATCTCAGACAATTTATAATTCTCACAACCAACAGCTAAAGCTGTCTACTTTCAAACTTTTATTTTAGAACACTGAAATTTTATTTTGTAATCGTTGCAAGTTTTATTGTAACCATATCTTAAACATATTTTCTAATGTCAATGTTTTATTTTATTTTTTGATATGGTTTTAAACATTTAACTATGATAAAGGAATAGCAATTAATGAAAAACTACAACTTCTTGCTTCAAGTTATCTTTTTTGCCTTAGTTACTTATCCCAGCTTGTATTTGGATAGAGAACTGGATATAGAAATATTTAATTTTATTAAATTGTTCAGTAAGGACCACATTGGTACAATGTTTGCTTACTTGAAATGAATTAGATTTTTGCAGATTTGACTACCATACTTCCAGTTTCATTTTCATAAACTTTTTTTTCCTAATGCAGCTTATATGTGGAACTGTTTGCCTAGAAATTTCCTTTTTTCGTATAATTTTCAGTTATTAAATATATTATAATACATACTGAGTACTGGTTTAGCATGAAATGCATCTTGGGGGTCATTTGTCATTTATTGTATCTTTATTTACATAAATTTAAAAGAATATGTGGTAATATTCAGGTTATTTAATATAAAGATATAACACATGGGAAAAAGAAATGTGAATAACTCCATGTGTTTAATTTTAAAAAATCAGATTGTTTTTGAATTTTATATCTGTGCTAGAGACAATCTCTTGCTTAGTAAATTATTATTAATAGTCATTGCTGTATCTAAAGTGAATGGTGTCAAAGATGTGTGTTGAGTTAATTGTAATTCAAAATGTAATTATTTAATATAGATATTTTTCTTATAATAAAGATATATATGAGAGATAGTGATCTGGACCAACTGATGAGTGCTGGTTCAGCATGAAATGCATATTGGGGACTGTCATTTGTCATTTATTGTATCTTTATTCATATGATTTTAAAAGAATGTGTGATAGATCAGTTTTTTTTTAAGTGATGAACTTTTTTTTGAATAATAGGTTTTGCTTTTTTTTTTTTTTTAAAAAAAATACTAATTAATATAACATTTTTATTTAGTAAACATTTTATTTTTGTTACCTAATTTTATACACATTAAATATGTAACTAAAGTCATATATCTATGTATAAAGTATATATTATTAATTTTTTCATTTTTAGAAACTATTAAGGATTTAATTCGGTTTATAAAGCGTGAGGATGAAACATGTAATGTTCGCCGCCAATTAGGAGAAGGACAAATTGTTCAAAAGGATTTGATACCTTTAATAAAAAATTATTCTGAAGACAGAGAATTATTTGATGTAGTTCTCAGGTGAGTAATATTTTTTAAGTATATTCTTTGAGATTTAAATTGATTGTTAAAATTAAAAGGGTGTTAAAGTAAGATTTTAGAAAAGCTTATGTGAAATTTTTTCAGAAATGTACTGAAATTCATTTTATATTTCTTTGCTTATATATAGTTTTGTTGAAAAAGTTACTGATAATAAATATTTATTATATATTTCAGTTTCAGATAATAAATATTTAAATTTCAATTTGTAATTTTTTTAAAGTTAATATTTATATATGGCAAGCTTAAAAAATAAAATATTTGTTTTTTCACTAGATGTCGTAATGGGCAGAAGATTTGGATAAAGAATTTATATCAGTATACTTGTACAAAAGGTGGGATGATTGTGTTAGGAGGATTGTTGATTGTTATAGTGGTAAGGAATGGGATAGAAGAATAGATGCATTAATAAAGAATAGGGAGTTGGAGAGATGGAGAACTAGTATGGAGAGAGTAAAAAGAGTTTAAGTATATATAGAAGTAAATGGAATATTGGGTGCAAGTTAATTTATGATAATAGCAAGAAAGATAATTTATTGTTTAAGGCTCGAACAGGATCTTTAGCAACAAAGGAATACACACATAAATGGAAAAATATGAGTGATTTAGTTTGTAAGTTGTGTAAGGAAGGCATAGAAAATATTAGGCATCTATTAATTCAGTGTAAATGCTTGAAAGCAGAAAGGGTACAAATAGTGAAGTTATGGAAGAATAAATATGAACAAAGTGATTATACAGAAAGTGCATTATTGGTTTTTATGCTGGGTTTGGGAAAAGATAAGCGGGATTTAGATATGAAGGCCATGGAGTTGACAAAGATTATGTTGTGAAATTAAATGGAGCAGGGAAGGTAAAGTGGCTAACAGGTTTCTCTGGGCATAGTTGCTGAGAGATTCCTGACTTCGTATAAGGAGAAGTCACAGTGCATCACATCATCACATCATATCCTCATATAGGAAAACTTGGGTAGGGAATGGAAAGGGGAGGTAAACTTGCTAAAAAGTTTCTCTAGGCATAGTTGCTGAGAGATTCCTGACTCCATATAAGGAGAAGTCACAGTGCATCACATCACATCTTGACTATTTAGGAATGGGAAAATAGTAATAAAAAAAGCTATAATTATAAAAGGTTAGTAGGGGCAAACTAAAGAGATTATAGGAATGATATAAAAGTTGTACAGTTGTGTACATCATATATAAATGTGATAAAAGAAGTGAAAAAAAAAAAAGGTTTTTAAGTGTAGATAATTTAAAGAGAAAGTCAGGAGAAATGGAGGAAAATGTAGATAAGGACAATAGAATGGAGTATATATTTAGTAGGATGACAAAAATAAGTAGTGCAATGGAGATAGTTAGGCAATGAGTAAGATAGAGGAAGAGGTAAAGGATGCAGAAGTAAAATTAAAAGCGTTAGATATGAGATGGGAGCAGATCAAAGAATTAATGAATAGAAACAGCGATAAGGAAGTTCAGAAAGTTGAATTATAGATGAATTAGGGAAAGTAAACTATGAGACAGTCTTGATAGGGATCTCGGTAATTGGAGGATATAGAGATGTAATTGTAAGGGAAAATAGAGATAGGTATGTAAGAATATGTTTATCTGAAGCCAGAATTAGGGATGTTACAGATAAGATAAATAAACAGGGGAGTAGAGATGTGAAATAATTTGTCAGAGCCATAGGAGAGAATAATAGATGAGTACAAAGAATTGTTAGTAGTTTGAATAAGGTTAAAGGAAGAATAGAAGTAGTTGGATTACTCCCATATTCGACAATAATTATATGTTAGATAGGGCATGTACTTTAAATGAGAGATTGAAAAAATTAAGTGTAGAAATAATATTGTTTGTCGACGTGTGGGATTTTTTTATGAGTAGGAGAGAGTTATACAGTAAAGATGGATTGCATTTAATAAACAAGAAAGTGAAGCATTAGGGGATTTGATTTATGAAAAATATTATAGTTCGGGAAACTTATAAAGGGGGATAGGGTTTTAAATTATTAAGAATAGTTGCTATATAAGAACTAAACGAAGGATAGCTGATCCAGATATAAATGTAGATATGGAGAGGGAATGGGTCTGTAAAACTAGTGATGATCAAACTAATTACAAATATAATAGCGAAGAAAGAGTCAAAAGAATTTATAAAAGGGTAGTAAGAAAGGAAGAAATCGTTAAAATTGGATATTTGAATATGCAAGGTGGTAGGAGACCAGAAAAGTGATTGGAATTAAACGAAATAGTTAAAAATGAAGGGCTTGAGGTAATAGCAATAGTGCAAATGCATCTAAGAGAAGAACCTACACTGGAAAATTTGATATGGCAGGGTATAAATAGGTATAGGAGTTATGTCAAAAAAATATTTAATTACTGTAAAGTGTCAAGAACATTTATGTTTTGAGATAAGGTTAGGAAGACAAGAGTGGATGGTGGCCATAGTGTATATGGTTACTGGAGGTAGTCAAATTATAATGGAGTGGAACAGTAGCATATATGAATGCCTATTTAAGGTTATACAGAGTTTCAAAGCAAAAGACGAAGAAAATAATGGTGACTGGGCATATTGAAGAAGAAATTGATAACTTAGATAACAAGAATGGACAGCTTATGGAAATTTTTTGTCAAAGAGTAAATTTGAGCATTGGACATTTATCAAATATTTATGAGGGGTAAAACACATGGTCTAGAAATAATATATTTCACACAATAGATGATGTATTAGTAGATAAATTAAAGTGTTTGATAATGGAGAGTTGGAGGGTGGAGAAGACTGAAACCTTTTCAGTAAAGTTTGAAGATTTTTCATCTTAATATAAACTGAACACTGATTATATATATGTGTGTGGAAGAGGATGATTTTGAACCAACTTATGAGTGCTGGTTCAGTATGAAATATATATATATATATTGGAGATCATTCATCTTTTTCACATGTATGTGGTCATGTGTATCAGTTGTATAGTATGGAATGGATAGCTGTAGGGAGCTTGAAAGTCTGAGTTCAAATCTCTTCTGAATATATATTTCTTGTAAATAAAGTTTATTGAAATTTTTGCAGACAATACATTATTATTATTATCTCTTATTATAATTTGCACTGTATAAAATTAGCATATTGTAATACTATAATGAATAGTAATTGAGTTACTAGTATGTTAATAAGCTATTATTATTCAAATGAACTAACAGTAAGAGAGTCAGCAAATTGTGAGAAAGAGAGAGAAAAAATATTGTTAAGTTTGAACTGTTTTATAAGTGTACCAATGGACAGATGAGCAAACCTAGTTGTCTTACAGTGAAGTCTGATTAAATTAGAAGTAAAGCTAAGTTTATAATATTTGTGTGTGAAGAAAATTAATAATGGAAACTTATAGATATGCAGACCATATTATTATTATTGCTGTATGTGGGCATAACTTATTTCCACTTGATAATGTATATTAATAATTTTCAAGAATAAACTATACTCTATTAGTAATTATACTTTGTTTTAGTTATTTCTTTACAAATGAATGGACTTGTTTGTTGAGTTTTTAGTTTGTCTCTGCGTTCATTTAATTTATAATTGATACTTACCTGACTGGAATCATTTGAGATATCCCCGAGTATATTGCATATTGTAAACTAGCCATACCCATAGTTTTGCTCGCATTAATAGAATAAAAATGAAATGCAGTTGATAATTTAAATATATTTAAATAATATTTAAATGATTTAATAATATGACTTATCAACAGCAGAAAAATGACTATTGTAATGATTTCTATAAACAATGGAGGTCATTTTTACTTGCTGTTGATAACTCATGGATTATTATTGCATGCAAATATTATTTAAATTCATTGAAAGCAATCAAAATTTAACCCAGACCAGTGTCAATGAATTTACATTTATTGACTTATCTAGCCTTGTGCTAGGGCACTATTAGATTTATTATTTAAGTTTTAAATTGCGCTTTACGCAAAAAAGTGAAGCTTAATATTATTAGAAAAGAATTATACGGCTGAGCGCTTTCAGAGAACTTAAGTCTCCATATTCAGTCTACTTTAAGTGAAGTTTAGCGGTAATTTATGCAAAGTTTTCTTTCATAAAGACCATAAATTACCGCTAAACTTCACTTAAAGTAGACTATGAATATGGAGACTTAAGTTCTCTGAAAGTGCTCAGCCGTATAATATTTTTCTAATAATAATAAGCATCACTTTTTTAAAACTTACCAATCAAAGGTGAAGTAAAAAACAAGGATTTTATTTATTATTTAAATATATTTTAATTATCAATTATATTACATTCTTTTATTCTATTACTGCAAGAAAATATGTGAGTACAGCTAATTTATTAATAAAATATTACTAGTTACTCTTAACACAAATGATTATGGATTGTTTACCACAATTTCTTAAAATGTTAACTTTTTTAAAAAAAAAATTAATTTTTGATAAACTTTACAATCTTTATGAATTTGATTTTGATTTAACTAATGGAAAACACAATCTTCAGAATCTTGCTAATTAATTCATGATGAAACTAAGACCATTCAACTCCATTTCTGTGTAAAGAAATACATTTTATCAAATAAACGTAGATTTGTAATATTTTTGTGATTTTGTAGATTGTTGGTCAACCTGACTCAGCCCGCTATTATATGTTTTGGAGGAAAAATCCCTGAGGATAAAACTCAGCACAATTATTATCTTGAAATTACTTCTCATTTACAAGATTATAAGGAAGTGAGTATAGTTATATAATTTTGCTAATGAAAGATGTCTCCTTGAAATCAATCACATTATATACATATATATGTAGTTTATCATTAATCCAAACACCATTGATTCAAAAATATATATTATTCTAACAAAATTATAAAGTATTATTTTGTTTTATTGTTTTAATTATTGCTTTATAACAAATTTTGGCTGACTAAATATAAATATAGTCTGTATTTTAAGTTATAAATATTTTTATTCTTGCAATAAATTTATATCAGTAAACTAAAAGTATTTCAGGCATATTGTTGAATTCTGAAAAATTCACAAATTTGAAAAAAGACCTGGAACTAGGGATTTCAGATTATTTGTAGTTTATCTGTATAATATTTTATATCTTATTTTCTCAATGACCTGATAGGTGGCGCTTTAAACGTTGAAAGTAAATTGATAATGTTGGAAGATTACAATATAAGATGAAAATAAATGAATAAAAGTAATTGCATTATGTCAAGAGAACAATAAATACATTGGGCAAAAAAAAAATTCACTTTATACAAATTTAACTGATAGTCAATTTATTTCTACTTATTTATATAAGAAATACATAAGAGAATATATCATAGGTATATAATTATTAGTTAGAACAGTGCATCTCAACCTTTTAGTATTCGAGACTCAACTTTCTGTATCAGCTTTAACTGTATCTCTTAAACAGTGATTTTTTGGCGTTTAATATTTTTTTTCTTTTGGTGCTGATACACAACATTTTTATATTAACTGAATGTATCTTATCTTGGTTTCAATAATCAGTTTTTTTGTCAAATTTTTTGTTTATTTTTTATTTCACAACCGCCGGGGGGACATACCCAACACATTGAGAATCACCTACTTAGAATAAAAGAAGTAGAATTATAGAAAACAAATATGAATAAAAAAAAGTAATTTGGAGTTATATAAGAATGGAAATTATATGAAGTATGAAAGAATGTATAATAGCATAAATGGTAATTATTGTTTGATGGAAGGATAGGGGCCTTGGGTTGCCAATGGAAAAAGTAAAAATGGAATAAGGATTTGGTCTGGAGAAAAATTATTGAATATTTATTTTTGGAGTGTAGTATATTAAAAAGAGATTAAAATAAATTGAATGGAAAGTGGGAGAAATTCAAAAGTAAAGAGCATGAACTTGATAAAGATTTTACGATATTTTGTCTTTGGAACAAAATTGGGGGATATGATGATAACGAAATAGATTTTACTAAAATGGGTTAGAAGAAAAAAAATCAACAACATATTAATCAATAATTGGATATTATGAAATTAAGAAATAGATAAGGGTTTTAGAGGGAGGAAATGTCTAACTTGATTAACACAGTTTCTGGCCATGTAACCTTTGCACATAAACATTAAACATTGTTTAAGGAAAAGTAATTTTGCATCATTATCACATCGTTAATGATAGTATTGGATAAGTTATTATTACATTTATACATAAATATTTTCCCTTCTCCACATAAATCATATTACTATTATAAAGTTCTGTAAAGTACTAATTACATAATGGTTAGGAAAAAAATGTGGGCATATGTGCTATAATTAAAATGTATTTATATAGTATATGGTGTTAATTCTAATTTTATTTTCTTACATATTTGATATTACATATAATAAATATGCTGTAAGTTGCTATAGCTTTTTAGTATAAATTAATTGGCAGTCAGATCGAAAATCTATAAGATCAGATAATATTTTTATCTAACTTTAGGTTGTATTCTAAGATGATCTCATTAAGAAATGAGTGAAAGTTAGATTTAAAAATATAATTTTTTTATTATTTTTCAGACATTAAATCCCTCAACTAAGCATTGTTTATATCTATGTGTGTGTAATATCCAAATAAACAATACTTAGTACATATATATCAGTGAAATGTAAACAAAGTATTAAATTCTTTATATAATAAATATATAAAGATTTATGAAGTGATTTTACTTTCATATTGAGCTAATAGAGGGCTCTTAAATATTCTTTCTCTCTTGCCAAAATCGTATCAGTGTTATAAAGCTCTTTATGTATTTATTCCATAATTAGTTTTTTTAAAAAAAGTGTGTGTGTGTGTGTGTGTATGTTCTCTGTAGTTAAATTTAAAACAGGCAAAACTCTCCATACAGTAGTGCCATTCAGTGCCAACCAGAGTAATCAATGGATGCCAGAAGGCTTGTGCATAAAATCCCTATCTAGTGCCTACTCATCCAATATTCCCAGACTAGTTTCTGGCTTGTGGCTTTTGTCAGTGAGGAGCTTTGGATCTGAGAGCACTACACCTAGATCTTAGGATCTAATGCACTCCTCCATCAGCCACCTTTTATCTACTTAACTACAAAACTGTGAGAATAAAAACAATAATATTTTTTGAAAACACAATAATATTTTCAATCTAAGCTCAATAGCTTATATAGTCATATGGGTCTGAACCCAGTTCAGTACCCATACATTTTGATGTCTTTGGCTCTTTAACAACCATAGCCACCACTATCCTATTAGGCAGGATTGGTGTTAAACCACTAAACATCACATGATCACTCTTTCTTATGCTAGCACATTACTGTTATTAAAACAGGTGATGTGATGTATTTGGCTTCTCCTTAAACGAAGTCAAGAATATCTCGGCAATTATGCCCAGATAAACCTGTTAGCCATTTTATTCTCCATTCCCCACTCTTAAGTCTTCCCATATTCTGCCCCATCCCATTTCCAAGACATAATCTTTGTCAACTCTATGGCCTTTATATCTAAATCCCCCTTATCTCTTCACAAACCCAACATAAAAACTAATAACTCACTTTCTGTATAGTCTCTTTGTTCATGTCTATTCTCCCATAACTTCATTATCTGTACCCTTTCTGCTTTCAAGCATTTACATTCAATCAACAGATGCCTAATATTTTCTATACCTTCCTTACACAATTTGCACACTAAATTATCCATGGTTTTCCATTTACATGTATATTCTCTTGTTGCTAAAGATCCCGTTCGAGCCTTAAATAATAAACTACTTTCCTTATTATTATCATAAATTAACTCGCATTCAATATTCCATTTTCTTCTATATATATTTAAACTCTTCTTACCCTCCATACTAGTTCTCCATCTCTTCAACTTCCTATTTTTTATTAATGCTTTTATTCTTTTATCCCATTCCTTACCACTATAACACTTAGGCAAAACTCTCCATACAGTAGTGCCACTCAGTGCCAACCAGAGTAATCAATGAATGCCAGAAGTCTTGTGCATAAATTCCTATTTAGTGCCTACTCATCCAATATCCCCGACTAGTTTCTGGCTGTGGCCTTCATCAGTGAGGAGCGACTATGGTTGTTAAAGAACCAAATGCACAAAAATGTATGGGTGCTGAACTGAGTTCAGACCCATATGACTATATAACCTATTGAGCTTAGATTGAAAATATTATTGTATTTTCAATTTCATTCTCATGGTTTTGTAGTAAAGTAGAGATAAAAGGTGGCTGCTGGAGGATTGCATTAGATCCTAAGATGTAGGTGCAGTGCTCTCAGATCCAAGACTCCTTACTGACGAAGACCACAAGCCAGAAACTAGTCAGGGGATATTGGATGAGTAGGCATTAGATGGGGATTTTATGCACAAGCCTTCTGGCATCCATTGATTACTCTGGTTGGCACAGGGTGGCACTACTGTATGGAGAGTTTTGCCTGTTTAACAACAGTTATGGACTAGCATAAAGATGTCGAACATGTGATGTTTAGTGGTTTAAATTATATTAAGAGAAGGGACAGTACCATTTGTCAGTGATCAAATGTTATTGCTGATAATAATACTTCATTGCCTAATTCCTCTGCTTGTGTTTGATTTAATCAGAGATATCTTATCAAACACACACACACACATTTTCATGCCTATGTATTTATAACAATATTCTCTTTAGTCAAATACTTTAATAATCACTAGTAATCTTTTATTAGGGTGGAAATGATTGTATATCTCTTTTAGTCCAAATATACATTTTAGAGTTTAATTAATGAAGATGTGAGAGATTATGATTGGGCCCAAAAGGAATGTTGCATTTAGCCAGAAATGCATCTTTGGAGATTATTTATTTTTTTCAGATGTTTTTACTCATATGATTAAAGTATTTATGATGGAATAGGGATTGTAGGTATACATATCATTAGCAGATATTTATAATTATTGAGGTTATTTTAACATTATAGCAAAAAAATAAAAAGATTAAAACTTTAAATTTGAGTTGTAATGTCTCTAAATCCATAAATCTCCAGTACATTCATACTTGTGTGCATGTGTGGTTTGTATGCATATGCATAAGTGTTTAATATGTATGCTTTTATTTTTCTAATAGGCATTTGCAGATGAAGAACTGTATTCTGTTTTGACTACAAAATTGGAGACTCTTCTAACTTTAGTAAGTCTATTTATTTGTTTTATTTTATCTTTCAAATGACATATAGCCTAAAATGAGAAAGTTACTGCCGTATAAATTAATATTTTAGACAGTTCTTTCATTTTATTTTTCATCTTACAAACAGTGGTTTTTAAAAATAAATGATTGCATTTATTTATTATATTTTTAAATTGAAACTATAATGTTAATTATTTTAAGGATTGGGAGCAGCGACAAGAAGAAGATACTTTAGTTACTGAAAGGATTGTCATTCTTTTTCGGAATATTCTTCAAGTCCCTGCGAATTCTAAGCAAGAACAGGTAATGATTTGGATTTGAATTAATAAATAAATGTTATTAATTTTTTTTCTAAGTTATATTCTTTTTTTATTATTTGAAAAGAATTTTCCTAAAATTTGCTTTGTAATTACTACTGAAGTTTTTTTTTCTTTTTAAAAAATAATTTTAAGATTTGTGTCTTTTGAAATACGTGGCATCTCAAAACTACTCTTGTGTGGCTCCTGAGGCATTATGAATATTGATTTTCATTACCATTTTCCTAAAATTAATATATTAATAATCCATAATAGTATAGTATGCACTAGTATTATAATATTTTATTTCGTAAATCCTTTAAAAACAAAAAAAACTTAGATATTTTGAAGCTTTAAATTTTTAACTTTTTATTGTATTTTGTTGTAAAAAGTGTTTTAATTAATATGTAAGGGTCTGTAATTGCATTTTCTTATTATTTATAAACACAATTTTAAAATAATATTTTCTTGAACATTCAAAAACGTATGAAAAATATTATATATGGATCTTACTACTGAAGAATTTGTTGACCCTGAAATATATTAAAGGAGGGATTTTGACAAATAATGTTTTTTTATTGTGTATAATAATATTTTTCAAATACCAAAAAAAATTGGATAAAAAATTATTTTTGTACTTCTCAGTTATTAAAAAAGTTTGAAATGAAAATTTTATGAGAAGGTATTAGTTTATTGGGCTATTTCCATTTTGTACTCAAAACATTGCATATAAAATATGCATGAGGATTCTTATTGACAAATCAAAGAAATTAAACGTTCAAATTATAAAACCAGAAACTTTTTTAGTTTAAATGTTTGTTAGATAATAAATGTGAATAATGTCTATTTAACAGAGGTCATTCAATTACAAAATTTTTTTATTGCTTTATTAAGCATAAAAAATTTAAATTTAATTGATATAATTTCAATTGCTATAAATAGTTTACATGTAGAGTGGAACTTAACCTATCATTTTGCTGCTAGAATGTTACATTATCATTTGATTAATTTATTTTATTTCACTTGATGTCATTCTTGGGAAATGCTCAATTATAAATACATGTAATTTTGTAGATAGAACCTAACGCTAATATAATTATTACTGAGCATGGCAATGTTTTAAAAGCCATTATTTCACCATTGGAAAAAGTCCCTAATTTACATCGGTCTGATTACTGCGGAAGAATGGGTTTGCATCTTTCTTAAAAGATTGCAGTGTAGCAACACAGATTTTAGTACTAGAATTTGAAATTAAAAAAAAAAAATTCAATTTGCCATTTGATTTGGAAAAAATGTTTTCCTCACTTCGTAACTTGAACATTATATGACCTTCTGAGAAACTCACAGTATCGTTTATTATTTTTTATAAATTCAAAAAGAAAATTACTTCAGTTCTTGCTATTTATATTTTTAAAGCCAGCTGGGATATCTTCATCTGCAGTCACTCTTTTTATTTGCTGTGGTCGAAATTGTTTGATGTGTTGACAATAAGTATTTCATGCACAGTGGCAGCATTTGGAAACTTTACTATCTCAGTGAGTAATTTATTTGCCTTCACTGCACATAAAACTGAGTAAAAAGAAAGATAAGAAATACAAAAAAAGGAAATACAATTAAGCTGAAAACTGGCTAAGTGAGAACAAAGTGAATATTGATTAATGCTGCAGCTTGTAAAAACATTAATTTTTCAATTCTTTTTAATAGTATCTTGCTAGTATAGAGATAGTCATAATATACTTTATCAAGTTGATTTTAAAGTTGTTTTTGACCTTTATTAATAGACACCTCATCTGCGAATGATTTTCCTGCTAATCCTACAACCTTGTTCTTAATTATTTTTCTTTCCAATATCATTTCATGAACTTGATCATCTCTCGCAATCTTTCGAATCTGGAAGAGTATATTTTGAGATTCTCTACTGGTTTCTTGTCTTTTATGATGGATAGCATGTATGAATGTATGGAAGGAGGAGGGAAGAACTTTTAGATTTTATAAGACATATTTAGCAGATGCTCAATAATAAGATCTACCTTTCAGTATATTAACTACCTGTCACTATATTAATGATCTCTTTTTGAAATGTAAGTTTATATGAATTTGCTTTGAAGGTTCACCTTTTACAATTGGTTGTGAAATAAAATTGTTCAACAATATGTTTTTAATTAAATTCCTTGTATAATATAATACAGTGATTCAGTGATGGACTTGAAATTAAATTCTCTCTTGATTAATGGGGAAGGGAGAAAACTCACTAACATGACTTTTTGAGCATTTGTCCATATGATGATTTAATTAGTTTAATACTAGTTATACAAGTATAGGAGGGAAGTTGCATCAATAAATACTAACTGAATCCCATTGTTATACTGAAATGTTTTGGGGAAGTATATTATAACATTTAAAGTGTCTAATTTAAATTATACTTTGCTAACCCATCTCACATCACGAAGATAAAACAATATTAGAGCTTCATAGTTGTAGTCAGATCCCAGCAAGTGCATTATATGAGGCTGATTCAGATTTTTTTTCCTACTTGTCCAAGTCAGATACTTTTTTATTCTCTAGCTAATTACTCTTATTGCTAGTCCAGTACTCAGGGTTTTAAATCATATTAATAATATAAAAGACAAGTTGACATTGATTGATTAAATAATTGATGTATGGCTGACAATAAATGGTTTATTTAAATATGCTTAGTAGTTTTATATAAACTCTGTAATTTCTTTTAATAAAGTTTATAAGCCAATAGCTAATCTGTAGATTTTGATAAGAGAACATTGATAGGGATTTAAGAAGTATTATCATCTAGCATATATTGGTTACTTATGTAAAATAAATAAGAGTTTGCTTCCAAAAAGTGTTGTTCACTATAGTATTATATGAGGTTTTTTGATAAATTTTATCTGATATTCTCTTATTCATTTGTATAGGTGCTTAATGACAAAGGCTAGACCAAATTATGTTGATATTCTTATTCTTAAGAGATAGAACATAATTTAACAAAATAGCATATAATTTGGCACCAAATAATTTTTCTTGCAATTAATATATGAAATCCTAGTAATTTGGCCTGATTTCCAATAAAGGAGACAAATTTAGAAGAAAAGGTGGATATAAAAAATTTGAGATAACTAGGATTCCTTGAATTTATTTAAAGTCATATTTAATATATAGGGTATATGAGCACAGACTTTCACATGACCCACCACTCTCCACTTTATCTTATAACATCGATACACTTGAACACATATATGTCGAAAAGATAAATAATCACCAATATACGCATTTCATGCTAAACCAGCAATCATCAGTTGGTCCAGATTATCATCTCTACAAATATATATTATAAGTTCTCAGATATATATTAAGATAGCCAATCTTCATAATTTAATGGACAGGCTTCAATCTACTCCGCACTCCAACTCTTCAACCATCCATCCAATTGAAAATCTGATGATGGAATGCTCAAAGGCCATCCTGAGGCCGAGATTCTTGTCACACCTATGTGGATCTAAGGTCAATCTGACCCCTCATGTACAGGACATAATTTACATTGATGTACAAATAAAGTTTATTGGTACGTCATGCAGACGGACGATGAATGAAATCTGATTGATTTCTCACCTGTAAATAGGCAAAAGAGTAGAAGCATAAGTGTGAATTAAAATAATCAAATGACACTTTGCTCATTAGTGGTGAAAGCTATAACATTTTACAATTATTATGCTTTTAGTTGAGTCTCTTGAACAAATACAATTATCCGGGCTCTTTATCTTTGAATTAAAAATGATTTTGATTGATCTACCTGGGTTGAATGATTGTTGGATTAGCTATGAGAAAATCTTAAGCTTGCTCTCAATTGTATGAATAAATGTTGCAAGTTCTGCCTCCATTTGGAATTTAAAATATATCAATACAGGCTAATGGATCAGCACTACCTCATGAGGCCCTTTCCATCAAATAAGCTGGTAATCATTTTATGTTCATAATAGTTCTGCTTTGCTTTTGATATTTCTGCCTAAAATGCTTGTTAATGGTATGGGATCAATTTCATTGATCTAATATGGGAATAGTTTCAGAATTGTGTTTTCATTTCCATTTTGTCACATTGATTATAAAAAATGCATTTCTTGATGTGTCTGGAAAGTATAAGTTGAGCAAAGATGGTATTGATTGAATCTTAGTTAGGGGTATCATTTGGTAACAATTAGTCTATAGAATGATGTTTGTTTGCTTATGATGTAAGGTTATGATTTACAAATAGGGAATTGTTTATGGAGGCAATGAATGATTCACTTTCATTTATTTTGATGCTGTGTCTATTTAGCTTATTGGTTATTGGCTTTAATAAGTTAACATACAGGGTACATTTGTGTACACATTTTGTCAGGTATTGTTTAAATTTTATATTTTAGAAGCCTTGTTATATAATGTAATTGAAAGGACTATTGAATTTGTAATTGACTCATTCTGATTTTATTGATTTATGTTATAGCGAACCGATGATGATGCAAGTATTCATGATCAAATTCTCTGGTAAGTTAATTAAGAAAATATATTTTTATCAAATAATAAATTTGAAATATAATAATAACAATTAAAAATGAATTTAAAATTACATTTACATAAACAATATAATTATAAATTTTATTAAACGCACATTATTATTTAAGTAATATTTACTAAGGCTGTAACCTTTAGGAATAAGCGTCTGACAAATTCGAAGGTAGGGACCTCTACAGGTCTTAGCCACAAGCTTTCGCTAGGAAGAAAAGAGGGAAAATGTCACATGACTTTCTGATGTGATATTTTTATTGATATATTAACTTTCGTACTCTACAGTTAGCATAAAGCTAAAGTTTCTAAAATATATTGAAATTGATCTAGTGTCAGATGTATATAATTATACAAAGAAATTAGATTGGCTTCAAAATCATAAGGCTTTTTGGAATTTCTGGTTATTAAAATAGCATAATGCTAGATGCATAAGTTTAGAGATTCTGCCATTGAATCCTGTTCTGACTAATAAAGGCAAAAGCTAGAATTGGTCTGGGAGGGAGAGTGGGGGTATCTTGTGAAAATTGATTATCAAGTTTATAGAAGCTGGTTTTAGAATAGGGTTCAGAGAGCTGCTCTTAGGAATACAATTTAATGTGAAATAATATATGAATATATATATATTGTGCCCTTTTCTATAGGTCAGAAATAGTCAATTACAGTAAATTACTAAAAATTTTAAATTTTATAATGTGTTCTTTTAATATGTTGATTATATTTGTTAATAATATTATAAAGTACAATTTGAAGTTAAGTAAAATACGTAGTGTATATAATATTATGGTGAATCATTTAAGAAATAGTTATGTAAAGCTAAAAAATATTATTTCATATGGTTGCAAAAGCTGGCCATATTAAATAACCCAGCTATAAATATTTAAAAGTATGTTTAAATGTTAAATTTTAATAGTCTAAAACTTATAATTAAATAAACTGAACCTTATTCGTATTTTAAATTTGAGCTAGTGAAACATTTAATTTTAATGCTGAATATTTCATTTATTAATTATTAACTGAGCTAGAACCAGTTTTATTTTATATAATATACTGCCTGGAAGTGAGGATTCAAACGGACCAGGTTAGAATATATATATATACATGTAGATTAAATTATAATAATCAATAAAGCAAGTCACATAAAATGTGACATTGTTTTTAAAAGCTTGTATTTACAAATATGTAATATAGGTAGTGTAACAATAGCTCAAACAAGCTCTTATTTAATAAGTGCGGTTAGAGAAAATATTTAAAATCTCTATCTAGAATATTAGTATCCCCAGACCAATTGGTTTTAAGCTTATGGCTCACCTCAGTGAGGAGCTAGAACATTTAGACCCTAGATCTAAAATAGCAACTCAAAACTCAGCACTTATTTTTGTGTCTGAAAGTTTCAGATTTTCTTCTCAACAGTTACGTATTAAATTTCAGATTTTCGTCTCAGTAGTTACGTGTTAAATTTTGATTAAAAAAGTGAGAACAAAGGTATACAAGCATTTTTACATATAAAAAATAACATCTTTCATAATATTTATTCAAATAAATACTAACCTTAGTCGAGTAAAACAGTAAAATAAAATATTGTATTTTTCTTACGATGTGGACAGTTGTTGAAGTAAAAACGAAATAAATAACTTGACCGGAATTGCATTATATAATCATAGTAGCGCCAACCTTATTCTCACCACTGCAGCATATATTTTGATTCTGATAATTTATATGCTGAAATTGCAATGTGACACCACTATTATGATGAATTTAGTGTTATTTTTCAGTATGTAAATATAATTTACAGCTCAACTTGGCCATCATTAAGATTTTATAATTTTGCTGTACAGAAAATGTAATATATTAAATTAAAGATAATGAAGGGATTGCGACTAATATTTCTTTAAATTCATGTATCTGAATTAAATTTTCGCGACCCCAACTTTTCGCTTCGCGACCCTATCTGGGGTCATGACCCACAGTTTAAAAAACACTGATATTGACCTATAATATGTAGGAAAAGCAATCATCTGTTCTTCTAATGATACTTATGTTAAAAAGCATGATAAAATGATAACCATCATGCATTATAAAGCAAAACAAATATATTTTTAATGTAATCTTGACAAAAGAAGCTGGTCATCAGTTTTGATGAATGGAAGACTAAGCTTTATATATTTCCAACAAGCATCTTGATTTTATAACTTTGATGACATTAGTATACATTTTCCAGCAGTTTGTATAAGGTACTTATGAAATAGAATATTTTATATTAAATTTACATTACTTCTACTGAGTTCTATTTATTGTGCTGATGGCTTTGCAGATTTTAATTATCTGATAAAAACAAATTTAATAATTAACCAAGAATGCTGTAAGACTTGTTTATTGACTACGGTAGTTTTCCAGCTATCATAGGTAATCTAATTTCACATTCAAGAGTTTTTATTTATAAATTCAGACTGAACTTAACTAGATATATTTCATAAAAATGACAAATATTCTACCATTATACATGTATGATTGATTATACATCTATATATACATATATATATGTAATTGAAATGGAAGTAATTACTTTTCACTGAATTGTATGATATCAAAAATCATAGGAGAATTTTGTCTACTGGGTGAATTTTGTCTTGTTTTAATTTATGTACAGATTAAAGAGTCTGAAGTTAACATTAATATATTCAGAATAACCTCTGAATATTAGATGAAATATTAGTTTTAATGGATGTAAAAATAAATGGTTATAATTTTTAAATATCTGTAATTGAAACGGAAGTAACTACCTCTCATTGAGTCATGATATCAAAAATCAACCCTATAATTTGAAATACATCAACAATTAAGTTTATATAATAACAGAGCTTAAAGACAGAATGATATCATTCAGTCTTTTTGCGGTTTTTGATGTCACTTAACTCAGTGGGCTGTAGTTACTTACATTTCAATTATTGATATTTAAAAGATTACTTACATATTGTAACAGAATAAATATGTCGACTATGCTGTATTCTGAGTCATAGCCTAATTATTCATCACCATTTGTAACAGAATAAAATTAATAAACTAAGGACGAACAATCCTAATTTAATAATGCCCTTGAATTGTAGTTTCATTTGTAATAGAATGAAAATAATAAACTAAAATGAATATCAATCAATGAATAACAATCTAACACTTAATTCAATAAAACAATGATAATAATCTTTGTTATAACTTCATAAATTCCAATAGCATTTAGAACAGATAGAAAACAGATAAAATATTACTTCAAACCACCCGAAAATATAAGCATTACTTGTAATAGATCAAAGATAAAGCAATAAAACTAAAATCACAGTTTTATAAATAATAGTATATGTCTATAATATAGATCTCTTATAATAGAATGAAAATAATAATAAAGAATTACACTGATAAATTTAAATATTCTTTATGAATCAACACACAGCTTATAATAATACAAACTTGTACCAAAAGTCAAACATTATTTCTATTTAAATAAAATGATTCATAGATTGATGAAATAATAATCTCAATATGCCCTACAAGTTTACAATATCTATAATATTTAACAAAATATATAAGTCAATAAGTGATTTCTAATTATAACTAAATAAAATAAAATTACTACTAACTTAATCTTGCTATTCCACTAATATCAATATACTCTTATTAACTAAATCAATTATAATAAAATTAAATAATACAAAATCAATTAACTCAACATATTTTCAATATCCAAGCATCAATATTCCAACTGATAAATCACATCCAATTGTTTTTCAGTTTATTAAAGCTAAGTTATTAAAACATTAGACTAGAACAGTCAAAGCATATGAAAGATAGATAGATTTACTATAATCAGATATCAGAATTTAATATTTAAACTAAATTTACGATTTATACTAATGAACATTTAATATAATTAAAGCAAATCATTCTAATTTGTAACAGAACAAAATATATTACTATTTCCAGCTTTATAATTGAATAAGATTATGATCTTTATGGTTGTATACTAACTTAATATGCCAACCAATAACCACCTAAACATTCACAGTAAAGATAATCAATATTTCTCACTGAAATCCATTCTTACTAATGGTCCATTTAACTTAATATAATATTCACCTTAATCAATAATTTGAAATAAAATACGTGAATATTTAATTGCAATTACCTTTACTCATTTTCAATAATTATCATATTTGCACCTTTATCAATAGTCAAATCAGTTCATATATAATTTCTGCTTTAGCATATTTATCACTTGTTACTAACAAAATAATTACAATAAGCTTCTGATTACTTATTAAATATTTAAGAATGTCAAATCATTAAAAAAATGATAGGTAATCATACTTTCTTATCCTGTGATTTTGATTCCCAAATTATTTTTATAACTGCTTCTAATGAATTATGTGGTATAATAAATTAGTGAATATTGTCTCATCCAAATAAGATTAACCAATAAATTTGCATTGTAAAATTGAATGACTACCATGCAAGTTTATTTGTTTTAAATTAATTCAAAATTTATTAACAAATTGATATAAAGTAAAATCAATAATATATACCCCTGGGTCTCATTTTATGCAGTAGATAGGTTCCTCAAAAAATGCACTTAAAAGAAATCACTCAAAAATAAACATATCTTACCTTGGAAAATGGGGGATAAGTTCCCGCAATTTTCAGAAATTGGCATAAAAGTAAAGCAACAAAGAAAAATTACTTTAAAATTCGCATTAAACAAATAAGGAAATAAAGTATGACTAATAAAAAATTTCAAATATATGAAAAAATTTAATATGAGACAAACTTTTTTTACTTTTTTTATTAACTACAGTATTTAATTTTACATTTTTTTATACATATTTTAGTCATTACCGTTATTTTACAATGTGGGTTCATTTGTGAACTAGTAAGAAATCAGTTTTGTGATGTATTGTACAACTAGCGCCACTTCCAGTTTTGTGATGTTTCTTTATTAAAAAAATGAGATGGCAATCAAAACAAAAAAATTATATCATTCGAAAGATTATTTTCAGTTTATAAAATCAATAAAATCTTTGTTATTATTTATTTTAAAAATCTAAAAAAATATTTATTTCTGTTAATATCTAACAAAATACATTTTAAAAGTGTAAAATTTTTAAATATTTTTTGCGATATTTTTATACATATGTATAAATCTATTATTATTATTTACTCATTAGTATAAGTAGGTTATTTACATAGAAGCTAAGTTTCTAAATACAGCTTATGGCCTTATTAACATAAGCTGCTAATATAACGTTATATTTTTGAAAGAAAAAAAAAGTATTTCAAGTGAAAATAAGTTATTAATAATTTAAATTTTTTGATATCTAATAAATATAATGAAATGTGAAGGATATTAAGAAGAAACATGAATCACATAACTTCAAAATTGCATTAAAATAATCCGCATAAAACGAGACACAGGTGTACATAGCAAATATACATTTAAAATATATGTAGATAATCCGAATATGCTTTAAGCAAAAATTGTCAATTGACATTATTGCACTTCAATCTCCACTTATTATATACTAAATACAACACGTTTTTTTGCAAAAAAATGTTGTAGAATCTTTATACTTTCCAAAATATAAGAGAGTTAAAGATTTATCTTTTTTCTATACTTCATATAAAAACATAGTTAATTGAAATATTAAAAAAAGTATATATATATACAAAAATGGAATGAATCTACTTATTTGGTAATATAAATTTAAGAGAACAAAATAAAATAAATACTTATTATGATGTAATCTATTTGAACTCCTAACATAAGTGATATACCTGAAGTTATATATCTGAAGTTAATTAATAAGCAAGAATTACTATACTGCAAGATATAAATTTAAACATAGTAAGACATAACTGTTACATTTAGGTATGTAAATAGATCACTACTTAATTAAAATTATACTATTTCTATCAATAATTTAAGTGAAGAGAGAAAAAAAGCAATAATAATGATAAATATAAGCAAATAGTAATAGTCTTTAAATACAGCATTTCAAAAATAGTACTATAGTTCTAGTGTTTATTTTTTTTTAAAATCACGATTCAATATTCTGTTTTATTCCTGAGAAAATAGAAATATAAAAAGCTACAAGATTCTAAGTACATTTTGTTAATTCCAATATTTTCCAAATATCCAAATTATCTTTTCATTCAGCAGATATTAGATTTAGTGTGCAAACACTAATTTATATACATGATGTAATGTAGATATCCTTTCTTTTAATAAGTAATTCATAAAATATTACAAATGGACAGATGCTAATTTTATCCATTATGATGCTATGGAAATTGAACCAATTTTTATCCTGTGTATAAATACTATATCAAGCTTCTAAAATTATTAAACATCACATGATCACTATTACAGTAGGTGAATATAATTTTTGTGCACAATTTTCTGTTAACAAGATCTCATCATTGTAAAATAGGTAATATTCGTTTTTAAGGCAAAGAAACATTTTGATGGTTTCAAACTGCTAAGAATTAATTTTGATATTTCAATAAATCGACATCTGTCACAAATTCAACTCTTCCTGGCCGGACAATGGACGAACATTATTGCTTTCATCCCATCATTCTATTCATTTCACAATCATATACTTTTTTAAAAAAAAATCATAATAAGGTATATAGATTCGCTTCTATTGAAGCCAAAGTAGAGGGAACAAATTTTTTCTATTCAGCTCTATTTATAACTTTTTCCATTGACATCAAAGTAACTAGCAATATCCTTTATTCATTCCAACCAGCATCTTAATATTTCACAATTCTTATATATAACAAACATTTACATTTTCAAGATACAAATAAAATGCTTTTATTACAACATAAATTAAGTAATTAAGACTACATTATTTTATACTACAATGGAAATAAACTTTCTACACATATCTTTCAAATGTAATATTATACAAATAAACAAATATACTAGAGTTATTAAACATTTAGATGTATTGTTTGTCATTTATTATTGTGAATGATGTAGCAACAATACACATAATAAAAGAACAATAATTTTATCCAAACTATATGCTTTATTATTCACATATCCATTTAAAAATGAATAAAGTCTATTCACAATTTTATATAATATAATTAATAATAAACATTTTTTTTAATATCAGTATTGTTATCGTAGCAACACAGTTTAATGCTTCATAGTTTAGCAGGCAGCCCTGGTATCAATTATAGTGTTAGTCTAAAATAGATCTTTAAAAAATGTATACGTGGACCACATGGGATAGTGAATGTAAACTATGGCTGTTTAGTCGCCATAACACCTGTAAGCAGTATTTGACCACTGTCTATCGAATTGAATTCAAATATGAATCAATTAGCTTAATGAAATTTTCTAAACAAAAGTTCTACATCTTGCATAGATCTTATATAAGGATTTAAATTAAAAAGTTTCTCTGGTGGACATTATTTCTTCAGTAACACAGATAAATAAAATTCTTCTGGAAAGTATATTTATGAATGTCTGTAACCTACCTCAAGCGTCAATCTCATTAATGCAGCAAGAATTATACTTTTCCTAAAACTTTAACTGATCTTACTTACACTATCTCTAATTAGGTGCCTGATCTTAACTAGCTCGCCCCCAGGGTTGGGAGGAAACCTATTGAATGAACAGAGATATAATTGAGAAATCTGCGTATTTGAACAATCTCTTTCTATATCTCTCGAATTTGATCATGTATAATTTAAAATTTATCTGCTTTGAATTATCGACCTTTAAACATTTATTACATTAAATTTTTTTTTTTTTCAAACAAGGTTTGAGTTTGTAACATATTTAATATATGTGTATATTCATATAAGACGTATTTAGCTAGTTTTGCGAGGCATTTTGACAGGAAAAGAAATAGACAAATACAAACGATAAATCTTAAGTTTGAAAAAAAATATTTGATCGATTATTAATGTAATAAATGTTTAAAGGTTGAGAATTCAAAGTACCTAAATTTTAAATTATACATGATCAAATTCAAGAGATATAGAAAGAAGGAAAGAGATTGTTCAAATACGCAGATTTCTCTGGTATACCTCCGTTCATCCGATAGGTTCCTCCCAACCCTGAGAGCAAGCTAGCTAGGGTCAGACCCCTAATTAGAGATAGTGTAAGTAAGATCAGTTAGAGTTTTAGGAAAAGTATAATTCTTGCTGCATTAGTGAGATTGGCGCTTGAAGTCCATTATTACCTGACGCTCATAAATATAGTCTTTCCAGAAAAATTTTATTTATCTGTCTTACTGAACAAATAATATCCACTGGAGAAACTTTTTAATTTAAATCCTTATACAAGATCTATGCAAGATCTAGAAACTTTGTTTAGAAAATTTCATAAAGCTAATTGATTCATATTCGAATTCAGTTCAGTAGTCAGTGGTCAAATACTGCCTACAGGTATTATGCCGACTAAACAGCCATAGTTTACATTCACTATCCCATATGGTCCACGTATACATTTTTTAAAGATCTATTTTAGACTAACACTATAATTGATACCGTAGTTGCCTGCGAAAGTGGCTCCCAACGTGAGCGATCACCTTATACGTGTATGTTTTTTTTACCCCAACATTACGAGTGTCATCATTTTATAAGTTGATGTCCTTAAATACATTGTCTATGCGAATGAGTTAATTCAGAGAAGTTCAGTATTTCATTTTAAAACCACTAGAGCATAACCATACAAACTAATATATCAAAAAAAAAATATTAAGATAACTTCTTTCTCAAAATGTCTCCTGTTCTGTACTGCTCTCCCTTTCTAATTAAAAAATTTCTCTATTATATATTGATCTCCCAAAGACAGTTTACCAGTATTTCTATCTCTTTCTGTGGAATGCTTTTTTTTTTATTTCTGGTATCTTTGTTCACAATACATTGAGTTACAGTTTCTTGGAATTTATAAAGTGGTTAAGTAAAATAACATAGAATTGCCTAGAGGTATATACAGCAAAGTCTTTTCGTTATCCTCATTAAAGTAAGATATGATAACAAAAAAAAATGTACATTTGAAACAATAATAAAAAAATTATATATTTGCATATAACTGTATTTCTCAATTTTTTTTTTTAATAACAACATATTTTTAAAATATATTCCGGAACAAATAATTATATCTTTTTTTTTATTTTTAAAAAAAAAAAAATTTCAATATCTATCTCCCTTACATATATATGCATCACTCCTCATATATAGTCACACATTGAAGCCAATTTATTGGACTCTTGCTTATCTATAGCAGTAGGTAGATACTATTTATTTTCCTTGTAACAGGGTTTGAACCTGGCTACTGTTACAATAGATGAAGATATCCACTATCAAAATCACTCTAGAAAGAAAAAAAAATTGTGACTTACATTTTACCTCATCTCAAACTTCAGTAGGTAGAATATATATGTAAATATTAAATATGCATAGCATAATGTATATGTAAATCAAATGAAAACAATTTACTTTAATAAAAGTACCAAACTCTCCATAGAATAGTGCCACCAAGTGCAAGCCTTCATAATCAATAGATGCAGGAAGGGTTGTGTATAAGATCTTCGTTTAGTATCTAGTCATCCAATATTCCTAGTCTAGTTTCTGCCTTGTGGCTTTCATCATTGAGGAGCTTGGATTTGAGAGCATTGCACCTGCATATTAGGATTTAATGCAATCCTCCAGCAGCCACCTTTTACTTATTTGATGAACTATAGAGCCAAGAACCCAAAATGAAAACACAATAATGTATTTAATCCAAGCTCATTTGCTTACATAGTCATATAGATTTGAACTCAGTTCAGTATCTATATACTAGGCTATCTTTGATTTTTCAAAGACACCAGTCATCATTATGCTATCACATGAACACCTTTTCATATGCATACCAGACTGTTAATAACAGTATAAAACTCTGCCGACAGTAGTGCCACCAAGTGCAAGCCTTCATAATCAATAGATGCAGGAAGATTTGCACCTAAATCACTTTCTAGTGTGTCCAGACTAGTTTCTAGCTTATGGCTTTCATCAATGAGGAGCCTTGGATTTGAGAACACAAGCTAGATACTAGTCTGGGGATATTGGATGAGTGTGCACTAGATAGAGATTTTATGCACAAATCTTCCTGCATCCATTGATTAGAAAGGCTTGTACTTGATGGCACTACTATATGGAGAGTTTGGTAGTGTTATTAATAGCCTGTATGAGCATATGAAATAGTGATCATGTAATGTTTTGATGGTTTTATACCTATTCTGCATATAGGATAATGGTGACTGGGGTTTTTGAAAACCAAAGACACCAAAATGTATAGATGCTGAAGTGAGTTCAGATATATATGACTATGTAAGCAAATGAGCTTGGATTGAACATTATTGAGTTTTCATTTCGGTCTCTTAGCTTTACAGTTCATCAAATAGGTAAAAAGTGGCTGCTGAAGGGCTGTATTAAATCATAAGATCTAGGTGCAGTGCTCTCAAATACAAGGATTCTCATTGAAGAAAGCCACAGGCTGGAAATTAGTCTGGGGATATTGGATAAGTAGGCACTAGATAGGGATTTTATCCACAAATCTTTCTGCATTCATTGATTATGAAGGCTTGCACCTGGTGGCACTACTGTATGGAGACTTTGCTATTGTTATCTACCACAAAGTAATTAAAAGGCAGTGTGACATTTTAATGGAGGCTTAATTTTTTGTAATCAGAAGTAGTGAATTCTTGGTAGGATTTACAATAATTGTGAATTAATAATTGTTGGAGATAAACAAGAAAAATTAAAGATAGAGAAACATAAAAAAGAAAACTGGTAAAAAGATTTAGAATATAATAATATAAGTAAGATAGAGAACAAATTATGAAAGTGCACTATGTTCTAGGGGTTTTTACCCAACTGATGTTTACCTATCCCATATACTGGATATCACTTTGGGGATTCATTTTGAATAAGATACTTATAAATTTGTATAAAAGAAAACCAAGTTTTGATTGAAACATTTAATAGGTAAAAATAGTATTTGGTGGCAAAGAAAGTTGAGGAGAAAAAAAAAAGCTTAATTATATGATTATTTGTGAGTGCTTATATATAATATAAGAGTCTTATACAGCAGTAATATATCTGCTTATTATGTCTTTAAACTCTGTTCAAATCCAGGCCAAGCATAGTTGAAATTTTTTTAGCCTTTTTGGGATATTTTTCCTTAGGGAGGCTGATCATAATCAGTTCTAGCTTGTATTCTAAATATTCTTAGCTAGAAGGTAAAACAAGAATGGAAATTTTCTAAACTACACCTGCCAGAAGTGGCTTAAACTTACGTGAACATTGCCTTCTCCTTAACTATTCCTTTATAGTGGGCTGTTGGAAAGGTCTCTGTTATACTTTGGGCTCTTTAAGAGGATAATATACCTTTTTTCTTTTTATTCTATATATATATATATACAAATGAAAACTTTAACGTTAGAAATTATCACTTTATCATGACTGTTTTTTAATTTTTTTTCTCTTTATTTATTTTAGGGTCATGAATTCATCTCATCTGGATAGTTTACTCCTTTACATTGCCAATTCAGAACAGAGTTATTGCATGCATATTTTAGAAATTATATCATTGATGTTTCGAGAGCAGGTAAATGTAATATATGTTGGTAATATGTATATATTATTTTTTTTAAAGATCTCTACGTTATGTGGTTGATTTTCACTATATATATATATAATGAGATTATTTTATATAGCGCTATGTTTATTTATGTAATAGTAAAACTAGCGATTAAGCCAATGCACATGCGCTTTAAAGAGATTATATAAATGAATAGTCAATTTTTCCAGACACGAGATATAGTATTTTAGAAAGAATGGATTGAATCCACCCATTCTTTCCGACCCAAACGTTTGTGTATGGGCAAATCTTAAGTGTGTGGAAATAAGAGAGTGAGATGTTACACGATCACTTTAAATTACATTTGTTAAGTTTGAACGAATGACACTTTGCGAAATCTTTACAATTTACGAACCGTCATTCTTTAGATGAAAATTAAACATATATAATGAGATATTATTTTATATAGAGCTATGTTTATTTATGTAATAGTAATACTAGTGATTAAGCCATATATAGAAAGTTTTTCAATGTTATTAATATTTCCTTTTTTCAAAAAAAAAAAAAAAAAAATTAAAAATAATCATAATTTAAATACTGACTCATAATAATGTTTTAAAAACTATAATTAATGAAAATGAGTGAAAATTATCAGTTTTGTTGTATTTTTTTCTCGTTTTTTTTTTTTATTATAAAGAATCCAGAACAACTGGCATCTGCTGGAGTGAATAGAGCTCAGACTGAAAAAGAAAAAGATGAAAGGTATGTCTTTTTGTCAAAGTATTTAAGGAATGTAAAGTATTTTAGATGCAAACATTAATTATAATAAAATTTGCTATATATCAAATGGAAGTTAACTGAATTAAGTGATAGATATGCTATAAATGAATTTTTGTTAAGTTTTCTGCTTGGAGATGAGTAAACTTTTGCCTGGACAAAAGGGTAATATAATTCAATCATCATCGATAGTGATTTGCTATTAATACTGAAAAGTAAAACGATGAACAATAAGAATATTAAAGCTCTCCCTCTGACTATGGAGATCAGATTACATCTTGTTACCATTGGATTTTTTATTTTACAAATTCTGACCAACTCCTGGTTAATTTGTGATCTTTATTTGGTAACTAATAGTAGTTAGATATTTATTTGTCTACCAATGCCCAGTTGGTTAACTATTGGGCCAATTGATGTTCCAAGAACAGCATCTCAATATTTAGAGCAATATCAAATAACTTTAATGAGCCCTTTACACTCCAAAGCTGTATTGAAAATTTAGAGCTCATTTTAAGAAAGGATTAGTTATATATATACTTACATATATATATACTCTTCATCAAATATAAGCTTATATGTCAGCAATTTTTTTTTTTTAATGAAATACTATTGTCATAATTATTTTTAAAAATTTTTTTTTTTTTTAAAGAAATATATATATATATTTTGTTATGTAAAATATATAACTATATTTAAATAAATTTTTATATTTTTTTAAAGGGAGTTGCTCGAAATTCGTCAGCGAGAAATTAGTCAAAAGAAAGCGAATATGCATAAGTTTAATACCAGGTAACTATTTATTATTTTTCTTCCTAGCAATTAGGATTGACTTATTTAGAATTGATTTATTTAGTCTTTTACATTGGATTATAATTTATCGGAATAAATTTTGGGTAAATATAATAATGATATAGAAAACGATATTGATTTCTTTTACATTTTATTTGATTCTAACAATAAGGTGATGGGGAGGGAGGCAGCTAGAATTTTTGAAATCTTTGAAGTGGGTCTGAGATATTATTGAAAGAGTATTTAAATTGATAGAGTACAAATGAAAATGATTTCAAATTTTTGAATAGTAACAAAGAACTAATTTGAATTTATAGGATAAAATTAAAAAAAATATTTTAAATTTTAAATGCTTTAATATTTGAATACAAGTATATTGTATATTCTGAAATTTAGATGAAATTAGAGGGGATTTGAACACAAACGGTCAAGCTCTTCCTTCAGCTATCCACCCTATCTTATGACTCAGCAAGAAATACATATATTGGATCATTTATTTTTTTCACATGTATGTGGTCATGTGTATCTGTTATATGAGAGGGAGTGGATAGCTGAAGGGAGCTTAAAGGCCTGTGTTCAAATCCACTCTATATTTAAATGTTTTGAAATATTATAAATACTTTTTATTGTTAATTGCTTAAACATTTATGAGATGTTCAATTATTCAGGTGATAAATGGAGTATAATCCATTCAATTCGGATAATCTATGCAACTCTTATGTCCGCAACATTACTACCATACTAATGCTCACAGGATATTTATTATATTTAGGAACTCAAAGAATATTTTATGATGGGAGATATTATTTATAAATTTTGGAACCATAGTCTCCATTTTTTCTGATCCAATGATTTTTATCTGAAATCATTTTACCCCTCCTTCCCTATCAAATATTTTCACTATGTATCATCTGTTGCTACTTTTATGCTCCAAAATAACTACCGAATAGGATGAACTATAACTTTTAAATTTTACAAAATGCTTTTGTAATACAATATTATCACAGAATTATTATCATATTTATTGATATTAGATTTCTTCTCATAGGATTGGATGCTGAAATATTCTTTAAATATTGGAAAAGTTATTTTTTATTTTTTGATTTTGCTATACTTGTACAGCCTAAATCATTCTTAAATATTTAAAGAAGCAGTGGACAACTGAATTGCTTTACTCAAATATTCAAGTATATTTTCATGTGAAGCAATCTTATGTTCCTCAGCCCTAGAATTTGTATAATTGTAAGACTAGTAGGAATGAGATAATCAAGACTGAGATTTCAAAAACTTATAACAATTAATATTTTATATTGATGAGTATCATTATATAAATTCTTAATTTATAAAATCAGTATTATAAAATGAAAAATCTGGTTTCCAAAATTTTGCCCGTGCTTTCTAAAACAATTTTCACCTCACTTATATACAAAACTTAATGACAGTTTATTATGCAGTCTGTATGTTTGTGCACTGACTTTTTTACTCTGAAGCAGGAAAAGTAATTATATGATAGGGCACTAGAATCAAGTGATAATATTTGGTCATTTTGTTACTGCTTTCTTAAACAATGTTTCTAGTGATTTGGAATTTAGAACCAACTCATAAACTTAATGATTCTCCTATTGTTATATAATTAAATTAACATTTCCAACAACACTGCAATAAATTAAATAATCGTTTCTTTACCCCAAAGAAATAAATAACATTTTAAAGTGACAATAGAAGAGTAAATAAAGGATTGCCACTCTTTTATGGCATTATTCTTCTGCTTCTGATTTGCAAAGAACTCTTTTGGATCTTTTATATTGTACTTGTGACTAATCAATGCAGGAACCAGATGATCCATCTCTGAAGGTTTTAAGAATGGATCTAAGGTAAATTAATTTACTCATAGGTCTTATATATAAATCCCTTTGGGAAATTAAATGTAAATATTTTAATGTTAATATTTAATTAGTAAGGTCATCATAAGCATCTATACAGATTATACTTTATAGCATTTGTTTATATATATATTATTTGGAGTGCAGAAAGGAATTGCTATTAGCTGAAAAGAGACTTTGATTTCTTCTGGAGGCCTTATAGAAACCTAGCAGAGCAAATTCCTAATGTCCATTTCATATGTTCTTGTTGTTTCAGTTGTTATTATTATGTGATTATTCATATAGTATACAAATGTGGATGGGCTGCTCACCAACATGCATTAGCCAGTGTGGTGAGTTTATTGGTTTTTTACCTCAAAGTTTAAGATCAAGAAACACAATGGTTTTTTTTCTAAGTTACCTGATAGCTCTTAACTGAAATATCAGTTGAGTTTTTTTGAAGGAAGAATACATGTGTGGGTGGATGAGTTTTTTTCTAATAGATATTTATAATCATGACAGAGAAAAAATAAATCTTAGTTCTTATTTCCAAGAAGCTATAAACCATCAATCAAGGCAGCAGTTGGTGATCAAAGGGGGAGGGTGCTCAGAATCTCCTGATTGCAAATCTAGGCTGCCATTTGATAATGACCTTTTATTTAGGTACTTACAACTGCAGATCATTTTTAAGTGAAGGAATATTGCAAGAATTGGTAGAAATGAGACATTATAGGACTTTATGAAGTTAGAAGAAAAGGTGAAGAAACTATTGTATTCACATAATAACCATTTCTTATGCTTGCTCATAACTGCTATTAATCAGGCAAAACTCTCCATACAGTAGTGCCACTCAGTGCATGCTTGACTAATCAATGGAAGCCAGAAGGCTTGCGCATAAAATCCCCCAGACTAGTTTCCAGCTTGTGGCTTTCAGCAGTGAGGCTTTCAGATCCAAAGCTCCTCACTGACAAAAGCCACAAGCTAGAAACTAGTCTGGGAATATTGGATAAGTAGGCACTAGATAGGGATTTTATGCACAAGCCTTTTGACATCCATTGATTACTCTGGCTTGCACTGAGTGGCACTGCTGTATGGAGAGTTTTGCCTGTTTTAAACAAAAATGGATATGTATTGGATTATAAAAGAAAAAACATTGGAAATGTAAGTAGAGTAGGATTCATTATAAATAAAAACTGGAGGAACAATATTGTGGAGATTGATGGGGTATCTGACAGAGTGGCAAGATTAGTTATTCAACTTAATAGCAGATATCAAATGTAGATAATACAGGTTTATGCCTCAACAAGTTCTTATTGTGATGAAGAAGTAGTGGATATTTATATGGATGTACAAAAAGCTTTTGATCAGACCAACAACATTTTAAAATTGTCGTGGAAGACTTTAATGCTAGAATCAGTAAACAATTGAAAGATTAAAGAACTGTAGATAAATTTGGTTATAGTGATAGAAATGAGAGTTTTGAAAAAAAATGTTACACACAAATGGACATGGTAACATCCAAATGAGGGTATAGCAAATTTGGATTATATTTAGTTTCACAGAAATATGTACTTCAAGATTATAATGTTTTTAATAAATTCAGTGCAAGAAGTGATCATCTATTAGCAAGATGTAAGATACATGTTAATGCAAAACAAGAGAGAAAAAAAATTGTTAAGAAAACAATATTCACAGTTGATATTCCTAATCTTCGGAAACATTCCAATGAATTTAAATTGGAACTTGCAAATAAGTTTTCAAATATTAACAGATTTTGAACATGATTCAGATTTGAATGAAATCAATAGAAAGATAACTGATTCACTTAAAAACTACAACAACATGATTCAGATTTGAATGAAATCAATAGAAAGATAACTGATACACTGAAAAACTACAACAATGATAGCTGTTATAAAAAGCAGCAATTGGCCAGTAAAATTTTTTTTGAGATAAGACAATTTAATGAGGAAAAGAAGGAATATTAAAATACATAAAAATGATGCATTAAGAAGGATTGAGTATCTCGAATTTTATAAAGTAGTGTGAAAAAGAGTTGATAATGAGTATAATTATGAACTAGGAAGGAAAGCTATAGAAGAGTGTAAAACAACATCTTGGTATTGGTAGAAAACTTATTTTTGTAATAAGAAAAAAAGATGGGACTATTACTAAAAAGAGAGATGACATCATGAAATGTATAGAAGAGTTCCATCAAGAATTATATATCAGTAAAGAATAAGGAAAAATACTTCCCACAACTGCTATATCTACTGAATTGCCCAAGATTTTAAATGAAGAGACATCTAAGTAAATTTATGAATGGAAAGAAAAGCTCCAGGAAGAAGTAGGTGAAGAAATAGAAAAAAATTTGGCAAAGTTATATACGAAATATCTAAATGCTAAAGATGTATCAGATGATTGGAAGAATGCAATACTAATATTAATATTTATAAAAGGTGATAAAGAAAATAGTAGAAATTACAAACTTATCAATCTTTTATCAGTTCTATATAAATTTTTGATCAAAATAATTACAACTCATCTACAGTGAACTTTGGATTTTAACCATATAAAAGAACAAAAGGGATTTAAAAATAGTTTAAATACAGACTAATGAATATGAGTTGCCATTATGCTTTGGATTTGTAGATTATGAAAAGTCATTTGATTCTATAAACATTTCTTTGATTAAAGCATTGGATTGTCAAGGTATAGACCCAGGATATTGTCATATTCTACTGAATATTTATAAAAAAATGCATCAGCAACAATTAGATTACATAATGATGCTAGTAAGTTAACATTGAGAAGGGTTTAAGACAGGGTGACTCCATATCTCCAAAACTTTTTACCGCAATGCTGCAAGACGTATTTTGTGCATTAAAATGGGAAGCTAAAGGAGTAAAAGTAAATGGAAATTATTTATATTTTACAGATGATGTAGTTGTTTTTGCAAATAATGCTTTAGAGCTTCAAGAAATGTTGCAGGGTTATCAGATGAAAGTAAGAAAGTAAGACTAAGATAAATGTTAAAAAGACTAAAATAATGTTTAATGGATTTTCTCAAAAGATGGAAATAAAGATTGATTATAATGAGTTAAAAGAAGTTAACAACTATTAATACCTTGGATAGATTATGACTACAGATGGAAATATAATGGATGAAATTAATCATAGAATTAAATTAGTTGGAGTGTTTTGGTAGAAATAATTTAATATTAAAAGGAAATATGCCTATGGTTTAAAAGGAAAGTTTTTAATAAATGTGTTTTACTAGTTTTTAATTATGGATTTGAGGCTTGGACACTTAACAGAAGAGCAGTACAGAGATTTCAGATCATTTAATGAAATATGGAGTGATGCATATTAGAAATAACAAGAAGAGATCAAAAACGAAATACATGGATGAGGGAACAGACAAATGTTATTGATGTCATTGAAAGAATGGAGTTGGGCTGGACATATTGCTAGAAGAGATGTTAATAAATGGACAGTTGAAATCTAAACTGAATTCCAAGAGATTATAAAAGATCTAGAAAAAGACCACATGTGAAAATGGATTGATGAAATAAGGAAGTATGCTGGGGTGATGTGGAAAGAAATACTAGAAATTGGAGAAGGTGGATTGAACTTGGAGAAGATTTCATCCTGCGGTGGACTGGTAGTGATTGAAAAATGATGATGATGTTTATTTAAATCAACTAAAGTGTATGTTTGTCCTTAATTCATATTCCACTTGATTTTGGACAAAACAATTTGGCACAGTCAGAAAGTGTCTAGAACTTAAGTATAATCAAATATTTAAATTTTATAGTTACTTTTAATAATGGCGTCATTAATGCAAATTCCAATTAAGGAATTTGATATTTAGAATGCTGCTAATTATCCATTATATATAAAATACAGAGAAAAATGTTTTCTCATAAACAATGTAAAAGAAGACCATATAAAAATAGCCATATTATTAGGATTCATTGGATTAAAAATAATAGAAATTGCAAATGAACTGGTGACACCAGAAAGCTTCCCATATAATGAAGTAATAGAAAAGGAGAGAGGATCAAAGAATACAATATGGATCTCAGAGACTTAGCAAAGAATTATTCCTATGGTCAATTTTTGGAAGAGGCCCTTTAGAACCGTTGCTTTGGGGCATGCTCGAAATTCTGGCAGATACTTAGCATATAAAGAGGCCATTAAAAGAGAGATTGCACTTGAATTGGTGCTTTATCAGGCCAAAGGGTATTTAGACGTTAATCCATCTACAAATTACACTATTCAAAAAACTATTGAACGTAATAAAATAAAAAATCAGCAGACTGTAAATGATTAAATTTAACCGATATTGCTGTGGTAAACCAGGTCACAGAGCCAATAATTGTTTATGTAATTGAGACATGAAGGGATATCTAATGACAGTATGTCTTAAACCAAAAACAGAGAGAAAAAACAAAGGCAATCTTAAAATCAAAAATCTTAATTGCAATGAAACAGAACATTGTAGACTCCAATTGGAAGACAAATGTTTTTATATGCAGATTGACAGTGGTTCAGGAGTGGCATTAATGTCTCTTAAAGATTGGGAAGTTGCAATAGCTAATAGACATAGGTCTCCAAAAATTGGAAAAATCTAACTTAAGAGCTAAAGACATAAACAGCAATATTGTGGAAATAATTGGAATTGTTAAAATGCAAGTAGAATTAAATGCGAAAAGCCATAAGTTACTCATATATAATTTCCAGAAAGATACATTAATATGCCGAATTGGTTTAAACATCTCTGGATAAAAAAAATTAACATTGAAAAAGAAATCCAAAGTAAATTTTTGAGTATATTTAAGACAAAATTGAGGGAGATAATTTAAGACAAAATTGAGGGAGATAAAAAAAATTACATTCATTTGGAGATTAGAGAAAACTCGACCTCAGCGCTATGTAAAGCACGAAAAGTGCCATTTACACAAAGAGAAAAAGTAGAAACACATAACAATTTAATTTGTATGGTAGGGGTAACAACTGAGAAATTTGGAATGGGCTACTCCTTTTGTGATAGTTAACAACCAGATGGTAAATTAAGAATTTGTGGGAATTACCAGATAGATAATTAATAAAAATTTGTGTAAAAGTGTATATCCTATATCTAATACAAGGAGAGATTTTAGCTTTGTTACAGAAATCATCATACTTTGCCAAACTCGAACTTCATCCATATTCACCAAATACCTGTGAGTAAAGAGACATCTGAATTGTTGACCATTATTACATATTTGGGATTATTTAATTATAACATCTGTCATTCAGGATTAATGTGGCACTGAACATTTTCTATGTGAAGATATTATTTGATGGATTAAAAGGAGTAATCCCACATTTTGATGATATACTGATTACAGCTGACTTGGAAAACATACTCGGAAAAAAAGCAATTCAAATATGTAAGAAACTTGAAGGATTTGGTATAACACTAAATGCAGATAAATGTTCGTAGAATACAAAAAAGTTAAAAATTATTTGGTCACTATATATCATTATGATGGAAAAGTTTCTGCATCTGATAAAGTTAGAGCAGTAAAAAATGTGCCTAGACCAAAAAACACAAAACAACTTCAAGCTCTTCTTGTATTAATAAATTACTTTGAAGTTTTTCTTAAGGGATAAGCACATGTGGTCCAACCATTGCAAAACTTCCTGAAGAAAAATGAGATATGGGAATGAGCAACCACCCAAGAAAATGCGTTTGTTAAAACAGAAGTCTTTGTTAATATCACATAAATTGCTAATGTATTACAATAGCAAACTAAACATAATATTGATTAAGGTCGCATCAGATTTTGGAGTTGGAGCTGTATTAACTCATTCCACATACAAAGAAGAAAGACCTATGAGCATTATCGAATGCGGAAAGTATAATCAGCTTGATAAAGAAGCTTTGGCTATAGTTTTTGGAATTCAGAAATTCCATCAGTACTTATGTGGCTGAAATTTACAGTTTTAACTGGTTATAAATCATTAGCTGGGGATATTGGCAAAAAAAAAAAAAAATATCTCAGATCATCTTAGCCCACACATACTGTATTGGATAACTTTCAACTTATGATTATAATTTAATTTAACTACTTCAGCTTCAAGCCGCCATATTGAATTTTTTAAAATACTGGCCTGAGACATAATTTTCACAATAACTTCAGTTTTAATTATGTTAGAGCAAAAACAATTACATTGTTAGAAACTAGAAAAATTAAGGAAAACAATAAGCATAAAATAAATACTGATAACTATATAAAAAATAAGGAAAAAAAGAAATTTTCATATCCGAAATAATTATTACTTTATTGTTTGTTCATAATTTGGAAATTAACATTAACTAAAATTCAAAACACATCTTCAGTGATAATTTCTTTATATTCCTCACAAAATTATCTTTCTAAACATGTCTTACCTGAGATAATCCACAGCTTCACAATCTCCAAAACAAGTCGGATATGATTTCTTCATTTTTATCTTGTACCCCAAATGTTCTAAATGTCAAAGGCGTCTATAAAGAAAAAGATTCATCCTAATAAAAGATACAAAAGAAATCATCATAGCAATTGGCTTCTTGTCTATCTAAAACTAGAAATTGTAGGCTACTGTTTATATCACTGATAAAATGAGTTTCATCTCTTCATTTTATATTTTTTTGTGTACATCATTGATGTTTATATTCTTTATGGACACCAGTGATGTTTATATTCTTTATGCACAGAAGTAATGCTATCTTGTTATATTTATTGTACCATATAGATATAATTTATTTGCATATAGTTTATTTATTAGCTATAGACTTGAAAATAATGTTATGAAACATATTTTAATGGTCAATGAGAAGGGCCTTTAACGTAATCTGCACTATACGGGCGCCATCTAGGCATTTGAACCTAGAAAAATTTATATAGTAGGCAGATACATAAGTTAAGATTCAAAAAATTTTCTTATATATATTATTCTGACTGTTTGCTCAATGTCATTAGCTCATAGAGTAGCAGAGATTTAAACATTTTCATAAGTTTTAATAGATTTATATTCTCAAAATATATTAATATTTAAAACAATAAAATAAAAGAAGCCACTGCCAGTAATTAACACACAAATAGATTTTATTAACGCACATTTAAAATTTGAGGACTAAGTTTATTTTTAGATTTTAGCATTAATAATTTTTTTAAATTTAAATTCAAATTATTATTTAAATAGGCTGCACAGATGGATATTTAAATTATATTTTACTTTAGCATGTCGAGCATAGATAGTCTACATAGATTTTTTTTTCCACTTAAAAACTTATCAAAACATTCATTCAATCTCAGACTAAAAGTTCGTAGCCAACCCAATGTCAGCTTCCAGATATATATTTGCAACTAATGCAATATGAAGATGCTAGCATAAAACCACGCCGACAGGAATGTGCATCTGACAGCGTGATATTATTTGAAGGAAAATGATCCGTGTCCAGAACAGGAAAGTGCATCTGCCTGACTAAGGAATCATGTATATAATTATTTTTAAAGAGTGCTACGTATGGGGGAGAGCGATCTTTCTGCCGTCTTATAAATCCCTGTCCATAGAGCTAGAAGGGGTCAATGGCGCAGGAAATACATCTGCAACCATTTCAACGATATGACTGCCTCTTTGGGGTCATGCATTCAGTTGGGCACGTTGCCCTGTATGCTAAACATGCTTCACATTACATTAATATAAACACCCATATATCCCTCCACCAACATTGCCCTAACTACGAAACAAATAGCCTGAAATTAAAATCCCTTAAATTAAACATAAACGAAATTAAACAGTTATTAATCTTTATCCATGCAGCTATCTACACCCAACTTTAATTTAATACATTTTATTTAACAGATAGAAATAAATAACCTAGTTAAATACAAACAGAAATAATTAAATTAAAAAAAATGGAAATGATTGAAATAGCAAACATATATAAAAACAAATATTTATAATTGATTTAGATTTCTATTCTTGGTCAGATAAGAGTACAGTCATTTATATTACTTTTTTTTTTTTTTGATTGATTACTTATTAACGTTATATGGTAATTATTTAACAGAAAGTTCAATTGGTAAAAGTTTATACTTTACAGATTCTGCAGATTTTGAGGTCCATCTTCGTGATCACTTATATAGATTGTTTGTTCTTCCTTTTTAAAAACGAAGCCGCTACTTGCCATTCCTTTTTGGTCCCTAACTGCCATAGGGAGGTCTCAGCTGGTTGTCCGGAAAATTAAATTTATTGCAGACTTCCACATCGTGAAAATCTGCAATATAGCTAGTTATAACGACATGTTCATAGTCAGCTCTCAGATAACAATTATAATAATAATTTGGCTTTTATATTTTTATTAGTCTCTTATCATCCAATCTTTGGATTCAACCGGCAAGATGTCACTAATCCTCTGGTGTTTCAATTACGGTCCGTGCTGACATTTTTGGTGTTTGCATTGGTCATTTAATTTCTTTGTACTCTCTTATCTGACCCTTTAATTTATTTTAAATGCCTCAAGGGCCAGTTTGCTTTTGAACAATCATTAATTAATAAGACAATCATTTCCATTTTCTAAGATTATAGAAATCAACATTATTTCTATTTTTAAAATATCAATCTTTATATTTTTACTTATTTTTACAACAAAAAATACTTTCAAATATTTTTATTTTCCAAAATAGTTTTTAAAGTTGTCCATCATGCGATCTATATATATTAAACAACTTTTAATTTTCAGTTTTTAAGTTTTTTTCTTTTTAATAAATCAATTTTTATTTACGATCTTTTTATTTTTATTTTAAAATAATGTAACGGCATATATTCCGTTACAATATAGTAAAACCAAATCATGAACAAGAATAAACAAAAACATAAACAAAAATCAGAATTTGATTATATGTTTGTGTATGCAATGTTTATATACATTTGATTACTAGTTTTATAACTGTTTATATTCTTTTTGTAACTGTTTATATTCTTTATGCACACAAGTGATGTTTATATTCTTTATGCACAGAAGTGATGCTATCTTGTTATATTTATTGTACCACATAGATATAATTTATTTGCTTACAGTTCATTTGTTAGCTATAGACTTGAAAATAATGTTATGAAACATATAGCAAAAACAAAGCATGAACAAGAATAAACAAAAATATAAACAAGAATCAGAATTTGATTATATGTTTGTGTATGCAATGTTTGTATACATTTGATTATTAGTTTTATAACTCAGTACTTGTAAACCATTTTATATAAACATAAATAATGATTTTCAAAAAGTGTAGGTAGAACATTAGAAAATTATGATAGATATGAATTCTATATGAGCATAAATAAATAAATATATAACTAGAAACACAGACTAAGTTTTTGATAGACATGAATTCTATATGAGCATATATAACTACAAATTAACACACACTAATTGCAAACTAAAATTATTAAAATTTTTTTTTTAAAAAATTAAAAAAAAAATTTAAAAATTTTACTTACGAGAAAATTACGTTGATGCTCTATTGTTGGCCTTTTTTGTGAATAACACTGGAGAAATTTTCACTTGCAGCCCGTAAATCATTTTTCTCTTTTATCGCTTCGTGATAAGTACAAAAATTATCAAAAAAACAAAAAAAATTAAATACTGTGGTCGATTAAAACTGTTGCCAAAAATCCAAATTTCAGCCGATTTTTTTGAGGTAAAGATCGCTTGAAAGCTTAGACATTGAGCTTTAAAATGAGCATATTTTGATTGATGTCATGCATATACTTTTTACATCAGTAAAGAAAGAAAATAACATGTCATCAAATGAGCACACGAAGGTGTACTTAACGCCAACAACGCTGAAAAAGTTAAAAAAAGGTGGATTAATGCTGCTGTTTTTTCATAAATGACAGATGAAATGGAATTAAAAGCAGTAAACATGGATTTCAGTTATATTGATAATCTACATTCACAGAGGCAAAACTCTATACAGTAGTGTCACTCAGAGCAAGCCAGATAATCAATGGACGCAAGAAGTTTTGTGCATAAAATTCCTATCTAGCGCCTACTCATTCAATATTCCCAGACTAGTTTCTAGCTTGTGGCTTTCATCAGTGAGGCTTGCACTGAGTGGCACTACTGTATGGAGAGTTTTGCCTCTATGAAAAACAGCTTGTGTAAGCATAAAGAATGGTGATCGTGAAATGTTTGATAATCTACATTCACAGGTTTTGAATAGTAAAGTAGTGGCAGAGTGGGCTAAAAATGATCCATGATACCAATTATTAATTAATTGGGTTAGTAAAGGTTGCCCCATCAAATGTTTTCACAATTTGCCATTGATGTTTCAGAATATTCATTTATTTCTGTCTGTATGCAAAAATTTATGTTAAATGGGACAGAATTGTCATACCTCAGTAATGTCATAGTAAAGTGTTAAAGATACTACATAACAGACTTCTGCAAATAGTATGTGCTAAACCACTTGTTAGAAACTACTTCTGATGGCCTAAGATTAATAAAGTCATCGGGATATTTACTAAAACGTGTACAGCATATCAAATAAATGCTCGTTTACCTAAAAAAGAATATAATTCATGGCCACATACTAGAAAGACTTGGGAATGCCTATCCATTTATGGGTCATGTATTTTTTTTTGTCAATGCTTATTCACATTGGGTTGAATATTGCATAGTGAAAAATATTTGTGTAGACAAACTTATTGAACTTAATGAAATTTTTTCAGTAGATAGCTATCTAGAAATAATTGTTTCAGAAAATGGCTCAAGCTTTATTTCAGACAAATTTAAGGAATATTTAAAAGTCAATAAACATCACATGAACACCATTTTTTATGCTTGCTCTTGATTCCCAGAAGGATGCTAGGTGCACTGCTCTCAGATCTAAAGCTCCTCACTGATGAAGGCCACAAGCCAGA
The DNA here is from genome assembly GCA_028023455.1 of Epiperipatus broadwayi. NCBI lineage: Eukaryota > Metazoa > Onychophora > Udeonychophora > Euonychophora > Peripatidae > Epiperipatus > Epiperipatus broadwayi. The sequence continues at coordinate 2,530,973 of JAQFVV010006288.1, forward strand.
AACTAGTCTGGGGATGTTGGATGAGTAGACACTAGATGGGAATTTTATGCACAAGCCTTCTGACATCCATTGATTACTCTGGCTTGCACTGAGTGACAATACATATAGAGAGTTTTGCCTGTTTTAATATTTAAAAGTCCGTGCATTAAGCATATGTGCTCACCACCTTATCATTCAGAAAATAATAGTTTGATAGAAAATGCTGTAAATTAATCGAAATTTGCACTGGAAAAAGAAACTTCCACCAAAATAAAAGAAACAATTTACCAGATATTATTATACCTGTATTCTATGCCCACAGAAGCTAGTAGCAAATCTTCAGCTGAATTATTAATGAATGGAAAATTAAAGCGATTATGGGATAAAGTGTGGGTTAGAGATAGTTTACATAAAATATGAATAAAGGAGGGAAAATTATTAAATTAAATTTTAAAATTTATAATAGCAGTAAAAACTGAAGATAATGTAATTTATAAAAGAGATATAAATCATGTGTGCAATAGAAGTTCCAGAAATTGGGAAAATCTAATCTCCAGTGGAGACAGTGGTAGCCAATCTTCAGTGTTAAAGCAGAGAAATATGAGTCAAAAATCAGAAACTTCCATCAACTTGAACAAGTGATAGTGGAAAACAAAGTGATGCCATCAGAAGATAATATGGTGATAGTAGCAAAGGATAAAAAGAATGAGAAAGCAAATGACAAAGGAAATATAAAAACAGACATCAATACATTGCCAAGACCTCAAAGACAAAAAAATTCGCTCAAATATTTAAAACACTATTTTGCTTAAAAATGTATTAGTGGAAATGAAAAATTATTAGTTATAATGTATATTCTAGTTCTGTGTAGTGGGGAAGAAATGTAATTGAATTAACTTTTCCAACAACATTACAATAAATTAAATAATATTTTCTTTACCCCATGGATAAGAGTAGATCAAAGATTCCCACTCCTTTATGGTATTGTCTTCTGCTTCTGACTTAAAAAGAATTCTTTTGCGACTTATATATTGTACTCAAGGCAAGTCAATGCAGGAACCAAAGAGATCCATCTCTAAAGGTTTTAAAAATCAATCTAGGATAAATTAATAATCTCATTGATCTTAATATTTGTAAATGCCTTCAGGGAATTAAATATAAGTATTTTAATATTAATATTTAATTTGTAACATCATTATAAGCATCTATGCCGATTGTACATCACATAGCATTTGATTATATATATATATATTATTATTATTATTATTAATTGAATAAATGTTTATTTAAAGCAGCTAAAGTGTTTGTCCTTAATTCATATTCCACTTGGCTTTGGACAAAACACCTACAATATGAATATTGTACAAAGATTCATAAAAGTGTGACTAAAAATGTCTTCAAATTATTATATTATTTATTAGTATAATTCTCTTATTAAATTTGCATTTTGCAATAAAACTAAGTAGCTGTGAAGGAAAATTAAGCAGAAGGTGTAGCATCTTTGTTATTTGCTATGTTCAAAATGACCTTATGACAATCTTTTGTTGCTTTAGAAATGAAATTTATCTAATTAAATATTATTTGTTAACATTGTCTTCTTAAAATTCTATATGCATTATGTATCAAATAATAAGATTCTTGGATATCTTCAGAGAAAATTTTATGAGCCTTAAAGCACTTGCATAACTCTTTTTTTTTAATATCTTTTTACGTTTGCTAAATGTCTGACTACATAGAGCTTTTAAATGCTTGAACTTCTTATCATTAGATATTGAGTTAGAAAACCAAGGTCTTATATATTTTGGATCTGTAAGAATGTCAGACTTAAGGTTTTAAATAGACTAGTTGTATCAAATGAAATCTGGCTATGATAGGTTGTTAACAATTGTGCAGTTACGGAAGGGTGCTTTCTTGTTTTGATGCTTGTAGCCTGAACATTGTTGTGTATATAAGTTTAAATTTGTTTGATTCTTGTTATATCACAACCATATAAATGTTTATCAAAATAAGCTTGACTATGTGTTCACATCTGTCCCTGGGACTATAGCTTAGTGTTACATATATCAGCATGGTAAACCAAGAATCCCAAATTTGATTCCTGACAGATAAATAAGTCTAACCATGAAAACGACTTTTGCAAGATTTATTTGATGCTCAGTATTGGTTAATTTGATTCCTGATGATCATATAAAATAGCAAAATATTGAAACTTATGGAAGTCATATGATGTTTTATGAGGAAAGTTCTATTTTGTTTTATAAATGACGTTATTATGAAACATTTATTAACATGTGTAATTCATATATGTAGACAAAAATTAAATATACGATCTAATAATATATGAATATGTGACCACATGCATATTTTAATACATATATATATATATATTCATTTCTTTATATAAAAAAATAAATTTTTTATTTTATAAATAGTTAAATTATAGAATTTATTATCTTGGAAATTAAATCTGTAAATAATAGGTAAAATTTTGAGTTCTAATTTTTTTAACATGTTAGTGCACGTTATATTACCTGCTATTTCGAAATACATAATCTATTCAATGAATGTGCAAGAAAAGTTTTATAAACTATTAAAAATTCAGTGAACTTGTATTTACAGAAATTTATAAATAATATTAACAAATTTTAACTTCATATTTAGTTCAATAGAGGGTATCTCAGTGCTTTTTATCATATATGTGGATTAGATTGAAATTGGGCAGAGAGAAATGGATATATTGGAGTAATATATTTAGCTTTTGGAAAAAGAAAGAATGTAAAGGAATGGAATGAGAGGATTTGTTAAATGTTTGCATGACAAAATTGATGAACTATGAACTTAGATGGAATAATTATAAATTATTAATAGAAAAAATGTGAAAAGTACTATTACTGAAATTGATGGAGTTGAGAATATAAATGGGACTTTGTGAAAAAAGGTGAATAGAAAATGAAAGTAGAAAGATGTATATCTTGGAGAGTTTCTGTGGTTGTGGAGTATTTGAAGCATGTTATTAATTATGCATTGGTAGATAAAGAGGAACTATGGAAGATAAAAAAGGATTAAAGTATTTAATGAAGTAGAAAATAAATGTTGTAGTGAACATAATTTTATGTTAATAGAATTAAGAAGATCTGAAAGATGATGTATAAAACATTGTAGAAGAATTGATAGGAATAGATGCTAAATAAAAGATGAGTTCAAATTGAACAGGTTTAGTAATTGTAGAATTATGAAGAGTGATGAATATAAAACATAGAAAAAGTGAATCGATGAGATTAAAAAGATTACAAATAAGTACTTATTTAGAGTAGAACTAATAACAAAATAGGAAATACACTTTTTTTTTAATAAGAGAGTGTAAAAGAAGGAAAAAAAAAAACATGTAGGAATTATAAAAAAAACAGTTAAAAAAGAACAGGTGAGTAGAGATAACACATAAGAATAGTTATTGAAGAAAAAAATAAATATGACAATTGAGAATAAATAAGTTAACTGAGAAAATTAACAGGATGAGAAAGGAGAATTGTAAAATTTTTTGGAAATATATGAAAAAGAGAAATAAGGGAGACAAGTCTTGTTATATTTTTAAATGCAGAGGGAAGAGAATGTGAAGATAGGGAAGACAGTTTGGGCAATATGGAACTGATAATTGAATGTGATAGCTTATCCAAAAGAAGACTGATAGAGTGATGATAAAGAATTGACCATTAAGTAGAATAAAAAAATGAATCACATGAGAACTAGATGATTCTACAACTGAAATGTTTGTAAATATGGGAAGTAGCAAAAATTGATTTCAAAGAAAGTTTTAATAAAATTATAGATGCTACTGTGATCATTGGAAAGGTATGACAACTAGATTGTAATACAAAAAAAAAAGCTTTTATGTTGTTTCATAGACTGTTGTAAATAAATTCTATACATTAGGAGAAATTGGTAGGATTAAGACTTGGATGAAAAGGTTTGAATTCTTAGAGGCGATTCAAAATGATTATCATTCAGGAAGTTAAATAGAGAGTAATTTATTAATTGTTTCTGGATGGATTGAAATGTCTTCTAAGAAAAATAAATCATCACTTTGTACTTTTATGTAAAGAAAAAGATTATCATAAGGTGAATATTGTGGATGAATCATAAAAATATGGTAATAGATTTGGAGTTACTAAGCATGCTTAAGAGTCATTAAAATGATTAATTTCATAAATATCAATTAGGAGTTATAGAATCCACAAAAGTTAAATGTGCCATCTTGTTGAAACAAGCATGTCCATTATCATCTTATTATTATTTCTAAGAAAATTTGGGGGGGGGGGAGGTGATAGAAAGATTAGGAATAGAGATGGGGAGTTTTTTATAACGAAAGTTAAAAGAATATATAATTTTTTTTTTTTTTTTTGCAGATAATATGCATTTTTAGCAATAATGTAAAAGATATGGAGTTGTTATTAGAGAAGGATCCAAAATAGTAAGAAATATGAAAATTAAATCTGTTGAGGAAAAATTCAAGTTATTACTAATTATTTGGGTGAAACTGAAGAATGGAAAATGGGGTCTATTCATTTTGAAGAAGTGGAAGAGTACTGGTATTGTACTCTGGTAAGTGGGAAATAAATTATATGGTCAGTTGGAAATTGGGTCTGAGACAAAAAATAAAATTAGAGGAGAATTGTTTTAAAAATTTGTCATGTGATTTGTATAACAAGTTGAAAATATATAGAATAATTTGGAAATAAATGATGGAACCTGTTTTAACATTTAGAAATGAAGCACTTTTAATTGGGCAGAGCTTTCAGAAATTTTTTTTTGTAATTCAAAAAGAAGTAGATATGCATTCAGTGGCTGTGGACAATCCTATGCGGCTATTTAAGAAAAATTTGAGATGGGCTTTTTTTTTTTTTTTTTAATGGGAAAAAGCAAACTTAATATAAACAAGGCAAACCTTTCCATATAGTAGTGCCACCCTGTGCCAACCAGAGTAATCAATGAATGCCAGAAGGCTTGTGCATAATACCCTATCTAATGCTTACTCATCCAATATCCCCAGACTAGGCTCCTCATTGATGAAGGCCACAAGCCAGAAACTAGTCTGGAGATATTGGATGAGTAGGCATTAGATAGGGATTTTATGCACAAGTCTTCTGGCATTCATTGATTACTCTGGTTGGCACAGGGTGGCACTGCTGTATGGAGAGTTTTGCCTTATTTATAAACAATTATGTGCTAGTATAAGAGATGGTGATCATGTGATGCTTAATGATCAAACTTAATATATTTGAAAAACTGCAATATATATATATATGGCATAGATTAGTAAAAATAATGTGTAATTTTATTATATGGATAGATTAATAAATATGTTAAGTAGAAACATAATATGATATGCATAGTTAATTGATTGAAATTTTTCTATGTATTTCATAACAAATGAAAATAATATATAGAGAATATATTACACATCTATAAATGTGAAAATGAACAAATAAGTTGGGTAGAGAAAAAGAAGTAGTGTTATGAAAAAAAAAATATAGTATAGAAAAAAAAAAGTTTAGAATTATTTAAAAATAAAAAGTATATAAAATATAAAAAGATATATGTTAACAATAAAGTGAGTTTATTCAAGAAGAGAACAGTAGCTTTGGAAATTAAAAAGAGAGAGGCAAAAATGGAGTAAGAATTTGGATTATTAATTATGATTTATGCAGAAGAGATGGGATTAAGACTATATGAAAATAAAATGTAAAAGGTTAAGAAGTCAAAGTGGTAGAGATTTTCTGTTTTTGTTTTTCTTTAAATTGAGGTCTTAGTATGACAAAAATGGGGACTATGGGAGCAGAATATTGGAATTAACAAAACGTTTTTTAGTTATGTGAAATAGAAAAATAAATAAATAAATAAATAAGAGATGTTGGAAGAGGGATTCAGTGATTAAAAGAGTTAAAAAATTAAAACAGGCAAAACTCTCTATACATATTGCCACTCAGTGCAAGCCAGAGTAATCAATGGATGTCAGAAGGCTTGTGCATAAAATCCCCATCTAGTGCCTACTCATCCAATATCCCCAGACTAGATTCTGACTTGTGGCCTTCGTCAGTGAGGAGCCTTGAATCTGAGAGCACTACACCTAGATCTTAGAATCTAATGCAACCCTCCAGCAGCCACCTTTTATCTCTACTTAACTACAAAACTATGAGACTTAAATTGAAAACCCTATAATATTTTCAGTCCAAGCTCATCAGCTTATGTAATCATATAGGTCTGAACTCAGTTCAGTACCTATACATTTTGGTGTCTTTGTTTCTTTAATAACCATAGCCATTACTATCCTATTAGGCAGGATTGGTTTTAAGCCATTTCTTATGCTTGCTTTTAACTGTTATTAAAACATACAAAACTCTCTAGTCTTCTGGCATCCATTGATTACTCTGGCTTGCACTGAATGGCAGTACGTATAGAGAGTTTTGCCTGTTTTAATAACAGTTAAGAGCAAGCATAAGAAATAGTGATCATGTGATGATTAAAAGAGTGTGATATGAGTGGAAATAGATGGATTTTGTGATGTATAATTATGTTCAAAGAGTGGAAATGATTAATTTGTCTAAAAGATTTTTGATGATAAGGATTGTGTATAGGGAACTAAGACTTTTAAGTGCAGATTATTATAATAATTATAATGGATTATATTATAAAATTGAAATGAAATAACAGAGCAAAATATTTTCTGAATTAAATTTCTTTTTACCATATTGTTAACAGAAAATTTATTTGAAACATGGCACATCATTTTATTAAAATGGTAAAAGCAATATACATTTTTTTTTTGTCTGTGATGTTAATGAACTTAAAGAAGTATAACTTCCTATTAAGTGATGTATGATGAGCAATTTGGCTGATTTTTATTTGGGTATTATATTTTGTGGTATAAAAATCATTACAGTATATGATTTGCTTACATACAAGAGCAATTTTCTCATTTTATAAGTTGATGATACTAAAATATATAGTTATGGGCCAGGTATCAGATCTGCATAAGTATACAGGGATTTGGCTTGGATTCAAAAGATTAAGATGTTCATTGAATTTTAGACTGTTTGCTTGATAATAAAGAAAAAGTAAAATATAGCTAGGCTTATTAGTTTCAAGTTCTTCACTGACAAAGGCCATATGCCTGAAACTAGTCTAAGCAATGGATAGAATAATACAGATGTCTGTTAATTACTCATGTTTGCAATAGACGCCTCTGGAATAGATAGAGGAGGCAATTCAAGGAGAAATGGGATGGTCAAGTTTTTATATGAGAGATGCAAAAAGCAAAATGAAAATGTTTGGTAGATTATAATTTATGGATGGTAAAGAGAATAGCCAAAATAGTATTCAATTGGGTTATGAGTAAAGGGCAGGCAATAAGATGGGTGAGAAAGATAGTCTGGTATGCAGAAGATTTGGATAAAGAATTTATGTCAGTATACTTATACAAAAGGTGGGATGATTGTGTTATGAGAATTGTTGAGTGTTATAGTAGCAAGGAATGGGATAGAAGAATAGATGCATTAATAAAGAATAGGGAGTTGGAGAGATGGAGAACTAATATGGAGAATAAAAAAAGTTTAAATATATATAGAAGTAAATGGAATATTGGATGCGAGTTAATTTATGATAATAGTAAGGAAAGTAGTTTACTATTTAAGGCTCAAACAGGATTTTAGCAACAGGGGAATTTACATATACATGGAAAAATGTGGGTGACTTAGTCTGCAAGTTGTGTAAGGAAGGCATAGAAAATATTAGGAATCTATTAATTGAATGTAAATGCCTGAAGGCAGAAAGGCTACAAATAATGATGTCGTGGGAGAATAAATATAAACTAAGTGATGATACTGAAAGTGGGTTCTTGGTTTTTATGCTAGTTTTGAGTAAAGATAAGGGAGATTTAGATATAAAGGCCATGGAGTTAATAAAAATTATGTTGTGGAAATGGGATGGAGTAGGATAGAGAAGAATATGAAAAAAATTAGGATAGGGAATAGAAAGGGAAGATAAAGTGGCTAACAGGTTTCTCTGGGCATAGTAGTTGAGAGATTCCTGACTCCGTACAAGGAGAAGTCACAGTGCACCACATCTTATCACATTTTAAACATTTATATATAAATTGCTCACTGATCATTTTCCTATAAAGTATTCACTTTAAACATAAAGCACTTTTTTTTTTTCCAAAAATAAATTTAATTTTGAAAATAAATTTAAACAAAAAATCACCAAACACCCAGCTTAACTAATAAGACAAAAACAGCATCTCACTTTACTGCCACCTAGTGTTAGCTAGATTAATTACTATTTATCAGATGCAAATAAAATTTTTATTCTTAGTATTTGAATTCCCATCCACAGACCACTCGATGTTTGGAATTTGAAATTCAAGTTTTAATCTTGACAGTAAAGTCAATTTGCTGAATGCATCTATGTATTCTTTTAATTTTGAAACTTGGCCCGAGGATTTCAAATACTGAGAATAGGAATTTTATATGCATCTGATAACTACTGATTATGTTAGTAAAGTGAACTGCTTTTATGTATTAAGTTTGGTTTTAAATTATTAATGTATATAAAATGACAAAGGGGATTGAATTTAAAAATAAAAAGGACAAGAAACAATATTTGGAATTAGAAAAATTTATTTTTAAATATAATATGGAATTTATATTCATTTTTTTTCATTAAACAATACTTTATATTTGAAATTTTTGGGTTGTAATTTATCTGATATTATATAACTTAAAGAAAAAAAAAATAGTGGTAACAACTTTTTTTCTTCTTTTATATAGACATTCTCGCTTTGGTGGAACTTACGCTGTCAGAGATTTGAAATCAATCAGTGAACGTGATTTGATCTACCATCGCCCATTGTCGGATATTAGGTCTCTTACTTTTGATAAAGATAAGGTTCCAAAAAAGAAACCTAAAAATAGACGTGCACTTCCAGATCTTAATATTACACGGAGATCTACCCTGAGCATTCGCCTATTTCTTAAAGATTTTTGTGTTGAATTTTTAGAAACTGCCTATAATTCTCTAATGCATGTTGTTAAGGTTAGTAGAGACATCTTTTAATTTATATTTTTACATTTTTCATGTTCTTCACTTTTTTATTTGATTTAAGATTGCTTTTGAATGCCTTTAATTAAGTCTGTGAATTATGACAGTCATGTTATTCAAATTTTGTTGTAATATATGTAATATGCATATGACACTTAAAAAGAAAACAAACATTTGTTATAAAAATATTAAGTGCTCTAGAATTAGGTCCTTACTTTAAGTATAACTTATATACTTCTGGAAACAAGTAAAATGAAATAAAAAATGTATATGATATCAGTTTATGTAGTAGGATCAAAACTAAATTTATCTTTCATCATTTACATTTGTTCACCATCTTTCCAACTTTGTAGTTGTTTGCACTTAGTAAATGGAGGAAATTTTTGCAGATGTCACAGATTATATAATTAGCATGCTTCAATCAAATAAGAAAAAAAATTGAATAAAGATATGCTTATTTTTTCATAAATAAATAATAAAGATTTATTCATTGTATTGATTTTATTGAAAATAGTAACTTTGCTAGGGTTTTCCAAAAACAGAGCCTCTTAGGCTCTATTATTTATATTGTGTAAAAAATTTGAAATATGCAAATGTATTGATAATTTAGTGCTTTTCACATTAAATTGAATATTTTAAAAATATTTTTTAGCATGAAATAATTAGCAATTAAGGCAGCCACATTAAAATTTAAAGCTACATTTAGTACATTTTTGCAACCATTAATGCAAAATAATATTAGGAGATTGAAAACATAAGGTATTAAGCTACAAATTCAGTGCCATTTCAGTGATAAACTTATTAGAAATTTCCCTAATATTATTCAGAAAGTAGATAGACTATTGTTGTATATTTAAATTTATCATTAACTAAAATTTTAAAAGAGAGTAATATTGTTGCAATTTGAAATGCAATTAAAGAATTAAAAAAAAAAAAAATCACGATTTGAATTTACAAAATTTAATCGCATTAGATCAGTAATGATGAAAATTTAAAATAGTTGTATGTAGTATTAAAAAAGAAAATTAAGTTTCTGCTATTGACCAAGTGTTATATACCACTGTTCACTGTCTAGCAATGGATTTCATAATTAATGAAATATACAATTGAGTCGGATGTTTATAAAAAATTTTTGAAATTAGAAATCAAGCCATGTAAAGTTTATCTAAGTCTACTGGAAGATGAATGGCATTAAAGTCTGCTGTAATTCCAATGTTACAACATGGTTTAAATTGATAATAATTGAAAGTTTGCTAGTTTTTCACATGCGCGATTATCTTTCAGACAGCCAATCAGATTTTAAACAACTGTCTTAAAAACGATCAGGCTTCGACAACATGACAGAAAGCTCATTTTGAAATTTCTAAGAATGAGGTCCAAAGTGAGACTCTATTTATTTTTTTAAAAGTATATTCTAGCTGATATGGAAGGAGTTAATGAGATATTTGAAGCTGAAACTCAAGACTTCACAAAATTAGGAAATGCAATAGCTTTTTGACTACTTTTGGTGTATGGATTTGGCATTGAGCATGTTCAACAAATTAAATATCACGATTGCCTAATAATTTTCCGATGTTGGAATTAGTGTTTGCCATCAGATGAATTAAACCTGGAATTATAAATCTTATAAAATTGTTCATTGAAGATATTGAAACATTAACTTACATAGATTTTCAAGGAAAATTGGAAAAATGTTCAATGGTCTAAACTGTTAAATACAGTTTCAATCTAGAATTGAAGCGACATTCTATCAGAATTCTACAGGAAAAAAATCCATTTAAAATTCGTTCAGTTTTTATTGACAGCTTTTATTATCTTATTATGTGAAATTTTTTTTTACCTTAACAGAAATTAAGCATTCATTACACAATTCGATAATTTATTTTTTGATGTATTTTTTTTTTTTTGATGTAATCATTTTAATAATCATGATTTGTTTTTTTTTAGGACAAGTTAGTTCACAAACGTGCCCAAGCCCATGATGAGACTTATTATCTCTGGGCACTTACCTTTTTTATGAATTTTAACCGGTTATACAAATTTAAAGTGGAACTTGTTAGGTAAACCATAATTTTGAATATATTTTAAAAACTTTTAATATAACTTTGTATTCTATTTTATTTGTAAAAAGTTTATTTTCTTTTGAGGTTGTTTAGATATCTTCACATTCCAACTAAGAATATCCACTTATCATCTAGTATTGTTTTGAATCCATTTATCCAAATTTCATGGCTAACTTGTCAAAAATATACACAATCTTTTTCCATCAGTTTTAGTATAATCCTGTTTCAACTTTTAATCCCTAAAATTAAAAAAATGATAAATAGATAGTTCTGTGATAGCTGTAATCCACTTTATTATTTTGGTCTAGAGACTTTACTGTAAATATCAGAAATCAATGGACACCATATGATCTTTCTAAACAAATCTCTAAAACAATCAATAATTCTAGAGCAGACTGGATTACTAATCTTAATGTCGATGAAATGTTTATGTTGGGGAAAATGATAACGTTTTGTTTAAGTATATTTTTGTGCTTACATTTAATGAAAATTGCCTATAGGAAGTATTTGATATTAATATCATGCATAAAAATTGAAAGCAGATGAAATGAAGTGGCTCATGGTTTGTTGATGAAGATCAGAAATGTGTGTTTATTTTACGAAAGTATCACGTTGCTTCTATAGGTCACCACAAACGATTATAGAAAACATTTTTTTTTATACTTGATAACAATAAAATCTAGAAGATAATTATTTTATATATGATATAAATTCTTGTTTGAAAGGATTGTTTCGGATATTTTTTGAAGATTAATGATTTGATAGTAAATAAAGATAAAGTTGAAGGTAACGAAAACAATATACTTTATGAAATGCATAATTGTAGCTTGGATGATATATGTGGTGCATTCAAACAAGAATGTATTTGTTGTGCTCATAAAAGAATTACAAATATTGCTGTTTTTTTTTTTGCAGTAGGGCTCTTATTTTAATTTTCTCACTGGACACTGATATATTACTCTGTGGCATTGATGAAGTGCACAGATAGAATAATAGAAGCTATGAGAATGAATCAACTTTAAAACATTTTGGGAAACTGAAATGACTGTAGAGTTTTTGTACGATGTTGCTAGCAACTCAACAGAATTTAACGGACATAAACTATAAGACTGAATGTCAGTTTTGATGATTCAGAAAAGGTATCCCTGAAAATACTTTGTGTGCTGTGCACATCACAATAAAATAATATTCTGATCTCATTTTGTTTTTGTGGTACTTATTTTTCATTAAAGTTATTTGTTGATAATTTAACCTAATATGTCCTGTGGAAAGATGAATGTGTTTTCTCCCCAAGCTGTCTGCAGAGCCTTCTCTGAATCAATGCATTTGTTACATAATGATAGAGTTTAGCTTTCACTACAAAAATTTGTGTTTGTATATCAGATCATGAATTATATGAAATGAGACAATGTGTTTCATAGTTTTGTAGAAAACTCATGAAATTTTGTTTCACGTTGAGCAAAACTGTTAGTTATATGATTCAAATTGTGTATACCAATGAAACTGTGAATTGCATAAATATTTTCAAATGGTTTTTAAAATTTTGTGATAGCAGAAAGAGGATTCAAGACCATCCACAATCATATGCTTTAGAAATATTTGGAAGTGAAGAAAATGTAAACAGCTATCAAAAATCCTTTTTGCTTAGAGTGTTTCAGATCTCATTGGAAACTCATTGGCATTTTCAAAACCTCTGTCCATTGTTTTTTTTATGGAATATTTGAAAAAGTGGAAGATATGCTTTTATGCTTCATTTATTGTCAATTGACCAAAAACCTATGAGGGAAACACTTCAGAAACATGCAAAGAATTGCAGTTATGAATGTGGAATTTTTGTTAAACATCATAAGAGGTGATTAGATATGGTGCTTGCAATATAAGCCATTTATCAAGTATCAGAGTTTGGAATGAGATTACCAAAGGAAGGAAAACCATTGCACATGGTTTTTTATTTTATTTTAAAGGCATTATTCACCACAAATACAGTCATGAGGATCAAATGGTTAATGCTAACTACTATTTGGATGTTTTGAATTGTTTGCAAGTCAAAATTTTGAGCAAACAATCTGGTTCTTGGTGATTGTGGTGCAATAATGGATTATCCCACAGTGACATGATTGTACATGATTTTTTAGCCAAAAAAAAAACGTATGCTAAGGGTCTATCCTATTCACCTGATTTAACTCCTGCTGATTTAAAGCTATTTCCAAAACTAAAGTTGTCTAAGAAAAGTATGTATCGTGGTTTAATGTATGACATCTGAACGCTTGCAACAAAGTTTCTGCAGGTGTGTTTCTAATAGAGAATTTTAAGCTTTGCTTCAAACAGTTTTACAATAATTTTTCCAGTAATATATTAAGTCACAAGGTGACTATTTTGAATAATTAAAAATAAACACCAATAGGCTGCAGTGCATAGTGCCATTATCCATTATTATGTTCTAAGAATTTATTTAATTTTCATGGATGATGCAGCCCACTAAAACTGTTCAATGGCCAAACAGAAAGGAAAACAGGAACATTTGTCACCTTAACCACTAAGCTTGATTGCTTGCTTCAATTTCACTCTTAAAAACTAAGACAAAATTGAAGAGTCACAAGATATTAACGTCTATCCTGCAATGGTCATGCAAATCGTGTCTTTCTATTTGTTCTCTTCACACTATAACTTATTGGTATATATTAAAATGGATAACACAAACATATATATATATGAAATCATTTCAAAACTAATTTTTGTTTATTAATATAGCAATAAATGATGTTTTACACATTTGAATTATATTTGTGATTGAACAAACCAAAGAAGCTAAAGATTATGTTTTAACATCATATTCTTTTAAAGAGGGTCTCATAGTATATTAGCATAAATTCAGAAGACACTCATAAAGAGTATTTGAACTCCAAGTCAAGAAAAAAAAAGAAAAGAAAAAGATAACGATTTTTGCTATGGTTGTACAAAACAATCTGTAAAACACATAACATCTGCTATAGAATGTGCTGGTCTGCTTTTCTGTTTTATTTGATATTATGAGATGTTATCTTAAAATTTATTCACCAGAACATCAAAAAAATGGAGAATTAGTCAGAAAATGCTGTGCATATAGTTTAAGAATGAAAATGTGGCTAGACAAACACATAAACCCATTGGGAGATGATTGGCATGAGAAAGACTACTAGGTCTTATAGTAACTTATAGAACAACAACAGAAGGCATTAAATACTGTTTGTATTGGAAACAATATTTAGCCTTTGACAATCCAACATTCTATTCTATAAGTAAACAGGAAGTACTCTTGCTTGGGCACTATTTATTTAGATTATTCACAGCTAACTTTTATACGTGAAGGTCAAGTCTCTATTAGCCACTTCAATAGTTAGTCGGTAGTCTGAGCAAGACATCTGATCAACTTAAATTTGTGTATATTTTTATATAGCTGAAGATTAGAAAAGCTTGAAATTTTATTCAGGCAGTACTTCAAATATATTGAATAGTAAATTGGTATTAAAGTATTAGTTTCCATCTTAGTTAATATAGTCCTCACTCTTAATGAGTGGAAAATTATGGAATTGGATACCAAATCAGTGGATTGAAATTTTTTTTTTTGGATATAAAATCGAAGGTTGATTTTTTAAAAAAATTTTGTACTCTTTCTATGCATTTCCAAATAGATTTTAAAGAGTTTTGGAATTACGCTATTAGATTTTTTTATCTTTAATTATTACGAGTAGTAAAGAATTTAAAATTGGTCATGTTTATCATACATTGATATTTCTTGTAAACTTTGTCTCAAAGAGATTTGTTTGTTTAGTGGATTAGGGGATTCATCATCATTATTAATTTATTGTCATTATTTCCAAAATTACAAATCTGACCCAACTATGCATTTCTTACTTTGACTCCAGCTGTGACAGCTTTATAAAACAATTAAAATATATAATCATGACTCTGCCAAACTCTTCTTTCATCAGTGGTTTATGACCATATTTATACTTTCTAAATGCTGTTAACAAGGATGATATTTAAAGGTATTTAGTTCTTCATCTTAAATCTCCAATTTTTTATACAGACTGGGTAACATGGACTAAAGTACATTTTTTTTGAAATGAGAAAACCTATCTGTTTGAGTTGAAAAGCTCTTTATGTCAACAACTGCATTAACAACAATAACTATTGAGTGGTTAGATGCTTGGCAGACTGAATTTTCAAGGACTAGAAGTAACATATTAAGAAGTTCTTAATTCAGACTGTGCACCACTCATGTTTAATCCACTATTCCATTATTGCATAGAGCTGATAAGTTGCGTCATCTTAAGGAAAGTCACAACCTTGCAGCTCGTTCTACATTTTTTAATTTAGCTATTTATGATTTGCTAATTGTTACTTATTTTCTGTGAAATTTTAAACTTTATTTATATACTCATATTACAGTAGACATTTAAATAATTAAAATTGATCCTATATGATTTAATGAGAAATATTTTTTTTATTCAAACAAAGAGTTTAAATATATTTAAACAAAGAGTTTAAATATATATAGAAATAAACAGAATATTAGGTGTGAGTTAATATATGATAATAGTAAGGAAAATAGTTTATTGATTAAGGCTCGAACGGGATCTTTAGCAACAAGAGAATGTACATGTAAAGGGAAAAATATGGGTGGTTTGTTTTGTAAATTATGTAAGGAAGGAATAGAAAATATTAGACATCTGCTAATTGAATGTAAATGCTTGAAAACAGAAAGGAAGGAATAGAAAATATTAGACATCTGTTAATTGAATGTAAATGCTTGAAAACAGAAAGGACACATATAATGAAGTTATGGAAGAATAAATATGAAAAAAGTGATTATACAGAAAGTGAATTATTGGTTTTTATGCCGGATTTGGGAAAAGATAAGGGGGATTTAGATATAAAGGCCATAGAGTTGACAAAGATTATGTTGTGGAAATGGGATGGAGCAGACTATGTGAAAACTTAGAGTGGGGAATGGAAAATTAAGTGGCTAAAAGGTTTATCTGGGCATAATTGCTCAGATATTCTTGACTTCGTTTAAGGAGAAGCTACAGTACATCACATTACATTATTACTAAATTTATACGTAAGCCTGGAGCTCGTTTCTACTGCTACAAGTGTTTTAATGATTATTTATTATTTTAATTATATTATTTAAAAAATAATATAGTGGAACCTTGATATTCATTCCAACCCTTTGTGTACATTATTCATTCATGTTTTTAGTATGTATTACTTATTAATCAGCACTTGTTTTTCAACATGCACACACACATATATGTAAAAAGAACACAAATTCTATATTATATTTGTAATATATATATATAAATTAAGATTGTAATGTATATTGTAGCTATAACAATGATTATACTACGATGCAGAGAAGAAAAAAAATATGTTTAATAAAAACTCAGTGACTGACTAATAAATACATAAATTGCCATTTACATGTGCGTATATATGCATGTCACTTGAGAAATAAAAATGTATACTGCGTAAAGGTTAAGAAATTAATTTATGCATATTATTAAAGATTATTGAATTTATTTTATAATATGTAAGAGAATGATAAATTATAATGTCTCCAGGAAGAAGGAAAAGTAGTCTATATGTGTGAAAGAATTGCATAGTTTTTTTTTTTAAAAAATCTAAATTTGAACCTGTCCTAGTTTGCTATGTCTGAATTAAGTTTTAAATAAAATTTCTCATATTTCCATGGCAAAACTGAATAGCAAAGCTAAGTATAAGATTAAAAGTTTGGAATTGATAATATTAGTGAAGTTATAATTAAAAATTTAAAAGTCTACAACGAATTTTCCTTTTTTCTATATTAATGAATGTAAATAAAGAAAAAAAAGAGAAAAAAAAGATAGCTTTATGCATAAAAATCAGAATATAATGTACATAAAATTTGTATCCACAACATGTTTTGAAGAGAGTGAAAAGGATGTTTTTAAAAAATATGTTGTTGTAATGATGCAAATATCATATTTGTCTTAGGTGGTGATGTTATATGTTGTTTGAACAACATGAAATAGGTATAAATCGGTCTGAAACAAGCAACTAGGCAATTTTATTATTCTAATTTATGGAGCCCATCAGTTCATTCCATATTACTTTGCATTAGAATGCCATCTGCTATTGAAGCCATATTCCTGTGTTCCTTGCTGAAGAGAAAGACAACCATTGATTAAAATTCTTTTTCTATTGTGAACTATGTTTTGCTGACTGTTTTTAAGGTATTTTTAAGTACTCCAGTTTTAACAGTCCATGCAATGATTTTATTTAAAAGAAATTATCTACTATGTGTGACCGAATTACCAAGAGTCATATCAGTCAAAATATCTGGAAAATGCCGTCAGATCCAGAAATTAGCACTGAAGTTTGAAAAATGAGCTTGTGCAATGTCTCTATAATGCCATGAAAAAAGAAATGAATAGTGCTGTTTAAAGATCTACAGATGTTATACCTCATATAACGTTACCAATACTGCTGTATTTACTCTAACACCATCAGTGTTCAAGAAGACCATCAACGGGAAAACTAAGGAAAACAACAGTAAAATATTAAAAAAATGGTACCTAAAAAAACCATGGCTAGTGATTGATTCAATATATTTAATGTGCTAAGATCTTATTATTAGTATTATAAGACTTTAAAGTTGAATCATAGCTTAAACATAAAATATCTTTTGTTACTATAATATTTTTGTGTATGTGTTGGTAGTTGTGACTATATTTGCACAATCGTTTTATTTATTCATTATTAATAAATTGTTAATTTTTTTTTTTATTAATCCATTTAATTTGTAACTGAACCCAGATATATATGCTTTTAATACTCATATGCTAACTAATATCCACAGCCCTGAGAAATCATACAATTCACTGTGGGACATGGTGGAATAGCAGCAACAATTGATGATCATTTGTTTAAAAACTTTTCCAAAAGTAAACTCTCTTTTTTTAGAAGATTTGGTACTCTTGAGTTTCTTTTTATTGCAACTGAAAAAAATAAAATACTTTTGTGAGTAAATGTACTTTGAAATTATAAACCATCATCACATTGGTTAATATTATTATATATTTGAATTAAATTTTATTTGAATTTTATTAACTATTATTTATTTGAACCAAAGTTTACAATCCACATCTTAGAAGATCCCATTATGTATATATCTTTGATTGTATATAGATGGTATTCAGGTTCAAATCAATCTTTCATCCATTGTAATATAAAATATCCAGTGCAAGGACCTGTACTGTGAAAATTTTTGACGTTACAATATTAAAATTAAAAAAAAAAAAGTATTTATTAATAATAAGTTGAGAGAGCACGTTCACCATTCACCTTTACTCAAAAAATAAAAATAAAACACTATACTGTATTTTTTAAAAATAAAATGAATAATAAATTAGACTTTTACTGCAATTATGCACCATCTGAACAATATTTTTTTTCTTCAGTAACTTTTTATTGCTATGGAAACATAATATAATCTTGTTATTAGCAGACTATAACCTTTTTAGTTGTTTTGATGTTTTTAAGTTCGTATCAACTTCAGAATCTATATAGTCACCATACATTTCAAATTCTTCGTTAAACCCATCAAACTTTAAACTTTCTGATGTAATAAAAGAATTTTTTACAATTTTTTGTTTCCGTTTATTATAAATTGATAACTTCTATCCTTTCCTTAAATTTCATAAAACTTTTAGTTTTAAGTTTAAAAACATTTGATCCTGTGAAAAACAGCACCATATCAAAGTAAAGAATGAAATATATATGCTTTCAGTTTAAGCCAAAAAAATGTTGTTAATAAATGCGATCATGTATGACACTTTGAGATGGAAAAATGATTGCCACCATATCATAAAATTTATTAAATTGACTAATTTTAATGTTTTTGGGTATTTACATTTTTTTTTGTTTATTTAAATTTTCTTTTTAGATAGTACATAATTGAAGTAGTATATAATGATACAACACTTATTACAAATACACTATTATTGTTATTTTCAATATGTTAAAAATTCATATTTTAGTCTTAATAAATCAAAGCCAACTCATTATGAACTACAATCTTAGCTGATATACATATTATGGACTTATTATGTCATAATCGATAGAATGCTTACAATATAAATTTTAGGGGAATCTTCTCATCAGCTGATTCCATTACTAACAATAAATTAATTGTCCTTAATTATTAAATGTAAAAATGTTAAGTTTATTTTGTAAAATTTATATTTGATGAGGAGTCATATGAAAAGCAGGGTACAGTGCAGGAATTTTGCCAATTTCTGTCTTGATTCATAGCCTCAGTGAAGTTATGTGAAACTTGACTAGATATAAAAGTGAAAGTCTTTGGCAGAGGATATTTGATATGTCTTCATCAGAAATAATTATTAGCCTAGAAAATATATGGTTTGTTTGTTGGTCTATCATTGTTAGTGCTTTATTTTATTTTATTTTTCAGCGAAACCTTATCACTGCAAACCTTCCATTATATTCATACTCAACTTGAGAATTATTATGAGACTATGCTTGTCAACAAAAAGGAAATTGCACCATGGTCTTACAGGTAAAACATTTTTAATTAAATATATAATAAATCTATTAGTTTTTTGCATTATTAAATAATCATTTTAAACTTAATAAAGGTATTTTTCTTACAATTATTTGAAGACAGAAAATTTGGATTGCATTTATTAATGGAATATTAAAATAAATAACTACATATGTATAGAGAAATGTCAATTGGTATGCTGAGAATAATAAGTGACAGTAATATCTTCAACCCCTTTCCAGATTCGATTCTACTTAATCTTAAATTAATGAACACTAGATGGCAGTGTAAACATTTTAAAATTGATTTCTCTGAATAATTGACTTGTTTTTTACTATCAGAAGACTTTGCTTATGTAAATCCTACTTACATAAATAGTTACTTACATAAATCCTTATTTTATTGAATAAGGAAAAGTTAGCAGTATCCTTTTTTTTATTCATTAACAGTAGAATGAACATTACTTATTTACTAAATCAATGATTATTGATGGAATGGATTTTTTTTTTTCAAAAAAAAATAGAGAACTTTATTTTTATTTATTTATTAAACTGTTCAATTAAATTGGTCACAGTTGATAAAGAGAAGGAAAGAATTTTATTTTATGTATTAGCAACAAAGTAAATTTCATTAATTGCAAAATTATTAATTTTACGGCATCCATTACTTTAATTACTATTAGTAGTGCAATATTTCAAATATTTTTAATACATGAACTTTGTAAATATGATCATTAAAAGCAGACATATTTTTAATGAGTCAAAGCAGTAAAGGTTCAGAATTTTTGCTTACACCAAAATTGATATTTAAGCAAAATATTGTAGACCAGATTTTGTAATGGAAATTATTGTATAGGAGAGTGATGACGACATGAGCGTATCTTATAAATAGGTTAGTAAATTCTAAGAAAATCTTTGTTACAATAATGTTATATGAGTTGTTCATTTTTTTGATTAACTTCGTTTTAAGTTTGTATGAGGAACAGAAAACTGTAGTCTGGCCAAAAGAAGGAATAACAGAATCAATTGATGGGAAGATGTGTAAAGCAAATAAACACATTCATAGCAAATAACTGTTCAAAATATTAAATTACGTCATTTACAGTAAATTTGTAGCAATTGTAATATATTTTCCAGAGATTATTTCACTTAAAGTATAATTCTGGATTGCATTGAAACTATTTATATTAGACGATATGTGATAGCATGATGCCTAACTATTTTTAAGAGTGTTAGATATTTTAATGTGGGTTTAGAAGTATTATTACCATCAAACTTGCACTTTTCTTTATAATGAAAATTATCATATATAAAACGTAAGTAGCAGTGATCAAAAAACTGACATAGGTAGGTAATCAACATTAAAATTAAAAAAATATATTTCATAGCTCAAACTTTCGTTCATTACGGTCTTTTAAGAAGCAAATTTATCTAATTACTATATTTTTTAAATTTTAATGTTGATTACTTACCTATGTCAGTTTTTTGATCACTGCTTCTTAAAGGACCGTAATGAATGAAAATATGAGCTATGAAATAGAATCTTTTTATCTAGAAGAACAGTTGTCAATGAATAAATAATATTAATAATCACATCATTGTATTTTGGACTAAAAATAAATATATATAGCACTACAAATTCAAACATGGATTTTTTTTTGAAGTAATGCTTCCTTTACAGTCCATTATGTTTTTATCTATTCAAAATTTTTATCATTTAATCTATAAGTATACAACTCTTGCACCATAAAACATGATGGATGAATAGTGAATGCCAATAAACACACATGATCATCATTTCTTATGCTTGCTTATAACTGTTATTGAAACAACCAAAACTCTATGTATTGCCACTCAGTGCAAGCCAGAGTAATCAATGGATTCTAGAAGGCTTGTGCATAAAATCCCCATCTAGTGCCTACTCATCCAATATCCCCAGACTAGTTTCTGGCTTGTGGCCTTTGTCAGTGAGGAGCTTTGGATCTGAGAGCACTGCACCTAGATCTTAGAATCTAAACCCTCCAGCATCCATCTTTTATCTTTGCTTAACTACAAAACTATGAGTCTTAAATTGGAAACACTATACTATTTTCAATCTAAGCTCATTACTTATATAGTCATATAGGTGTGAATTCAGTTCAGTACCCATACATTTTGGTGACTTTGGTTCTTTAATAACCATAGCCTGTTTTAATAACCATTGCCTGTTTTAATAACAGTTATAAGCAAGTATAAGAAATGGTGATTATGTGATGTTTATTGGCTTAAAACCAATTCTGCCTAATAAGATAGTGGTGGCTATGGTTATTAAAGAACCAAAGTCACCAAAATGTATGGGTATTGAACTGAGTTCACTCCCAAATTTGACCATATAAACTAATGAGCTTGGATTGAAAGTATTATAGGGATTTCAATTTAAGACTCATAGTTTTGTAGTTAAGTAAAGATAAAAGGTGGCTGCTGGAGGGTTGCATTAGATCCTAAGATCTAGGTGCAGGTTCCTCACTGACGAAGGCTTCACAAGGCAGAAACTAGTCTGGGGATATTGGATGAGTAGGCACTAGATGGAGATTTTATGCACAAACCTTCTGGCATCCATTGATTTACTCTGGCTTGCACTGAGTGACAATACGTATAGAGAGTTTTGCCTATTTTAATGAATAATAAATGATGAAGATGTTCTAAAAGCTGTGAAGATGGGGGCCAACTGATGATTGTAGTTGAGCAGATATGCATTTTGAGAGGGGGGAGGCATTATCGATTTTTGATATATTTTTTTATTTGTCTGAATCATGGTAATATTAAAGAAAGAATATTTTAAATATAGATTTATTTAAAATGTTTAATGTTTTGAAACAAAATACTTTTGTTATATATTTTTTTTATGTTTATAGAGATATGTTAGAATAAGCAATTTTGATTTTTCGTTTACTGTTCAAATGTTGCTTTTATTGTTTCATAGATTTTTCGCTATTAATTTTTAAAGTATGCATCATAAATTCATTTCCTTGCTTAAAGAAATGCAATAATTATTATTTTGTGTTATTTTTATTTGTTTTTACATAGTTGTGCTAATTGACCTATTTTAAACGTTTTTTATTTTAATAAAATAGCTATAATTTAATTTCTTGTCATTGTAGAATGCATCTTGCTTTAAAAGCTTATCAGGAAGTTCTCAAATCTCTTGCTGCTATGGATAACGATCCTGATAGCAATATTCGAGAAAGTGCTCGTGTTATTAAATGTAAGTTATCTTTAGATTTGATGAAATATGATTTAAGAAAATACATACACATGTATATATAAATCTTATAACTGTTTTTTTTTTACATACTTAATAAGTGAAATTAATTCATTTTCGTTTTGGCTATTTTTCTTGAAAAAAGAAAATGTTGAAATTAGTTTTCAAACTTGTCACAAGATGGCAGCCTATTTTAAAAAAATGTTTTTAAATTTCTAGACAAAAAAGTTTTAAAATGGTTAATTCATCATATTGATAAAGGGATTAAATATTATAGGATTTATTATATTAATAATGAAAGATTTAATATATGGTTTTTTAAAAAAAATATTTAAAGATTAATTTTTTTTTTTGGAAACGTTAAATGTAGCAATTAATTAGCATTTGAAATATTGGCTTCAAGAGTGATGAGGGATTCAGAAAATAAAAAATGAGAGAAGGAAAAATTAATTTTGACTAATGTATTTTAATAAATAAATTTAATTATTTCTAAATTTCATTGATTATTTTATTATTGCAGATATATGTCATCACCATCATCATTTTCAATCATTATTGATCCACTGCCGGATGAAGATCTCTCCAAGTTTAATCCATCTTTTCCAATCTGTAGCCATTCTTTTTCACACCACCCCAGCATATTTCCTTATTTCAAGCATCCATCTTATATGTGGTCTTTTTCTAGATCTTTTACAATCTCTTGGAATCCATTTTAAGATTTCAACTTTCCATCTATTATCATTTCTTGTTTCAATATATCCAGCCCAACTCCACTTCAGTCTCTTAATTTTTTCAATAATGTCAATAACACTTGCTTGTTTTCTCACTTATATATTTCGTTTTTGATCTCTTTTTATTATTCCTAATATGCACCTCTCCATAATTCGTTGAATAGTCTGAAGTCTCCGTATTGCTCTTTTGTTAAGTGTCCAAGTCTTAGATCCATAAGTAATAACTGGAAAACAATTATTAGAAACCTGCCTTTTCAAACACACAGGCATATTTCCATTTAATATTATGTTATTTTTACCAAAAGCACTCCAACTAAGTTTATTTCTGTGATTGATTTCAGCCATTATGTTTCCATATATATATTAATAATCTGACAGATAGTTGTCATTGTTAACTTCTTCTAACTCACCATTATCAATCTTCATTTTCTTCTTTTGAGAAAATCTATTGAATATTACTTTAGCCTTTTTAACATTTATTTTTAATCCTACTTTCTTACTTTCATCTGATAACTCTTGCAACAGTCCCTGAAGCTCTAAAGTGTCATTTGCAAAAGCAACTACATCATCTGAAAAATATAGACAAATTAAATAATCTCCACTTACCTTTACTCCCTTAGATTCCCATTTTGATCCACAAAATACTTCTTGCAAAACTGCTGTAAAGAGATTTGGAAATACGGAATCACTCCTGTCATATACTCTTCTCAATGTTAATTTTTTTAGTGTCATTATGTAATCTAATTGTTGCTGTTGCATTTTTATAAATATTCTTTGGAATATGGCAATATCTTGGGTCTATACCCTGACAATCTAAGGCTTCCATCACTGAAGAAATGCTTATAGAATCAAATGCCTTTTCTTAATCTACAAAACTAAAGTGTAATGATAACTCATATTTATCGGTCCTTTTTATAACTTCTTGAAATGTGATTCATTGTACTAAAACCATTTTTAAATCCAGCTTATTCTTTTGGTTGGTTAAAATCCAAAGTTCGCTGTAGATGAGTTGTAATTATTTTAGTAAAGATTTTGTATAGAACTGATAAAAAACTGATATGGGTCTGTAATTTTTAATATCTTCTTTATCATCTTTTTAAAATATTAATATTAATACTGCATTCTTTCAATCATCTGGTTCATCTTTAGCATTTACATATTTGGTAAATTTTTTTGTTTTTTCACCTGCTTTTTTTAAGATATTGATTATAATTCCATCATTTCCTGACATTTTTTCCTTCTTCATAAATTTAATTGCATGTCTCACTTCTTCATGTAAAATCCTGGGCAGTTCAAAGATATGGTAGTTATAGTAGGTACTTTTCCTTGTTCTTTATTGCTATATAATTCTTGGTAGTACTGTTCTACCCATTTCATGGTGTCATTTCTCTTTTATCTTTTTTTCTTATTGCAAAAATAAGTTTTCTACCAATACCAAAATGTTGTTTTATACCCTTAACACTTTTATTCTCTTCTATAGCTTTTCTTGCTACTTCACAATTATACTTTCTTATATCATTATCAATTCTTTTTTACATATCTTGCAAAATTCGAGATATTCAATCCTTTTTAATTTATCATTTTTATATATTTTCATATTCCTTCTTTTCTTCATAAAATGTTTCGTCTCAGAAGAAATTTTACTGGCCAATTGCTGTTTTTTTGTACCAGCCATCTTTGTTGCAGTTTTTAAAAGTGTATTAGTTATCTTCCTATTGAATTTTTTCAAATCTGAATCATGTTCAAAATCAGTTAATATTTGAAAAGAATTTAAAAGTTCTAACTTCATTGGAATGTTTCTGAAGATTAGGAATAACAACAATGAATATTTTTTTTCTTAATAATTTTTTTATCTCTAGTTTTGCATTAACATGTATCTTACACTTTATTAATTGATAATCACTTCCTGTGTTGAATTTATTAAGAAAATTTACAATCTTGAAATACATATTTTTTATTAATCAAAATATAATTCAATTCTGCTTTACGTTCATTTGAATGTTTCCATATCCATTTGCATTTAAAATTTTTCTCAAAAAAAGAATTCACAATGTGAAGTTTTACTTTTTCTGCAAACTCCACAAGTCTATGTCCTCTTTTATAGGCAAAAAGAAAATACATTTGTCTGGGTTTCATTATTCTGATTTTAAACTTTTTAAAATCTTATATTTATATTAAGCTGCTATAAACTCTTACGTAATGCTATATTTGACCAACAGATATTTTTTAAAATCGTATTAACACATTAGCTAATCTTGAATTACTGGTTTACAATTTTTGAAATATTGTGATGTTTAGCTCAATGAGAGAATGGTACTAAAGATATAAGGACCCAACCAAAAAAACAAATTTTCACTTTGGTAAGTTGAATACCTCTCTATCTATGGAATAACAGATTATATGTGATTATTTTATTTATTAAAGTACACAAGTTTGGTTCTCTGCAGTTGGCCTTTTGGTTTCTTGTGCAAGTTGGTTGCTTGGGTTTAAAACTTACAAATATTTTATGTCTTAAGCTTGAAGGATGATAATATTACTGGATATAGAAAACGCCTAATCTTTTGCTATAGTTGCATTTCCTTTCTAAAGGAAATGGGTTGCTTATGATATCTTTTACAGCTTCAGTTATCACGAAAAATGCTTGGACTTTTATTATAAAATTGCAATCAAAACAAAAATCTTATTAAATTGTTAGCATTTTTAATGGAAAGTTACAAATAGAAGAAAAACTTCTCGTAAGATTTTTAATAGAAAATTTTAAATTAAATAAAACAAAATATCTCATTTTAAATTTATCGAAAAATCCTTTTCCAAGTAAAAAATAAAAAAAAGAAAAAGCAAAAGAAATAGTTACTGTATCTTTGAAATATTACTTTTAATAAAATAAGTGTT
This sequence comes from Epiperipatus broadwayi, assembly GCA_028023455.1. NCBI lineage: Eukaryota > Metazoa > Onychophora > Udeonychophora > Euonychophora > Peripatidae > Epiperipatus > Epiperipatus broadwayi. Next base: position 2,557,558 of record JAQFVV010006288.1, read on the forward strand.
GATTTAAATAAATAAAAAAACTATGTTGATAAATATTGGGTCAGAACTACAATTTTCAATGTTAGATGCTAAGAAAAGGAAAGTTTGAGAATTGGTGAATATTCATTTCTATAATCATGTGTTTCTATTGGGCGAATTCACGACCAATGAAAAAAGATATTCTGAATCTGAAGGATGGAGAGCTTAGATAGCAAAAAATAAAAAGATGTGAAGTTAGTAAAAAATGAAATTTTAATTTGACTATTATCTAAATAATGTTTTTTCTGCATGTTATCTTCAATTTTATCAAATCTATTGTTTGCAAATAATCTATATATATATGTGTACTCGCTATTTATATAATTTTAATATTACAAAAATTGCAGTATAGTATATTTTTTTAAAATAAGTCTTTAATTTTTTATTTAAAAGCTCCTGAAGTTTTCAAGTTTCTTTTTATAAATTCCTTTCATTACATCAAAGAGTGGAAAGACAGATTAGATTGGTTATATGGGTGTGACTGTCAGTAAAGATGCATTAATTTCTTTTAATAAGAGTTTTTATGTTATTAAAACCTATTATCATATTCTTTCAATAAATTGGAAAGTATATATTTTTTGTTAATTATTTATATTCTTTATTAAAATGTCTTGCTGAGTTTTATACGTACAACAAGTATTCAGTGTGTATATGTGTTTGTGTTAAAATGATTTTATTATTATTAAATAAAAAATAAAGGAGATTTTTTAAAAAAAAAAATATATATATATTTTTCTGGATATAAAACTAAAAGGAAATATAGCTATGTGTTTGAAAAGGAAGGTTTTTAATAAGTGTATTTTACCAGTTCTTACTTATGGATCTGAGACTTGGATACTTAATAGAAGAGCAATACAGAGACTTCAGACCTCTCAAAGAAATATGAAGAGATGTATGTTGGGAGTAACAAGAAGAGATCGAAAATGCAATATATGGGTAAGAGAACAAACAGGTGTTACTGACCTCATTGAAAAAATTAAAAGACTGAAGTGGAGTTGGGTTGCACATATTTCTAGAAGAGATGATAATAGATGGACAATTGAGATCTTAAATGGAAGTCTTAAGAGATTGTAAAAGACCCAGAAAGAGACCACATGTGAGATGGATGGATGAAATAAGAAATTGTGCAGGGATGATGTGGAGAAGAGAATCGGAGAAGATGGATTGAACTTGGAGAAACCTTAATCCTGCAGTGGATTGATAATGATTAATGATAATGATGGATTAAAATAGATTAGTGTTGAAATAACAAAAGGTGGGCTTTATTTAAAAATTTATTTAAATGACTCATTATGAATTTAGCTTGTAATTATTTTTGTAATGTATTTGGACTTGATTGTTCCATGAATAGGTTTATATTCGTAAGCTCATTAAAATCATTAAAATTTTCTGGATACATAATCTTCGGTCTATGAATTTGTGTTTTTTATAGGAAGTAACTAAATTTTCTGGTTGCAGTGCCCACTGTATACTATGAAATATATAATTCTTTCCATTTCTTCTTTTATTTGTACTTTATTCTTTTAATTTATCTTTTGAATTCTCCAGGTCCATATTGCAAAAGCTTTCAGGTTTTTATGTTTTTTCCCCTTTTAAAAAAAAAAAATTATTTAAGTCTCTGTTTCATATAAATAAACCTATATTCTGAATAAAACATCCAATGGGCTTTTAAAATTTATTTGTAATAGAGCATGAAGTACTTCTGCTTTTTTGAATATGTTTGATGTTTGCAGGTTTTAATGCCATAGTCACTATGATTATCAGCTAGCTTTCTAAATTGGTTTTCTAAGTTCTAATGCGCAATTACTTTTTTAATCTTCCACCTGCTTTAGATTTAATAGAACATATTTTAACCCTTAATCTTTCTATGAATTTCATCAACTTTATTTAACTTTAGGCTAAGCTTTCATTATCCTCAGGTGTTGGAATAGATAGGGATTTTATGCACAAGCCTACTGGCATCCATTGATTACTCTGGTTGGCACAGGGTGGCACTACTGTATGGAGAGTTTTGCCTTGTATTTGATACTGTGAACTTTCTTACCTTTATCCCTATCAAATCAATGCTCATTTCATTATTGTATAATTAGTGAATTTTTTTATTTTAAAATATATAATTCTTATAGATTTTATATCGATCATTTGTTAGTCAAATGGTATAATTGTAGTAAAAGGAATTGTGTTAATCGTAAGTTATAATGCATGGAAATAAATAGTTTTTTTGAATAATGTTTACTTAGAACACATTAAAGAGTGAATTATTAGCTATTGTTATTATAATATTTTTATAATACAGTTTATATTATCTTTATAATTTTGATTTAGAATAAAATTTAACCGTGATTTGTAGAAATATTGGGCAGATCTTGTCTTAAAGAGAAATTGTATTTGTTTCATATTATGAATTTACAGACTGGCCATAATGGTTTGCATAAATTTTTCATACCATGCATACATGGTATGAAAAATTTATGAAAACCTGAAATGTGGAGAAAAAAGATATGGTTAGTGTGATATCTCTTATGAAAACATTGAGTGCTTTCTTTTACAGTCTATGTAAACTGTCAGAAATTACATTTCAAAAGCCTCTTACAACAGTACACAAAATGTTATAGAATATTTGAAATTATTAAACCATTAAGCATCACATGATCACCATCTCTTATACTAGCACATAATTGTTTATAAACAAGGCAAAACTCTCCATACAGTAGTGCCACCCTGTGCCAATCAGAGCTTAAATTGCAAAAATTATTGCGTTTTCAATTTCATTCTCATAGTTTTATAGTTAAGTAGAGATAAAAGGTGGTTGTGGAGGGTTGCATTAGATCCTAAGATCTAGGTGCAGTGCTCTCATATCCAAAGCTCCTCACTGACGAAGGCCACAGGCCAGAAACTAGTCTGGATGATATTGGATGAGTAGGCATTAGATAGGGATTTTATGCATAAGCCTTCTGGCATCCATTGATTACTCTGATTTGCACAGGGTGGCACTACTGTATGGAGAGTTTTGCCTTGTTTAATATTTGAAATTGTATTTTTACAAGTTATAACTTTTATCAAAAAAAGAAAACACATACAAGAGGGCAGAGTTTTGACAATTAATGGTGGTCGTATTAAATATTTTTCAAAATTTCTACCTGACAACAAAAATTCTGAGGTTCTGTATATTTACCCAATTGGTAAAGCTGAATTATATAAATATTATTTTTGATCAAAATTTTTAACAATAAATCATTTACAAGTTCTACGTATACATTTATATTTATTTTTTTTGTATTTTATAGCTAATCTTTTTTATGTTATGGAGTATCGAGAAATATTTCATACATTATTAAGGAAATATACTGAAGCCAAACATTCCAAGTAAGTGTTATTTTCAAATTTAAATAAATGTTTTATTATTTTGTGTCTGTGAATGAGACAGTATTGCCCTCTATTTTATCCATACCCAACTTAATAAGCATTGATTATGGTCCTTGTAATAGTTCGGCCTGATTGCAGGCTACTTATCTGCAGAGAACAAATTGGTCACAGGAGGATGCTGGTAGTTCAGTTCAATGGTTGTTAATTAAATTAATACGTATAATTGGCTGTGATTGAAATCGATGTCACCACAGCACAGTGAGGGAATTTGGTAAAGGTTTTTATTTGATTTGAATTTACATTTGAGCAATTAGTATAATTTTGTCTAAAGTAGAAATATACTTTTTTAAAAAAGAGAAAGAGGCAAAAGCAGATGGAAGCTGTTGAGATATGGATTGCAGAGAAAATTAGGATTTATTGAGTCGGTGAAGTTAAGAGACATTGGACAGGAAATTAAATTATTTAATATATGTTGTATGGAACAGTATGGGAAATTGATAAATAAACATAAGAAAGGATTGTTAAGCATTTATGAAAAACAAAAGACAGAATATTTGTGATTATGGTTTGAGGTATACGTGGGATGTGTGATTATTGGATAATTAACAAATATTCAGTACTGATATTAGTATTACCTGATATTGATTGTGATGATAATGCACTGGTGACTGAGGATGATAATTGGTAATGGTAAGTGATGTGGATAATTGATCATATAGGATTGGTTATGAGATGTTGACCACAGATTATTAGGACATTCATACAGTATGATAATCATAATGTTGATTTTTTTTTTTTTTTGATTTCATAGACTTATTTTTTGAATAATTTATTTTACAACTTTTTAAATTTTTATTTAAACTTTTAGAAATACATCTTGATGGTGTAGGGCTCATAACAGTTTATGGTGCAGTTTTAAAATTTTAGTGAAGAGTAAATTGTGTTAAAGGAATGGTAGGCAATGGGATATTTTCACTATCATGATCAAGTATTATTATTTGCTCATAATTTTCCATTGTCTTAATTGAACTAATTTCCCTTGTAATAGAGAACATGACATATATTTTAAAAATATTCCAGAGTAACAAAAGCATCCTACAAATGTCCTTTAATATTCTTTGCATCAATCCCGTGCTCTCTTTTCTAAAAGCTAACACTAGAAGCATGAATAATCATTGGTAGTTCAGTTACATTTTCGTGACCTGTGCTTTTCACCCGAAAGAAGGCCATTAAGGCAGATACCTGTCTCCGGAATGTGGTTGTGCTCATTTATCTAGTGGTCAGTGATTGTTTATGTTTAAAACATTTACTCTAAAGTAAATTGACATCTATCACTTTTGTTTTTTTTTACTATAATGCATTTTTATTTCAGGTCGTATGTGAAAGATTTAATAGAAACTGTACACATTTTTTTAAAACTGATGGAAACATTTTGTAAATCTCAAAGCCATATCATGGTACAGAAGAATAAAAAAAAGAAAGCAGCTCGGAGAAAGAAATCAAGTAAGTTGTATTAAACTGTATAATTGCTTTTATAATTATAATTAGCTAAACTATGTATCTGAAGGAGAAAAAAGGCATGAGTTGCCCCCCCCCCTCTCTCTATATATACATATTAATAAAATTGGTTTAGTGCTAGAAATGAAATTCTGCTTTTTTTTTTTTTTTATAGCTAGAATCATAAAATAATCTTTAACCTAATTTCCAAATGTTACATTTATTATGTTATTGCAAAGAAGAAAAATTAATTGCAAATGAAATAATGGTATATATATATATTTAAATTTATAAAAAATAAAATAAAGTTGAAATCCATATATACACATTTGAAATTAATTTTCCAAATCATAGTCTATTTAATTTTTATTTCCAAATGCAATTTTACTGCTTAATATTAATTAATTTTTTACAAATTCATGTGATGCATTTTTTAAAATAAAAAGGCCTAAGGGAAAAATATAACAAAATTAAATACAATTTGCTGTCAAATTGGCTGATTGCAAATAAACGAGAAAATATATTTGAGATATTAAAATTAATGTTTTTAATTTAGTTTTCAATCAGTTATGGTTGTAGATACTGCAAAATTTATATTAATCTCCTTTAACCTTTTCACTTTCAAGCTGCCACATTGAATATTTAAAAAAATTATGCTAAGCCACAAATTTTATCATAACTAAGTTTTATTAATAAAAAATGACATAATAAATATTGTTTTAAAGATTAAATACCAAAGATTGTAATTAAACTGAAAGTAATATAGTCATTGATATTCAAAGTAATTAAAAAAAAAATAAAAGATAATATTTCTAATAATTATTTTCATATTATTTCATAAATTCTAAATTATCATGCATACAGCTTAAAATTATCTTTTTGTTAGTAGGTTAGTTGGATTCATCATAAAATTTTTAAAAATTTGTATATCATAACACTTACCTAAGGTAATCCATCACTTGAATACTTCATAGAATAAAGACATTAGTACCTTTCATTTTTCTCAGTAGCCCTTCCAAAATGTATTTTCATACAGGGGTTTGCAATGTATATGTCATCCCTTATAACAAGTAGTTAATATTGATCAATAATTAGTATAATTTGAATATTATAATAAAAAACTTCAATATAGTTTGTAATTTATTAAAAAGTATTACTAAACTAGTCACTGTATGCAAAATAAAATAATAAAATAAAATAAAAAGTGAATGAAATACTAAATTCATTATAGAGTTAAGCTTGAGGTACATTTGTTTATAGTTTATATATATACTGTCAAAATCGTTACTTTTAGCTTTTGGTATTTTTTACTATTATTAAAATGCAGACAAAAAAATTATAGAAAAATCTAAATCAGGTCATTATATTTCCAAAATATATTTATTTTTGTCTCATATCAATTAATTCAAGTACTCCATCCACCCAAGCTCACATTATAGAAAAATATGCAGATAATCACTATCTTTTTTTTTTATGTTAGTTTTAATAGTAATTTTTTTGTTTTTTGTTTTTAAATATATATACAAAAACCAATAATTAAAAAATATATAATAAAATAATAATTAAAAAACATATAATAAAATAATAATTAAAAAAATATAGAAATATAAAAATACTTATCATTAGGCCCCCATAATGTTGTCTTCAAAATACAACAGAAAATGTAAAACTTTTTACCATATATTTTTCATGCTGAAATATCCTCCACTAACTATCAAAAAAATGAGAGAAAGACAAAAAAATTTAATCTATTTGATCACAAAAATTATAGAATTTTTATTTTTTATCGTAGAAAAATAAAATTTACCTTTCTGGAAAATAGAGAGAAAGATGGAAACGAAGCTGTAAAAAGCGCATGCGTAGCCTGTGTAGATTTCCGTTAATCTTAATCTCAACCCGGATGTTTATAATTTGAAAGTCATTGCCTGCATTGTGTGGGCGTAAACACGAAGAGGTTAAGGGGGAGTTGGTTACTGATATATGTATATAAACAAAGGAATGAATGGGGATATTTCATTGTAATAACTAGAAACTATAATAGCAGTCATGTTGCTAGGTAACTATCAGTAACTACTGTCAGCCCTTAAGAAAGTCCTAAGTAAATTCAAGACAAAAAAGCTATTGTGGGCTACTAAAGCAAATTAGTTTAGCTTAAATATTGTCAATAGTAGTTGATAGTTACCCAATAGTATGACTGCTACCATATTTCTTTAGTTATTACTTGGAAAGTATCCCCACTCGTTTTTTCCTTTAAGTTACAATTAATCTACAAAAATAATTAATTTAACATATATATATATTTAATCATTTGTATGTAAGAATAAGAAAAATATAGACTTCCCAATTAAACAAGTAATATGTCTAAATGCACTAAACCGCAGGCAATGGTGGAGCTAAGTACAAATTATAATATTAATTGGCCGAGTGCTTTCGAGAAGTTTTATCTTCTCATAATCATTTGTATAATAATTTATACTAGTGTTAATTTCACACAGTTGCAAATGTAAGAGTTTACTATCAACTGAAAAAGACAGTTTGATTTCTGAAAGACCCCAAGAAGAACAAATTCCAAATTTCCATTACAATACTTCCTTGCAGCTATTATTAATGTGTGATCATTAAGCTGGCAAATAAATCTGGATGGATTATTCATCAATGCGTATTAGCCAATTTGAGTATGTTTATCGGCTTTTATTTCTAATATTTAAATAGAGGAAACGTCATAATTTTTTGTCAGATGTTTGATAATGCCAGAGACACCTGCAGGATTTGTTTGAGGATATAATATATATGTCAATTGTAGATCACTTTCAAACGAAAAATATTTTGAATTAGAAGTAAGATTACCAAATAGTAAAGAGTCGCAACAAACTTTGAAGTTAATAAAAAAAATGTAATATAGGGTATATGAGCACAGACTTTCACACCACCCACCTCTCTCCACTCTATCTAATAACACTGATACACCTAAACACATATATGCTAAAAAGATAAATAATCACCAATATACGTATTTCATGCTAAACCAGCAATCATCAGTTGGTCCAGACTATCATCTTTACACACATATATAGTATAAGTGCTCAGATATATATTAAGATAGACTATCCTCATAGTTTAATGGACAGGCTTCAATTCACTCCACACTCCAACTCTTCAACTGTCCATCCAATTGAAAATCTGATGATGGAAATGCTCAAAGGCCACCCTGAGGCCGAGATTATTGTCACACCCATGTTGACCTAAGGTCAATCTGAACCCCACATGTACAGGACATAATCTATTTAATACATATGCAAGGATGGGCAGACATCTCTATAATGTAATAACTGAAACACAGGCTTGTTATATACCTGTGGCTATATATATGTAATATAGGGTATATGAGCACAGACTTTCACACCACCCACCTCTCTCCACTCTATCTAATAACACTGATAAGGTGTATCAGTGTTATTAGATAGAGTGGAGAGAGGTGGGTGGTGTGAAAGTCTGTGCTCATATACCCTATATTACATATATATAGCCACAGGTATATAACAAGCCTGTGTTTCAGTTATTACATTATAGAGATGTCTGCCCATCCTTGCATATGTATTAAATGGATTATGTCCTGTACATGTGGGGTTCAGATTGGCCTTAGGTCAACATGGGTGTGACAATCTCAGCCTCAGGGTGGCCTTTGAGCATTCCATCATCAGATTTTCAATTGGATGGACGGTTGAAGAGTTGGAGTGTGGAGTGGATTGAAGCCTGTCCATTAAACTATGAGGATAGTCTATCTTAATATATATCTGAGCACTTATACTATATATGTGTGTGAAGATGATAGTCTGGACCAACTGATGATTGCTGGTTTAGCATGAAATACGTATATTGGTGATTATTTATCTTTTCAGCATATATGTGTTTAGGTGTATCAGTGTTATTAGATAGAGTGGAGAGAGGTGGGTGGTGTGAAAGTCTGTGCTCATATACCCTATATTACATAGATATAGCCACAGGTATATAACAAGCCTGTGTTTCAGTTAAAAAAAAATGAAGAAACTATTGATTTGTAAATCGATGTGTATTTTATTATTAGAAGATAGATATTAGTTGGCATAATTGGAATGAAATTCATTATAAATAAAGAACCTAATAATGACATTGGGTAGATTGAAAATATGTCAGACATAGTAACAAAATTAGTTATTCAACTTGACGGAATATACGATATGCAGGTAATTCAGTATGCCCCAGATAAAGCAGAAGAGGACTTTTAGATAAATACATAGAAATCTTTTCATCATACCAAATTGTATATTAAAAATATATTAAAAATATACAAACAACAACAATATATGAAAACTCCCATATGCTTACTCATGTTTCCAAGAACAGTTATTTTCTGTTTTCAAATTGACTCATTTCTGTCAGTGAAGATTAAGACTCGGACCTACAAATAATACATTTATGCATCGACATAGCTATCAAAGTGAGTTAGATTGGGCTTGAAAATTTGGGGTTTACTTTAAATTTTAGATTATTAATTTTAATAGTATAAAGGAGTAAAAGATAATTGTAAGATGCAGAAGTTTCAACTTTGATTCCAAGTCTTTACTGCCAAAAGCAAAAGTTAGAAACAGGTTGGAGATGAAAATTTTATAAATTATACCATCTGATTTCTATTAATTATCTAAAGTTACAATAGATGTCACTAGAATAGCGTGAAAATTATTTTAAAATTGTCATGGGAGATTTTAGTACTACAATTGGAAAGCAATCAAACAAAGAAAGTTCTAGGATGTGAAGTTTTTCGAGGAAATATATAAAGAAAATTTGTTATAATATTTATGAAATTTTTTCATTTTATTGCTGTTTCTTTTCACTTTTAATCTTTCTGGGCAATACACCTTTTAAATGAATTAGATTTTCATATAATGTGAACAGAATATAACTATTGCGTTAATTAAGTGACAATTCAGTTTACTTTGATCAAGTATCAATTTATTTATTTGTTGTCTTTGCCATGCATTGTATCTTCAAATACTTCCTGTAAAAGTAGTCTCTATGTGGTTTAAAGCAGTCATAAAGTGGCAGATACTGAAGTTCAAAAGTCATAAATCATGGCTACAGATTTGTCATTTCCAATACCTGAACTTCTCATTCCCAAGTAATACATCATTTGACTTATTTTATTATTAGGAAGTTTACTACAGTGAAATAAAAAAGAATTTTTCATCAATGCGGCAAATCAATAATGATTAACACTGGTGATCCTTATATACGAGAATATCAGACTTGAGAGCTGAAGATCGATGAATTGTAACCAATATTTTTCACCTAGCACTGGAATGTCTTATAATCTTCTGAGTGATAAACCATTAGATTACTTTATTCAAGATGATGATGGTTGTATAAAATGAAAAATCAAACACCAGATGTGATTCAGTTAAAATAAATAAATATTCCACCAAAATATGAAAATTCAAATAATAATTTTAAATTGTCTACAAAAAAAAAAAATTAAAATTCAATAAAACTTTTTTATTTGGAAATTTAAAATATACCAAAAATATTTGTTTTCTTTGGCTTTTGTTTTTTGTATTGGAAAAGCAGTGCTATTGTTTGAACTTTTACATTTCCTGAAAAATTAATTTAAATGAACCATAAATTCATTGTATACTGCACTTATATAATGGGAATGAAGAACTTATATAACCTTATCTTATATAGAATATTCATTAGACAAGACATGTAACTTACAGAAGATATACATATAAGTTTATTAGTATAAGTTAATAGCATGAAATGATTCCCTTAAAAAATTAATCAATGAATCTATCATAACAACTGCTGAAAGAAAGGTCACTCATATCAATATAGTTGACTTCTCCAAGATTTGCATTCTCTTGATTAAACTCTTAAGAAATTATAGTCAATTTTTTCTTTATGATTTTCCATCAGCATTCTCTATTAATTGTCCTCTTATTCTCGATATTTCTTTTCAAAATATTCCTTATAATTACTCTAAATATCTGCCCAATGTAATCCATCTTTCACTTCTAGTTGTCCTCAATAAATTTTTTTTTTCATTTGCTATTGTTATCACTGCTATGTCATTTATTGTTACTACTTATCTTTCGCACTTCCACCAATCCAATATTTCTCCACCACCACCCGCCCCTAAAGCTATACTAGAAAGAAAACATTTAAAAAATCTCTTTTATATGTCTAAATTTAATGGAACATAGAATATCTTCTTGGTCTTACTCAAAACTTGGTTAGCCATCACGATTCTCACTATAATATCTTTATCACTAACCATTTCCATATATTTAAAAGCCACTAATAAATAGAAAGAAAATGTTAAAAATAGTAGACGGCTATATGATGAGAATTTTCATGGAAATATTAAAAAGCAGAAGTAGTACAGAAAATAGGCTATAAAAAAAACTCAAGATGTGAGAACTCTTTAATCAGTTCTTTCACTACCACAAAAAATATTAATATTGAATAAATTCTATGTGCTATTTCCACGTAATGTGAAATGTATTCATTTAAATGATTTCAAATATAGACTATTTATCTAAAAGTTATTGAACATGATCAATCTGAAGTTCTTACTGAACATGCTCAATCTGAAGCTCTTACTGAGCATGCTCAACCTGAAGTTCTTACTGAACATGCTCAATCTGAAACTCCTACTGAGCATGCTCAAACTACAACTTTTATTGAACACGTTCAATCTGTAGCACTTAGTGAACATATTTAATCTGCAATACTTAATGTCCACTCCATACGTTCATATCGTTGCAACTGTTATTACTATGTGTTTATTCATATAGTATACAAACATGGATGGGCTGCTCACCAACACGCATTAGCCAGCGTGGTGAGTTTATTGGCTTTTTACCTCTGAGTTTAAGATCAAGAAACAACATGGTCTTTCTTCTCAGTGCCTGATAAGGCAGAATGAATGTTTCTGTAAATGATAAATATTTTTCCAATACATATATACAATTATGACAGACAAAAATAAAGCATGGTCCTTATTCCCAGAAGGCTGTAAAGTCACCAACCAAGGCAGCGGTTGGTGGCCGAAGGCGGAGGGTGCTAAGAATCCCCTGATTGCGGACCCAGGCTGCCATTAGATGACGACTTTTTATTTAGGTACTTACAACTGCAGATCACTTTCAACTGAAGGAAGATTGCAAGAATTAGAAGAAGAACTCTCTTATATTAAATGGGACATTATTGGACTTTGTGAAGTTAGAAGAAAAGGTGAAGAGACAATTGATTTGAAAAGTGGACATATACTCTATTATAAAGGCACAAATGTTGGAAATACAAGTGGAGTAGGATTCATTATAAATAAAAAGTGGAAGAACAATATTGTGGAGATTGATGGTGTATCGGACAGAGTGGCAAGATTAGTTATACAACTTAATAGCAAATACCAAATGCAGATAATTCAGGTTTATGCCCCAACAAGTTCTCATAGTGATGAAGTAGTAGAAGATTTTTATATGGATGTACAAAAGGCTTTAGATCAGAGTAAACAACATTTTAAAATTGTTATGGGAGACTTTAATGCTAGAATTGGTAAACAAATGAAAGATGAAAGTGCTGTAGGTAATTTTGGTTATGGTAATAGAAATGAGAGAGGACATAGACTTGTGGAGTTTGCAGAAAAAGAAAAACTTTATATTATGAATTCCTTTTTTGAGAAAAATGTTAAAAGAAAATGGACATGGAAGCATCCCAATGAAGGTACAGCAGAATTGGATTATATTTTGACTAACAGAAAATACATATTTCAAGATTGTAATGTTCTTAATAAATTTAACACAGGAAGTGATCATCGATTAGTAAGGTGCAAGATATGTGTTAATGTAAAACTAGAAAGACAAAAATTGTTAAGAAAAACAATATTTACAGTTGATATTCCTAATCTTCAGAAACATTCTAATGAATTTAAATTAGAACTTACAAATAGGTTTCAAATATTAGGAGATTTTGAACATGATTCAGATTTGAATGAAATTAATATGAAAATAACTGATACACTTTTAAAAACTGCAACAAAGATAGCTGGTAGAAAAAAGCAGCAATTGACTAATAAAATTTCTACTGACACTAGAGAATTTATGAAGAAAAGAAGACATATGAAGATATACAAAAATGATGCACTAAAAAGAATTGAATATCTCGAATTTTGTAAAATGGTGCAGAAAAGAGTTGAAAATGATATAAGAAAGTATAACGTGAACTAGCAAGAAAAGCTGTAGAAGAAAATAAAAGTCTCAAGAATGTAAAACAACATTGGTAGGAAATTTATATCTGCAATAAGAAAAAAAGATGGAATTATTACTAAAAAGAGAGTTTAAGTATACAAAAATAAACGATCTAAAGTAACGACAGTTGGAAAATGACTATATTTCCTTTATAATTTTAATCTATCGTTATTCTTTTTGGTTGCAGTGATTTGTAAAATAGGTTTTAAATATATTAATTGTTCATTTGAAAGTCATTAGAAATCATTTCTGAAGTAAAAGATTCACTTTTTTTAAGTTTTTTTTCAGTCATTGAATTTCTGTTTTTAAATTTCTGTATTGCTTATGAAACTTCACATTCATTCATTTAGCCAATCGGAAAATATCACACTTTCATCAGAACCAATGAATAGATTCCTATCTGCACCAGAATCCATTAGAAAATTTCATGCCTTAGAAATAGGATAACTTGAAAAATAAGTTTCTAAAAAATAAAAATCAAGGTATAAATTTGGAATATGACTTATTTTTTAATACTATTATCTTTTAAATCTGGAAGCATACTAGTTTCCTGATTTGCCCAGTAGTTGTCACCTTTGTATTCGTGTAGAGTTGTCTTCTTGAGCTTGACTATTTTTTAACTTTTAGTATTCCACTATTATGATCAGTGATGTAATGACTTATCTGCAAAAAAAAATATGATAGTTAACCTGTATATTGAATAAAAAACTTCAATTATAACAGACTATTTGACTATCTAACACAATACATTTTTCCAAGTAAATTTAGACCATAGTTTACTTTATTCTACTAACACATGCATTAACAATGTTACTGAATAAGGAACAAAATCTTACTTTCTTTGAACCATGTGAACCTAATGTTGGAGCATATGTTGAAATAAACAGTTCTTAAATCTTCCATTAAAAAAAAGATGAATTATTCCCCATTAATCTTATTATCGTTTACCATTTCGATTGATCTTTCTTCCTGTATGCTGTATTCTCCTTTATTTCTACTAGATACAGTGTAGATAACTAGTAGATAGGAAAAGCAGTAACTATTATAATTAATTATACACAATGAAATAGATTCCTATATATATTTGCAAATGGGCTTTAAATAACAATACATATATTTTATGCATTACAAATATAATATTTTATTTTAAAACTGGTCATATGACTTAATGAAATTATAATGGAATCTATGTGATCCTTGGCAAGCTACATTGGTGGAGTTCTCTGGGATTGGCTAGGCAGAATTTACCTCATGCTTTTACTTTTAATGTTCAGGCTTGCTCTTAGGTCAAAGTGGAGCCTTTCTAACTCTGTATAACTGACTTTACCTGCTTTTCTTGACTATATCAGTCTTCTCTGTGCCTAGTCATTTTTTTAGCTTTTATTTCTTCTTGTTTCCTTAGGGCTTTATATATTGACTGCTTGTATAGCAAGTCTGAACATCCTTTCTATGTTTATAGTTATTGCAAATGTTTTTAACAAGGTCTGTAAAGTTTTCTATTTCTCTTTAAAGAACACTCTTCAAGTTGATTTTAACTAAAAATGGCTATATTAATCTAAAATGATGACAGTCCATTAGTTACAATAACTGTCTTTCATCCAGGTCTTGGAAGAGTTCACATTTCGAAAAAAATGATGTACTTATATTTAGAAAAAAACTGAAATGTTTAAATAAGAAATCTTTCGGCACTTTCAATCTGTTCAGAAGATAGGCTATTTAGTTTATGCTTTGTAAGTCTATGCGTGGATAGAAGATACTTCATAAGGGTTATGCAATCTTACATTTATTTGCTAAGTAAAGTATATTTGTCAAATATATTTCCAAGTAACTCATAATTAAATAAACTGCCTTGTGCATGATTACAACTAAGACCTCCCAATCGGTTAAATCTTCCTCTATTTCTATATCTCAATGCTGAGAGCTTTACATAACTTATGTACTCATGCAACTTGCATGCAAAAAAAGGGAAAAGATTGGAATCAGAATTTCTGTGCACATAATTAAAGGATGTAAATGGAGTTGCACATGTACAAAATCTTCCTGTCATGCTTTATGCAAACAAGATTGTTTATAGCATAAGAATCTCATGATGATTAGATCCTATATTAATTTAAATAAAATAATAATAAAATGAGGGAAAGAACAGAAATAAGAGAGACAAAAAACTACTTTATCAGAATTATCTAGAGTTTGACAAGTAAACATCATATCCAAGACAGCTGAAGATACTCTTGATCAGTCGTTGATGCCCTTCATATTAGATTGGCAGACATAGATCATGGGCAAGTAATGCTTAAATTTCTTATGAACTTCTGAACAATAAACCATTTGATTATCATACCATTTACACTTTTCTTAAACACTTTATCAATACTTTTTATTTATATCAAACTAACAGTTTCAACTGTCCTGCAGTCATCATCAGAGCTACAATATTCAAATATATAATTATATTATTAATACATTTATACACATATTCATACACATAATTAAATACAAGTAAATAAATAAATAAAGAGTATTGATAAAGTGTTTAAGAAAGGTGTAAATGGTATGATATGTTAAAGTAGAAATCAGTACATAGGAAAAGGAAGAAGTAGAAAATTATATGAAACCATTTGATTACCAGGTATTGTTAATTGATTGTTCAAAGTTAAGCCTCATATATTTGAATATCCTTCCATTATTAACAATTCCAGATTTTATTCGTTTTCTAGTTCAGTACTTCCTCTATAGATATATATTGTGATAATCAGCAAGATGATAAGGGTGTCACCTGATACTTACCATGGGTATTCTCTATTTCTATATTAATGTAGAAAGATTTTCTCCTTAATATGTAATGATTATGACATACATCACACTCTCCATCTATACTATCTGTTCAAATCATGTTTCACATGAGTTACTCTTGTATGAAATGCCATAGAATTGATATACAGGCTAGATAATTTTTACATAAAATAATTTAAACTGCACAGTATTTAAATAAATAATGAAAAAAAAAACTTAATTTATTTACAAATGTATAATATACAATAATTGTCAACATTATTTTTTTCCTATAACAAATTATATTTTCATTAGGCAATTATTTATCAATCATATTCATTTAAACTATTATTAATACCTATGATTTAATGTGAACAAATTTAAGTAAACCATCAATGATATTTCTTTATGTTTCACAAGCACACGTGGAAAGGCAAATCAGAAACAAGTAATACCATATTTCTTGTAAAATGCCCAAGGGTTACTCTGACTATCTTTAAAATATTAACCTTATAACCATAACTTAAGCTATAAATATAATTATATGATTGAGCACTATTTGCCATTAAATAAATTGCCAGACCTTAATGCACCAGAAATATAATCCTATGTGTTATTTACCCTTATAATGTAACTCATTTATTCAGCTATCTTTAGCTTCATAACCAATGTGTATATATATAAAATAAATTCATGTACCTATTACAATAGTCAGAGAGGTAGCCTTCTGTGGGTCCAATTTCCCCCTTTTTTTAAAACAATAAATGATATGGTACTCTTCAGATCTGACCTCAGATATACAACACAAATACTTCCCTTATAATATCATAGACATAGTATATTCTTAATTATATCAATCAACAATTTAAATAATTGTATTTATTTCAACAGGTTCGCACAGACATAACTGTATATTTTAATGCATTTAGTGCAAGACTTAAAATACACACACAACAATCTTGATTCTATTTAAAAACAATATTCAGTGTATCTGCTTAATTTTAAAATTACATTGGTTATGACTTAGTTTTCTTATAGCATCATTTATCCTATTTCTGAGACATTTCACATATATCAAAACATTTTCTACAAGCAGTTTATTTACTGTTATGACTATTGTATTCTCTGGTTGATTTACTTAAATCTAAACATACAACAAACGAAAATATTTTGGGAAATCATTTTTATACCTTTTCTTTTGTTAACCTTTAGATTTTTTTCATACTCCTCTATATATTTGAAGAGAGACACTTTTTTATTTATAAATACAGTATATATTTTTAAAACAAACTAAACTGATTTTATAATAGAAGATGAAGGTAATTTTTGTTTTCTATATTTTTTAAGAAAACTTTAAAAAAGAAATTAAAATTTTGTACAACTTAAAAGACAATTTCAGTTGCTTTTTTAAAAAAAGAAGAAACCGACAAATCATTTACTTCTTCTCTCGTCAATTAATTAATTAATTTCTAATACATATATAATTTAAATATAATAAGATATAGCTAACTACAAAAGATAACATTTATTCAGAGTTCATCATAAAAAAAAAAATATTTTTGATATAAGCCTAAATTATAAAGTTTTTTTGAAAAATAATTCTTAGTTCTCACACACATATATATAACAGTTAGTAGGATATTTCTGAGTCAGAGGTTTTTCTGCAGTTTATTGTGAGGCTTCATAGTTCTGGCTGATGTAGCCATGACATGTACATGCATTGAATTTATTTTTCTATTATTTTTTTTTTTCTTTCAAGGCAAATACAAAATGTCACTTATAAGCTTACTTGACGTGGAATTTTTTTTATCTGGACTACAGTTTTCTTTGATACATGTCTGTATAAATATTTGGTGCTTAGCCATCATTTTCTCAGCTACATTAAGAATTGAAACTTAGCATTTCAAGTTAAATAATATTTGTCTAAATCGCATGTTGTTAATAAATTGGTAATCCAAAGTAAGACTTCAGCCAATCAGTGGCTTCTTTTTTTTAGTCACAGAACATAATTCAGGAGTTAAGAGTTAGGAATGAAGAAGGAAGAATGATTCTCTAAAGAAAAACCTGCTTATATATATCTGATTGATCTCTGCTTTCAAAAAAGTTAGTGATCCCTTTTTCATAACCTTGGGCACCTTAATTACATTTAATTATAAGAAAATATTTTAATTACGTAATTGATTGAATTTTGAACTTACAATAGCTACGTTATCTAATTATATCTTGTTTTCTTATTCTATAATCTCTAAACACAAAAAAATTTAACTTTTAAAATTAAAATCAACCATACCTTTTTAATCTCCTTATTTTTAAAAATTTAAATCAAAACGTGTTTTAGTTAAACTTTAATTTTAAGATCTATTTTTTTTTTTAAATCTCCTATAATTAAGTTGTTTTTGAAATAAATATTCATACCAACATAAATTTAAACATGCTTTCTTTTAAGTACATTTTTCTAATTCTAAACTTTTGATAAGAAAAAGTAGTTAACTATTTTAGTTTATCATCAAATATTATTTATTTTTCTTTGTTAACATTGAAACCCTTAATATTCATTAATAAAACTTATTACATTATTATTTCTAAAAATATAAATATTTTTTTATAACCCCTTTATAAAAAAGAATGGCATGTGGCTTTATTGCTCGGGAGTTCATAAAAAGTTCAAGCATCAGAAACGATCCCGGAATTTCCTGATCTCAAGTCGGATGCTCTATCAACTCCGCTTCCGGACATAGGGCACCCATTATAAAGAATTATAATACTATTTTTTATTATCCAGCCTAATAATTATTGTTAACAAACTCTCCCCATCTGTAAGACCACAGGACTGACCATGATAGAGATAAGACATCTATTTCAATATGTAACACATGATAGCATAGTTAAATTATTTGTTTACATATATCATTTAGATATTATTTTATATCAAATTCTTTATGAAAACTTGAGCTGATTATAGTTCTGTCTTTGATATTGATACATTATAAATAATGTATTAAATTTACAGCTAATTATGGCATTTGGTTTTTGAGATCAAATTGAATGTAGTGATAGTATTTAAATACAAATAATGCTGCTATATTGATAAGATTATTGATTGTTTTTAAAGGACCATATAAAAGTTTAGATAATCCTCTAGATGGCGTGAAAAGTCAGAAATGAAATTGTGTTGTAGAAAATGCATAAGAACTATTAAATAGATTAATCTTAGTACTAATGAAACATGTTCAAACAGAAGATAAATTATAGATCCAGGATAGTACTTGGCATTGTAGTTATTTAATTTCGATTTTCTGAGATATTACTAAAATCTCATCTTTACATTTGGAACATTGAATTTGAAAACTTTCCATTTATGAAATTGTGGACAAACGGAAATCATGGGCAATGCAGTTAAGCCTGACTAATTTGTGCTACAATCTCTACAAATCATTTTATACGTAACTAGTTGTACAAATAAAAAAAAGTATTCTTAAACTATATTATTATCTTTTAGAAAATATTAATTTTTGGATTAGATATTGAATTTGAGCAAAGCATGACATTACTCTAATGAAAAAAAAAAAATATTGCAATCATATTATAGAACATACAATGGTAATCTTTTTTTTTAGATTCTAAATTTACATAAGTACTGACAATACTGATCACTAGATGGCAGTGCACATAAACTTCTGCACTCAGTTTCAGATTACTTGGCCTTCTTCACACACTGATTTTCAAGCTCCCTTTAGTCATCTACTCCATCTTATACAACTGATACACATTACCACATATATGCAAAAAAGATAACTGATCTCCAATATATATCTATTTCATACTGAACCAGCACTCATCTGTTGGTCCAGATCATCATCTACCTTACACACATATATAATCAGTGTCCATTTTATATTAAGATAGCAAATCTTCAAACTTTAATGGATAGGCTTCAATCTTCTCCACCCTCCAATTCTTCATCTGTCCACATTATTGAAAATCTGATGATGGCATGTTCAAAGTCCCCATTTGCCAGTTTTGTTGTTATATTTATCGTAAGTCATTTTGACCCCTCATATGTAGGACTTTAAGCCCATTTAAATGCACAGAAAAGAGGGATGAACAGAATATAGGCTGAATATGTAATATTTAAATACAAGCATAATATATATACTTTTAAACTAGATATAATTAGAGGGGATTTGAACCCAGACTGTCAAGCTCTCTTTAGTCATCTACTCCATCTTCCACAAATGATACACATGACCATATACATGCAAAAAAGATAAATCTCCAATATCCATATTTTATGCTGAATCAGCATTCATCAGTTTGTCCAGATCATCATCTCCCATACATATATATATAATCAGTGCTTGGTTTTATATTAAGATAGCAAATCTTCAAACTTTAATGGACAAGCTTCAGCCTTCTCCACTCTCCAACTCTTTACACATCCATATCATTGAAAATCTGATGATATGTTCAAAGTCCCTATTTGCCATTTTTGTTGTCATATCCATGTTTACCTTAAGTCATTCGGATCCTCCATATGCAGGATCTTACGCCCATTTAAATACACAAGAGGGATGGGCAGAATACAAGCTAAATATGTATTATTTGAATACAAATATATATATTTTAAGGTAGATGTAAGACTTTCAAGCTTTCTTTAGTCATACACTCCATGTTATACAATCGATATCCATGACAACATACAAGCATAAAAGATAAATGATCTCCAATCAGTTGGTCCAGATCATCTTCTCCCAATAGGGACTTTGAACATGCCACCATCCAATTTTTAATGATATAGATGAGTGAAGAGTTGGAAAGTGGAGAAGACTGAAGCCTATCCATTAAAGATTGAAGATTAACTATCTTAATATAAACCAAGCACTGATTATGTGTAAATGTGGGAGATGATAATCTGGACCAACTGATGAGTGCTGGTTCAGGATAAAATACATATATTGGAAATCATTTAACTTTTTCGCA
The DNA here is from genome assembly GCA_028023455.1 of Epiperipatus broadwayi. NCBI lineage: Eukaryota > Metazoa > Onychophora > Udeonychophora > Euonychophora > Peripatidae > Epiperipatus > Epiperipatus broadwayi. Next base: position 2,578,470 of record JAQFVV010006288.1, read on the forward strand.
TGCATGTGGTCATGTATATCAGTTGTATAAGATCGAGTGGATGACTAAAGGGAGCTTGAAAGTCTGGTTTCTAATCCCAAAGATGCTTTACTTGTTTTTATTAATTTCAGTGTTTTTTTTTTTAAAAAAAATGAAATATATAAAATCCACATAATTTATTAATTTTTACAAAAATTAAACTAAATATAATTTATTGTTAAATAATGCCTTTTTAAAAAAAAAAAAAAAAAAAGATTTTACATTTCTTTATAATTTTATTTTATTTTTACCATGTATGCATATATATACAAACATATTTATAATATATAATACTTTATAGAAAAGGCAAATTGAATATTTTTAAATGTGTATTTAATTTTTTTTTTTTTTTGTTAATTGTAAATTCTAAATTAGCAGGCAGTATTTGCATTAATTTTATCGATTGGATTATGGTTTGAAGTTTATTTATTTAATTGATTAAATAGTTAGTATTTCTATTGACAGAGGGTAGCACTTCACTATTTTAAGGGAGTTGTAATCAATTTAAAATCTTTTAACTTGTCCTGATATTTACAATAGACTGAGAAGGAAAGTAAAATAAAGAAAAAGGTAGAAAATGTAGTAAATACATAAAAAGATCTATAATTTAAACAAAGTTAAAAAATAAATAAAACACTTGAAGCAATAAATGGGTTAAAGAATGAACTGAATTTAGTTATGGAAAATAAAAAAACTTGAATAGAATAAAAAAGTAAAAATTTATGAAAAGAAATCATTTAGGGTATATTAATGTTCATATTTGCATAAGTCATTTGGCACACCATAGGCCACTAAATGGTTGTGAAATCAGACCATGATGATTTTTACCTTATTGATCACTCTTTGGTATGAGACTTTATACTGATTTTAATCAAACATTTTTTATCTTGATAATCAAAGCCTGTGGTTTGAAAATTTAAAAATTGATTCCAGATAATTAATTAGAAATATTTTGTGGAAGTCTGGTTGGACAGCTGCTTAATATATATTTAATAATCCAATGGTCAGTTGGGCAAGAGATCACGTGACATGTAAGTTGCAGAAGAGAGAGATCAAGAAGAGAACCGTAAACAATATTGCAATAAGAAAGACTGGAACATCTCTGGCAAAACATTTGGTAGTTGTCAATCTGTTTTTAATATAATTGATGATGACCAGATGATGTTTAAGGTGGAACTTGCTTTATCAGTATTTGGAGATTGACATTAAACTGGATAGCGATTATGTCGGAAAAAACTTTATGATGTAATGGCATTTGTCAGATATCTTTTAATGCAAATTGAATTGTTTAGAAATTTAGCTTTAAAGATAGTAAGATTTATCCAATAGTTGATCGCTAATTCTTTTTATTAGATCTCAATCTTGTGCTTTGAAGGCAATGAAATAGCAGATTAATTAAATATTATTTATTTTATTATACACACTGTAATATAAGTTAGTTATTAATATTATATACTCCAAAAAAACTTGAGCTGAGTCAAGCCACTATGAAAAGGCGAAACCATATATTGTCACTTAATAGCACTAAGTTAACTTTCAGTGAATTCACACCAGAGTCATAGTGAAAATTAATTAACTAATTGTGCTGGAAGCAAGATAAATATATAGTTTGTAAAATATGCAAATTATTGCAGCAAGAAATGTAAATTATAAATGTCAAGTGTTCTATTTTTTGACAAAGAAATGCAAAACACCTTCCTATTGATTGATTTGGGTCTCTTGCAATAAATAACTCATGCATTCTTGAACTTTCCCTTGCAATTATTCCCATCTATGCAGATGGACTTAATGTTAGAAGGGGGAAATGTATCCCGTGGCAAGCTCATGAGCCAGGAAAATTGACTTACGTTGCCAATCTTGTTTAGCCTTTTTATAAAGATAGATGTGCTGGAAGATTCTAATAGATCTATTAGCTTGAGACTCCCCATAATACGCTGCTCTACAGGCTAGAGAGTGCATGAAATTTTATAGACTATTTGGGAAGCATGTCTGTCTTTAGTATTGTTCAGAAGATTGTTAAGGGAGGGCTAGGAATATACTGGAGGCTAATCCATGGCTTATGCAGAATGTCATTGGTAATAGCTTTGTTACAGTTCACTATAAATTTTTTTTACTATATTAATGTTGCATATTTGTAATCTATATTTGTGAGGTCTTTGATATATTCTTCGATGTTAAGTTTTCTATCAGCTTCATATTTACATAATTTTTTGTTTCAATGCAAAAATTGTTTTAGCCCTGCCATTTTATGTTCAAATGGCAGCTTACATTTGGGGTGGATAGCACCTCTAACTTGGATTGGTTTCACTACATAGGCTACAAATATGCGATATTAATAAATGTAAATTTTTTTTTATATGAACTGTAACAAAGGCACTACCAATGACATTCTGCATAAGTCATGGATTAGCCTCTCATATATTCCTAGCATAACAAAACACATTGTTTGACTAGTATTTAGAACACTGCCCTCTTTTAACAATCTTCTGAAAAATAAAAGACAGAACTCCATTCGAGCATGCTCCTCAAATAGTCTATAAAATTTCATGCCCATTACCAGCTTATAGAGCAGCAACTACAGGAATCTTGAGCTAATAGATCTACGAGTCTCCCAGCGCTCCTATCTTTATAAAAAGGCTAAACAAAACCGGCAACATAGGGTCAATTATTCGGAATCACAAGCTTGCAACAGGACACTTGTTTTCCCCTTCTAACATTAAGACCATCTGCTTAAAGAGGGATTATTGTAAGAGAAAGTTTAAGGAGGCATGGGTTATTGCAAGAGACCTGAATTCAGTCAACAGGAAGTAGTCTTGCCTTCCTTTGTCAAAAAAATGGAACATTTGATATTTATAATTTATATGTCTTGCTTCAATAATTTGCATATTTTATAAACTATATATTCATCCTGCTCCCAGTTCCATTAGTCAATTAATTTTGCACTATGATTCTGGTGAGAATTCACTGAAAGTGCTATTAAGTGAGAATATATCTATACAGTTATACCTTTTCATAGTGGCTTGACTCAACTCAAGTTTTTTCCGAGTATTTCATTAATATATAAATAGAGTTTCAAGTTAAATAATTATATTGTTAATATTATATAAAATCAAACATTCACAATAACTTTGGATTATTTAATATTTAAATATAAACAGACTTAAAATTCATTTCAATAGGACAAAGTGTTTCTAATATTTTTTTTTTAAAAAAGAAACAACATAAAATAAAAATGTTTAAATAGACTTTCACTACATTTTATGGCTTATTATGAATAGTATTATGCAACTCAAACACTTTTAAATATGCATATATAATGTAATGGAATGCTTGTTTTATTTTATTTATTTCTCTTTTTTGAAATGTTAAACGATTGTATTTATAGGTAGTTTGTTTAATTCTTGTATTTAAATTTGCCTATACATTAACTGACAATTGGAATACCTCTACTTCCAGAAATATATTGCTCTATCTTTTTGTATGGAAATAGACTGAACCACTGTTAGAGTTAAATCAGATTTATATATGTTGGCTTTATGTTGTTGATGTGTTTGTTTGTTACTCATTAGATGCAATTAGATGTAGGGCTTTGTTAAATAATGGGCTAGATTTTAAATGGGACTACAAAATAAAATTTCTGGACTGAGAAATAATCATATCTAATCATACACTAGATTATAAAAGATATTCAAGCCAATTAATGTCAGAGGATCTACTCATTCTAGATCACTGGTACCAATGGTATATAAGATACCAGGATTAAAGACATTTTATGATAGAAGTAGTAGACTATATAAGTAAGATATAAATTCAATTTATCCACTACTTTGAACACTTTTTAGCAAAAAACTTTTATTGTACATATATGCATACACAATCTTACGTTTCGACTGTCCTGCAGTTCTCTTCAGAATCAATTTTATTTTAAATTTAAAATTGGCTCTGAAGAAGACTGCAGGACAGTTGAAATTTAAAATTGTGTATGCATATAGGTACAATAAAAGGGTTTTGTTAAAAGGTTTTCAAAGTAGTGGACAAATTGAATTTATATAAGATATTACAGCAAAATAAAGGAAGTGGTGAATTTGGTAATATTTCTTAAGATAAAATATATTGTTTATATTAAGAACATCATATAAGTCAGCTGCAACAGATAAAATGTGAACAAAAATCAATTCAGTTCATGGTAAAGATTTACTAGTCACTCAGTAGTAATAGCAAACTATGGATATCTGTGCCATATATAAATGGAACATAATAGTCCATTAAGCATACTTGCAATAATGAATTTAATATTCATTTTCAGTTTCCATTTAATTTAAATTGACTTATTAATAAGTCAAAAGATAAAATTGATCTTATTCAAAAAGCTAGTATTATAAATTTCCGGAAGTGCACATATTCCAATTGCTACTTAATATACTATGGTGATATCATGGGAAATTTATATGCAAGAAATTGAAAAATAGATCTAACAATACCACTATTCAAAAGCTGATCCCGGTTTTAATTCAGTTTTTTAAACCATAAAAGTGAGATAGGCTACATATTTTATCCTGGTAACTATGATATAGGGTGGGAAGAAAAATATAACAGAAAATGAAAAATAAAAAAGTATTGTTTGTTTTCAATTCAAGCCATGGCTTCAACTAATATTTCGATAGCATCCAATTAAATTACAACTAGAAGATTAATTAACAACAGTTTGAGGTATACGTAATGCCATTCATAATTAGCCATGAATATGATATGAAAGTATTGAAAGCCTATTTGGCAGTTGTTTTTTTTTAAAAAAATAAAATATTAAAAATACTTCTATTCCATTTCAAAAGCAATTTAAATCTATTTACATATTATTTAATCAGAGTGGATCTCTTGTATTATTTACATATAAATATCATTTTAGTCTGAGTTAGATATGTAAAGAAAGAATTCAGGAATAGACTATTTAGGCTAGTTAGAAGTTTAGATAAATCGCCGAGAAATATTTGTTAAACTTAAATAGCTACTACTGTGCTGGGACTTGACCCTTGATATGGGCTTATTAATTTATTTGGAGACTCGTACCATACAAGAATCTTGGCCTTTTAATACAGCCTTGTTATTCCACTGCTTGTATTTAGCAAATCGGTCATTCCTCTTTTGGCATTGATTAGGCATTCTGTTTACTGGATCCACTTTGGAAAGTTTATCATTGATTTTGCTTAAAGTGCGGTCACTGATAATCAAGTCTATGGTTATATGTATATATGTTGACAACATTAGGTGAGCAGTCCATCACACAAATTTAGTTTTTTCTTCCTCGTTGCAATTGTCAACTCTGCTATTCAACTCTATAAAAATCATATTGCTTAAAGACTTATGCTGGATACTAATATTAAATTACTGTTTTCCCTGAATATCTGGCAAAGAAAGATTTCAGCAATACAATGACTTATATAATCTTTTATGAAGATACTTTTCTTTATATTATTGATTCTTATCTACTTTTTAATAGGGTCAATTGAGCCAATATATTTTTGAACAGTTGCTTAAGTATGAAAGTTGTCCTTTTTTTTTTTTACCCTCAAATTCATATAGCTGGCAAGATGCATTGTAATATTTTAAGACAAATATGTTATTTTATCAAACCCATTTTGTGATTTCTGGTTTAAGATGTATTATGGAGATCTGAGATTTTATAATACAAAAATGTGGCTTCCAATCATATTCTGTCCTTTCAGTCTTCCTGAATAATGATTTTGCATTTAAATTTAGTTCCTATTTGATGTATTGTTATTCTAAAGAGTTCTTGATTTGCTGGGAACTTCATAGTGTGGTGATTAAGCCCATATGAATGAAAAGTTATTGATTGAGGCATGGAATTAAGTAATCCCATATGTCATTGGAGTAACTACAGAGAAAATCATTGATTTAAATCTTTGAGAATCTACTCCATGAATGGATTTACTCGCTTAAGATGAAACTATTGTGATCTTTATATTTTGACTTCATGAAGCTAGTTATTCAGGTGATTACAGTGGTTGTTAATGATTCAGTGATAGTCAATCATCTGTGATTTGAGTTGAAACCTTATCGTGCAAGAAAATTGACCAGAGGAAAAAATTGAATTATATATTGCTTTTTATCATTTTATTCATTTGATTAGGGTAAGAAATAGGTTTCTGGTTAGCTTGAAATTAACTGGTTGTCCATTGAAGTTTATTCATATACAAGTTCTAAATAAGAAAGTTATTATCCTTGATAATAGAAATAAGACGTTGGGAGTGTGGTTTGGTTTGAATTTAATAATATTGTATCTTCAGCTGATTTAAAACAGTAGCAGCTGTCTCCATATCGTGGTAGAAATACATATCATACCATTTCCAACTTTCTTATACACTTCAACAATACTATTTTTTATATCAAAACTTTATTCTTACAGTTTTGGTATAAAAAATAGTATTGTTGAAGTGTATAAGAAAGTTGGAAATGGTATGATATGTAATTATAAAAATCAATACATAAGAAAAGCAGTAAGAAGAAGAAGAAAAAAGTAGTAGAAATGGTGACCATGTGATGTTTTAATGGTTTAATCAGCGGTTTTGTAAATTTTTTGGATAATTCACATTTAAGTCTTTTCTATTTTTTAATTCTTTGAATCATTATCACAGTTCTTATCTATTCCACGAGAAAAGTAATAATTTATTTTTGTTTTACAAATGCCGTAGGATGCTTTCAGCATGTTTGTGACCTAACCATGTTAAAGCATAAATGAATATTACTAATTATCTTGAATATACTTTAATTTTTTTTAATCACAATTCAATGCAAATGTAACTATTGGAAATTTAATATATAATAAAATTGTAGAGGATTTGAATACAGACTTTCAGGGACCCTTCAAGTATCAACTCTCATACACGTGACCACACACATGTGAAAAAGGTAAATGATCTCCAACATACATATTTCGTGTTGAACCAGCACTCGTCAGTTGGTCCATATCATTATGTCCCACACATATATATTGGAGATTATTTATCTTTTTCACATGTGTGTGTGGTCATGTATATCGGTTGTATGAGAAAGAGCCGATAATTGAAGGGTGCTTGAAAATCTGTGTTCAAATGCGCTACAATTATATCTAATTTCCAAGTATATTAAATTATACTTGTATTCTAATATTAAATAAATAAAAGTAAATGTGAGTAAAATAGTGATATAACCATGATTATGGACAAATTTATCAAAAAAATACTAAAGCATTTGAAACTCAAAAATAAATGATTTATTCTGTTAAATACCACAGGAGGTTTGTTTTAGAATTATATATTTCATTCTGCAAAATAATTACATATATGTTTATAATTAAATATGACACAAATACATAATAATATTAAATAACAATATTAATTTAATTTATGGTAATCTCTCAAGCAGAAATCTTTTATGAAAAAAGTCATCACTAAATTTATGTTTCAACTTTTAAGATCACAAATAGAATGCTACAATGGTGTTTGAATAGAAATTTCTTAATTGTGTTCAATGGGGTGGCAATTGGTTACCAGGCTTTTTGCCATAACAGAAATATATATCCAGCAGAGGTTGATTGATTTTTTAATTAAGCACTTTTGAAAAAGAATACAAAAACTAAAGATGTAATAAGTTAAGTTAATGCTATTTGATATTGCTACATGTGTGTGAGTATGCAGAATTGGAAGGTTTAACTCAATCTATGAATTCCAAATACTCTGATAATTCAAATTTATTATATTTGTGAATTATTTAAATTCCTTATAATTGCATCTACAAAATATTCAATAATGCAAACCACTGATTAAAGCATAAACTAGTGCTTAAAAATTGAGATACTAAAATAAATTGTGTTGGAAGAGTATGAGTAATGGTAAACTATTTCCAGCAATAATCAAATATTCTCTGGTTGTCGTATTTTACAGTTATTCTATCTGTTTATTAGAGAGAATGTAACAGTTATATTTGTACTTGATACACAACAGTAAATCATCCTGAATCCTGCCTCCTCTTTTTATCAGAAAAAAAAAATAATTCAAATTTTCTTGTCAAAAGTTTATTGATTGGATAAAATCAGAGAAGGGAACCTGAAGTCTGTTAAATTCTTGTGTAAAGTTTTAGATGCATTTTTAGCTTTAAAGTTTTCTTGAGTAAATCTTTCTCATATTTGTAAATTTTGCATCATACTTTAGTTTTTACTTTATCTGCAGTTTCATTGAGATTAATTAGCCCACAATTATTTTTAATATCAACTAAGAATAGGTAGGTGCTCATTTACGAACAGTTTTGATTAGATATTGGTATCGACTATAGACCATTTATTTGAAAACATCTCCGAAATTATTTTAGTTCATTTTGCATTATATAGTAAATGATTTGATTTCAAATGTTTTTAGTTTTGTCTCTTTAACTGAAATATTTTTAACTTTATAGCATAATAAAAATATTGTACTTAAAAAAAATTAATTTTATTCATAAGTGTAAAATTTGTTATAAAAATAATACATCACATCACCCTTCTATTTTAAATGTTCTATTTGCATAGACAGCTGTAATCCACTGTATAATACAGCCATGAATAGTAAACAAATACCTGATAATAATGCCAATTTCTGGCCATACATCTCTATTATGGAGGAGCATTAGATCATATATATCCATTCTAACAGTTATTCCAGCCAGTGGCATGAAAGTTCCATCATATAGTGTTCAAGGATCATAAGTGACAAGTTGAACTTTGATCAAGGTACTTAAGCCTAGTCTGGAATACTATTACATCACTAAACCATGCAATAAGGTGAATGGTTAATGTCTGTGAATATATACTTCCAAGCATCACATGAGTAATTAATAGAAACCAAATAATACGGCTACTTAGATTCCAGATTAATTTCTGGCTGTATGCCTTCATTGGTGAGGAGCAGTGAATCACATATATCAGTTCAGGAGCTATTCATATCAAGGAAGTGAAAATTCCAATTTGGTAGATTAAGTGGTGTTCAAATGCCAGGACTACTGGATTGAAACTAATCCAGAAAACTTTAGCTCATAAGATCATAACACTACTGCTGCACTAAACTACAAAGTAAATCTAATGGTTTGTCTCTTTGGAATTCATGACTGATTAAAGTTCAATCCAAGAACTTTAACTCTCATTTTCATTCTATCAGTACACCAAAATGTTATAGAAGAAAGAAAGGAAAATTGGAATACTCTAAAACTGATGATGATCACAGGCCAAAAACTGATCTGGGAATTGCAATCTGATGTTAATTCATTTTTTGTACTTTCATAAATGGCCCTAATAGAAGTAGACAAAAATAATCACACAATACTGATTGGACTAAGGGGAGAAGGGTTTTGAGAAATCTCATGCATAGATAAATTATAGGAGTTCATTTTGTAAATATTTAGCAACATTAATGCAAACCAGTAATTAAGTGTTACTGTATGTATAGTGTCAGGGATGTTTAGTGCATAAACACGACTCAATCAGCATGGTGTCTTTACTTGTGACACTCTTTACAAGGATGTAGAGAAATTAAAAAAAAAAATCAGTTTGGTCATTAGATAACTTAGACTAGTATTTGAGTGCTTGAATGTTTCAGCCCCTCATGAGCAGACCATCTATTTATTATTATTTTATTGAGGTCATTGAACTATATTGTTGTTAACCTAATCTCAGATCTTTATAGCTAGACTGATAGGATGGGTTATGGTCAAAATCTTAGAATGCTCGAAACTTTCAATTTATTAGCTTAATAATATAATTGAAATAAAGATGGCTGCTGAATGGGATGTTTGTAATCCATTACTATAGATAGTTTATAATTGAATGAATTAAAAGGGATTACTACTGTTAATTTAAAAAAATAGACTTGATCTTATAAGAGTAATAAATTTATGTAAATGAATATGTAGTGTTTTCCTGAAGGTTTGTGATGATGGTATTCTAGCTGTATTTTTATATTGGACTATTTCCATCATCTAATATGTGTTGAATGTCTTTAGAAAAGTTTAATTTTATTTAAATATTTCAAATACATTCAACTGTTAGTAATATCATAGCAAACAGGTTAGTATATGTACCAACTGTTAGTAATATCACAGCTTGTTAACTGTTAGTAATATCACAGCAAACAAGCTGTGATATTACTAACAGTTGGTGCATATACTAACCTGTTTGCTGTGATATTACTAACAGTTGAATGTATTTGGAATATTTAAATAAAATTAATCTTTTCTAAAGACATTCAACACACATATTAGATGATGGAAATAGTCCAATATAAAAAAAATACAGCAAGTGAATATGTAGTATATTTTAATAATGTTAATTTATCATACACTGCTTATAGAAATTTAACAAACTTTCGTACGTCAGTGCTTGATGGAAAAAAATCATATAATCTATATATATTTAGATATTATTCAGACTACTGAAACCCCAGAAGAACAGAATGAGCAGATATGGGATAGAATTTCAGAAGAATTATCATTATGTCTGCAAGGGCAGCAGGAAGGGGAATTCCCTGTTGTTTCTCCATTTGATGCTGCCTCTGAAATACCGGTTGAAGAACAGAAGTAAGTATTGAAAAACATTTAAGATAAAATCTTATTTTTTGTTTAATAACATTATTTCAAAATTCATAATTTCATTGGAAAAATATTCTTTAGCAATTCAAAATTTCACATACAACAAATATCTCTAAAATGTGTTATTAGTATGGAAATATTAACTTACTGATAAATGTATTTTGTCTATATTAATTATATATGGCAGATTTGAATATTCATTGTTTCACCAAAATTAGGGCTTTTTAAGTGATGTATTAAATTTCAATAAAATGAACATATGATTTTTATATTTTCCTTTTTTTTTTTTTAATAAATAACTCTGAAATAGGTTATTTAACAACAGATGTCATATTATTTCAATATCCAAAAAAGATTTTATTTCATTAATATTTTTTTATTTTCTTCAATGCAATATACTTGCATGGCCATTGCATGAATAAGCGGTAGATTTATGCAAGCTAAATTCCATTGTGTCTGGTTCCATGAACAGAGCCAGTCATAAGGTCAAGTCTGGATCTGTCTTTTGCAAACATCAAAAAATTATACATTTTATTACATTCAGTTTTTTTTACCAAAATTCTGCAATTTGTAGACCCTACATTTGATAGCATATGCAAAGTGATACATTGATTATGTGGTAACACGGATTTCCAATTACACACAATGTATATAATTTAATGTTTTGCAATGTTCTGGTCATGCTAATGTGAAATCAGCATAGACCAAGAATGATTCTCTTTATTTGCATTTTTGTTTATTGAATTTGTAAAAAAAATTAAGACAATGTTATTAATGGATTTGTAACAAAGCATTGAAGGAAATAAAGTATATTTTTTTGCATTATATTTATTTTATTTTGTTTTCTCAAATATTGGTTTAAAATCATATTTACAATTTCCAATAAATAATTATTTATACATTATAAATATCAAGTTGTGCAATCTTAATATATCTGTATTTGCAAGTAATAATATTTTTTTTAAGTATCTTTTTTATCATGTGAAGAAGACGCCCTCCCCATATGTAAACATTGCACTGGGTTTCATTTTTTTCTCAGCCAGACTCTGGTTATGAAATAAAGTTAGTAAATTAAAACAAAATGAATTTATATAAGTTTGTTTAACAAAAGATACAGAAACAGTAAAATATGAAAAATTACTATTATTTACACTTAATCTTTTTATTTACATATTAACTCTCCGGATTTGCTAACTGCAATGTGATAAATAATGATTAGCTTTAATTAAGTTAAGGCTTTAATCAACATGTTAATTAGTTAGTTAAAATAATTCTAGTTTTTTTATTTTGTTTCCTTTGGAATCTCTTTTCCATAACTTTGCATATTTCTATTAACAAAGTTAGCTTTACAAATATTCGTTTAATAATAGAATATTTACATTACTTCATGATTTAATATATTATGTGCTACTTATTCCAGTATAATAATTTAGTCATGCTATACTGTCTGGTATCTAGAAGTTAAGACTTTATGTTACATTTATTCAAAGATAAAAAATTTCAAATTTACATTATTTATTTGATTAATTTTTAAAGTCATTACCATACCTTGTATTTTTTTTGCTTACTGATAGATTATGATAACTAAAAGTAAAAAAAAAATCAAATAATTGTTTTCTTCCACTAAAATAGATAAAGAATTTTGTATGCATTTTCTCAATAGAGCGATTTTAATAATGATAATATCAATTTAGTGAAATTCACGCCACAATATCTTTTTAAAAAGCTATTTTTTTTTATAAATTCTGTTTTTCTTGGATTTAGACTATTATATATTATATCAATTACAAGTGTTTAGCTAAGAAACAAATTCCATGTTAGTCCAAATCCAATGAAAAGCAGATTCATAAAACATAAAAAAATGCCAGTTTTTAAAAAAACAAATAGTATATTGGTATTAAAAAAAAAGTCACAAGCTTGCATTGGAATAGGATATCCAGGTTCCTATTTCAGCATTTGACACTCTAATATTATGCTACTCCAATACATGATAGAAGAGCTTATAAAATTTGTCTGGTAAACCTATTTACCTACTATAAATAATTATTATGAGATAATATTTTTTAGGTACATTTATTTTAAAATAAATTAGTAATAGTAGTGTGTCATTTTTAATATAAATTAAGATGTTTAAATAAAAGCGATTAGGAAATCTAAACATTTTCATTTACATATAAATTTTCTTAATTATCACATCCAAATATCACGTCTGTTCTGTTTAGAGCAATGGTAGATTATATATTTATTGTATTTTAAACAGTTGTCATAAGACAGTAAAAAGTAATTCTCTTACATTTAAATAAAAAAAAAATTTGCAATCAGAATGTATTTCTAATATTGGAGTGATTAGGAAGTTAAATATTTTCATTTATATATAAATTTTATTAATTATTGCCTCAATTTGGCACTATCATTAAAGAAGTGCCTTTGTGCCCCACAGAGCCTGCACATCCATATGTGGTATACCTGTATATATGAACATTAATATATATTTATTATAAATATATATAATAGAACATTATATGTATATTAACATGAGAGGTTATTTTTGAATTGTAATGTGTATATATTATGTAGTAAATGAAAACATGATGATTTTATTATGTATTGATATAATCTTATCAACAGAAAGTTATAATGTTTTTTTTTAATATATATATATATATTTGAGTTATTAATATAAATTTATTTGTATAATATATACGCCTTTCCTTTACACACACACACTCACACGCACGCACACACACAACACACATATATATGATAAATGCACATATCTGTGCATTTTAGAAAATATATTAATTATAATGCACAATTGGCATTCACATATATCCTGCAGAAAATATTATGATAGTTTGTTTACATATATAAGTAGTGAATAATTTTTATTCATATTTATTAATCAATTATTATTAATTTTTCAAACTTGCTTTATTATATTTAAAGTGATTTTTCTTCTAGGCTTTTTTTTTTTGTTAATATCTTTAAATCATTATAAAGATTTAATATTTTTTTGACAATTTATTTTATGATCATTTTTCTTTGCGTTTTTTAAAATTGTTTTCTATGTTTCATAATATCCACATTTTCTATAATTAATTTTATAGACTATACTTCTAGTCCACATTTTACGGTTTTTTATTTTTTAATCTTTTTTTTTTTTAAAGTTAATGTTATAGTCTAGGTTTTTTGCTGTTTGATTATTCAGTATTTATTTCTTTATTGATAGGAATTTTATTTTTGATAAATATTTTATAAGTTATTGAAGAGTATGAACTTTTTTTATTCATTTATTATATTTTTCTTTTTAATATTATTAAATGAAGGAATAATACTGTTATTATGTACAGCTTTATTTACTATATATATATTAAAAAATATATTCTTAGTGTTTTAGGTTTTTTTTTCAATTTTTTATGTACTTCAATAAACTTCTTTTTGTAATCGGCCTATGTTTTTATTAGCTTTATGTTTATTAAATATTCAAATTTGTCTCTGTTTATTTTAAATACTTTCTTACTTAATTGATGATCAATTTTTTGAACTCTCTTAAGTCAAGAAACCAGTTGATGTTTGTTACTTTTAATATGATGGTTCCTTTAGATTGCCTATTAATCATACTAACTGATTTATCTTGAAATAGACAGAATTTATACAATTGAAAACAAAATATCATCTATTGGAATTCATTTTGCTTTTTGCAATCATTTTCTCAATGATCTGTTTAGCTTGTTTTTCAGATGTATGAGATCTTTATCACTTGAATTATTTTGCCAATTATGAATACATATTCATTGAAATAATTAATCAATCTACTGATTATATATAATTAGTTGGGGGCTCTTTCAGAATACTTGATTTAAACTCTTTAAGAACTGATCAGTGTGAAAGACCATATTTTCCTTGCAGATGGATATTGCATGGCATGTTTTTCTCTTTTTTGTTAACTTATGAGTCCTACTAGATTCATAAGATAGGGCCTTACTTCTTTCAAACTTTGTTTATCTATATATATAAGCACCATATATTATGCGTATATGTTCACTTTCTTTTTGCTTTTTTCCTAGCTTTAAATTTATTTGTTGTTACATAAATAAGATTCAATGCCAAAATTCATTTTTTATGTAAGGATTTATTTACAATATTTAAGAATATTAGTTTTATATTTGTTGTTTTCAATGTTGTTGTTTTTTATTACGCTTTTCTCTTCCACCATTTCACCTAGTTAATGGTCTTTAAATATTATAATATACCATTTCTTAATGTAAATAGAAAAAAAAAAGTTTAATTACAAATAGAAATCTATCTGTATATTAGAAAAAAAATTTAAACATGCATTTATTCAATAAAATCCTTGAGCACATATTAGTATGCATAATTAATGTTCTCCATTTGGAAACCCAATTTCATCTTTCAAAGATACATGTCAGGTTAAAGGTAATAAGTAATAAACTCACACTTCAAAATTATTAACATGAATTTCATGGTAGATAGCTATATTAGGACTAAAAAGATGAGGATCCTAGTTTTTTAATTAGATGATGTTGGTAACTATATACTCTATAGATTGATATTAAGTTATTAAGGCACAGTGAAATATTCTTCAATTGAATGTTGAAATTATATCAAAATAGAAATCAAAATTCCGTCCAAATTGCAAAGCATTTTAGTGATTGCACTTCAGACAACTCATTATTCTTATAAATTATATCTTCTTAAAATTCCTAGCTTGACATTGATTTGGCTACCTTTGTTTTAAACTGCTACTATTGATTGCTTAAAATGATGTAGCAGTTACCATTTGAATAGATATATCTTCTATACCTTCTGCATCTATAGATTTCATTTCTCACAGCTAAAGGTAAAACAAATTACTAAATTTTAGAATGGATAACTTTAAGTAAAGTACACATAAAGACATGTTTGGTTTGTTTTGATTTAGCAAAAAATGCTAATCTTCAAATATACCCCCTCCCCAAATCCTCCCAAGTCAATGTAAATCAAAGTTATTTTGCCTTTGAATTCCCATGTCCATAGTTGAAGGGCATTAGTCCCAAGGTAGAATTTAAGGTCAGCTAACTAGATTGCCTTTACTGGATATCATGAAAGGAATATTAATAGAATTTTAACCATATTCTTTTACTTTACACCTGGGTCTCTTTTTACGCGGACTTATTTAGAGCGATTTTGAAGGTATGCGATTCGTGTTTCACTGGAAGTCGAACTCCGATATTGCACTATTACTTTAAATAATAAATTTTTCGCACTTACGTTATATTGAAAGTAATAGCACATTATTGGAATTCGACTTTCAACTTAGTAATTTCAATATTTTCAGTGCTTTATAATAGTAAGATTTTATGCAATAATGAAATTAAAATCATGATTTCTACATTTTATGTATACATACATTAAATTTTACAAGATTATAATGTAAATTTGTTCAAACATTGTGCGTGTTAATTTTGCATTTTAAATCACATTCTGTTTTTGCTTTTTAAAAAAGAACGTAATCAATTATTAATCATTTAGTGTCCACAAGTTTATTTTTAAAAGGTCAGTAATAGCAGTGGGCACAATTAAATTTGACAATTAAAAATTAAAATCTGATTTTTAATTGTAATTAACAATTTAAAAATTACTTACGGCGACTTGAAATAATGTGATGTGAAATTTGATTTTTAAACGGAATTGAAAATTAAAGTCAAAAATAAGAATTTAATTTTTAGTTGTTAGTTTCATAAACAATTAATAAAATCATCATCTCAAAGATTAATTACTAATTACGTTGTCACCAGAAAACCATTGACACAACATGAGTGTGAAGTTGGCGCTAGTTGTTTACAAACGAACATGTTTTTCACAAATAGCTATAATAATTAAAACGTGTATAAAAAATGTAAATTACTGTACTGTAAATTATGCATAAAAATATATTATTTTGAATAAAATTAAATATTATAGTTAAAAAAAGTTTGTCTTGTATCAATTTTTTTTCAAATTTGAAATTTTTTATTAGTCATATTTTATTTCTTTATTTTTTTTTTGCGCGAATTTTAAAGTAATTTTACATTGGTGCTTTGCTTTTACGCGAATTTTGAAAAATCACAGACCACATCCCCCCTTTTTCAATGTAAGTTACGTCTATTTTTGCGCGATTTGGTTTGCGCGTGTTTTCTGAGGAACCTATCTATCACGTAAAATGAGACCCAGGTGTATTATATTTAACAAATGCATTATTACAGTTGCCAAAGCATCCATTCCTTGAGAGTATTAAGAGCAATTGATTTCAGATTGGAATAAAATCATCAATGCTTTTTATGTATGTTGTCTAATGAGGATGCAGGGTTTACTGATGAACTGTGAAATCTTTTGATAGTGAAAAGAGATCATAGAAAAAAAGAGATCTAGTTTAAAGGGATATATATATGTATGTATAAGCATGTTAAAAAAACCTCCTCAGTGTTACTTTTCTCTTGCAATGTCTCTCAAATTTCAATTAATAAAACTCAAATGATATTGATGAATTTGCCCTTTGATTTCATCCAATCAGGAATGACCGTAGGAACAATAGCATGAAAAGTTTCTAAAAAATAGTTGCCAAAAGTATTCTGCAACATTATTCATACAGAAATTATTCCAAAAATTTTGAATGAAAACAGAACTATAACAATCTTAAGACTTAATAAACCTAACAGTGATCTCAAAAATTTATCGCTCAATAT
The DNA here is from genome assembly GCA_028023455.1 of Epiperipatus broadwayi. Classification (NCBI taxonomy): domain Eukaryota; kingdom Metazoa; phylum Onychophora; class Udeonychophora; order Euonychophora; family Peripatidae; genus Epiperipatus; species Epiperipatus broadwayi. The sequence goes on from JAQFVV010006288.1 coordinate 2,595,824, forward strand.
CATTATTTGTTCTTTGTAAAACCATTTGAAAGAATAGTCTTAACAAGTAGCATGTTATACCAATAGTTTAGAACCATCTACCACTAGAATCCTTAAATTAAAGAAGAATATTTTACTCAATAAATACTCTCCAGTAGAAATATTCAAATGACATTAAATGATACTTATAGCAGATATAAAATTTTTACAAAATATTTCCCACAATTCTCTTTCCTTTCAGCTACATTATTCAGTATATTTGTCAGTGATCTTCCATAAACAGAATGCAGGACATTTATCAATGCTGATGTCAATGCTTTGACTTCATATAGAGAAAGATCTTTTCCTAGAAAAAAGTAACATAAGAAGAATATGAAAAGTTTGGAACTCTTTTCCAAAGATTGGTGTCTTATTTCTAATATCATGAAGACAGAATGACCAACTTTTCAACTAAATAATAGGAAAACATTTAGTAACCTGAAGACTATCTTCAGCAATAATAGGTTGAATCATATCCCTATCCTATACTGCTATACAGTAACCTTGAATAATAGGATAACTTATTTTTTTCATCTATTGAAGATTACATTTAAAATAATTTCTAAGAATGAACTCCTTAGAAAAGATAATATTTTTAGCAGTATTATGATTCAGTATTATGATTCTGATGGAGTTAAAAGTATTCACACTAAAGATATCAGTTAAAATTTCTCCTGAGTTATATTACTGGTACATTCAAAGCCTCTCTCTCCCTTTCAGTGGCCTTCTATCCTTTTATGAATTCTTTTACTTCATAGTCAGATGTATTATCTCACAGAAGTGTTTTTTTTTTGTAGAGTCAAACAAATTTTTTATTTTAGATTAAAAATTAATGCTGGATGAATTTGATGTTCAGAATTAATACTGGAGTTTCATTGATAGATTCAAGATTACCCATGGTTGCTATGTTTATTTGCTTACTAATTACAATATAACAACCTCTGCCTTACATAGATTTAGTCTAATAGAAATTATGAATCATTTAGTTAATGGTTGTCGAGTCTACTCACGAGGTGGCAGAATTGGAATTAATAAAATCTCTAGTGAATCTATTTCCTATTAATAATTTTTTTACTTTATTTTTAATATTTGCTAATAGTTGTCTAAAAATAAAAATCCATTTTATAAATAATTAAATGAGTTCATTGGGTTAAATAATAAGTGGATATATGTTTTAACTTGAAACTTATTTGTTTATTACAGCATCTGCAAACATCAATTTATAAATTATTGTTTAGAAGCAAATAATCAATAAAAAACAAAACAAAACATTATTCTATTTTTCAAATATACTTATTGTAATTGAATTTCCACTTCAATTTCTAGCAGTATTCAGATAATTATAATTTATGACATTTTATTCCACTACTTTAATCTTCCCTGCAATGATAATATCTTAAATATCTTGAACAATGCTCTTTAAATCTTTTTTATTAACATCCATTCATGACAAAATACATGGAAGGCCTTATAATGGAATGATGGTATATGTGTTTGCTAAGTCTACAATCTAGATTAAAATCTAGGCTAAATAAATTTGAAAATTTAGCAATAAGCTTGAGATTTTTCCCCCCAGAAAGCCTATCAACAGCCAATCAAGATAACCATTCAATATTGGGCAGCATCTTAGCTAGATAATAAAGCAAGAATAGAAATCTGCTTAATACTTTGTCACTCATCATTTCTTTTTCTTCATTGTTTTTTTATGAGGGAATGTCAAAGATATTTTATCTTTCATTTTTTGGCAAATGCAATTACTATAGTTTAATATCATTTAATCAATTGCTATATTAACAGTATATTCATGCATTACTTCCAAATTTCTTTAAGTAAATATATTTTTTAATATGGTGCTGTTTAATTATAATTAATTGCTTTTTCACGCTTAAGAAGAAACTTGATACCTTTTTTTCATGTAGATGAAGATTTTTAAATAAGTGTAAGCCTTTTTTCAAGTAGTTGGTCCATAGTCCATTTATTTAGCAATTCATTTATTGGGTTGATAAAATAATATCTAACTATTCTCTGGTTAAAGGATAGAGCTTTAGTCCAAATTAATCTGAGTTCATTAAATGATAATTCATGTATTGGCCACAGAGCAAAGATATGATGCAGCCTTATAAGGGAAGTTTCATACTCTTGCAGACATTGAATCCATTGCTTGTGTTTACCTTAAAAATTAATTATATAGAATTTATTGTTTCAGCTATATATTTCATTAATACATTTTTCATTATTCAGTATTGGCTGTTAGGCTATAGAAACACATTATCTAAATATTTTGTAATTTAAGAATACATATTTCTAAATTTACATTTCATATATTTTATCCTCTTGAACAAGTTGCAATTAACATCCTATTTGCTCTTTTCATTTGATATAAATATAATATCCTTCATGACATCTTTATTCCACTGTAATAGTTTTCCATATCTGTGACATTTCATTCCAAACCTTGACCTGGATCTTGAAACTTGCAGATAATATTGACTGATAAATAATATGCATTTTAATACACACACACACACATAGTATAGATATTCTTAGTACATATGAGTATGTATTGACATCGGAAATAGAATTTTATTAGTAAATATATTAGTTATACTATATTTAAATATAAAATTAAAGTCAAAAATAAGATTGTTAAATACATAAAAATTAATAAGCCTAATTGTGCATGTTTTTATATTTTTTTGCTTAGCCTAATAGCAGCATTTAATTCATAATCATTGCTGTAATTAATCCAACTGCTACATGTAGGGGTAAAGAAATCGTTGAAGAAAAAAGAAATTTGTTATATTTCTTTAATTTTTTAAAAATATTACATTAAATTAATAAGTGGAAAAAAGAAAGAAATTACTAAATACAGTGTTAGACAAAAAAGTGACAAAAGATTATTCAATAAAAGTAAATTATTGTTTTAATGTATTTTTAATTTTTTTTTTAGACTTATGCATATGTAGTGGTCAAAACATTTATATTATTAATAATAAGATAATTTTATGCATGATACAGAAAATATTTATATATATTGTAATACCGCTAAGGGTTAAAGATAACTTATAATAATAATTAACAAAATTTTTTTTTTCTCTAATAAAAGTAATCTTGTTCTCAGTTAATTTTGTTCTAATTAAGCTGTATAGATAATAATCATTTAAAAAGTATTATTTAGTTTGTTGGTTAGATGCATAGAATTTCAATTTAACAGTCTAAACCGAAGTAAATATTTAGCTTAGGGTCTACTGTTTCAAAGTAGTTATTTATACTAAATAAATTTATACAGATGTTTGCTGGTTATGGTTTATTAAATATATTAAAGTTCTATTTATAGTTTGTTTAACAATAAATGCCTTTAAAAATTAATATTTAAAACAATGTTCAAATAAAGTGCTAGTTATCTGGTTGATATTTGATTGAAATTAGACATTAGTTGAATTATTATTTAAAAGTAGGTTATTATTTTCTGAAATACATGTGTGTGTATAATGTTTAAGTGCATGTGTGTAAAATAAGGCTGGGAATTAATAACACTTAATAATTTAAAAAATTGAAAATAATACTTTATAACAGTATTGAATAATAATTACAATAAGAAATTCTCAAGTAAAATAAAGTTAATAAATATTTTAAATAAATAGATATTTAATTAATCAAGAGTGTGTTTTAAAATAAATATATTATATTATTAAGTTAAATAATTTTTTTTCTTAAAGATAATTTTGTAACAAGTCTTGACAACATGTGATTTAGAAGTTTCTTTAATTAGAAGGTTCAAGGTTAAATTAATTAAAAGGTCAGCTTAATGCTGGTGTTTAATACTTTAAATTTGATTGGACATTGGCATGTCATGTAAAAGTAATGCAGAAAAAATGCACACATGCAAAAAAATAAGGTTATGATTGAAATTGTAGGTAAGAAGGTGATATTAAAAATTAAATGAAGGAAAGAAAATTAACTAGTTTTCACTTTTATTTTTACTTTTCAAGTTAAATTAACTGAATGAAGGGATGAAAAGCTAATAGTTATCCTTGAGTTACTCTTCCTTCAGTATATGTTAAGCCATGCATTTAATGACAGTCATGAAAGAATGCTAATTTCACATTATTTAAAAGAAATGATAGAGACATTGGAACTGAAAAATTACTAGAAGTTGATATAATCTCAGGAGATGAGGGTACATTTTACCTTATAATAAAATTATTAGTTGATTTGAACTTTGAGTTATTACCCATCGATTCTAATATCTATCATATATATTTTGAAACTGACATTAGTTATAACAAGGAATTAATTTATTGATTGTGACTTCACTAATTCTAATCTTTAAAACCAATAAGTAAAATGTCTATTGCAGTTTCTCTTGTTATAAACAAAAGTTGAAGCTATATCTTCTTTTATTTAAAAAAAAAAAGAATGAAAAGATGAATTATCTTCAAGTCTCACCAAACTTTAAAAATGAGTCAAAATATGATATCTTCAAAATGCTTTTTATAAATTTAATGGAGGAAAAAGTTATTAAAATTGATTCTTTTAAAATCTTTAAAAAGACTTGATATTTTTTATCTTTCAGTCGATGTCAACAAAAGACATCATCATCATTATTATTAATCAAGTATCCAGAAATAATCTACGTGTTGATTGTTGGTTTATTTTTTCCACTAAATTAAAGAAAAAATAGTTAAAATTCATTTTATGCTGAAAGATTAATGAAGTAATGAAAAACTTATGATGGAATCTTATTAATCTGCATGAGGCAATCCAACACATTGGTTTATTGAATTGAATTGTAGCATCGGAAAATATTTAAAGGAATTCCTAACTTGTGTGTTTTTTAATCCCTATAATGAAAGACTGTATCATATCTTCCTGAAGAAAACAAAAGCAACTCCTTGCTAAAGGGATTAATTGTCATTATGGTAAGAACTTTAATCCTTTCAGTTAATTTAATGGGTAAAAGTCTTTAGCATATATAAATGCATTTTATAAATATAAAATTTGTGGTTGGTATTAGGTAATTGTAATAATTGTTTTTTTAATATTTTATATGGTATTATGGGGATATTTATGCTATTATATCTTCCAAATTGTCCAGAATTTTAAATGAAGAGAGACATGCAATTAAATTTATGAAGCAAGGAAAAGCTCTAGGTAATGATGGACTTAGAATTGATATATTAAAAGAAGCAGGTGAAGAAATAGATTTTTTTTAGCAAAGTTATATACCAAATGCCTAAATAATGAAGATGTATCAGATGATTGAATGCAGTATTAATATTAATATTTAAAAAAGATGATAAAGAAGATATTAGAAATTACAGACCTATCAGCCTTTTATCAGTTTCATACAAATTTTTTACCAAGATAATTACAACTCGTTTACAAAGAACATTGGATTTCTACCAACCAAGAGAACAAGCTGGATTTAAAAGTGGTTTTAGTACAGTAGATCATATCCAGGTATTGAGAGAAGTTATAGAAAGGACAAATGAATATGAGTTGCCATTATGCTTTGGATTTGTAGATTATGAAAAGGCATTTGATTCTATAAACATTTTTTTAGTGATTAAAGCATTGGATCATCAAGGTATAGATTCAGGATATTGAAATATTTTGAAGAGTATTTATAAAAATGCAATTTTAGATTACATAATGATACTAGGAAAGTTAACATTGAGAAGGGTGTAAGACAGGGTGACTCATATCTCCAAAACTTTTTACTACAGTGCTGCAAGAAGTATTTTGTGGATTAAAATAAGAAGATAAAGGAATGGAAGTAAATAGAGATTATTTTCATTTAGATTTTGCAGATGATGTAGTTGTTTTTTCAAATAATGCTTTAGAGCTGCAGGAAATGTTGCAGGAGTTATCAGATGAAAGTAGGAAAGTAGGACTAAAGATAAATGTTAAAAAGACTAAAGTAATGTTCAATGGATTTGCTCAAAATATGAAAATAAAGATTGATTATGATAAGTTAGAAGAAGTTAACAACTACAAATACCTTGGTCATATCATTAATACAGATGAAACATAATGGATGAAATTAATTATAGAATTAAACTTGGTTGGAGTGCTTTTGGTAGAAATAATTTGATACTAAAAAGAATATGCCTATGTGTTTGAAAAGGAAGGTTTTTAATAAATGTGTTTTAACACGTATGGATCTGAGACTTGAACACTCAATAGAAGAGCAATACAGAGATTTCAGACCACTCAAAGAAGTATGGAGAGATGCATGTTAGGAGTAACAAAACGAAATCAAAAACTCAATTCATGCATAAGAGAACAAACAGGTGTTACTGACCTCATTGAAAAAATTAAAAGACTGAAGTGGAGTTGGACTGGACATATTGCTAAAAGAGATGATAATAGATGGACAATTGAAATCTTAAACAAGATTCCAAGAGATTGAAAAGACCCAGAAACAGACCACATGTCAGATGGATGGATGAAATAAGCAAGGGTGCAGGGGTGATATGGAGAAGAGAAGCTAAAGATCGAAGAAGATGGATTGAACTTCAACTTGCAGTGGATTGATAATGATTGATGCTGATGATTTTCTGTACAAGAATTTGGTAAGGGAAAATATATGTAAAAAGTTTTTTTGTAAAAATATCCAGGTAAATATTTTATTTTAATAATTATTAAGAACTCTCTGGGTTAGTATTTCATATAATATATGAAATTGTTGTATTGGATAAAACAGCCTTTATATTTGGTATATGTTAACATGTAGAGTGTCTGAAAATCAGTACATGAAATTTAAATAGCGTATAAAATTATAATATGTAGTTTGATATACCATCATGTTTTTTGAGTTCATTTATATTAATTAATTAGATAAATGTTTTATTATATATATATATGAGATTGTGTGTAAGTTACTATATATTATTGCTATTATTATATTTATGCCTTGCTTATTTATTTATTGACACACTGCTTGAAGTCAACTGTTAATTCGGCAATTGGTGTTGATATCTTTTCTCTTGCTAATGCATATGTTCAGCCCCTCCATGAAAGAGAGCTTGTGGCTGGTTAATGTTTTGGCACTGCCTGCACATAGATAACGGGTGCCTATTTGTATATTATTTATTATCAACCTTGCCTATATTGCAATGTTTAAATGTGTTATTGAATATTTAAGGGTGTTTTCAAGGTGTATTTATTTTAAGGTTATTTGCTAGTTACTACAACTTAATATTTTAAGCAGTTTTGGATTATAATGTGTATCATATCTATTTCCTCACTTTCATAGGTACTCATAGTATCGTAATGGTGTACTTATAATTTGTATGATATGCTATTTTTGTGATGTAAGAACAAATGCTTTATCTCGCTGGTTTTGAGATGTAGTTGATATCATTAGGAAATTAATATCATGCTAGTGGTCTAATATAGGCATATATATTTGTTGTTTTATCCTTAGTGCAAGATAGTTGGAGAGATGTATTGATGATAATAGTGAGAATCTAATAAATAATGCAAAGGTTATTATTATTTTGTAGCAATATTTGTAGGTGTTATTTATCGTAAAATCGTACAAATACTTTATCTTAATTTGTTAAATTAAAATTATTATTATTTTTAAATATTTATTGTAATAAATTTCAAATATTTATTTATATTGTGAATAAATATTTTTGTTATTATTATTAAAGTACGTTTCTGTTTTTGTTTGCCATTACTGTTGCATTCATTAACCAGAAAATCTCATAATAATAAAGTTTTATTATTCATTGGTATAATAAGACATATGCTTTGTTAATTCCTATTTATTTTAAGAGTGTTTTTGAAATGATTTGGGTAGCATAAAATGTACTCTTTTTACCTGCTGCATTACTTCATCTGTATGCAATTGTTATAAATGATATACTTATGTGCTGGATAAATAAAATATTTATACATGAAGAAAATTTAAATGCTTTAAAAATGTTTTGTATGATAATTATTGATCATATAAATATTGATACACTCAGATTTGTGTATTTGCTTTTCATATTTGATTGAAACATGATAAGTTATCAAGAATAAAATTATAAAGAAGATATAAAATGTTTTATTTACAACTTAAATAAATATTGCATATGAAAACTTTGAAATGCCTACTATAATTATTATTCTATATTAAGTATAATTTGAACCTGAGATATAGTCAAAATATTGATACTTGAGTTAATATTAGTGTTTAAAATATCTAGGCTTATAACATGAACACTGATAGAAGAAGTTTCAAACCCCACAATTGTAATCTAATAAGAGTATTCTCTTAGGATAATTATTATTATTATTGCTGTTATTAATTACATTCGTTATCTGAGATTTACACTATAAAAGAACCCGAGATTTGAGAGTTTTGAAATAAAGTGCATTGGATATATTTATCCACAGCCACTTTCATGTTAAGTTGTTCTCTACCCTGAACAGTTAGTTGTTGGGTAACATATAGTTATGATTTTGGCTCGTCCAATATGTTGGCTATTGATCGGTTATAAGGTAACGATCGATGGCAGGTTACAATATATAGGAAACTATAGGTAGTAAAATTAATGTTTATCTAAATTTTCACAAGTTATGAGAAACTATAGATAGTAAAATCAATGTTTATTTAAGTTTTTAAAAGTTGGTTGCTTGAAAAAAAAGATTTATAATGGTTGGGGTAGGTAAAAGGGTTTATTGTTACTATTTATTAGTTATGGGATTGCAGTGTGATTACACTGTAAATTAAAAAATTTAAAATCTAAAAATGTATTTATTTTCTATTTTTTTAATTCTTTATTATTGTTTTGATTTGAGAATGCAAGATGATGTTTTATATATTGATTTGCATTACTAAAATAAATTTACCTTTAATATTATTACATTTTGAATTACATGTGTCAAATTTACTCCACCCATAATTTCAACATCATCCACTCTGGATAAATATAGTAATGATTATCATTAATCATTTATTCAACTAGAGATTGTCTCTAGCTCAGGTATAAACTTTAAACCTCATTAAAGATTAATATATCTGATTTTTTAAAAATTTAAACACATACACACATGGAGTTTTTCACATTTCTCTGTCCCATGTATAATATATTTATAAATATATTCATTAACCTCCACACCACCATACATTCCTTTCAAATCATATGAATAAAGATACCATAAAAGACATATGACTCCCAAGATGCATTTCATTCTGAATCAGCACTCATCAGTTGGACCAGGTCACCATCTTTCATTTATATCTTTATTATTATACATATAATAAAGATATATTTGAGGGATGATTCAGCATAAAATGCATCGTGGGAGTCATGTTTTTTATTGTATCTTTATTCATACGATTTGAAAAGAATGTATGATGATGAGAGTATGTTGGAAATAATATGCTTAACATTTTGCATTATTCTAAACTTTGTAATAATCTGATTACTTTATTATTTGCAGAAGATTTTTGTCTAATCTGAGCTTATGTTTCATTCTGATGACTTCATTTTGGGTTTATTGTCAGTGCCCCTTTATTATATTTAGAACATGCTTTTTCTCTACAGTGATATGAGATCGAGTGATGGGTGGTGGGTCATGTGAAAGTTTGTGCTCATATACCCTATATATTACATATATTGATACAGGTATATAATAAGCCTGTATTTCAGTTATTACATAGTAGAGATGTCTGCTCATCCCTTGTATATGTATTAAATGGATTATGTCCTGTACATGAAAGGTCAGAATGACTTTAGGTCAACATGGCTATGACAAGAATCTCGGCCTCAGGGTGGCCTTTGAGCGTTCCATCATCAGATTTACAATTGAATGGACAGTTGAAGAGTTGGAGTGTGGAGTGGATTGAAGCCTGTCCATTAAAATATGAAGATTGGTTATCTTAATATATATCTGAGCACTTATTGCACATATGTGTAGAGATGATAGTGATTATTTATCTTTTCGACATATATGTGTTCAAGTGTATCAGTGATATGAGATACAGTGATAAGTGGTGGGTCATGTGAAAGTCTGTGCTCATATAACCTATATATTATAGTAGATTATGTAAATCCAAAAAGTAGTATATGATACCTCTTTAACTGCAAACTTTTTTTTTTTACAATACTTCACCAGAAACTTAAAAATATTAGTCGCAATAAATATTTTATATATTTTTGTTATTTCTTTATAGTATTTTTAAGAACAATATTTTTAAACTCATATTATCATGATTATTTATGATTAATACTATGAAATAAATCTATTCTTACACTAAATGTGTATGTTTGCTTATGTATTTGTAAGTTTGATATTATAAATCATTAGACTACTGCATAGAATTATTTAATTTATCAATATATATTTTTGTACTTATAAATTTTTTTATAATTATGTCATTAAGGAAGTCCGTGCAGTTAGAAAGTTGCAGACTTGGGGGCAAATGATCTGTGCATCATGGCTTAATTTGTCACTGTGATGCTCAAATGTTTTATTTTTTCATTTGTATTTGCTGATAATCCTATTATATAGTCAGTATTAAAATCAAATTGTTGTGCCTTTTTTTTTTTGTCATGGAAATTTTTTAGAATATATAATATTTGAAAACTTTTTTTATATTAAAAGATATATATATGAAATAAAATTAATGGTATTGATGCTAAAATAAAATTATATTTTTTTGTTGAGGCATTAGAATCCTATGGGTAATTTAAATCTGTATTTATGTGTAAAATGAAGCTATTTATTTCCATTTTTCTAATGTTTCAAATGAAGAAAACTGCAGTTCTTAGTAATAATTTTTCACAATTTAAAATACTATCTACAAATATAACATTTTAATAGTCTTTCTCATACTTAGCAAAATATATAGGAAATATTTATATTATTATTATGTTGCAATATATTTAAATATCACAAAAATAATTCATTTTCATTTTTAGAAATATTAAAAGAGGAGGCAATATGTTTAGGACATATTTCTGTCTCAAAGCTTTTAGAAATAGGTCAAATACCTTTTTTTCCCCCCTATATTTAATTTCACAAATTGTTCATTATTCATTTGGAGGAAAAAAATTTGGAGTATTTTAAAACAGGGATACTTGATTAATAAAATTATGTAGGTCTACTTATATTCATTCTGTAGTTGATTAACTGTGGTTTGTAACATGACAATATTTTTAACAAATAAAAATAATTACTAGAGTATATTACAAGAAGTGTCCAACAGCATTTGAAAAGCATAATGTTCAACTTTTTTGCACTTTATATATGCCGGGAATTGTTTATATAAATCTTGATTTTATATCTGATAAATAGATTGCCATTGATATAAGAAAAGGTGGGCACTATGTGCAAATCTATTTAAATGATTCATTGAGGTTCTGTTTTTTGAATTATCTTAGTAATGCTCGGATTTGATTGTCTGTAAATAGGTTATATTATCAGATTACATATTTGACTTGCCGTAAAATTATTTGCGAGCTTATCAAAAATTGTTAACATTTTGATTTATGGTTTAAATAATTAGATGAACTATCAAAAATTGTTAACATATTGATGTATGGTTTAAATAATTAGATGAATTCTTATCCAAGAAGTATGTATCAAAGTCAAATTGAAGGAGGCAAGGAACATTATGACTGAGTGATAACATTTGATTATTCTCTGGAGTAATTTGCCATTATTCCTACCCTCCTAATAGCTTTTGAACTAGCATCTCAATATTAAGAGTTTTATTACAAATTTAATGAGCTTTACATTACTCTTACATCTAACTTCCCCTTCCCCTCATTTTTTAAACAGAATATAGACGTTGAAACAGGCAAAACTCTCCATACAATAGTGCTATTCAGTGTAAGCCAGAGTGAAGTCAATGGATGCCAGAAGGCTTGTGCATAAAATCCCTATCTAGTGCCTACTGATCCAATATCCCCAGACTAGTTTCTGGTTTGTAGCTTTTGTCAGTGAAAAGCCTTGGATTTGAGAGCATTGCACCTAGATAAAATCCCTATCTAGTGCCTACTCATCTGGCTTAGGATCTAGGTGCAGTGCTCTCAGATCCAAGGGCCCTCACTGATGAAGGCCACAAGCCAGAAACTAGTCTGGGGATATTGGATGAGTAGGCACTAGATAGGGATTTTATGCACAAGCCTTCTGGCATCCATTGATTATTCTGGCTTGCACTGAGTGGCGCTACTGTATGGAGAGTTTTGCCTCTTTTAATAACAGGTATGAGCAAGCATAAGAAATGGTGATCATGTGATGTTTGGTGGTTTAATACAGAGATTGATTATTATTGTTGTTATTGTTTATATTTATTAAAACATGATATTATTGTCGCTTATATATATATAGATTAAAATGACTTATTAGGTTTATAACTTTGCATTTACTGAAACTCTTGAAGATGCCTTTAATTTTAGAATGGATACAATTATAATCACATCATACTTATTATCATACCAAGTTAAAGTTAAACCACTAAACATCACATGATCACTATTTCTTATGCTAGCGCATTACTGTTATTAAAGCAGCCAAAACTCTCCATACAATAGTGCCACTCAGTGCCAATCAGAGTAGTCAATGAATGCCAGAAGGCTTGTGTATAAAATCTCTATCTAGTGCCTACTCATCCAATATCCCCAGACTAGTTTCTGGCTTGTGGTCTTTGTCAGTGAGGAGCTTTGGATCTGAGAGCACTGCACCTAGATCTTAGGATCTAATGCAAGCCTCTAGCAGCCACCTTTTTACTCTACTTAACTATAAAATTATTAATTACTCTGGTTGGCACTGAGTGGCACTACTGTATGGAGGGTTTTGCCTCTTTTAATAACAGTAATGTGCTAGCATAAGAAATAGTAATCATGTGATGTTTAGCATTTTAATACCAATCCTGCCTAATAGGATAATGGTGGCTATGGTTGTTAAAGAGCCAAAGACACCAAAATGTATGGGTATTGAACTGGGTTCAGACCCATATGACTATAGAAGTTATTGAGCTTAGATTGAAAATATTGTGTGTTTCAATTTTATTCACATAGTTTTGTAGTTAAATAGAGATAAAAGGTGGCTGCTGGAGGGTTGTATTAGATCCTAAGATCTAGGTGCAGTGCTTTCAGATGCAAAGCTCCTCACTGATGAAGGCCACAAGCCAGAAGCTAATCTGGGGATATTGGGTGAGTAGGCACTAGATAGGGATTTTATGCACAAGCCTTCTGGTATCCATTGATTACTCTGGTTGGCACTGAGTGGCACTACTGTATGGAGAGTTTTGCAAGTTAAAGTTATTCATTTCAGCAGATTTTACTTTTTGTTTAATTTAAATATGAGTAATCATGCCCATTTGGATATGTTTTTTACTTTAGAAAATATTGGCATCATAATAATTAGTTTTAATATTTATTTAGGGAATCTGCCAAATGACATCATCATGTGAATTCGTGGTGCCATGCAGTACATTTTTTTTGTATTGCATATTGCATATTTATCAATTTTATGAAATTCTTACAAGATCATTTCATATGCTTAAACATGCTATTAATAAGAGTACCAAACTCTCCATACATTAGTGTCACCATATGCAAGCCTTTGTAAGTAATCAATGGATGCAAAATTATTAACCGCATGCGTAAGCATATGAAATGGTGATTATGTGATGTTTTAATGGTTTTATACCTATTCTGCCTGTAGAATAATGGTAACTGGGGTTTTTGAAAAACCAAAGATACCAAAATGTATATAAGTTGATCTGAGTTCAGGTCTATATGAATATACAAGTGAATGAGCTTGAATTGGAAACATTATGGTGTTTTTATCTTGGGCTCCTAGCTTTATAGTTAACCTAATAGGTAAAAGGTGGCTGCTGGGGGGTTGGATTAGATCCTAAGACCTTGCAGTGCTTTCAAATCCAAGGTTCCTGACTGATGAAAGCCACAAGCTAGAAACTAGTCTGAGGATGTTGGATGAGTAGGCACTAGATAGGGATTTTCATTGATTACTTATAAAGGCTTGCACTTGGTGGCACTACTGTATGGAGAGTTTGCTACTCTTATTAATGTGAAATTCTGTTTTCGTTTACAGCATCTGCAAACATCAATTTATAAATTATTGTTTAGAAGAAAACAATCACTAAAAAAAAATATACATTAATGATCATTTTCTTTTGAGGTTATGCGATGTTGGAAGACCAAATTGAATCATTGCTGTTTTTTTACTAATAATCGAAAGGCATGAAGTTAAAAAAAAAAACCTCAAGTTTTGAACTCAAGTCAAAGTGTTTGTTGAACAATTTGCACATTATAAGACTCTGTGAAACAAGATAATTTAATATATTCTATTATTTGTGTTTAGACTGGAAGATGTTCCAAGGGATAAATAGTGATTATTAAGTTATATTTGTTAATTAGTGACTGTGATGATAATCCGTATATTAAAAATCATGTATGAAGATTAGAAATAAATTCAGTGGAAGATTGAACAATTGAATGATAGGAAAGAATTATAAAATATTACAAAATTACAGATAGGATAAGAAATGGTAGAAGTGAGATCTTGAGTATATAGAAAACAGTATAGTAATAATGAACCCATAATTTAAAAATCATAGAGGAAAATTTGTATATAGAAGAGTTAATATGATAAGTTCAGTTATGTTTTAACATAACGTAGATTTAGAAATTGTCTTAAGAGTATATATGCATACCCTGGAGCAGATATAAATTTGGATTATAACATTATAACAATATAAATGAGTTTATTTTTTAAAAGAAACAGAAGAGTTAGAACAACAACAACAAATAGAAATGGGTCTTTAATACATTGAAATAGAATACTGGGAGGAAAAAAAATCAGTCTTATTTAAAACAAAATAATTGAGAAATAAATTATAAATATAAATCCAATCCAAGTAAGATTTAAGCATTACTGCAAGTAAGAGAGTAAAAAAGGAAAAAGCTTTGGATTAATGATGAGTTGATGAATAAAATTGTTGGAAAAGTGTAACTTTTATAGAAATAAGTATAACATGGAATAAGTGATATAGATAAGTTAATATAAAATAAAAGAGAATACTGAGAGATAGAAGAATTAAAAAGAAAAGATACATTTTATTATTAGAATAAAAACGATATGAGTATATCAGGGCACAGAAATGAAATAGTAATTGAAGATAGAAATTGGTAATTTATTAGTAAAAACAAAACTTCTCAAACTCATGTTGAATGAAAGAGAATTCCACTAGATAATGATAAAATAGATTATGCAATAATGAAGGAAGATGGTGTAAAAGATTTAAATGAAAGAAAAACTGTGGAAATGAGGTGGAAGGAAATATGTGGAAATAATCTGAAATTTGTAATACAATTTATGACTACAGTGAGTTGTGATTCTTGTTGCGAAAATGTCTGTTACAATGAAATGTGAAGTTTTTGGAATAATCTCAATAGTTATTTATGTGTTAAGGTCTTGAATAAATGAACTTATAATAAGTCATGTATTATGTATCTCTGGATTTAGAGAAAATAGAAATACAACCACTGTTGAAAACTATTGTTAATAGTTATTTAGAGAAATTATAGAAGATTAATATTTGTTTCAGATCTAGGAAACCCAATTGATAAAGTAACTTTTTTTGTTGTTGGATATTTTGTAAAAAAAAAAAAAAAGGGTTTAGTTTGAAAGGAGAAATTTTTTTGAGGAAAGTTGTATATGTATTAGAAAAGACATAATTTAATGATCTTATTAGAAAGAGATTGATATAAAGAGAGCTGTAAGGCAGGACTGTTGTATATTAAAATGAGATAGGAGGTAAAAAAAGAAGTAAACAAGGGCTGCAAACAGTATTGGGTTATAACAAGTATAACACTCGGGGTGAACAGAAAGTTGCAGTCTTACTGTATCTGCCATACAGGGTGCCACCAGGCTATTGGAACCTGGAAAATTTATATAGCAGGCAGATACGTAAGTTAAAGATCCAACTTTTACACATATGGTTTATATTATATTATTATTCCGACCATCAGCCCATGCCACTAGCTCATGGAGACGCAGAGATTTAATATAAAACTTGCTTAAAAGAAATATTTTAATAAAAAAAGATGTCCATAAAATAAATAAATAAGCTACTGCCAGAATTAACACACACAAAAAGATTTATTGATGCATATATGTATTTGAGGAATAAATTTAGATATTAATTTAAAATTATTATTTAGAAAATCCGCACAGATGGATTTTAATAAGAGTTTGTTTTATAATGTTGAGTATAGATACACTATACAGATTCGTTCGAAAAGGAAAATATCCTATAGCCCTTATTTAACCCTAGGCCAAAAGTTCACAGTCAAAACAACGCCAATCTATCTGATATATCAATGTATTCAATGCAGCATGAATACGACAGCACAATACCATACTGTCAGGAATGCACATCTGAACAGCATGGTTATAGAGAAGAAATTGTCTCTCATCCAGTACAGGAATGTTACATCTGTCTGGTAAGAACAATAAAAGAAGAAAACTCCATAGGAAGGGATTGCAGTCCTTTTTGCCATCTTACTATCCCATTCCATAGGCTAAAGGGATGATCCAAGCCTTGAGCAGGGAATACGTCTGCTTCCGATAGTCATTAAGAAATGAGACTTATTTTGCCCAAGTGTGGCGTATACGTGATCCTGCACATAGCGGATCTTCATACTACATTTACTAATTACACCAATATATCCAATTCATTAACCCAATTTAATCACGAAACAACTAACCCAAGATTAAACCTCCCTTAAACTAACAAACTTAACGAATCTATATAGCCGTCCACACCCAACTTAAATTTAAATGCAGTCAAATAATTTAATTAACACAACAAAAACAAAAAAAAAAAGAAATGGAAATGATTAATTAAACATATGCAGAATTTTTTTTATTAATAATTGAATTCTTTAGGTCAGATGAGAGTTCTTATTTTCAATTACTCATTGCAAATTTAGAAAAAGTTCCTATTAGATAAGCAAAAAGGGTTTATACTTTCTGGATTCTGCAGATTTAGAGGTCCATCTTCGTGATCACTTAGTAGATTGTTTGGCCTTTTTTTTTTAAAAAAACGAAGTCGCTACTTGTCATTCCTTTTGGTCCATAACTGTCATAGGGAAGCCTCAGCTGGTTGTCAAGAAATTAAATCTATTGCAGACTCCTACATCGTGAAATCCCATACAGCTACAGTTCATATATAGCTTAATAGTCAGCATCTCAGACAATAACCATTTTTAATAATAATATTTTTTGCTTTTATATTTTTATTAGCCTCTTATCAGCAAATTTTCAGATTCAATGAGCAAGACGTCACTAATCCTAGAGTCTCTTTTTTGGTCCGTGCTGTGGCTTGGTGCTTCCATTGGTCAAGCTAATTCTTTTTATTCTCTTATCTGACCTTTTAAATTATTTTAAGTGCCCCAAGGGCTAGTTTGCTTTGAAACAATCATTTAATTAAAAGAACAATCATTTCCATTTTGAGATTACAGGTATTAATTAATACCCATTTCCATTTTTATTTATGTTACTTTAAAAAAAAAAATATTAATCTTTAAATCTTCCCTTTTTTTTATTTATTTATAAAAAAGTATGTTCAAATACTTTTTTATTTTTATTTTAAAAAGAAAAAATACTTTTAAAGTTTTTCATCTGTGCGAATACGTTAAATATAACTTAATTTTTAGTTTTTAAGTTTTTAATAAATTTATTTTTATCTACGAACTTAAGTTTTTATATTTTAAATCAATGTAATGACATGTGTGTCCGTTACACAAGTAAGATGTAGATGAGTTTACGGTATTATATAAGAATTTTGGAGAGATATTTAACTTGGTTAAAGGTTTATAAGCATACATAAATAAAGTGTCCATATTTTTATAGGGCCTAATTTGGACACATGACCAAAAAATAAAAATAAAAATTAATTGCAGATTACTGTATATTCCAGTATGAAATAAAATTATAAAACATATATTCACATTTACATTGCCAACAATATACACCTGGGTCTCTTTTTACGCGGACTTATTTAACACGATTTTGAAGTTACGCGTTTCATGTTTCACCGGAAGTCGAACTCCGATAATGCGCTATTACTTTAAATAATAAATTTCACGCACTTACGTTATATTGAACGTAATAGCACATTATTGGAATTCGACTTTCATCTTAGTAATTTCAATATTTTCAGTGCTTTATAATAGTAAGATTTTATGCAACAGTGAAATTAAAATCATGATTTCCACATTTTATGTATACACACATTAAATTTTACAAGATTATAATGTAAATTTGTTCAAACATTGTGCGTGTTAATTTTGCATTTTAAATCACATTCTGTTCTTGCTTTTTAAAAAAGAACGTAATCAATTATTAATCATTTAGTGTCCGCAAGTTTATTTTTAAAAGGTGAGTAATAGCAGTGGGCACAATTAAATTTGACAATTAAAAATTAATATCTGATTTTTAATTGTAATTAACAATTTAAAAATTACTTACGGCGACTTGAAATTAATGTGATGTAAAACGAAATTTGATTTTTAAACGGAATTGAAAATTAAAAAATTAAAGACAAAAATAAGAATTTAATTTTTAGTTGTTAGTCTTTTTATTATCATAAGTCTAAGTTCATAAACAATTAATAAAATCATCGTCTCAAAGATTAATTACTAATTACGTTGTCAACAGAAAACCATTAACACAACATGAGAGTGAACTTGGCGCTAGTTGTATTTCCTCTTGTGAGAATCTGATTTTTTACCAGTTTTGCAAACAAACGTGTTTTTCGGCAAATAGCGATAATAATTAAAACATGTATACAAAAATGTAAATTACTGTACTGTAAATTATGCATAAAAATATATATTATTTTGAATAAAATTAAATATTATAGTTAAAAAAAGTTTGTCTTGTATCAATTTTTTTCAAATTTGAAATTTTTTATTAGTCACATTTTATTTCCTTATTTTTTTTTTGCGCGAATTTTAAAGTAATTTTACATTGGTGCTTTGCTTTTACACGAATTTTGAAAAATCACAGACCGTATCCCCCCATTTTCAATGTAAGTTACGTCTATTTTTGCACGATTTCGTTTGCGCGTGTTTTCTGAGGAACCTATCTATCGCGTAAAACAAGACCTAGGTGTACTTATTTCATAATATAAATAAAAGCAAAAGAGAATTATTTGTATACATATATTATCTATTAAAATGAACCTGGTACTGTTTGGCCTAGTTGGTAGAACATCTGACTTGGAATTGGGAAGTCCCAAAATCGATTCTGACTCTCGCAGGTCAGGCGCTTGAACTCATTATGAACTCCCAAACAATAAATTCATATGCCTTTTTTAAAATAAAATCATAAATGGAAATCATATATTACTAACATACCAAATTTAGAGGGAGTCACTTTCCATTTGGGAAAAATTACTGATTATTTAAGCAAAAAATTAATTATAAAATATTAAATGAATAAATATTAATTTATAAAAATTAAATATAATATTAAAATTAAAAATAAGAGTAAAAATGAGTGATTAAGAAAACTAGGACATTTAACTATCCGTGGAATATGTCAGCACATTGGGATAAGAGAGCTAAAACCAGGATAAATATGGGAAAATTGGGATGTACGGACACCCAGAACTTACAGCGTATGCATTGGTTTTTTAATACAGGGGTCTCCAATCCTATGCTCGCAGGCACCATGGTGCACACAGATCATTTTATGTGCCCGCCGCTATCCGAACACGATAAAAAATTATTTATCTGATAGAAATAATACAGATCTCGACTGAGTGATGAACATCTTGATGATTGCTTACGAGCAGGAATATCATCATACTCCCATAATTATGAAGCAATTGCCAATGAAATGCAGTGCCAAAGATCACATTGACTTGTAATATTATATATAATTTAGTAATTTATATAAAAATATAAACATTAATTATATGTTAAAATTTTATTTTTGAAATAAATATTTTTTTGTACATTATGTGTATTATTAACAATATCCAACTATAAATTTACATTGAAAAAATAAATGGTGCCTGCCATCTGGCCGGTATTATAGAATGTGCTCTTAAGGGCAAAAAGGTTGGGGACCCCTGGTTTAATAAATAATCATAACTTTTTTTTAATATCTGTTATTGAAATGGAAGTAATTACCTCCAACTGAGTTCATTGATGTAATGTTTTATGTTTTGATTTAGGCCTTATTACACACTAGAAATGCTAGTTAAGCAAACTATGAAAAAGAAGAATCTTCCGTTCATGGATGAGTTTACATATCTCAAGAACATAGTTATATTTACTAATTAACTGACCTAATATTTTATTATTCAAATTGATGGTGGGATCAGTTTTTAATTTATTTTAAGAGGGCATCAGGATCTATAGACCCCTGATTCTATCGCATCTCATAGATTTGCAGCAAATAACTAAACTGCAATATTTTAGCAAATGCACTTTCTTCCATCACATCGCATACCATAGATTCACAGCAAATAACTAAATGCAATCTTTTTTTTTAGAATTTTTTTCCAGCATTCATATATTAAACGAATGTGTTGGCATAGGTAATTTATACAGTTCTCTAAACAAAATCTAAATAACTAAAATTAAGAATGTATGATGAAAAATTGATATTAAAGATAAATATTTTATTACCACTAATTAAAATATTTAATTGATAAATTATTAATAAAATTGGAAAACAGATGCACAGGCTTATCCAGATAATAATGTTATCAAATAATTAAATAGTCACTATTTGATTCTCTTCTTTTAAGTTTCTTCTAGAAAGTAATCCATGGATAAAATGAATGTCTCTTTATAATAATTCAGTGAATGTCTTTATCGGTATTTGAAGTTCAAAGTTAACATTTATAGTCAAATTTAGTTTGCAAACATTTAATGTGACACAAGTTAGAGTCTGAATATTAACTTATCAGTAGTTCTGCAAATTTATTGAGATTGTAGATTATGATAGCATATATCTATTTTCTAGCTTGAAAGAGCTCATTGGTTTCTTCTGTCATTTTCGCATTCCTGGTCTGCTTTAAGGCTGGGCTCGAAGGCTTTTTCAAAGTGACCTCTTCATGACGAAAGAAGGTGTTGCCAAATGCTCCGGTTTCAACTCCTACATGAAGACTTAGTTCAGCATATGAGTACTGAATGGAGACATCTAACTGGCATTGTGATAACAAGACAACTGCAATTAGCTTCTTGTCCCTCCATTCAGGATGTATGACAACAGCCAGCTAAAAAAGAAAAGCACAACAGACCTTGGTCAAAGTTATTTTTTTTTCCTTTTATACTCTCCACCAGTTTTTTAGATTTCTGCGCATATAAATTTTTCTCTTTTGTTTTTGCTGTATATTTATTATTTTTTAGTTATAGATTTTATTTAATATAAATTATTTCAACCGTCTTTAATTATTATTTAAAAGGTTTTTAATATGGTGGGAACGAGAAATATTTTCACATTTACCTGTATCCCTACAGCATGCATAACTCTAATGATAAGAAGCCCAAGTCTGACCATATTGATGTGTTGCTGATCCATTATGAGACATGTTCATGGTGATTTGATCCACCTCCCTTTTCCCAGGAGCCTACTCTTATGAGACTGACAGGCATTTAAGGATGGTCTTATCTTACTTACAAATGTGTAAGGAATCGGGGCTATGATTTTTATCCTCTTTGGTATTCGTTTACCCGATCATCATTGTGATTTAAAGACTACATCAGCTGCGATCATGTTTTTTTTCTAGAGACCTATTACATATATATTTATAGTTGTATAATCTGGTTTAAAGTTGTTTTTTTTTTTGTTTAGCATTGGGAGCTATTGTAATGTTCTTTATACCATTATAACTTATCTCAGGTAGTGGGTTTTTATGTCTAAGTCCTGCATTGTGAAGCCATTGTAATATTTTGTTTTGATTTAGGCTTTGTATTATGCACTATAAAGTGCTAGTTAATCAAGTATGAAAAAGAAGAATCTTCCATTCATGTTGTATGTGTTTAGATATTTCAGGAACATAATTATATTTTCCTGTTCAACTGATAGTTATATTTTCCTGTTTAACTGACTTAATATTTTATTACTATTCGAATTTCCAGCAAAATCAGTTTTTAATTTATTTAAGAGAGTGTCAAAGTCTCTAAACCCTTGATTTTGTTGCATCTCACAAATTCCCAGCCAATAACTAAAACAATATTTTAGAAAATGCTCTTTCCTCCATTGCATCGCATCCCATAGATTCACAGCAAATAACTAAATGTAGTCTTTTTTTTAGATTTTTTTTCAGCGATACATATATTAAATGAACTTGTTGGTATAGATAATTTATCCAATTCTCTAAACCTAATAATAAAATCTAAGTAATTAAAATTAAGAATGTACATTGAAAAATTGATATTAAAGATAAATATTTTATTATGACAAAGTAAAATATTTAAATGAGAAATTATTAATAAAATTGAAAAGCACATGCACATGCTCATCCAGATAATAATGTTCATCAACTAATTAAATAATTTAAATTTCTTTTAGAAAGTAATTCATGGTTAAAATGAATGTCTCTATTATAATAATTCACTAAATGTCTGTCAGTATTTGAAGTTTAAACTTAACATTTATAGTTAAATTGAGTTTGCAAACATTTAACACAAGTTAGGTTTGAATATTAACTTACCGGTAAGTTCCGCGGGTTTATGGAGATTTCGGATTATGGTAGCATACATGTATTTCTTGGGTTGAAAGAGTTCATTGGTTTCATCTGTTGACATTTTTCCCATTCCTGGTCCACTTTAAGGCTGGGCTTGAAGGCTTTTTTGCAGTGACCTCATCATGACCAAAGGTGTCCAGAGATGCCCTGGTTTTCACTCCTGCATGAAGACTTAGTTCAGCATATGAGTAGTCCCGAGTAGAGACATCTACCTGCCATTGGGATAACAACAGACAACCACAATTAGCCTCTAGTCCTCCATTCGGGATGTATGGGAACAGCCAGCCAAAAAAGAAAAGCACCACAGATCTTGGTCAAAGTTATTTTCTTTTATACTCTCCACCAGTTTTTTTAGATTTCTGTGCATATATTTTTGTCTTTTGTTTTTGTTATCAGAATAGAATTTGATAATCTTGTACCTTTATTATTATTTTTTTAGTTACAAATTATTTTTTTTTATATAATTTCAGCCATCTTTAAATGTCATTTAAAAAAGTTTTACTCTGATTGTAACTTATATTTGGAATGTCTTTATTTATTTATCTGGATAAACAATCTATGCATTTCTATTCTTTCCAATTTTAACTTTATTTTAATTAAACAAATCATATCAAACACAAATAACTTTTATTGTATGTATCAAAAAAAAAAAAAAAAATTATGCTAACTAAAAAAAAAAAAAAGAAATCTAAATTGCTATTGGACGATTTTTAAATTCTACTTTTTTTTAGCTTTTAAATATTATGAATGCTAACACTCTTGTACCATATATATACAAATGGTCCAATGTCAAAACAACAAGATACCTTTTGTTTAATATATATTTAGAAGAGTTATTGTAATTATAATAGAGTTAATCCTTAGATTAGGAAGTAAGAGTTAATCCTTAGATTAGGAAGTATATTTTCTAATGATATTTGCAACTAGTCAGGATGAGCTTAAGAGAATATGCATGGAACTAATAAAGGTAGTGGAATTGAAATGAAAATAAAAAAGAATTTATCATCAAGTTCAGCCATTTATAAGAAAATATGACTAGTAAATAAAATTACAGCAATGAAAATAAAGTGTGATCTGAAAGCATTAAGAGCAGTCAGTATTGAAAGGGATGTTATGGAATGGGTAATACTTTTAAATGTTTGGAATCATGGATGACTACATATGGAAGATTGAAAATATACCAGTTTTTAGTATGGTAGATTATTTGGTTGTCAACTTCAGTAAGATTTAAGACAGATGTGCGCTAAATGTTTTACTTGGCATGTTTCTTTATATAGAGCAAAGATGTGAACAATTAGGAAAAGAGGATGGGAGAAAAAATTGAAAGTTTTAGTTGTGTGGCCATGAGAAGAATAAAAAGTATAACTTGAATGGATAGTATTAGCACTGTAGATGAGTATTTTTTTTAGAAATAAAATTTTTGGGGGAAGTTAAAAGGAGAAATGGGAAGTAATTTTGGGGGAAAGAATGTAGAATGTTTTAAAAATAGAGAGAGGAGAAGAATGAAGTTGACAGATGATCTTAAGGAGTGGAATGATTATATATATTTTTAAGGAGAAAAATTTGTAGAAGATAATTGGGTGTATGTGATATGCTTTTTAGAAATAATCTAGATGATTAGAAGCAAAAGGAAAAGTAATGAGAGAAAAGAAAAGAGAACCAGAAAGTCAATAAATGATGTTAAAAGAAATAATTTTGCTTTATTTAAAGCAAAAACATATAAATAGAGATTATATTATTAATATATGATCATATAAATGGATTCTGTGAAAATTTGTGTCCATCAGTAAAAAATTTAATTATATTTGTACAAATCGAAAGGTTTATTAATGACGCACATGTTGACCTCAGTTGGGAATATAGATATTGGACAGCTGCTCTAATTTATTTCATTATTTAAGTTAATTTAAATTTGCATTTTAAGGTTGTATATTATTGGATCGTAGCTCTCTTGTAATCTCGCCAACATATATATTTGTGTACTGCTGACGTTGTGTTGTTTACTTTTCTTTGCATTAATCAATGAAGTATTTCTTAAAATGGGGACAGAAAATGTCAGGTTTGTTTTTATATTAAATTAATTTGCGTTTTATTTTCTTTTGTTAATATGCATAAGAATAATTTTCTTCTACAAAGAAAAAAAAAGAAATTAATTTTTATAATGAATTATGCCAAAAGTAATATTAATTACCAGTAAGTACTTACAAAGCTTGAAAGTTCATTCAGGATTACGAAGAAAAAAGTAAACAATAAATGAATAAAAAAAAAACGTTTAAGAAGAGAGCAATAGGTAATAATAATTATAAGAAATGTATAGAATAATTTTTGAAAAGACGTCACTACATTGCTTTATATTGAGAAAAATTTTAAAATAAAAATATTAACAATAACAACAAACAAAACATATAAATGTGAAATCTAACAAAATTTCTCTGATTCTTTATAATTTTTTTTATTTATTATTGCTTCTTTACTGGAAAATCCTTATAAAAGAATAGTTTCTAAGTGGAATATTGTTAGTTTATTTGTTTTTGTTTTTTATTCTTTTATATTATGTTTTCATTTTTGGAGTTTCTTTTTTACAATTATTAGAAATAACTATTGATTTGGAGAAATCTATAATTTATTATAGTGAATTCTCAGTCTATTGCTTTTTTAAAACAAACAAACAAACAATATATATATATGGAAAAATGATAGATTAGAATCTCATTAAAATTATGTGTAAGAACAGTTTAATGATTACTCACTAAAGCACACGTCAGATTTTATAATTAAAAACATAAAGAGTATAGGGTCATGCGATCTGTGACTCTTATTTTGACTATTTATAGTCTGCCTTAAGTCTTATGCAATGTTATATTGCTAAGATTACTAATATATGGTATGGCTGAAGATCTCTCAGCCCCATATAGCTATTTGAGTTGGATAGCTGGGTTTGAAGATGTGTCTGAAAATTTCAGATTTTACACACAATAGATAACTTTTAGTTAAATGCTGGCTTTGGGTTAGTGTTTTTAGATCTACTGTCTGAACCTATCCTAGCACCTCTCTGAGGAGTGCCAGAGCACGAAACCATGGTCAGAAGTTCCGGGGGGGGGGGTCCTGATAGAGATATTTTAAATGCTTTCTCTAGCTAAGCATTTATCACAAAGCTTGTTGAGGAATTGGCAATCCTCATTGTTTATAACTTACAAGCTTAAGAGTATAGGGTCATGTGATCTATGACTCTTATTTTGACTAATTACCTATATATCATTTACAAAAAGTATGTACATATTTATATAGTCAGTTTGAAGTATGGTAGATGGAAATGTGTCTGATTGTTGTTAAACCTATTTATGCTATAGAGAGCCAATATATTGTTTATATAACCATAATATTTGATCTGATTATTTTATATAAAATATCAAATTTACCATCAGATTCAAATCTGGTCAAATTCCTTGAAATCTTTCATCAGTAGATATGATTATGCTGGACCATTTATGAACTTGAAATTATATGAAGTTATGGATTAATCAAACATAAAATTTATTCATGACTTGCACATACATATTTAATGTGAATATAATATTAAGATTTAATACAATTTGTAAATCCAACTAAATATTTAATGAATGATTATACTTATCTTAATTTTTTTTTTTTATAAATTTCAAGTCCGTCATTAATCAATCTTTTTTTTTATAATAACTCTTTTCATTTTATTTTCAAATCACGTGATCATATAAAATATCCAATTGTACCACTAGATCTTTTGAACAACAATAGATCTTTTATTAATGTTTAATATAAAGTGAGGATGAACCCTTTCATCAAGTAGTTTAATGATATGATCTCCTGCATAACAACAAGTAAGTCAATTTTATTAAGAACAAAAATAATATAAATATTCCAGCTGAATAAATATTTCATAAGATAGATAACATGTAAGTATTAATAATGGATACGAATACAGTTGAACTCTTGCTTTTCTAGCAAATGTCATTGGTGTATATAAGTTTCTCATATCCTGTTGCTACGGTAAAACGGTAAAACGTATAATATTACAGTGTATATTTTAAGCTGACATAGGTTAAAATAAAATATTGTAACTCGGTAGTAAATAGTTTATTTATATAGTGCTGAATACGTATGTAATAAAGAGAAGGGAAATAAAACTTTTGGTCATGTGCTGTTCACAAAAACTATAACCATAAGCAGACCACTTATGCTTTTTAAACTGAGCTCATGGGTGAGTGCATATAAATTCGTGAAGAGTGGATGATCGATTTTATTTCATTTCTCTTTATAACGTAGTAAGTTATTGGTATGAGCTATTTTATTTCTTAGACAAGTATATGGTTGAATAGCTTAAATATTCCTGTGAATTTAATCACATATCTGTGTTGTAGAGAAAATGTTTTGTTTGTCAGTTTTGAATGAATAGTAAATTGAAGTTCAAATACTATTCTACTTCAGGATCATAAAGTTTTCTTATTTATTATTTTACTCACATTTGCTGTGCCTATATTTCTAATTATCATTATAACTGATTCCATTCTAGTCTCATGGATATTTACCTGACTTTTCTGGAAGTAATCCAATTCAATATATATATATATAATTATAATAATGTTGCACTTACATATGTGAAAAAGGAAATAAATATTAATTAGTGATTAGATGAAGTACAGTTTATTTTTTTAATAATTTTTTAATTCTATTTGAAGTTTTATTGAGATTTATTTTTATTGTAAATGTAGAGTTTAGTGTTATTGTAGCTGATTTAGAAAAAAATTAAGATAATTAAAAAAGAGTGTTGAGTTTAGGATAATTTTTATTTGATTCTGAATAAGCTTCAAATTATTTTTTTTTTGAAGTTCCTAAATATAGTACTAGACTTAAAAGAAATTTGAAAGATATTAACTTTTTCTCCTCTAATTGCAAGAATTCTCAGTGTACATTAAATTTGTGACAGTCATGAAATGATTTGGGATAATGGTGTACTCTAAAATTTACAATGAATAATTTCAAAAGAACAATAATAAATATTTTTTGTATGTAGATGCCAGAAGTTGTCAACAGAGGCATTGAAGTCAAATTGCAGAATTCAGTTTGCATAAAATGATTGTGCTTGTTCACATTTTATTTGTATAGCAGAAATGATTTTAAATGTAATGTTTTGTTTCAAGATTGTTTTTATTCATTTGAAAAATGTTTTATTTAATAAATATAGAATAAATTTTATTTGTTTAATTATTCAAATATTTTTAAAAGGATTTAAACAAATCTCTGTAAGGAAGGAGAAATAAAGCATGGTGCAGAAAGTTACACTTTCTTTTTTATTTCTTTAAAGAAGTTATAAATTTATATATATATTTTTCATTATTTTAGTTATATTTAAAATTAATGTTACTAAAACTTCTGCTAAAAAATAATTTAGTTTTACTACAAGCGTTATTTAAACTGAAGATCACATGTATAAAAAAATAAAAGTTTGCAAAATTAACATTGATTTAGTGATTTTACTTTTCATGGTAATGCTTAATAAAAAGTCATAAAATGGTTTTGTAAAATTGTAAGATTATTTTATTGATTTTTCATTTATTATTTATAATTAAAAATTACAAAAACTTAATTATTAGAATATTATGCAATAATGAGTATTTGCATGCATACAAAATAGTTGTATGCCATTTTAAATTGAAAATATATACATATGGAAAAGTACTGCCATAATATTACAATTTGACAATGGTAATTGTAAAAAAATAATAATTTGTAATGTAAAAGAACATTGGATTTCCACCAACCAAGAGAACAAGCTGGATTTAAAAGTGGTTTTAGTACAGTAGATCATATTTAGGTATTGAAAGAAGTTATAGAAAGGACAACTGAATATGAGTTGCCATTATGCTTTGGATTTGTGAAAAGGCATTTGATTCTATAAACATTTCTTCAGTGATTAAAGCATTGGATCATCAAGGTATAGATCCAGGATATTGTCATATTTTAAAGAATATTTATAAAAATGCAACAGGAACAATCAGATTACATAATGATACTGGGAAAATCAACATTGAGAAAGGTGTAAGACAAGGTGACTCCATATCTCCAAAACTTTTTACAGCAGTGTTGCAAGAAATATTTTGTGAATTAAAATGGGAAACTAAAGGAGTGAAAGTAATGGAGATTATTTAAGTCATTTAGATTTTGCAGATGAATATAGTTGTTTTGCAAATAATGCTTCAGAGCTGCAGAAAATGTTACAGGAGTTATCAGATGAAAGTAGAAAAGTAGGACTCAAGATAAATGTTAAAAAGACTAAAGTACTGTTTAATCGATTTGCTCAAAATATGAAAATAAAGATTGATTATGATGAATTAGAAGAAGTTAACAGTTACAAATACTTTGGTCAGATTATTAATACAGATGGAAACATAATGGATGAAATTAATCATAGAATTAAACTAGGTTGGAGTGCTTTTGGTAGAAATAATTTGATACTAAAAGGAAATATGCCTATGTGTTTGAAAAGGAAGGTTTTTAACAAATGCGTTTTACCAGTTCTTACTTATGGATCTGAGACTTGGACACTTAATAGAAGAGCAATACAGAGACTCCAGACCACTCAAAGAAGTATGGAGAGATGCATGTTGGGAGTAACAAGAAGAGATTGAAAACGCAATGTATGGGTAAGAGAACAAACAGGTGTTACTGACCTCATTGAAAAAATTAAAAGATTGAAGTGGAGTTGGGCTGGACATATTGCTAGAAGAGATGATAATAGATGGACAATTGAAATCTTAAATTGGATTCCAAGAGATTGTAAAAGACCCAGAAAAAGACCACATGTGAGATGGATGGATGAATTAAGAAAGTGTGCAGGGGTGATATGGAGAAGAGAAGCTAAAGATCGGAGAAGATGGATTAAACTTGGAGAGACCTTCATCCTGCAGTGGATTGATAATGGTTGATGATGATGAATGTAAAAGGATCAATCCATAAAAAAAAACATGGATTTTTTATGACACTGATTTCAGATCAAAAAAAGGGATGGTTTATTAGTAAAATGATATATAAGTAAATAATGGATCAAGAATTCTATGTATTTATGTTTTAAGATAACAAGAAAATAACTTTTAAACAATCCACTGCAGACTAAAAGTATTTCCAGCATCTCTGTACTGGAGAAACAATGGGGAATATAATAGCAGACTAGTCCATTATCATGTTGAAGGAGTTTAGGGCTTTTACTGTAAATATTGTTTACCTCACTAATAATAACCTCAGAATAATAATATGTTGCATTGGAGAAGAAATAGTATCTGTCATATTTAAAAAAAAAACTACTCTCTTTTTAATGATTTACATTTCTGAAGAATATTTATTACAATGCATTAGTGTTGATGACTTTAATATTAATATGCTAAGGGGGAATGGATATCACAGGGTGATTCATGTTAGAAAGTTTTTTATAAGAAGCATTTGTGGATTAACATGATAAGAAGGGATTAGAAATAAATAAAGATTTCTTAAATCATCTAGATTTAGCAAATGATACAGCAGTTTTCACAAATTTTTCAAATAATATGACTATTACAAGAATTAGCATAAGAAAACAGAAATATAAGAAGGATTATAAAAACTAAAAACAGTTAGCATTCAATGAATTTTCAAAAAAATGAAAAAAACAAACAAACCAGTAATGGATTAAAATGTAGTGACTAACTATGAATAATGTAATAAATGGAATTACTCTTAGAATTACATTTGTTTGAAATACTTTTTATACAAATAATAACATTAAAAGGAAATTACACCTATTTACCTGTGAAAAGAAGGGGTTTAAGAAAAATGGATTTTCTAGTGATAATTTATGGGTCTAATACTTAAATACTTATAGAAGAATATAAAGTGAATTATAGCGGGAGGTATATCATGATTTAGAGGACATGTATCACTGCTATTGTTGAGGATATTGAGAGATTGGAATGAAGCTACACTACTCATGTTGCTAAAAGATATGCCAATATATAAATAACCAATGTCAAAATCACTAGAGCTGTTAAGAGAACTAGAAAGAGACAACATGTAAGATGGATGATAATATGGAAAGAGAACCTAATGATTGGAAGTGCTAGAATAAACATAGAGTCATTCAGTCTGATAATGATATACATTTACTACATTATTAGACATTGTCTTTTTTTCAGGTTTGTTTAATTTACTTTGCTAATATGTTGACATGATAAGTTTATGCAATTGAAACTCTCTTTGTGTAAACAATTTCTTGTGATTTTTATTTTAAAAAATCTAGAATTTCATGAAGTTATTAATTTTCCAGAATATATAAAATACACCATTATATAACTTTCTGGCATTCCCTTATCTGTCTTAAAAGTTTTAACAAGCTTTTCCAAGCATATTGACATTTGCATTGTGTTGGTGGTTTGAGATTCTTAGTAATTCTAGGTATACATTTTCATCAAACATGAATATTACCTACATTTTACCTAACTTATGTATTGTAATAATAATATAGAAATGTTTCATGAAATTGAATCTGATATATGAATTAAAATAATTAATTGCACATGGATAGTGTAAATTTGTAAAATTATATTTTGGTGACGAGGCCACCATTAGTTTTACTGGAAAATGATGAGAATAGTATTGATATCTGAAAAAAATGTGAGCTGTTAACTGAGAGCCATTAATTATTGAATGTGGTGAAATACTAGGAAATCAAGAAAGAGTTACAGTACTGGTGCAGTGTTAATGTTTGACCCTTTCGTTATTTTAAGACTTTCTATATTGATTTTCTTGATTAATCAAACAATAATCAATGTTGCATATATACAGTATGCATATAGATTAAAAAAGAATAAAACAGTTTATTAGACCAAAGGCCTTTTTGACACCTGTTTATAGAATAATAGTGAAAGGGATGACGTGAAAGGGATGACATTACACAATGGACTTACCAGCAGATAGTGAAAGGTTACACTTCCCTATGTTTTGTTATATAACTAGGATTATTTAGATATTCATTTTCTAATCAATATTAAATGATTAGCTAAATTGACTATGGGATTTATATGGAGAGGGAGAACCCTAAACCTGATTAGAAACTAAAAAATTTTTTCTAGATTATCTGGCTAAGATTCGAACCCAGATCATAGGACATGAAAAACAAAAGTTCTACCATTGTGTCAGAAGTCTCTTATAAATTGCTTATCAATATATATGTGGGTCATTAATTCCTTTATTCATTACTATTTTTTTGTAATATTAATAATAAAATGATTGATTCATCATCATTATCATCATCTTCAAACATTATCAATCCACTGCAGGATGAAGGTCTCCAAGTTCAATCCACCTCCGATCTTTAGCTTCTCTTCACATTACGCATGCATACTTCTTATCTCATCCATCCATCTCACATGTGGTTTCTTTCTGGGTCTTTTACAATCTTTTGGAACCCAGTTTAAGATTTCAATTGTCCACAATTGATTGATGATTATATATATATACAAACATTCACATGAAATTATAGCACTGGAAGTCAGAAAATTGAAATATGATCTCTAGTGTTTGTCATTCTACTACTGCTTCAAATCTTATTTTTTTCTATAATGACATATTTTACATATATTTCAATCTTTTGATGATACTATTGAATTATTTGTTTATTGTATTTTATTAATTTTCTTCCTTAATCATATTTTAAAGAATATATATATATATATATTAGATATATTTGAAATATATAATGCTAAATAAAAATATTACTGCAAATTATCCACTATTTTGAACACTTTTTAGCAAAAACCTTTTATTGTACCTATATGCATTTACAATCTTATGTTTTGACTGTCCTGCAGTCTTCTTCAGAACACTTCAATTTTTTTAAAAAAAAATATTACTCCATTAAAACCGAATTAAATACTTAAGAGAAGTAGGGTTATCTGATTTTAGTAGATTAAATTAAGAAAGAATAGTTTTTTTTTTTGCAGTTTTTAAAAACAAAAATAGAATTAGAAATTAAAATTATAAATGTTTATTCTTTTCAAAAATTAGAGCAAATTGTCTTTGATGACTTGAAAAAAATGTTAATTTTTACTGTATTATAAATTTGTTGGCATAACTTTAAAGAGTATTGCTAAAATAATTTTTTAATATTCTATTTATATGCATTATATTGTATAATAGTTTTTATTACAGTGTATTCATCTTTAATTTACATTGAATGATATAATAAGGTATAAAATAAAAAATAAAAATGTCCTTCATGTCAATTAAGTTTTCTCATCTATAGATATTTACTGAAGTGTATTATTATTTTTTTAACCTGTACCAGCGCTACAATGTAGTTTAATCATTTAAATGCTACAATTGGTATCTTATATCATTTCTAAGAAGATTATTTATTTTATATAAATATTTTAAATTTTTTTTTTTTTATAAGCATTATTTACAATTTGTATTAAATGTTTGTATAGAAAATATAACCACAAAATTGCAAAAAATCAAGAAATAAAATTATTTTTGTTTAACTGGATTCAACTGATTTGTTTGTTATAGTCAGTTATTATAATGAAATAAATCTGCTTTTTATTATTGTTACTATTTTACAACTAGTTTTATAATATTTTTTTTTTATATGTCAAAGCATTGACCGGGAAGCTAACCCAGACCGGCTGCTTGGAAGGCAGCTATGCTAGCCACTAGGCCACCAACGCTTTACTAGTTTTTTTATATTTGTTGTAAGTAAAAATTAAAAAAAAAAAAGCATTATTTGAAAATAATGAACATTTTTTTGTAGTTGTTTAGACTACAAGTGGTGAGATACTGCTAAATTAGAAAAAGGAATAAAAAATTTATATTACATGAGCTAAATTCAAATTAATTTAATTTTGCAAAAATAAAGACATTCTTAAAAAGCTATGGAGATGGATATAATATGAAGTTAAAGTATTTGAAAATTGATAGTGATGTCGACATTGAAAGTTTAATTTAATGCCAGAGATGTATATATATTTCACAAAGATCCTGCTCAAGTTCATTATAAAATATTTTTTAAAAAATCTGTTATGATTCATTCATTCCATATGCCCAGTCCTGAGGAGATGCATTTAAAAATGTAGATGCAATTAGTATCATATCTTACAAGCTGAAGAATTTATGATCTTATTATATTTTAGAAGCATATAGAGCATATTTAACTTAAATCTTTTCTAGTACCATTTTATGTCGAAAGTAGTCTGTATCTTATTTCTATGCAGGAAATTGTGCTTAAATGCAGCTATATTGTAATTTTTAAATTTGATTATTAAAATATACTTAACACGAAATATGTGTTCACCAAAATAATAATCATAAGATTATTCTTATTACCTTGAATCATTAAATCCAAAAGATCGATTGCTGTTTGTTTAAATATGAAAGTATGTAAGACTGCAGCATAAATTGATGAAAGTAGTTTACTAATAATATAGTTGTTTTGATTAGATTGGGAAGGGGGAGGGGAATGTTGTCGCATATATATATAACAGTCCCCGTATAGGTAGATTCTCCATTCTCATAGTTTGAAAAAATATAAAAGAAATAGGAATTTTAAATTTCATGTGCTTACCGTCCACCTATATGAGCGTTGTCACATTATCTCTTAATCAGTCATTTTCTTGTGTTGCCCTCTCAATATGTATATAGTCGGTGCTGTCTTCCCCCGATTTATTACTCCGTTATCTTTTTTGTAATTTCATTAATCAATTTTTTTTCATATGTCTTAATATGCACATTTAAAAAATGAGATTATACTCTAGATGTGAATGTATATGTTAAAAATATAATGTATGAGATTTCATTGTCGAGGGTTTGAAATATCCACAGAAAGACTTGGAATCAAAAGTTGTGATTATGGGGGAGGGGTGTGTGAACTATTGTAAAGTATATATAGAACGAATTTTCTAGCTTGGCTAATGGATTATTATTTTTTTTTAAATACATATTTTATTATTCAGATTTTGAACTATCAATTTGGGAATTGGTAGTTAATTAAATGGATGTCTCTCATTATTCCGAAAAGTTTTTGGATCTTTTTAAATTGAATTTTTATCTTGATTTTCAGAAAAATGAAATGTTCTACAAATACTTATAACAGCATTATTATTCATCATTATGTTGTTTATCTGTAATTTTAATTTGTTTATCAGTGCAATAATAAATTAATTGTTAGGCAATTAATAAGGAATAATTATTAAATCGCTTAAACCCATTAGTAGACGGAAAAGATTAAATAGCTATGTAAAATAGCATCCAAAAATAACCTGGAGTTTTATTTCTTTTTAGTTCAAATTTCTGTAATCATTCACAATATCACTTTAGTTTGAGAGGGGAATTCTAGCGAGTGACATTACCCGAGACAAAATCGTAGATTGCCTTCCTCTCTTTCTAAAATGATTACTCTCCAAGGGAAGAATGATTAGATGAAAGGCCGAGTTTGCAAAGAATCCTCATTAAACTGAATGAAATTCAAACATTCCCGAAAAGACTAAAATTAAATATAATCATTTTTTTTATTCTTTCTTTTTAAAACATCAAAATCTATGAATAAAAATGAGAGTATTAAAGAAGTTGTACATTAATGATTTACAAGGGAAAACATTACAAACAGGAAATTAAATGCAAGGAATGATATATTGAATTAAAACAGTTGAAAATGTAAACAGAGAATCCTACTTACTGATATGAATTGGTAAACAAAAGACAATAAAACTGCCGGAAAAAAATATTTATTTAAAAATTATGCTGGTTATTTTTAAAAATGAGAATAATGTTTTAATTTCTTTTGTTTTATTAAAATATAGTGTAATATATACAAATTAACTGAGCAAAATAGTCGTGTGTGTATATATGTTACTTCGAATGTTTAGATAATATTACAAGATCATCTTTGGTAATAAGTCTCGAAGCTGCTTAGCTCAGTATTAAATGATAGACTTGATTGCTAAAGATTGAAGTTCAACCGATCACTTGAAAATGTTGATTATCACATGATCTGGAATGATTAGCCATCCAATCACGATTGGACACAATTGTTTATTATCACATTTTCTTATATTATCATAATTTCAGAACTAAAGTTAACTTTTAACTAATCTTTTTATTATTAACCCTCAACTGTTATATGCCGATATTACACACTACCACATAAATTTGGCTGCTGTTAATTTAAAATTTGTGTTATGGGATTGTGTGTACTTATTTACTTTCTTAGTATTTAGTGTAGTTTAATTTTCAATATATTTATTATTTATTGTCTGTGTATCTGATATCTGCATGCAGTATTTGTATAACAAATTTAAATCTGTAATGAATTTTAGTCATAATAAAATCTTATTTTGCTTTGTAAAATATTTAATGTTTTTTAATGGTAGGCTTTTGTAATCAGTCACCGTTTTTAAAAGAACTGCTTAAAAGTTTAGCTTCATCTCATCAATAGAAAAGATGTGAAACATGTAAATCTACGGTATTGAAAGTTCGTCTAATGACATTATATGGCATCATTTCATTTTAGAAATATCATTAATTTACAGTTTTTAAAATTTCTGTTATCAATCACGGAAGCGTTGTTCATTTATATTAATCAAACTACTGTATATATAATATTAAAAATGGCAATTTTTTTCTGCAGTAATATTGGTATTTAGTAACCGTCTAATTTTTATACATTGTAGTGGTTGAAGATTAAGCTAAATCAATAGTAAATTATTAAATAATCATATTTATATTTGTTATGTAGTCAGTTATTTATAGGATTATGTGACTACTAGCACAAAAATGGGCGGCAGCGTATAGTTATTCTTTTCATATATGTGGACAGGGTTTTTTCCCCTTACTTAGCTTTAATTATTTTGAATGTTTTCATTATCTTTTAAGAATTAAATATATTATTTTTAAATAATGTAAACATATAATTTTTAATTGTAGATTTTTATTGTAATTTAGTAGAATTGAATATGAGAAGTTTTCAATAATAAAAACTTCAATATGATTGCATTTGCTTTTAAATAATTAATGATGTTATTATTAATAAAACAAATATTTTTAATAATGTAAACATAATTTTAATTATAGAGTTTATTTCAGTTAATTATTAGATTTGTATGTGAAGTTTATAACGATAGAAATTTTTGTTACATCAAGAAAAAAAAAAGCATTTGTTTTAAATAATTAGAGATGATATAAATAAAACAAATTTTGAGTTTTAACTTTTCTTTTTAGCCTTTTTTTATTTTTTATTCTATACGTTTTCCAATATCTTAAAATAAAATAAATGATTACTTATTTTTCAATAGTTTCAATTTTTATATAGCAAATCATGTCAAGCGTTGGTGGCTAGTGGTTAGCACAGCTGCTTGGCAGCTGCCCGGGTTCGCTTTCCGGTTAACGCATTTGACATATGAAAAAAAAAAGTCATTGATTGATTTATATAATTATTTAATGATTATAATTTTTGCCATTATATAGAATCAGTATGACATTGTTATCTAATTGATATTTTCTTAGGGAAACAAATTTAGAATTTAATAATCCAAATATTGATCATAATCTTTCACAGGAGTAATTTGCAGTTGAAAATGCCAAATATTTATGAAAAAAAAACATTACATGTTATTCCTAAAAAAATTAAAAGCGAATGATGTCATAACTACCATTAAAAAATTTCTTTACTAAATCAAGCAGCTGAAATAAAGAAAAGCTGAATCCGAAGAGACAGTTCACTATGTTAGACTTTTTAGTTGAAACAAAGATTATAATATTTCTGGACACCCCCCCCCCCCGCAGTAGAGATTGAAATGGTGTGCATATCTTGTGAAGTTTTTTATATTATTGTCATTGTTTACTCATACGATTTTTGTATAAAAATAAGAATCTAATGGTATGCTTTAACAATAATAAGACTGTTTTTACTCTTTACTAAAGCTTATGTAAGCATTGCACACCAGATGGTATAATATTTCAATCACCATATCCTAATAAATTTCTAGTTCTTAAGAGCCCCCTTTGACTTCATAAGTTATTCAAGTAAATAGTCGTGAAATATAAATTAAATCTTAAAATTCTGATCCCAAACCAACTTGCTTAGAGCTTGAGTAGTCAATGTATACTTTGTGCTATAATAATATAACACTCCCATCCCCAGAAAAGTTATTGTCTTTTGCTTTCATCTGTGAGAACTAAGATTTAAAATTAGAATTAATGCACATATGCTATTAGCTTCCATAGTGTAAAGGAGTTAAAGATAACTGCATGACACACAAATGCATTAGTTCTGGCTTTGAATCCTAATTTTCACTGATGAAAGTAAAAGTCCTAGTGTCACAACACTATATATCATCAGGTGCTATTAATTATTCAAGCAGAACTGTTGATTGAAGCATATAAGAAAGTCGCAGGGTGTTGTTGCTAAAAGAATTTATTAATGTTAGAGCATATTATTAATAACAATTATATAATTTTGTTTTATTTAACTTTAGCATTTTATCTAATTAGCCCATATTTATTCAATAGATCATAAAGTATGAAAAAGAAAACTCTTGTGAGGTGATGTCTTTTGTTTTTATAATCTAAGTAATTAATTATCTTGAAAAATAAAATAATTCACATCTATTGCCCTTGATTCCAAGTCTTCCTAACAATTCTTGAAACCATGGAACAGCAAATTTTATATAATGTATTTGTTAAACACATACAATTTAATTTTAAAAATGTAAATGTTAAATAAGAAAAAAAAACTTAATGCAGTTATCTCAAACACTAAAGTAGAAATTAAGAGAATAATAATGTAATATTACTAATTTAATAAAATAACTGAGTAATAATTTATTGAGCCTGAAAATGATGGGCTTGATCCAAAGATCTTAAGCTCTCCAGAGACTGCCACTAGTTCTCCTAACATATACAATGAGTTTAGATTAGCTCCCATCTGGATTTAATCCAGGCAGTGCTCAACTTAAACCATATTCTGAGCTTCAAAGTATGTGGATTTGCTATCTTAAATATAAACTGAGCACTGATTATATATGTGTGTGGGAAATGATCTGGACCAACTGATGAGGGCTGGTTCGACATGAAATATATAAATTGATCATTTATCTTTTTCACATATATGTGGTCATGTGTATTGGTTATATTGTATAGAATGGATGACTGTAGGGAGCTTGGAATCCTGGGTTCAAACCCTTTTAATTATATACATTATAATTACCAATTTATTCAATTTTAATATATCAATATTTGCAAGTAAGATAATATATATTTTAAAACATCTAAATGTTTTTTATTGTGCGAAAAAGACTCCTGCCCCACCCCTGAAATAGATTTAGTTAATTAAAACAAAGTGAAGTCTATATAATTTTGTTTAACAGAAGACAGAAGAACATTAAAAAATTATAATTATTTACACTTTTGCCTTGCCTAACTTTGTTGACCATAATGTGATAAATAACGATCAGTTTTAACTAGACTCTAGCCAACTAATTATTTAGTTAAAAATAACTTTTTTTACTTTGTTTCATTCCAAATATCTCATGCATAACTTATGTTTTCTGTTGACAAAGTTAGTATCTCATATATTTGTTCAATAATAGAATACTTATATTACTTCATGATTGAATTTTTTACTTGCTTGTTATTTTAGTATGAAAACTCAGTCATGCTATATAGTCAGATATCTAGGGATTTTAAGGATTTATATAATTACTTAAGGAAAGAAATTTTCATACTTACATTGTTTGTTTGATAAATTTTTAGAAGCCATTATGCCATGCCTTGCACTTTCTTTTGTTTTATGATAGATATAAAAACCAAAAAAATCAAACAACTGGTTTCTTCCTAGAATAGATAAATAATTTGGTAGATACTTTTCCCAATAGAGCAGTTACAAGTGATGTTGTATAGTAGTTGTTACAATCAACAAAGGGGTGTTAAACAATAATAATGTTATAATGAATCTTTTTTAAAAAAATATTTTTTACTAATTCTGTTTTCATTGGATTAAGATTGTTCTGGGTTTGAGTAATTCTATGGTTCAATTATGAATTTTAGCTAAATAACAATTTCCAAGACAATCCAAATTCAATGAAAAGAAAATTAGTAAAAAAATTATATTGGCATTAAAAAAATGATAGTACTAATTTTACTTATTGGTAAGGTGTATTGCCATTTAAATTTTTAATTGAAACAATTTTCACAATAATTCTTCAGTTTTAATAATGTAATGATAGAAACTAGAAAAATTAAGGCAAAAAATATGATTAAGAAAAATAGTGCATATCATTAAAAAACTAAGAAAAAAAAAACATTTCAATATCCTATAAAAATATTACTTTACTCTTTGTTCATAATTTATAATTTATCATAATTAAGTTTTAAAATTACATTTTCATATATAATTTCTTTGTATTCCTCACAAAATTCTTATTCAAAACATATATGATACTTCTTATCTTAGATAATCCATAACTTTAATACGTGCAAAAGTAGTAGCTTAAGAATACTTCATTTTTTCTTGTATTCCAGAAGTTAAAAAATCTCAATATTCTATTCTAATAAAAGTTAAAAAATAAATCATTTCCAGAAGGTGGATATGCATTTGCAATCATAGCAATTGGCTTCTTGTCCATCCAAACTAGAAATTGAAGGCCACTGTCTTTATCAATGATAAAATGAGTCTACTCTCTTCATTTTATAAATTATGTGCACATCAATGATGTTATATTTATTATCCCACAGAGATATAATTTATTTACATATACCTTATTTGCTAGCTGTAGACTTGATTATGCTGTTTTGCAAGATGTGACAAAACTACGAATTTCTCAACATGAGTATTAAGGCATAGGCAAGGATTTGATTCTTTGCCTGTTTATAATTACATGTGGTATACATAACCATTGTGGCGATCATCACACACCCACCACTTGAAAGCTTTCTTTATTGGTTTTAAGAGTTTATATTGTTACATTGTACTATGGCCAGTAAATTTTGTGATTTCCTCATCAAGTGCAACTTTCTATGCATCTGATAACCAACCTGAAAATTTACATTGCATAGCTCTATAATTGTCTAATTTTATAGTTGCAGTTAAAATCATCACTTTTGTTATACAAACACAGACACGCTAATACAAATACAGACACACTTAATAAATTAATAAACCCTTGAGAATCATTATGTCTATAAAATGAGGTTGCTTCAAACTTGGATCAGAACCCCAAAATTATGTTGTACATAATCAGCCTAATTTTATAGATGCAGTCAAAATCACCACTTTTGTTATACAAACACAGGCATGCTAATAAATTATTAAATCTTTTGAGGATTATATTTATTACTTTCATCAAATAATAAAAAAATCTAAAATTGAATACTCGCGTGTAATGGAGAACCTCAAAGTTTGAGTATTAAACTTATATTCCATTACGTTAATTTTTAGGATGAAGGCTTAGAAATTGCAAAATTTTCAATGTTTATTGAATCCACTTCTGAAACTTTTTCTCCCATAAAAAAATGTACATTTTGTTTATCTGTGCAATCATTAAATTGAGCAAAAAATAAAATAAAATAAATTACACTTATTATAAAAAAACAATAAAAAAAGCAATTTTTCTCTGATAAATTTATGGCATATACCATTGAAAAAAGATGTATGGGGGTGCAGAGAATGTTGGTATTGGCACAACTTTAAAATGAAAACAAAGAAATTATATAATTTCAAAAATGAGCAGCAGTATTTTATGATATACTTTAAAAAAAAAAAACGAAGATAATATTTGTATTAAAAAAAGTATGAGACTGCATTGGAATCCATACCCAAATCCATCTTTCAGGTTCTGAAACTCTAACCATACAGCCATACCAAACACATGTGGGAAGAATTTATAAAATATGACTGATAAACCAAATGATCTACTATGCATAATTATTATGAGGTAATGTTTTAAATAAATTTATTTTTAAATAAATTATTAATAGTAATATGCTATTTTTTATATAAATTAGGATGTCTAAATAAAGGTAATTTGGAAGTCTAAACTTTTCATTTGCATATAAATTTTATTAATTATCACAGTGAAATGGTGCAGGTCTGTTCAAATGCAGTGGTACATAATATAATATTTATTATAACTGAAACACAGGCTTATTATATACCTAGTGTCTATATATGTAATATATAAGGCATATGAGCACAGACTTTCACATGACCCACCACTCTCCACACTATCTAATAACACTGATACACTTAAACACATACATGTTGAAAAGATAAATAATCACCAATATACGTATTTCATTATCATTTCTACACATATATACTATAAGTGCTCAGATATATATTAAGATAGACAAGCCTGTCCATTCAAGTATGAAGATTGTCTATCTTAATATATATCTGAGCACTTATAGTATATATGTGTAGAGATGATAATCTGGACCAACTGATGATTGCTGGTTTAGCATGAAATATGTATATTGGTGATTATTTATCTTTTCAACATGTATGTGTTTAAGTGTATCAGTGTTATTAGATAGTGTGGAGAGTGGTGGGTCATGTGAAAATATTTATTATATTTTGAACAATTGTCATAAGTTGAAGTAAAAAAGTAATTCTCTTATATTTAAATAAAAAATATTTGCAATCAGAATGTGTTTCTAACAGTGGAGTGACTCAGAAATCTAAACATTTTCATTAACATATAAATTTTATTATTTATCTTAATGAAGTGTCACCCATCTGTTTGGTGATCTTGAGGGTAAAGTATATAATATTTAATATATTTTGAAGAAGTAAGAAAGTAATTCTTTTAAATTAAAGCAAAACATATTTATAATCTAAATATATTTCTAACTGGAATGTTTCTTAAATCTAAACATCTTCAAATCAGAACTTTTTTCTAATAATGGAGTGATTTGTAAATCTAAGCATTTTAATTTACATATAAATTTAATTAATTATCATTGTAATTTGGCACCCCCATTGATGAAGCACCTTTGTGCAGAGTTGTGCTCTGCACAATCTGCACACCTATATGTGGCTAGTCTGGTTCCTTGGTCAAAATTCTGCATATTATTTTGAGGCTCAAATGTCACATGAGCTCTATGAGCAATAATTTATTTTTTTTAGTATGATTTAGTTTTTTAAAAAATTATTTTGGTGTTTTTTTATTTATTAATTAATTGCAAAATGTATATCACATGCATTTTTTTTGGTACTTTCCGATTTTACCCCATGCCACTACTTGAGGGCACTTATTTCCAATAGTCGGAGATAATTATACAGTTGCAGGGACTAATGTTTAATGAAAGTAAATAAATCACATAGTTGTGACTTGTGAATTTTTAAATTTATTGTATAAAAATACGACAAAATGATATGCTACAGCGAATCAGAATGCAGTTCACAAATAAATGATTACTTGCTCGCTAAAATTAAAAGCTGCATTGATTGTCTTTTTATGCTCATGATGATGAGAATTTGTGATTTACCAGCCACAGAATGTGAGACTGGAATTTTTCCAAAGAAACCATATCATGCCCTCTCAAAAAATCTGTGCAAATGGCCGTGATATGAAGTTGTACTTTGCCCAAACCCTGGAATGGCAATGTAATTTAAAAGTCTGCCAATGCTGTTTAGTGCTATGTAAAGACACGTGGTTTGAAGGCTTTAAAATAACATTTCTAACAGCCATTCAATTTATTATTGGAGTAGAGATACCACGGCAATTGAATGTATAAAACATGAATTGGATTTGTGCAAAGACACTATTGTTTCTTGGAACAATTATCTAAGAGAAATGTGCAAAGA
The DNA here is from genome assembly GCA_028023455.1 of Epiperipatus broadwayi. Taxonomy (NCBI): domain Eukaryota; kingdom Metazoa; phylum Onychophora; class Udeonychophora; order Euonychophora; family Peripatidae; genus Epiperipatus; species Epiperipatus broadwayi. The sequence continues at coordinate 2,639,452 of JAQFVV010006288.1, forward strand.
AAGTTTATTGATTCACCTATCACGCAAAATTGGAGGACCTGGAAAAATTGTAGAAAGTATCTTTACAAAATGAAAGAACCAACAACAGTGGTTATTCGATGATTATGCAGAGAAACCAAAGAGTGTTATTGTCACTGTTCTATGTTGGACAGCTTGATGCCATTCAACAAAATATAACACAAGGATCAACAATTTATTCTGTCTGTTGGAAGGCCTGTAAAACTGATGAATTAAGAAATGCAGGATTTGAACATTTTAAAGTTAATCATAGTTATAATTTTGTGGGTCCTTCTATTGGGGTGCATACCCAAAACATAAACTTTGGGGACTAGTTAAATTGCATAATAAAAGGCATAGGGGAGCTGCTCACAAACACATGGATTCCTATTTAGATGAGTTTATGTGGCAGTGATTGCATCAAGAAGATTTTATGTCACAATTTTAGAAGCCTTTAGCAAAGTGTAACTATTTTTTTTATTACTTACATATATATATTATTTTAATTAAACTATTAGAATACAAAATTCTTTTCATCTTTTTTACTTTCACTTTCATTAAATACTCATGATTATGCTACATATTAACAATTTATTAGTAATTAGATATATATATTTATTCTTTGATAAATACCAAATTATTGTTTATTTCAGTATATTAATTAATTCTTAAGTTTTTTTACTTTAATTAAACATTAGAATACAAAATCGTTGTCTTTTTTATATTTCGATTGTTATTAAACATTAGTCCCTGAAACTGTATAATTATCCCATATTATTGGAAATAAGTGCCCTCAAGTGGTGGCATGGGGCAAAATCAGAAAGTACCTTTTTTTTTTTTTAAATTGAAAAAAATAAATAAAGGTCATTTAACAGTCATTTTTTTTTGCAAACCTAATCTAGTCAGTGTTAGAGTACTTAATTATTCAAAATTTAATCAGCAAAAATTAGTTTTTGAAATAAATTTTTACATGTGATTTATCTAAATAAAAAAAAAAAACGATTTTGTCAAGCATTGGTGGTTGAGAGATCAGCACAGCTGTCTTACAAGCAGTTGTCCCGGGTTAGCGGGTTCGCTTCCTGGCTGATGCTATGACACATGAAAAGAAAAAAAAATAAAGACAACTTGATATTTTGTTAGTGATTATTAGTCATTATTATTTTCTTACAATAAAATAAAACATGCAATCAATGAGTCTTTTATTCATTTCTTGGACATTTTTATAAATCTTAATGATGTAAAGAGGCCTCATTATTATAAAATGCATATCTGAATGTACAAGTTCATTTTATTATAGTATTTTTTAAAAAGAGAGAGTTTAATGATGAAGTTCTAGAATTGAAAAAGAAGTCAAGTGTTATCATTCGATTATACTATGAAGCAAATAGATGAATTCCTCCTTTTTTTCAACACTTTAACAATGTCATATTTTATTTTTATTTAATCTGTTTTACAATTTCAAATGACAATGTCAATATTATATAGAATTATACTATCCCATGTTTCTTCATACTGTAACATTTTTGCTTAAAAGGAAAACAAAGGCTTCATATCTATTGAAAAATAAATTTTCGTCAAGCATTGTTAGTCGAGAGGTCAGCGTAGCCGCCTTGCAAGCAAGTAATTGGTTGCAGACGGTTGTGGGTTCGCCTCCCGGCAGATGCTATGACATATGAAAAAAAAAAAAGTTCTCCAACAGGCCTCTAAACTGGGCTGTGGGGAAGACATTATCAAGCTAGGTAAGCTATTATAGTGTTTAACTTCTTTATTTTACCCTGAGGGTAAGAATACTTAAGATATCAATTTATTGATGATGCTTAATTTAATTTAGTTACAGGCCATATACTTGAAAGAACTTCCTGTGCCTATTTATAATCCTGATTCGAATCGCAGATCTTGTGCACGATAGGCAAATGCAATTAATCAGTATATCATTTCCTATTGCACTTATGTAGATATTTATTGACATTTCCGTGCATAAAATTCCACCCAAGTGTGTGTGCATAATTGTATTTATATTGTAGATATAATAATTTGCCTCCGATATTATATCTTTTTTTTCGGGGAAACTAAAAGAACTTTAAATACTATTAAAAAGTAGTTAATATTTTACATTTATTTTTTTTTATCAAATAGTCGAAAAGATATAGAAACTTTTAATTAAGATCGTCTTTGAATCTTAAAAGTCTCTTTAGAGTCATGACCCCTTTTTTGCAGCTTAAAATGGACATTATTAATAATTAAAGATGGCAGACTTTATTTTAAGTAGTTGATCCATTTTAAGATTGTTTGACAGTTAGTTTAGATAGAATCTATTTCAAGGGATTATAAGTATTAATATTTTATAATTCTGATGAAAATTTGATGTTCCTGGAGTAGAAAGAAATATTTTCTCATCGCCGTAAATATTCTTAACTTGTTGTCAGACTTCTTTCAAATTCACTTTCTGGTAGAAGATAAAAAGTTCAGATTAATGAAAGTTGAATACAATTGAATTACACTCATTATTTTTAAAATGAATTTATTTGATATAGTTATAAAGTTTATGATAGCTATAATTAAATTATAACCCATATGCTTGGAAGACAGCAGAGATTATTATATTTATTAAAGGATAATTCACTTTCTGAAATTCATAAATCAGGGTAGGCGTTACTGTCTCTGCATTGTAGTATAAAGGCTATTTTGCCTATAATGGTTCCCTGCTTTATATTTTAACGAGAACTCTGGTCAAGCGTTGGTGGCCTAGCGGTTAGCATAGCAGCCTTCCAAGCAACTGGCCCGGGTTCGCTTCCCGGCAACGCATTTGACATATGAAAAAAAAAAACAACAACTATAGACTCTGCATATATAATTAGAAATCAGTTACTTGATTACTATAAAGTAGACAGGACTTGTTAATCCTCGAAGTTGTGATCTGTTGTAATCTGCAGATTAAATTAAATATTGTCGTAGTTGTGATTAACACTTGTTCAATTTTCACGTCTTTATAATTGAGTAGTTGTGATAGTGCAATGGTAGCACATCCTTCTGCCTGCCTATGATCTGGATTTGAATCAGCAGATTTTGAACTTGATATTTCTTTTCAACTTTTTTTTAAGTAGCTGGTCCAAAGTCAATACAGATCCAGTATTGATCAGTAAATGGATAGCTAGCTATTTTTGTTTGGACAGTCAAACAAGAATGGAAAACCCTCAAACTGTAAATAAACTGTATATTCTCTCATCATTTTATAAGAGGCTGTTGGAAAGACTTCTGGGTCTGTGATGATTTATTTAAAGCTGCTTATTTTTGTATTAATTATACATGTTTAAGTCATTAATAGCTTGTGACTAAATTGGCACTGTTTCTTCAAGTTATTCTAAATTCTCTTGGTTATTATTAAAATGTCACTGACTGGTATTGTAGAAATAATAGATTATTTATACACGCCATTACTCAATTCACGATTAGACTATAATCATTTAATTCATTGTCATTATCATCATTATCGTCATTTTTACTGCTGGATGAAGATCTCATAAGTTTAAATCAGTTTCTCTGATCTCTAGTTTTTCTTCTCCACACAACACCAGCAAATTTACTTATTTCATACATCTCTCCCCCCTGCACTCTCTAGGACTTTTACAATCTCTTGGGATCCAGTTTAAGACTTCTACCGTCCATCTGCTATTTTGTTTAGCAACATGTTTAATCCAACTCTATTTCAGTCTTTTAATTCTTTCTCTGATGTCATAATACTTGTTTATTGTCTCATTCAAGTATTTCATATCACTTAAATATATGTTTTGAATGATAGGATTTTTTTTAACTGCAGTTCAGTCAAATCATATTTAATCAAAAATATTGATATTTTGGTGATTCAACCTTTTGTCTTTTATGAGTAGCACTTCTTTCTTCACAATTCATTTGAATCATTTTGTTATCGTTAAAAGATGTAACTTATTGATCATCTGTGTAATACACAAGTTCTCCCTGCAGTTTATATCTCAATTTCAAGCACTCACACGCATGCACGCGCACACACACACACATGGCTTTATTGCCTGAATGCCAGAAGTGTCGGAACTAGAATTGCTCTAAGGATTCCAGAATCTAACATTCTATCATTGCACTAAATCACAAAAAAGCAATTCGAAAATACTTTTATGTTTTATTTATTCATTATTGAAGTAATTATTAGAAATAGAAGATGAAGAATTCTATCTGCATGATTTATTAAAAAATATTAATTGCTATTGTTTTTTTTTTTCTTTTTGTTTTTTTTCATGTGTCATAGCACCGGCCGGGAAGCGAACCCGCTAACCCGGGACAACTGCTTATAAAGTAGCTGTGCTGACCTCTCAACCACCGACACTTGACATAATTGCTATTGTTGTATTCACTATATATTTAGATCTCCAAAATTAGGATTGCTGCAGTTGTGCAATGATACCAATAAGACACCTCTGGTTTGAATTGAATTCAAAAATGTCTAAGTCTGTTGTATTGGTTTTTATTTTGATAATAGCATAAATAAAATCACTTAATAACGAATTGTGAAATAATATTACATAGGAATGTGGTTATTAAATTATTTACTCTAAGATAGTTACTTGCAACCCATTTTTTAAAAAATGTATAGTAACAGAAGTAATGGAGATAATTGAGATCACTGATCGAGGTTTTTTTAATATAATTTCTTTATTAACAAGATATCTGTACTTTTTTCCAGTGAAAATTCTCTTTAATCTTGTATGTATCTTATGATTTTTGTATATATTATAAATTAGATTTTGCATAAAGCTAGATGGTTAACAGAAGTTAATTGATTACATGATAATAGTCCAAGCTTATAGACAACAAAAATGTCAAGGCAATCACTATGACAACAAATTGAAAATTTCATGTGTTGATAGCCTTGAACTATTATCCCGTGATTTACATTTGTGAAGCATCTAGCTTTATGCAAAATTGTGTTTATTATCTAAATAATAATTAAGTATAGTGGGGTTTGAAAGTATTAAAAAATTCTACTTATTAGTCTACTTTTATAACAGGTTATATTTGCCTGTTTAATGAGATTTATTTAAACTTTTGAATTCAAAAATCTCCATTTGTTATAGAGTCAATATCTTGAACCTTAGTCAAAAGTTGATATCCATCCTTTATTTATAAGAGTGGCCTTGACAACAGACAGAATACTCCTGCTATTGATAAGCTTGAGCTGTTATGATGTGACATATATATATAATTAAGCGTAGACGTAAAATAAAGAGAAGAGATAAGAGAAAAGCAGGGAGTATGATTTTAAGGTTGAAAGAGAAACCATTTATAGGGCAGTCTTATTCGAAAAGGCTATAGAAAATGAATTTTTGACAGTTAATATTATTGATATTATTAAAAATAAGGTAGGACAATTTGAAGAACTACGGAGTGTGGCTAAATATAAAAGGTTTTCAGTTATACGAAGTTGAAAATAGGATAGAACGGGAAAAAGATAAATTAATAAATTATAAGTGAGGGATAGACAAGAGGGAAAGTTACTTTATATTATAAAGTTAGTAGGTAGAAAGAAAGAACCACCTGACAAATTTTAGGAGTTAGTTAATGGACGGAAAAATTAAAGTAACGAAAAGAAACAAAGGACAGGAAATGGATAAAGAGTTAAATATAATTATTTTGACGTAGGTGATAAGCCTGAATCAGAATTTCGCTATTTAAAATTAAAATAAAAGTAAAGTTAAAATGATGAATTGTTTCATAAAATAATAACAAGGAGGCTTCATTGAATAAAGGATTATTTTCACGTACACATTAAGAAGAAAAATGTTCGTAAATAAATAGTTCAAATAGTTCCAATAAAATCAAGTTAGGCAAATAAGTATAAAATAACCATAGTAAAATAATGAAGAATGAATCGTAATAAAATAAAAGTTTTTTTTTTTGAATACACGCAAGTTAATAAAAGGATGTAAATAAGTGGTTTAAAGTAATCAAGTCAAATAGATAAATAAAAAAATATCTGTATAATAACAGAGCGAAATAAAATAAAATAGTTTTTTTCTTTGAATACATGCATGTTAATAAAGGAGTTAAATAAATGGTTTAAAAAATAATATTGTAAGATTAGGTTAATATAAACAAATATGTTAAAATAATGTTTGTAATGGTTTAGAATAATATTGTAAGATTAAAATAAATAAATGTGCTAGGATAATGTTCGTAATGAATTTACAATATTATTGTAAAAATAATAAGTAATATAAATAAAATTAATCTAAGTTAAGTTAGGAATGTATAAGAGATTGAAATTAATTGAAAGGAGGGTAGGAAGTGCGGAATAAGTTTTAAGGATAAGTTAAAGCTGCTGGCTAAATGAAATTAGCACTCGTAATGGACTGTCAGGGATTACTTCTCAGGGGAAAATACCCATTCTCTTTAAAAATGCACACTGGGAACAACCAGAGTAGGCCGCGAATCACTTCTTCGGGGGAGAGTTCCCATATTTTATATTTCATTTCCAAAGTCCGATAGAAACCCGGCAAATGAAGCTTTGTTTCCAATACTAGTAAGTCGGTGTAAGCCAGCAACTCTGCGTCCGCATCGTTCAAAATCCCTGTATCCCAAAAAATAGTGCTATCTTCGTGGTCACCATCCAGTACAGGATCATTGGAAGCAATGTAATCAGCATAAAAGGAGGAAAAAGCATAGTCAAAGAGATTGCCATCGGCATGTATAGTTTAGATAAATAAAAGCAAACCTAGAGAAATAAAATTCAAGCAAATATTTTAGATTTAAGAATTAAAGTTATCAGAGATAAAATGGTCAAAAATGACACATTTTATTCTCAAATAGAGGGCGGTGTAATGTACCAATATTGTATCGGTACATATATATATAATTTTGTCTAAAATTTATTAAAAATAAAAATTTCTCATAAATAATGCGAAGGGTTCAATAGTTATTTATGAAAAAGGTCTAAAGAGTTGTGTTTTCTCTCTATTGTTAGTAGTTTGAAATAAAAGTTACAAGTTATGACCATTCAAGAATAAATCTATCTCTGTTTAAAATATTAAAGAAAAAAAAGTAGTTTGCTAAAAACAATTAATTCATAGTTTTATGGGAAAAATTAAAAGTAGTTGATTTTCAAATAATAAAAAAATATCTCTTTTATTAAAGAAAAAGAACAAAGAAATCTCTTTCATTTAAATTATTATTAGAATAAATATGTGTGCGTGTTGATAAAATAAATATGTGCGTGTTAAATATTAAAAATGATATAGAAAATTGAAATGTAAAACACAGAATTTGCGATGGCTACTAATTAAAAATCCACAAAACAACAAGTTTGAAATGGCTATTCCCAACGTGGGACCGAACTCATCATAAGTGACAGTATTAAATATTTGTTTTATTGTTTGAGAATAAAAATTTAAAGAAACGCTAAATTGCGTATTTTAAAGTGGTATAATTTAAAAAAAGAATTGACCGAAACTTTTTTTCTTCTTTAAATGAAAAGAGATTTTGATATTTACGTTATTTAAAATAAATTATTCCTTTAAATTAAAGACAGTTAGATGTTTTGGGCAGAGTTAAGGCATTAAGAACAGGTAGAGAAAAAGGACAAAGGGGGTGGAGTCGGTCGTATGTTTCGTTTTAAAAAAGAAATAAACTAGTATTTTTTCCCCCCCATGTGTCATAGCATCAGCCGGGAAGCAAACTAACCCGGGACAACTGCTTGTAATGCAGCTGTCGCTGACCTCTTGACCACTAATGCTTGACAAATAAACTAGTATTTAAGCACAAGTTTAATAAACAAACAAAAAAACAACTACTTTGAAATTGAAATTTTCGAAAATGGAGCCGAAAGAAAGTCTGATATTTTTTAAAAATCCCCAGTTAGTGGAAAAAGAGAAAGAAGAAATATCTGAGATGCAGATGATGATGCAAATGATGATTAATATGATGAAAGAAATACAAGAAATCAAGCAAAGTCAGCAAGAGTTCAAAGCCAAAATGTGTCTGGAATTAAAAAAAAAGTCAGCAAGAGCTCAAAGCAGAATTAAGGGAAGAATTGTGTCAGGAATTTAAACAAAGCCAGCAAGAGTTCAAAGTAGAAATGATTAGAGAAATAAGAGAAATGAGACACGAGATAACAGGAAAGGTAGAGAAAAACCAAGAAATTATATAGTTAGATTTAATTAAAGAAAGTCATGAAGTTGAAAAGGAAGTCGAGGTAGTAACAGATGTAAGCGAAAGGAAGGATGAATTAGAAAATGTAGATCAAAATATAGTAGAGCCAGATAGCATTAAATTTAGTAGTTTGGAAATGAAAATAATAAAGATAGAAAATAATGTAAAAAAGTTTTTACAAAGAAATAAAAATAAAAAGGTTAAAGTAAACGTTTGTGATCGTGTTATGCATTGCATAGTTTGGTCTTACTGTGGGTATTGTTGTTAGCTCTGCTATTGACGATTTCTCTCCTCTGCTTGGAGGGCCGGTTCATTCACATAATATTTATAATATAAAATTATAAATTTATGATAAATAAGGTTTAAACCCAGTTAAACCAAGTAAATAGAGTACGCTGGATCTTCTATGGTTCGGATCTGGCACAATATATATTCATGCGAATGTATGAATGTTTATCCATAAGTCTATCATGTGTCAACTTTACAACCAGTTAAAAAAAAACCATATGATTGTCTGTAACACTGTGAAAAATTGGAAAAAAAAAAACCTTTTAAATTTGTTTTTATAAATAAATAATTATATATAATTAAACTGTAATTTATATTATGAGCATTTTATGCAAAGGAAATAATTCCATCCTTTATATTTAATAATTCGTAATTTTTATTATGAAGCATATTTTATGTGAAGGAAGTAATTTTGCCATTAATAAATGTAATTTTTTTTATGAAGCAGTTGTCATTAATGCTGTCAAATTCACACATCAAATATAACAGGTATATTTAAAAATTTAAATTTAAATTTAGCTTTATTATTTAAAAATATTAAGGATTTAAACTTCTCCCTCGATAATTTAATATACAAATTAGAAAGCGTATGAAACACTTGAACAAGAAGCTATAACGCTTCCAAAAATTATTATACGCTAAGCGCTTTCGAGACCATTTGCCTCATATTCATAGTGGTAATGCGAGATGCAGAACGAGGAAATAGGGCAAGGAAACAAAGCGGTATGCAAAACGTATGCAAATGAGCTAGATAGTCCAATGTTTGGAGATGTCAAAGCAGGTATCCCGTCTATTGATAGCGTTATTATTGCAATTAATGAAGTATGCTTCTCTGATTTTCCACTTGATGTCATTTTTCTCAGTGCCGACTATTTTGGGGTTGGAGGGTTCAAACACATGTCCTGTCTTCTTCATTGCTGGGTACATTTCTGAAGTGTATCCAAACAGGCCAGATTCTTCTAAACATTTTTTTTTTTCAATTTTTCCATTGCAACTTTCTCACATTTATTTATATAATATTATTTACATTAAATCTTAAAAAAAATTTATTAAAGCAACCAATTAAAAAAAACTATTTCAAAAATGACATTTATTTATATAATATTAAAATCTTTTGTTTAATTTACATTAAATCTCAAAAATAATTTGTTAAACCAAATCAATTAAAAAAAAAACTACAGCTTTTTTATAAGTCCCATAATAAGCATGGTCAGTCTGGTATCATTATAATCAACAATCACAATCTGTTGTCAAGGCAACCTCCTTTAAACAATATAAATTAATTTTTGATGCAAGAGCCATAGATGTTTGATATTTGTCTTATCAATAGATTGAAGGCCATAACATATAAATATATATGATTAGTACATAGCTATATGAAAAAAAAAAGCTTACTTGAGAAATCTTTATCTACTATATTTAATTTACCATTCATGCAAACCCTAATTATCATATAGGATTTTATATATCTAATAAAAATCTATTTCACAAAACATTTTAAATAAAACCAATTTTTTTCCAGTTCTTTAATTAATTAAAGTTGAAATTAATCTTTAATTAATTTTCATTCCATTAAAAACTATTATCTCTATCATAATCATCATCATCATCATTATATTCAACCATTATCGATCCACAGCAATGGTTTATCCAAGTTCAATCCATCTTCTCTGATCTCTAGCCTTTCTTCTCCACATTTCTCTGTATATATATATATATATTGGAAATATCTATTAATATAATATTAATATGTATTCACTAAAGTCATAAATTTTGCAAGCTCTGACTAAATCAATATTCTACCATCTATTTTCAAAATTATTATGCACACACACACACACATACACAAAGAATTCGTTTCATTTGTGATCCCAGTATCTATAAAATTAATATGGTAATTTTGCTGAGAGATGATAATATATTATTTAGCCAATGCTTGTACGATTTATTATTATTTCCAATGATTATATATATATAATTATTTTTGCACAATCTTATAGATAAAAGTGGTTGTTTAAAAAAGACATCAAAATATTTAAAAAAAGTTTGAGAAACATTTATATAAATAAAAAGACTTCATACTTAATTACTAATAAGTTTGAACTTAAAACTTTTAATAGGAAAATAAAGCAAATCTTTTTTCTTAAATTATTGAACTAATGTATTTGCAATAAAAAACATACGCTATTTGAAGCATTTTAATAAACTTTTTCTCATTTGAGCATTAAATCCATTACTAGAGTTTAAAATTAATTCAAATAAGAAAATTAAAAAAGTGGATTTCTCAAACAGAATAAGAAGGGAGTAAAAAATTAGTTCAGCCTATTTTCACATCAAAAACTTGTATCTTTTATATAATCATACAGAGTTGCTATCTTTGGGCAAGCTAAATTTAAATTCCTGTGCCCTAATTTTGTGAACAAAGTGGGCTTGAAAGCAGTGCATCGGCTTAAGACCTGGCATGTACCAATGTCTCCAATCTACATGATTTATGTCTTTTGTGAAAATCTACAAATAAGCCATTTTGTCACAGGCTAAATCAAACTATATTTCTTTTTTTTTGTGCCAAAACTATAATAAGTAATTATAAAATTATTAAAAATAACAAACATTTAAAAAATTGTATATTTTATTTAATATATATCACTTAATGCTTGCATAATACTTTTCAACAGCAAATTCTTTTTTTTCTCACCATGATTTTGCTATCTAGAGTAAGCATTAGTTAACAATAGATGTCACATGGTAATGCTTTATAAATCCCTTTCCAATATTCCCAGACTAATTTCTAGGTTTTTGTCAGTGAAGATTTTTGGATTTTGGGGCAGTCCATCTGGATGTGATGTGATGCACTGTGACTTCTCCTTATACGGAGTCAGGAATCTCTCAGCAGTTATGCTCAGAGAAACCTGTTAGCCACTTTGACTTCCCTTTCCATTCCCCACCCCAAGTTTTCCCATATTCTTCTTTATCCTGCTCCATCCCATTTCCACAACATAATCTTTGTCAATTCCATGGCCCTTATATCTAAAACCCTCTTACCTTTTCCCAAACCCAGCATAAAAATCAATAAGCCACTTTCTGTATAATCACTTTGTTCATATTTATTCTTCCACAATTTCATTATTTGTACCCTTTCTGCTTTCAGGCATTTACATTCACTTAACAGATGCCTAATATTTTCTATGCCTTCCTTACACAACTTGCAGACTAAATCACCCATATTTTTTCCATTTATGTGTATATTCCCTTGTTGCTAAAGATCCCATTCAAGCCTTAAAGAGTAAACTACTTTCCTTGCTATTATCATAAATTAACTCACACCCAATATTCTGTTTACTTCTATAAATATTTAAACTCTTTTTACTCTCCATACTAGCTCTCTATCTCTCCAATTCCCTATTCTTTATTAATGCATCTATTCTTTTATCCCATTTCTTAACACTATAACACTCAACAATTCTAACACAATCATCCCACCTTTTGTATAAGTATACTGACATAAATTCTTTATCTAAATCTTCTGCATATTGCATTACCTTTTTCACCCATCTTGTTGCCTGCCCTTTATTCATAACCTAATTAAATACTATTTTGGCTATTCTTTTATTATCCATAAACTGCAATCTACTGAACATTTTCATTTTGCTTTTTGCATCTTTCATATAAAAACTTGACCATCCCATTTCTCCTTGAATTGCCTCCTTTGCCATCCATACTTCTGCATCTAATGCATGTCTTCCTACTTTTCTTTGTACTTTTTCTAAGTAATCTAACACCCCTTTACTAACACATAATGCATCATTACCATATGTTAACCCTGCTACTGCCACTCCCTTCCATACAATTCTAGCTATAGCATATTTATTATATGAGAACACTGTTAATTTCTTTATCAATCCCTTTCTTTTCTTTGCTTCATTTATCATTTTTTTCTGCCATTCGTCCAAGAAATTTCTCTGATTACTTAAGATGATTCCCAAATAGTTATATCTATTCACCACACTTAACTTTATATCCCCCAGTAAAAATTCTTTGTCTTCTCTTTCCACAGTATTAATCATCATTACGTTTGATTTTTCTTCACTCATCCCTTTATCCATGTTTGTGCAAAGTCCTCAGCATAACTTCCACATCTTCTCTTCTTTCTGCATACAAAAAGACATCATCTGCAAATAAAAAACCCGACAATGTATATACTCCCTTGCCACCTATTAATGGTATCTTTACTCCTCTTTCTAGTTTTTTTATTGCTCTCTCTATTTCTCTCAAATGCAAAAAAAACAAAATAGGTGACAGAGGACATCCTTGCCTTATTCCCATCCCATTTTTAACTTTAACTGTTTCTATATTCCTTAATTGATACATATAGTAATTTTTATATAATTTCTTAATAATATCCACTAAAGCTCCATCCATTCCCAAATTTACTAAACTTACCCATAATCTATTTCTATTTATTCTATCATACACCGTCTCTATATCTATAAAAACCATATATAACTGTCTACCTCTATTCCTAATATCCGGTAAGTTGTGTAACTACAAATAAACTTTCTCCTATATTTCTATCCAATCGAAAACCTTCTTGCATTTCTCCTACTATATTATTTTCTTTTCTCCATTTTGCAATCCTTCCAGCCACCATATATGAGAAAACTTTATATAGCACTGACATTACTGCTATCGATCTATAATTGTTTTAACTTTCTATGATTCTTACCCTTCTCTTTAAATAATAGCATTACTCTTGTATTACTCCAACTACCTGGAAATTCTCTCTTCTGTGCCATCTTATTAAAACATGACAATAGTTTTAATTTTGCCTTCTGCCCTAAATTCATTAGCATTTCTGCTGCCTATCCACCAAACCTCTTGCTTTTCCACCTTTCAATTTTTTATTTGCCTCATTCAGTTCATTTTCTGTAAATTGTATATTCCCATTACTATATCTCTCATATTTGCTATCACTCTGTCCTTCACAGCTAATATGGTTTCTTTATCCATTATGTGCTTGTTTAAGACTATCTCTAATTCTTCTCTAGAGCTACATTTTATTCCCTCATCATCTAGTAATACTAATTCTCTCTCCCCTATATTTCCTTCCTTAATGTATTTCCAAATTTTTTTTTACACCCATCTCTTCCACTTTTATTAATATCCTCCAAAAATTTACTATTTAATTTCATTTTCTCTCTCTAATTTTCTATTTTAGCCAACTTCTTCTTTTCTAAGTACTTTTCCCATTTAGCATTAATATCTTTTCCACTTTCCTTGTTCTTAATAGCACACTTATATTCTCTACATGCTTCTTTCCTCTCTTTTACACTTTTACTAATTCTCATTTTTTTATTACTTTTATTTCTTCTGAATATTCTCACCTAAAATCCTATTTGCCACTTTTTCTATTTCTTTACACCAGTCCTTATACTCATCTTCAATTAACTCTTCCATGGTTTCTTCAACTTTTATTTTATAGGTCTTCTAACTTATTCTCGTCAATCACTCTCCATCCACATCTTTCACTATCCTTTCTACTTTTATTACTATTTTTCATCACATTACTAACCATTTCTATTATAAAGAAGTTATGATCACCATTACATACTCTCTTCATTATCAAACACCTTAATTTTCTGTACTTTATTCATTCCCTCTTTCTCTACTAATACATAATATATTGTGTATAATATATTATTTCTAGACCAAGTGTATTGTCCCTCATAAATATTTAATAAATTTCCTATGGTCAAATTCACTCTCTGACAAAAACTCTTCAAAAGCTGACCATTCTCATTACTTACATCATCAATTTCTTCAATATACCCCATTCATATCCCCTATAACCATTATTCTCTTCCCCTTTTCTTTGAAACTCTGAATATCCTTAACTAAGCATTCATATATGCTACTATTCCACTCCATTATAGTTTGACTATCCCCAGTGGCTATATACACTATAGCCACTATCCATTTTTGTCTTCCTAACATTATCTCAAATCACAAATGTTCCTGCCATTTAACAGTATTTAAATATTTTTTTGACATAACTCCTATACCACCAGCCCTTTTTCTTTTCTATTTATATCCTGTCATACCAAGTGTTTCAGAATAGGTTCTTATTTTCTTAGATGTGTTTCCACTACTGCTAATATCTCAAGCTCTTCATTTTAATTGCCTTGTTTAATTCCATCCACTTTAATGGTCTCCTAACACCTTGCATGTTCAAATATCCAATTTTAATAATTTCTTCTTTCCTAACTACTTTTTTATAAATTCTTTTGACTCTTTCTTCTTCATTACATTACTTTCTTCTTCATTACATTTATAAATAACTTGCTTACCATTAATTTTACAGACACATTCCCTTTCCACATCTACATTTATATTTAAATCAGCTACCCTTTGATTATTACATACATTCTGTCCATTCTTTCTGATAATACCGCCACTTAAAACCCCAACCCACTTTATAAGTTTCCCCAAACTATATTCTTTATAAATCTCTTTCCAATAAAAAAATCTCACACATCCACAAACATGACATCATTTCTCTCACACAATTTTTTCAATCTCTCATTTATAGAACATGCCCTATCTAACATATATCATTTGTCAAATCTTGGTAATAATCCAACTATTATTCCTACTCTTCCTTTAATCTTACTCAAATTCCTAATCAATTCTTTGTATTCATCCATTACTCTCTCTGATGGTTCTGACAAATTATTAGTCCCTACCATAACATACACATCTCTACTCCCTTGCTTCTTTACTTTATCTGTAGTATCCCTAATTCTAGCTCCAGGCAAACATACTCTTACATACCTATTTCTGTTTTCCCTTGCAATTATATCTACACCTTCTCTAATGAATCTCCTATCAATACTGTCTCATAGTCTACTTTCTCTGCTTTATCCATAACATTCTCTACCACCTTCTGGACTTTTTTATCTACTTCTTCCTTATCATTACTACTCAATAATTCCTTTATCTTCTCACACTTCATTTCTAACGATTTTAATTTTGCTTCTACATCCTTTACCTTTTCCTCTATCTTACTTATTCTTTGGCTAACCATCTTCATTTCACTACTAATTTTTCCACCCATATCTCCTGTCACTCCACTACAACCATACCTATCTTCCTCAACTACATTTTTCTCCATTTCTCCTGACTTTCTCTTTAAACCATTTACACTTAGAAACCACTTTCCCCCCTCTTATCACATTTGCACACTGTCTACATAACCATAGACCTGTTACATCCTTCCTAGTCTTATTTAAACATTTTAAGTGAAACACCTCATCACATACAATACACTCTATTACAGCACACCTAATTTCTTTCTGACCATTATATATGCATTGTGGAATACGCATATTCCTTATTTTCCAAGTCACCTACTTTAGATTTGTCTTTATACTTCCTATCCTTCTCTTCAAACCCCTTTTCACGGAAGGATACAAATTTTACTTTCAATAATGATTGACTGATAACCACGAATTTTCAGACCATAGGTCTCCAAAACATTATCTTTTTCCTCAAATAAATCACGCCCTTTCTTAAATTAATAAAAAAATTTTTTTGTAGAAAACTTACTAAAAAAATCAACTAATCTCACATACAACTGAATTATAAAATATTTTTACATTAATACCTATTTAACAAAATATTTTTATTTTAATTTCTATATTTAAAATGGCAAACAAACACTTTCTAAACATTAACAATTCGTGATCTTTCCAAATTCAATTATATCTATTTCTTGTAATCACAATTTTCTCTCACTTTCATACAACAAATAAACAATCTTTGTATCAATGATAACAGATGATTAATTGCATAGAAAAATAACAATTTCAACATATCTTTTTGCACAGAGTTCCTTCTAGTATTATTTTACTATCAAGTTATCATATCAAATTGACAACCAAACCATAAACTAGAAATTAATCTGGGGATAGAAGAGCATTGGACAGAAATTTATTTAGCACTAGCATCTATTGATTAGTAAAGCTGCACTAGATGCCTTAAAAGTTGGCATTGTACAAGCATTATTTGAAGTAGGGTCAAATGATGTCTTATTGTTATTAAACATCTATTGATTAGTAAAGCTGCACTAGATGCCTTAAAAGTTGGCATTGTACAAGCATTATTTGAAGTAGGGTCAAATGATGTTTTATTGTTTTTAAACCATTCCTGACCAAAAAATAGAGGTGTTTATATTTATTACAAAAACCAAGGAAACCTTAATATATCACTAAACCTCATATGGTCTCCATTCTTTATACTTTGACAAACTGTTTACACAGAGATTAAACTCTCCATACAGTAGTGACATTCAGTGTAAGCCAGAGTAATCAATGGCTGTAAAAAGGTTTATCAATAAAATCCCTATCTAGTGCTTACTTACCCAATATCCCCAGACTACTTTCTAGCATGTAACTTTCATCAGTGAGGAGCCTTGGATCTGAGAGCAGTGCACCTAGATCTTAGGATGTAATGCAATTCTCCAGCAGCCATCTTTTACCATATTAGCTAACTATAAATCTTTGAGTCCAGTTCAAGCTCATTAGTTTGTATAGACATATAGATCTGAACTCAGTGCAGCATCCATATTTTTTGGTGTCTTTGGGTCTCTAATAACATCAGTCACCATAATCCTATTAGGCAGGATTGATATTAAAGCACTAAATATCACATGATTACCATTCTTTATGCTTATACAAGTTGTTTACACAGAGACTAAACACTCCATACAGTAGCGCTGCTCAGTGCAAGCAAGAGCAATCAATGGATGCAAGAAGGAGCCTTGGATCTGAGAACACTGCACCTAGAACTCAAAGCTTTGTAGTTAGCTAATAAGGTAAAAATGGCTACTGAAGGATTGCATTAGATCCTAAGATCAGATTCAAGGCTCCTCACTAATGAAAGCCACAAACTAGATCTGGGGATATTGGATGAATAGGCACTAGATAGGGATTTTATGCACAAAACTTCTTGCATCCATTGATTTACTCTGGCTTGCACTGAGTGGCACTACTGTTTGGAGAGTTTAGCCTATGTGAAACCATAATATATTGATAATGAACTGGTTTCAAAACTATATGATTATAAAAGCAACTTATTTTAGATTCAAAATATTAATATGTTTGTCAGTTTGGACTGATACTTTGATAGTAAAATAAAGAAGTAAAAGTTGATTGATACAAGAAAGATACATTAGATCCAAAAGATCCAAATGCATTGCTACAAAATACAAAGCTGGTCCATGCTGGTGAAACTATCCTGGGGATATTAAATAGGAGAGCTTTGGGTATGAGTTTATTAAGCCCTACTATCTGGCCATTATTGGTTACTACTGCTTACATTAAATGGCATAATTGTGGTGAGAAAAAAAATTGTATCTAAGCTTTCTAAAACAATCTATTAATTTTTTTCTTAGTTCTCATTATATAGAATTTTTGGGATTGTTTTATAAAAAAAAAAACAACTAAATTTTAATAATTATAAAAAATTAAATGTTTTTTATTAATAAAAACATTCAAATAAGTGAAATTATTTTGAAATTATTTTTTCAACTTTAAAAGATAAGTAAAAACATACCTTTCTCTTGATAAACAAAACAAATTTCTACATAATGTGCAATGATTGGCTGAAAGAAAAATTTTCTTATTCTCAGATTATATCTACTATTTAATGAAAACTAAACCATTAATAAATTCCTGTTAATAATAAACTATATAATACCAAATAAATTCACTTCATTTATAAAATAAATACAGATAGTGCAGCTATTACTATTAATTTACATGTAAGTAATACTTATCATAATATGTAAAATAGAGTTCTGTTAAATCACAAATGCATATCTATGGTAAATATACTTTTTTTTTTTAGATTTTAGAACAAATTAATTTATATTTTTGCTGTTTAAAATATAAACCTATTGTTTAAAATAAAACTTCTTATTTCATATCCCAAAAATCATGTTACAAACTAGACAAGTCTTCTGACTGAATTCATGGCAAGATCTTACATTTTCTGTGAATTTTAAGTGATGGCAACCATGAAAGATAAATTAGATGGCTTGTATTTGAAACTACAGAACATGGTTAAAGATCCAGCACAATTAGGGGTAGGTGGGTGGGCATTGTTAGATATTGGAAACTTTAGTTATAATTTAAAATATTTTTTAGATTGTTTTGTAAATATATATATATAAAGGATTGTAATAAGTTTTAATCATTTTTATGTACATGTATGTATTTTACTAATTATATTTATTGTAATATAAATAATGTCCATTAGGTGGAGTTGCTGTAAGTCATGTGATTTTGTAAAAAATATTTTGATAAGGTTCCAATAAGGAATGAAAGCTAGGTTGTGTATTAAATAAATTTTTTATTAATAGTAATTTGTCTGTTTCAGTTTTGTTTAACATTGATTATATTTAAAATTTTATATATAAAAGACAACATTATGGACAAATTTTAACATTGAAATTTGATTCTTTAAAATATTTGTCAAAAAATATGTTAAATAACAGTCACAAATATTGTGTTTGGCATTTATAATTATACAACTTTTTATATATTTAATTATAGCTTCATTAAATAAATATGAGTAAATATTTAAATCATCCAGTATATTATATTTTCCTTCTTGTATTGAAGTAACTGACTCGAAAAAAAATTATATATACACATTCATATATATTTGATTGGGAATAGATGAAGGAAAAAAGTGTTAGATTTTCTTTATGTAATAAAATTGCAACTTATAAAATAAGTCAAAAGTAAATAAAAAACTTTACATAGTATAAAAAAAGAGAAATAAATTTAATATTGATTTTTTTTTACAAAAAAAAAAATGAAAATAACTTATTTTTTTCTAATGAAATTTAAAAAAATTTAAATTAAAATTTGTCTAGATGTATTTATTTTAGTGATATTTAATTTGTAATTTGAGTGGATTTTGATATATTTTTTGAGTTTTTATGTGCTGTGTTTGCATTAAATAAAGTCAAAGTTATTTCATATTTCAAAACTAATTGATTATATTTATAATACACACACATATATATATATATCAATTCTTCAAGTAATAAGTCTAAATGAGTATTTGTAGATATGATTGTAGTACTTTTTAACACAAATTCAGTAAATTATTATTTTTTTATGTATGATATATATATATATTTGGGATCTGTATATTGGAATTTATCTTAAAAAAACCATGGTAAATGATTTATATTGAAGTGATATTAAATGCACTAAAGAACAATTACACAATTCTTTCAAAAATAAATTAGGGAAACTTTCTTTTGAAAATTCAAAAATCCAGTCAAACATTATTGTAATGTGAATACTGAGATTTTAAATTATTCCAGAAGTATTTTAAAATAGAGTAGCTGTTATATTTATTTATTTTTTGTTCTCCTTTATAGTCCCTAGAGTGTTATGATTGACATAACTCTAGAGAGCATTAAATTGTTAAATTATATGGATGTAAGGGTTGGTAATAGTATGTATACTGAAGCCTACTGCTTGATGGCATTGTTTTTCACACAACTCACATCAATATACTGTTTAGTGGCCTTAACTTAGGCTGACACTACAATAGGTGTTGTCTGAGCTGTAACAGGCTGCCTAAGCGTGATGTATTCTATGATTACATAATGAAATACTACACCCTGTGCATTGTGACAGTATTCCTCAAGTGAGCACTCTTGAACTCTTGCTACTGTCTGATTTGATGGTGGCCGTATTTGAAAGAGACGAAACTATGCAAAAATTTATTGTCGGAAATTTTTTAGTAAGCATAGTGGAATTAGTATTCCATATTAAGAAATGTTATCACACATGCTTTCCTATGGTTTTGAACTGCACACAACTTTAAAAGGTTATTATTTTCATCAAACTTTCCGATTTCACGTGCAAATGCATGTTTACGCGTGAATCCATATGAGAACAGTAAAATGTTTGCAAGTTGTTCAAAATGGTTGAAGCTGAATGAATTGCAGGCCACAGAACTTGATGCTATTGAATTTTTTCAAAAACAGAAAATCGTGCTGGATGCTAAGGTCTGTGCTTGTGGGAGAAACATGGTTTTAGTAAATTACAGGCTCTGGGAATTCTGTTGCCACTCCTGCAAGCATACCTGTAGTTTGCATAAGGGAAGTTGCTTCAAGGGCTCCAAAATCCTGTTACTTATAGCTGTGAGGATAATTTACTATTGGAGTCGTGACAAATTGATTGTGGAATGTGGTGTGGAGGAAATTGACCTCTCCAGAAGCACCCTCATTCAATGGAGTACTGGTCTTCAGGAATTTTGCTGGGAGAGCCTTGTCTTGTACCCCTGCATTCAAATGGGTGATCCAAACAAGATTGTGGAAGTGGACAAGACCCTCTTCAGTAGAAGCAGAATCACCAGGGCCCAGATGTTGCCCCAACAATGGTTGTTTGGTGGCATATGCCATGAAATGAGTGAATGTTTCGCTGTGGCGGTACCCTCTCACTCCATGGCTACACTCCTCAAGGTCATCCTCGACAATATTCAGCCTGGAACCACCATCTACAGTGATTGTTGGAAAGGCTATAAAACATCTGACTTGGAGGCTGCAGATTTTTCACACATGACGGTCAATCACCGTTACCACTTTGTCGACCCCACAACAGGTGTCCATACACAGAACATCAAGAGACTGTGGGTTTTGAAATGGTGGAACAAGAAGCAGCGTGATACAGCCAGGACACCCCTTGAGAATTATTTAGCTGACTTCCTGTGGTGATGTCTGCACAAAGGGCAGGACCTCTTCTGGGCCATACTAGGCGAGATGAGTATGTGGAAGTGACTGTTTTTTTGCTTCCATCCGTTATTTTATTTGTGTATTACTTTTGGCGGCTGCTGTTTTTTTTATGTCCCCCAAAATGGTGTTTTTTTTAATTGTTTTGATTCACAACTTGTCCAAAGTTTCATTTATTTTTGATGCAATAAATTATTTCATGAGAAACAGTTGTTGTTGTTTTTGTTGTTCACATGATTATAAAATAGGTAGGTAATATTTAATAAGTTTCATTAACAGTTAAAGTAGGTAATATTTTATTATAACAACAACAAAAAAAGAAGTGTTTAAGAGTTTATTCAAAAGGCCCCTCCCCAAATAATAATAAAGAACTGTGCGATAACATAAATGTTCAAAAAGAAAATCAAAAAAGAAGTCGACAATTAAAAATCAAATAAACCTTCCCTGCCACACCACCTCCCCGCTTTATAAAAAGTGTTCTTTAAAAACGAACTGTTTATGTCTTTTTTAAAAAGGCCCAAAAATTAAGGAAGAACGTTTCGCTATCCTATAAAGCTTTCTGTAGCATAAAGATTAAAAAAAAAAAAAGCCTCATAATAAATTAAGAAAAAAAAAGATGACAATACAAAATCAAAACTATCCTTCCCCTCCACCCTCTAAAAAACCAAGTGTTGGTTTATTCAAAAGGAATTGTTTAAGTGTTTCAGCAAATCAAAACATCAACAACAAAAAAAGAAGATAATTTAGAAGCAAACCAACCCCCCTCCACCTTCTAAAAACTTTACGACTTTTAGGTAAAGAAAGTTAACAAAAAAAAAAGTTATCTTAGTATTATGTAAAGAAACCGATGGACCGTTATTGAATAATTTAAAAGCAAATCAACACCCCTACACTATCTAAAAACAAAGTGTTTGCTTTTCAAAAAATGAACCAAAAAAAAGTAAAAACCGGATGAAAAAAAATAAAATCTTTTACCGTAATATTATGTAAATAAATAGACGGCCCATGAATCGGTATATTGAGGTGCACTGAGCGAAAAAGAGCGCCATCAAATGGTAGGGTTCAGTATATATACTTTTATCTAAGGGTTTATATTGGTTTCTTGGTATCTAGATGATAACTGTGGATGGTGCAAATGTATCTTTAAAATCTATTCACTGCATTTTGTTTTTATTAGAAATTAAGTTTATGGTGAGTCAGTACATTTGATGTAGCATATGGCCAGAGCATTGATGATGGTCAGCATACATCAGTATCCCAGCATTATTTTTATTATTAATGATAGATTAGCACTTAAATAGATTCATCCAAATAATTGTTTGTATACAATGCCCTTAGATTTATAATGGCTAGATAAGTAGCCTGCTTATAATGTATCTGTTAAGTCAGTCATAAATGATGGACTGCTGATTGCTAATTGATGACTATTCATTAAAGATTATTGATTGATAATGCTGATAATGATTTGATAACATTTGTGTAATGCTGGGTGATGTAGTTTATACTTATTATTAATATGACTACTTATAGTTTTGGTTTATGCTGATTCTCATATTCATTGTTCAGTATTTTTGATTATTCAGTAGGTATGATGATGACTTTCCATCATGTTATTAACCCCTTTCATTCTGTATCATTACAATATTATCTTTTATAACAATCATTCTGCTTAATTCCTATTGTCATAACACACTTAATGTTGATGCCAAACCACAGAATTTGCAACATTATTATGATGCAACTTTTATGGACATCCTAGCTATCATTTATATGTCTTTGCTGACTAGAATAAAAGTGGAAAATACTATTAATATATGAATAAAAATTGGTTCAAAATAAACTTCCCTGCATCATTAGGATTTATAGAATAATGTGGCTGAGTTTGAGAATATTTTAGAAATAAAGATATCAAAAATATCTGATTGGGAATATAAGCTTAAATACAATACTTAGCTGTTTGTTCTCCAAACAAGAAATCCTACTAATTATATTGGTTACATCCAATATTATTAGATGTCCAATTTGTTTTACAGATGTGGTTTCCCAGAGCATGTGGCTACTGCTAGTTTATTGGACAGAGAAGGTGAACAATGGATAATTCTGACATGAACAATTTTTGACAGCAAAATGAAAAGTTGCTGGATATTGGAATATCCAAGGAAAGAGAATAACAAGATTTAGGAATATAAGAAATTACAGAATTTGTTAAGTTGACTTGCCACTAATAATTCTTTTGAGTCTGATGCTGGCTTTGAAAAATATTTTGCTCTTATTTTAAAGCACTCAATAAACAATTGTTTACTTAATTGAAGCTGATATTAAGATTACTATAATGAAATAAGTTGGAAATCTTCAAAAATCAGTTTTTTATGGATGATTAGATATGCTACAAAAAGCAATTAAATTTTATAATGCTTGCATACAGAAAATTCACTATCTTCTCATGCTTTAGATAAAAAAAATTCACATATGATTGATTATCAAGCACTGTAAGTAAAATTAAAATGAGAGAAATAATATGCACTCTGGCCACAAGTTATCACCATTATTTTCATCAATAATCACTTTGCTGCAGTTATTTCATAATTTCTATTCTCTATTTTAGAAAACTCCACAGTAGTTAATCAATCTTACATGTGATTTATTTATAATTTTTAAAATCTTTTGAAATGAAGTTGTGGACTTCAATTGTCTATCCATTGGCATCTTTTCTTGTAAATATTTATCTCAGCTGGATTTTTAACTTCTTAATATTATCATTCAATGGTCCCAATAATGTTTTCCTTATTCCTTTGCTTATTATAGTCTACTGCAAGCACTGAAGCACATATGTATATATATATATTTAATATTATTTCTACTGAAAGCACCTAATCAACTTTACGATTATCGTCTATGTTATTAGCTTGCCTGAGGCATTTATAATTGTTAATTTCCTTTTATAACTTTTATTATTATTTTTTTTGTAAAATCATTGAAATTACTCTTTTTTTTTGGTTTTCACTTGATAGTTTGTATAGTCTTTTAGACTGCTATGAATTATTACTAGAAAACATATTTGAATCATTTTGGCTGCATTGATATTTTTTTAAAATATTTAATCCTATTGCTTCTCACTTTAGTTTACAAAATGCTTTCTATAAAACTGCTTTAAAGAATTCAGTAGGTTGGAATTACATTGCTACATACTATTACAGATATTAATATCTTAGTATTACTGTGTAGTCTGATACTTGTTATGTTTTGATAAATATTCATCAGAATTTGTCCTATCATTCTGAAGTTTTAATCACTGTAGAAATGCTTATATAGTCAAATGCCATTTTGTAATTTATAAAAAAAAATCTTTTCAGTACTTTAGATGAAAATCATTATTTTAATATTTTTCTGATGTAAAGTGGGATTGACTGAATTCACAGCATTTAGTGTCAAGATCTATAGTCAATAATTACTGAAAGCTATTTATTTCAAATACATACTTACTACAATACTGATGTTAATATGTTTACTTAGATACATGTGCTTATAATACAAACTAATTTAAAAGTGCATAGCCCATTATGACTAAAATATAAAAAAATATGCATATAATATAAGCCAAAAGTTCAACTCACATTCAGGTAGGAGCAAAAGATTACTAATTGAGATGAGTGTGCTTTTTAATACGAGTGCTTTTGGTATTGGTTGCTCACTTATGAAAAGTAAATTAAAGTGAATATATATTTTATTTTCCACATAAAATAAATAATAATAATTATTCTATAATTTAATAATATGTTAAAATTTAAGAACAATAAATTTTTCAGGGCATTCTTGTAGTTGTATGTTAATAATCTTTACCGTATTCTTAAATATATATATTATGTTAGGATATCTCTTGTGCAAAGAACTATTTGATACAAATTAATATGCATTTTTAAATAAGACTAGCAAATTAACTCTCTCACAGTTCTAAGTTAAGTATAATATTCAATTAATTAATTCTCGGGGTTATTAGCTAAATCAATCCTGGTTTATTCAATCGAAAAGATATATAAATTTAAATTTTATTAAATTATTCTAGATATGCGAATGTAAAAGGGAATTTTATAGTACATCACCCTACCCTACTACTTTCTATTTCAGATAGCAATACTAATAATAAATGGTATATATATACATTTAATAAATGAATATGTAATTTATTAGCTTGGAAATATGATCTTTTATTGCAACAATCTGTGTAAACACCATGATTTCAATAGCAATTGTTTTATTATAAATAACAAGTATATAAACAAAACAACAAAATTATAAACTAATAATAGACAATTTAATAATAAAATTTTCTATCAATTTTAAAAAATATTGTTTGTTCTCCGTGAATAAGCTAATCTTGAATTATGATTACGTGTAATTCTAAAGTTTTTCAAAGACATGACACTCTACTGGATAGGGATGAATAGTATTAAATCAAAAGGTAATCTTACATGAAGATGTTTTATAATCTCGTTAATTATATTTGTAACAGTAATTAATAGATTATCAACTTCATTCTATAAAAGCTGATTTGTACTCTTTTGGAGTAAGTAAAATTATTTTCATAGTACTCCTAATGCTGTACAAAATATCCATATTTTTTACTAGAATAAATTGCTATTCTTCTTATACTTTAAGTTTACATGATTAGTTAGGAATATACCTTTTTTAACAAATAAGATTTAGTTTCTTGATACTACTTTATTGAGTAGTGTAAAATTTCAAATTATACAATTCATATGCATTATACAGAAAATATTCCTTAGTGATTTAATCATCTACAGAATGTTTAGCTACCTATTAATCAAATTCAATGACTAATAAAACAAACTTAATTAAACATTAATAAGTTTACTGAAGTTTATAAGTTAGTATATCTATATGCAGCATGAATCCTATATAAAATGTAGATCTCATATATTGCACTCATACTCAATATTATTAATAATATAAAGTTATTATCTGTATCTTCACATCTTAGCCTTATCTTGAGAAGATTTATTATTTGTTTATTATTACCCTTTTAATAATTATTAATAATTCAATAATTATAAACAAAGTTGATCTAAGTGATTCCTCAAATATGTAATCCACCTTTTGTGAATGATTGAGAAGTATCCTGTGGAAATATTTACATTTTGCAGAGTATTTTAACGTTTACTATTTACTAGCAATACTTCAATATATGCACTAAACATTAAATAAGAAGCACAAAGTAGGTTTAAATCCTTAGTGACACTTAATATAATTTTAAGAAATTTAATAAAGCACATTTAGTAATCTTATTCTGGATTGGATAGTTAGCACATTAATCCATTTTAGAATGTCTGCTGATCAATTTATGAGGATTATCATATTTTCATATTATGGCATTAATAATTACAAATCCATTATTATAGGATTGACATTGAATTGTAGATTTATGTAAAGAGAATAGCTTAAATTATTAGAGAAACACTTGTAGACTAATAATATTCTTATGGTTGGTGTTGGTTTAAATACACTTAAATTTTTTCGCTATATAATTCAGGCTGCTTTAAGGATTTATAAGACATCGCAAATAAATAATAATTCATACCAAATTAACTTCTTTGATTTTCATTAAGAATTAAGTATTTTATCCAATGCTGCAAATTTAAGTGTTGATTTCGTTTCATATCGTATAAAGTTTTAACTTTCAGTAATCCATAGCGAGGTAATTCATTTAGTTTCCTAACAAGTTATTTCAAGATTATTTTGAAAAAGAGGCTAATGATTTGTTGATGTTATAATGAGCATCCTGTAAGCCATTTTCCAAAAAATTTCATTGACAATTGAAGACAATAAATTAGAATTTCATTTAAATAGTATTTACTGATAATTCCTGTTGTTGTTTATCCATTTTAGTTCGAGACTCAGATACATTTTGCCAGCTAGGCAAAATGCCCGGTGTGAGTTTGTCCAATCAGCCATTCTATAGAAGATGATATAAAAATGGTTATCGTAAAATTTAATATGACTGGATCTTGAATGCACAATAGTTTTACAAAGACTGATTTAATTTTGTCAGAAAGTCATATTTATAGCCTCGGGTCAACTGGTTTCTTAATTAGTCATAATTACCCACAATTCTGACTTTATTCTGAGCACGTAATTTCCAGACATTGGATAAAATGAACTAAATAAATAAACAAAATAATAATAATAATACCAAATCTTTAATATTACATCTTAATTTGAATTATTAAAAAAAAAATATCTACAGTCATTTTTAGGCGCATAGTTTTAAGGTTGTAGCCTTAATATATATTACTTTTAATAATTAAATAATTTATAATGTCTCTTTATAGTTCTCAGATATTTTATTTAAATAAATTCATTCTAATAAATATCTTTTGTTTGAATTGTAATACCAAACAAAATAACTTAATTTACTAATTTTACATTTATAAATTTTAAATTAAGTTTTAAACACTTATAAATTTCATGCATGCAAAAATATACTTTTAAATGGACTGTTAGCTCACGATCTCAGCTAATGTAATCTGAATTGCAATTAACGTAATATAGTTATTGTAGAACTGTTCCAAATCTTATGTTTTATTATGTTTGATTTAGGGTACTCTATTTTGTATATTTTTCTATAAAATCAATCTTGTAAATGTGTTTTCTGGGTTACATAAAACAATTCAACTGCACTTTTCAAACAAACCAAAATAATAATAACACAAACGCAGGTTTTTTATATATGCATTGATCAATAAAATTTTCTCAGAAGATATCCTTTAAATATTTTCTAAAAAATTATATTCTCTTAGGCATTATTACGAGAGACTTAAATTTCATTTTTGATCATATCTGCTCTCCGGATGAATTAATAGTGGTGGATTTACTTTGTTTAACTAGAAAAGAAAGCCAATACATTTTTTACCGTTTTTTGGCTATATTAATTAATTACGAAGATAAATATAAGGTTACAATGTATTGTATTTAATAATATTTATAAACATTTTTTATTCACTTCTGAATTTTCATTATGTAATAAAAATAGGTTTACAGATAAATAGATATTTTGAAATATCTATATCTAATAAAAACGGGATCAAATTTTAAAAGAAAATAGAATAAAAGTTTTTCCAAGTTTAATCTAGTTTTTATCAATCCATTACCTCTTCTTTAGATCTCTTGGGCAAACTTTATTATATCATTTATCTAGGATGTGGTCTCTTTCTAGGTCGTACAATCACTCAAGATTCAATTTAAATATTTAACTATTCATTTATTATCATCTTTAGAAATGCATACAGCCTGGCTGATGTCTGTCTCTCACTGATACATTTCACTTTTGATTTTTTTCTCTTATATTTTTCTTTACTTTTTGTGTTATCTGAGATCTTTGTATTGCTCTTTTATAAGGTGTTCAAGTCTCAAATTCATATATTGTAGGTAATACCTTTATTGTGTAGTCTGATATCTCTGGATTTCTGTTCTGTTAAGCATCCAAATCTGAGATCACTTGTAAGAGATAAAAAACATTTATTAAAATTCAACTTCTCAAACACATAGGTATTTTCCCTTTTTAGTATTAAGTAATTATTTCACCAAAAGCCCTATCCAAGTTTAATTCTATAATTAATTTCATTGTTTCTGTGTTTCTATATGTATTAATATTTTAACCAAAGTTTTTATAATTGTTTATTTCTTATAATTTATGTTTATCAATCTTTATTTTCTTCTGTGAAAAGTCATTGAACATTATTTTACTTTAGCTCTATTTTTTGCTTTCTTCTGATAACTCTTACAAATATTCCTTGAAGCCTAAAGCATAATTTTAAAAAAACAACCATATCACCTGCATAAATATTCTATTAGAATATGATAATATCCCCATCTACATATTGATGGTCCAATGTTTTCGACATGCTTATAGAATTAAATGCGTTTATAGTTTACAAATTCAAAACGTAATGACATTAGTTCTTTCTCTCAATACTTGATATGGTCCAATGTGGTAAAGCTACTTTTAAATCCACTTGTTATTTTAGTTGGTTTGAATCTAAAATTTTGGATTTGGTTAAGTTTGCAATTATTTTGGTAAAGATCTTGTATAGGACTATCAGAAAACTGATAGGTTTATAATTTTTAATATCTTTTTTTTAAAAAAAATCTTTAATTAAGTATATTTTTTCAATCATATAGTATATCTTTATTATTAGACATTTGTTATGTTGTTTTGCAGACATTTATTTTACTTCTTTAAAAATATCAATATATTCCATCATAATCTTCTCATTTTCTGGAACTTTTTCCTTCTTAGATTTAATGGCATATCTCACTTTTTCATTTAAAATACTTGGTAATTCAAAAGATATTATAAATGTAGAAGTTACTGTGTTTTTTATTTCTATCTAATTCTTTGTAGTATTCTTTCACACATTTCATGATATCTTTTTTATAAACACATTTTTTCTTTTTATTTCCTTTTAATGTAAAGATGTTTTATAATTTTGAGACTTTTATTCTCTTTTGTAGCATTTCTTGCCAATTCACAGTTATATTTTCATATATCATTAAGTCTTTTATATCATTTGATAAAATTTTAGATTATAATCCATCACTTAAAAACATTTTCATATACTGGTTCTTTATATATTGTCTAGTGTCAATTGGAAATTTACTGACAAATTACTACTTTTTGTAAAAGCTATCTGTATATCAATTCCTATTAGATTATCAGTTATCTTATTGATTTTGGTCATGCCTTAATAGTCTTCAAAGCTTTTCAATATATGAATATTCTTAAAGATTAGGAATATTATAGGTTGATAGTTTGTTTTTTAATAGTTTTTGTAATTTTACATTAACATATATATTTTACATCTCAATAATCAATGATCACTCTGTGTTAAATCTAATTAAAAATATTCCAATTTTGAATTCCAATTCTGTTGTATCTTTATTTGCATACTTCCATGATCATCTCCATTCAGCATTTATTTTAAAAAAGGAATTCATAATTTTTTTTATAAATTCCACAAGATTGGATCATCTCTCATTTCTGAGTTTGTAAATAAATTTACCCACCATATTTACTTTTCTTCAGTTATTTTCTAAGTTCTAGCATTAAAATAATCCATGGCAATTTTAAATGTTTAGTGTGATCAAAAACAACATTTATATCAAAATCTTTTCCTTCTTCATCACAATAAGAATTTGTTGGAGCATGAATATAAATTATCTCTATTTGATATTTTCCATAAGATGAATAACCTTGAACTTTGTCTGATGTATTATCATTCTCCTCAGTATTGTTATAGCCTTTTACTGCATTCCATTGGTGCTTTGTAATAAAATTGAAATTCAATGTCCAATTCATTTGTCTCTTCAAATTTTTTTTCTAACTTCATAAAGTCCAACAATGTTCCATTTGATATTAGACAGTTGTAATTCATGCAATATTGCTTTACTTGAAAGTGATCTGTAGTTGAAGGTAACTACATATAAGATCTTCATTGAATGACTGCCCATATACACTAAAGGTTCACATTCTTTATCTTTGGGCATGAGCCATTGCTTTGGATACCAACTTTACATCCTCCTAAGACTAAAGGCAATAATTTAATTTTGTCTATCATGATTATAAATACATACATATACGTATACAAATAAAGGATTCATTAACTAAAACTATTGTAATAACAATAATAAAAAAAATGTATTGGTAATAAACTATTATAAAACAGTCTTTCACTCCGCAGAAGTACTTTCGGTTAATTCCTTAACCTGCCCCAATTACCGTTAAATTTAAATAACAAAACGGAAGCAAATATCATCAACTCAAATCCCATGATTCCCAAATTTTAATGTTAGCAGCCTATCTATTAATTAAATTCACTTTATTCCTATTTATTAAAATTGCCTCCTTAATTTTTCTTTTATTATGGTTTCTCTCTTCATGAAGAATCTTCATACTTTCAATATCAAATTTAAATTTATATTTACATGTCCTTTCATGATCCAAGAAAACTGAAGCAGTCATTACATTACTATTATTTTTACTTCTTATATGCTTATATAACAATTCATGCTCCATTAATCTTTTTCAGTACTGCACCTCGATTCACCTATATATGATAACATACATCCACAAAAAATTTGATATACAACATTAGTTTTCTGCTTGACAGGTATGACATTTTTAGAATTATTCACTAATTTATTAACAGTATTTGGAATACAGAATGAAACATTAAACACATTCTTATATATATATGCTTAAAAAATTTCACTTGAATATTTGAAATAAATGGAATAAATAGCCATTTTTTATTATCAATCTTCAACTCCTTTAAACTATTATAACTCTTTTTAAATTGACATAAAGCATTGTTAATCTGTTCTATCTTATAACTACCTTCAAGCAATTCTTGGGCAAATATCTCAATATTTTTTAATTTATCACTGATAACAATATAATTTTTAATTACAAAACAAAAAAGATCTAAAACTTGCCATCTTATGCATAATTGGTACTTTTGATTTACAATTTATATATCCCTTTTTTTGCAAGTATGTTAAGTTATAAATTAATAATCAAGCCATTGCAAAAAAAGGGGATATATAAATTGTAAATCAAAAGTACTAATTATGCATAAGATGGCAAGTTTTAAATTTTTTTTGTTTCGTAATGAAAAATTATGTCATTACCAATGTGATAAATTAAAAAAATATTGAGTTATTTGCCAAGGAATTGCTTGAAGTTTGATTATAAGATAGAACAGATTAACAATGCTGCATGTCAATTTAAAAAGAGTTATAATGCATATAATAACATTAACAATATAGAGACTATGATTATGGAGCAACAAGGGCTCTCAAAGCGCTTAGTCTATAGAAATTATAATATAAAAAAAGTCTACAAATTATTATATAAATGTTTCACTGCAATGCAGCAGTGTATTATTAATTTAAAGGAATTGAAGATTGATAGTAAAAAATGAATATCTATTCCATTTATTTCAAATGTTCAAGTCAATTTTTTTAAGGATATATATATAAGAGTGTGTTTAATGTTTCATTCTGTGTTTCAAATAATATTAATAAATTAGTGAATAATTCTAAAAATGTCATACCTGTCAAGCAGAAAAGTAATGTTGTGTATCAATTTTTTTGTGAATGTATGTTATCAATATAGGTGAATCGAAGTGCAGTATTGAAAAAAGATTAAAGGATCATGAATTGTTATATAAGCATGTGAAAAGTAAAAATAATAGTGATTTATTGACTGCTTCAGTTTTCTTAGATCATGAAAGGACATGAAGATTCTTCATGAAGAGAGAAACCATAATAAAAGAAAAATTAAGGAGGCAATTTTAATAAATAGGAATAAAATGAATATAATTAATAGACAAACTGCTAACATTAAAATTTGGGAATCATGGGATTTGAATTGATGACGTTTGTTTCCATTTTGTTACTTGAATTTAATGGCAGTTGAGGCAGGTTAAGGAATTAACTGAAAGTATTTCTGTGGATTGAAAGACTGTTTTATATTAGTTTATTACTGTTACCTTTATTATTTTTTATTATTATTACAATATATATAAAATCAGATAAAATAAATATAATTAAAAACCCTGGAATAAACTATACAATATTTAATATATATAATAAGGGTATTTATTTATATAGTGCTATGTTAATAAATTGTAATTGTAAATTAGCGATCAGGCTAATGCTCATGCGCTTTACAGAATTTAATATACTTAATATAAAAAAATAAATAATAGGTATAGACAGCTTATGGCAATGTTCACCATCCTGAGAGTAGCATTTAACAGTGAAAATTAAAAAATAAATAAATTTCAAAATCATTCACTTTCTGTAATTTAAGTTTATTAGCACAATAATATTGTTTATTTCATAAATTGCCTGTTATATTTATAAAATATGACTATTTTGATATTTCTTCAAATTGTTTTCCATATGTAAAAAAAAAACAAAACAACCTGTCAAAACAAAAACTTCTGTTACAAATAAATAAATGTTCAATAAATACAGATTTAAATCTATCCTCAGAATATCAAAATTTATTATATAAAAGTTTGTATTTATGAATTCTCTTTTTCAATGCACATTTTGACTTACCAATGTAACTGGATCCACATTATGGAGAGAATATAGTATACTCAATCTTAAAATATTCAATTTTTTTTGCTAATTAGGGAATTTGTAAATCCGAAGTCAAATGTTCCTCCTATATGAAAATTAGTTGGATTTAGAACATTTTTGTTTAGAAATATTTATATAAATTTCAAAGTACTAAGTTACCCAGTATTGAAAATATGTAGATGAATTATTGAATGTAGGATATAATAGGAAAGTTATTTTATTTACATTATATAAATTTTCACATAGATGGAGGATGAAAAATATTGAAGAGAAAACATGGATTTCATTATTATATGTAAATAATAGAGTATGTAGTAAGATTACATTTTTAATTTCTTCTCATTTTAATGTTGCACTTTTTGATGGACCAAATACTGGTAGATTAATTATTAATGGAAAGAATGCTGTTGATAAAATCATCAAATGTAATATTATTTATAGTATGCTGATGTGGGTCCAGTAGAGTGGTGAGTCAAAATATGCTTTGAAAAAGAGAATTCATGAACATTCTCTGAGTAAATTTAAATGTGTATTTATGAAATATTCAATTATGGGTAATGGAAATTTTTGCTTCTATGGTATTTTTTAAATTAAAGAATCATATTTTATAAATATGTCAAGCAACTTATTAAATAAACAATATAATTGTGTTAATATACATACATTATTGAAAGTGGATCATTTATGTGGAAATGTTAATGTTATGTGACTTTAATGACATTTGCTTTTTTAAAAATTTTAACTATTATATGCTACTCAGGATGGTATATATTATCACAAGCTGGCTATAGTTATTATTTATTTTTATATTGATATATTGAATATTATAGAGTTTATTCCAGAGTTTTTTTGTTTAATATATATATACATAAATTTATTCATCCTACATTCACACATTCATTCCTTCTTCAAAGAAATTTAGTTGACATTTTTTTAAAAAGTATGAGGCAACTGAGAAGTTTCTTTATCTTAAGATGAAAAGATATTAAACTATGCTGGGATGGGTGTTGGCAAGGAGCCTGCCAGTATTCATAAACAATTTGAATAATTATATATAAAATCACTTGCAATGATGAATATATAGAATGGGCATTTTGTTATGATAAGTTCCTTTATGTCTCAAAGAGGAACTTAAGTCTTTCTTCAGTTGACAAAAAATTCATTTCATATATATATATAATTACAATTAGATGTATATATCAGTTTTTTATTTTTATGTATTTCAGTTTTAATATTCCTCAATTTGTACTTTGAATTTGTACATCTTAAATAATTTTTTACACATGATTATAGTAATCATTATTGATTCACTATATTGAAGGTCTCTCCAAGTTTAATCATTTTCTCTAATCTCTAGCCTCTATTCTCCATATCATACCAACAAATATCCTCATTTCATCCATTTACCTCATATGAAGTCTCTTTCTAGATCTTTTACAATTTCTTGGGATTCAGTTTAAGACTTTAAGTACCCATCTATTATAATTTCTTTAGCAATATGCCCAATCCTGCTTGATTTCGGACTTATAAATTTTTTTCAATGATGTTAATAATACCTATTTGTTTTCTTATCCAATTATATCACCTTTGATCCCTTTTTGTTATTCCTGACATATATCTCTCCATTGCTCTTCTGTTCAGTATCCAAGTCTTAGATTTGTAAATAAGAAATGGTAAAACATATTTATTAAAAGCCTTCCTTTACATACACAGGCATTTCATTTTAATATTAAGTTATTTCTACCAAAATCACTTCAACCAAGTTCAATTCTATGATTAATATTATTCATTACATTTCCATCTGTTTTAATAATGTGATCCAGATATTTGTAGTTGTTAACCATTTCTAATTCATCATTATGAATTTTTATTTTCTTTATCTGAGAAGATCTATTGAATTCACATTATTTTAATGTTTTTAGTATTTATCTTTAGTCCTACTTTCTTACTTTCATCTGATAACATTTGCAACATTGCCTGAGCTCTGAAGCATTATTTGCAAAAACAACTACATCAGCTTTCCATTTTAATTCACAAGCTATTTCTTGTAAAACTGCTGTAAAAAGTTTTGGAAACATGGAATCACCTTTTTTTATACCCTTAATGTTAATCTTCTTAGTATTACTACTTAATCTAATCATTGCTGTTGCATTTGGGTAAATATTATTTAGAATATAACAATATCCTGGGTCTATATCTTGATATTCTAATATATTGTAATGAGCACAGACGTTCGTTACATTGTTTTTTTAATTATTTTAATAAAAAAAAAAAAAAAATTAAAAATTCGGATTTTAAAATTTTTTTTTAAAAATAAAAAATGAAATAAAATAAAATCCTAAATAAAAATATATAAAAAAAAAAATAAAAAAAAAAAATTAAAATTAATCAAAATAAAAGAATTTTTAATTTAAAATAAATTTTAAAAAGATTTGGAGATAAAATTATATCTTTAAATTTATCTTTAAATATATCTTTGATTTGGAAAACAGGTTAATTAATCAGAAATGGAAATGATAAATTTAATTAGTCAAATGTAAAACAGCCTTGGGCATTTAAATGTAAAAACATCGGTCAGATAGGAAAACAATAGAAACTTTTAGCAAATGAAATAAATCCATTGGGAAATCGGACCTCAACGAAAAGGATCATCACATCGATGACGTAATGTTAAGTCAATCTTTCAAAGTAATATAAAAGGACAAGTTTGGAAATTATTAGGGAGTGATTATTATTGATTATTTACGATGTGACAGATACGTATTAGTGCGGAAGTGAAGGAGAAGGGATTGAAAAAGACGCACGTTCAATCCCTTCAGTTGTTATAAAATGGAAAAATGAAACATCGCTTTTCTTATATTCAGAGGACCACAGGATCATCGGGAAATTTAACGCTGGATTTCAAACTGCAAGCAACTGTAAAAGATGAACATTTCTAAAACCGTAAGAACTTTATAAAATATAACGAACAATATTAATTTGAAAACACTAAGAACTTTAAATTTTAAACTTTCCTAGTATTTAATTAATACAAATAGAATCCTATCTGACCAAACTAAATTCTTTATTAATAGTGTTATTTGATGTATTTTTTTTCTTATTTATGTAAAATCATTTCCATTTATTTATTTTTTGTTCTTTAAGTTTTTATCATGATTTTTTTGTTTTTCGTTAAATTAATTATATAAATGTTAAACTTAAGTCGGGCGTGAATGGCTGTATAGATTTGTAAAGTTATATTAGGGGGAGGGTAATCTTAGGTTATTTGTGTCGTTGTTAAATTGGGTCAATGGATTGGATATATTGATGTAGTTAGTAGATGTAGTCGGAGATTCGCTACTGGCAGAATCGCTTCATACGCCGCACTCTCTCGTTTTGCCTATGGAAGGAATTATAAGATGGAGAACGCAGTTCCTTTCTATGGAGTTTTTTTTTTATTGCTCTTCTTGTCTGATAGATGTCATATTCCTATTTGACGAGAGGCAATTTCTTCTCTTAACTTTTGGTGCCGCCGTATTTCGTATTACATTGAATACATTGATATATCAGATGGATTGATGCCAGTTTGACTGCGAATTTTAGCCTAAGGTTAAATAGGGATAGAATGTTTATTTTCAAAAGCAAATTTATGTAGTCTATTCATACTCGACCCTAAATAAAAATGCATTAAATTTAAGTTGTTTATGGACGCTTGCATGGATTGGTTATCAGTTAAGTATGTTTTGGGTTTTCATATTTGATCAAAATATATAGACATTCGATAAATAATGATACCTTAC
The DNA here is from genome assembly GCA_028023455.1 of Epiperipatus broadwayi. Taxonomy (NCBI): domain Eukaryota; kingdom Metazoa; phylum Onychophora; class Udeonychophora; order Euonychophora; family Peripatidae; genus Epiperipatus; species Epiperipatus broadwayi. Next base: position 2,676,670 of record JAQFVV010006288.1, read on the forward strand.
GGTGAGTATCTAAAATGTATTTATTCGGATGTCTTTTAAGTCATTGGTGACAATAAAAAAAAAAAAAAAAAAAAAAAAAAAAAAAAAAAAAAAAAAAAAAAAAAAAAAAAAAAAAAAAAAAAAAAAAAAAAAAAAAAAAAAAAAAATATATATATATATATTGAAGCAGTCGATGTCTAATCATCATTGAGCTTCATGCTTCACTATCTACACTAACCTCCTATGGGGCCTGCAATTCAAACCTCACCATAAATATATGCCATTCGCCCACACACTGTATGCATAATGAGTAGAGAAATTGATAAAATTAAAAATATTTAGTAAAGTAAAACAGTAGGGTGTGTGATGTATTATATATATATGAACAAAGCAATAATTTTATTAATGTTTATTGATGACAACTAAACATTTTCTTTATATAATTGTACATTTTTTTTTATATCTATATGTATTTTTGATTTAAAGTATTTAATTAATGCATTGGAATGTAAAAACAACGTAAAATGGGGAAGGTTCGAAATACTGAAATTATCTCTAGTCACTTCGTTTTCTTTAATTAAAAATTGTCTTTTGTTAAGTGTTTTCAAATCTTTCAAAATTAATTAGAATCAAAAGCAAGTCTTTTGTTAAGTGTTTTCAAATCTTTCAAAACAGCTAAAATGGTATTTCGAGCCTTATCTGTTGAAAATATTTTGCTAATTAAATGTTGTTTTTAAAGGGATTACAGAGATAGCATGAGGATCTGAAATTGCATTCTTGGCAGGATTAAAGGGTTTATAAAAGGAGCCACAGAACAAAAGAGTTAGTTACTTTCAGTTTTTAGTTGAGTTCAGAGGAGTTTTTAGTCAATTAAGTTTAATTACTTTTAAGAAGTCAACACAAGTTCTGCTTGATGAAGCGTGAGTAGAGGAATCTTTTCACCTTTCTCTTCTTCTCTCGGAGAACTGTTTTCCTGCCTGCTGCATGTTCCATCCGACCGGCCACCCAAGGTGACCGTCACTGTTCCAACTGTTGACTGCCTATTCTGCATCTACTCACTATGCTGCAATCCTTAGGTAACCTTATCTGTTGTAGAGCTGCCTTCATAAGTAACTACTTGTTTAATATGTAGTTCAACTTTTGTAGTTTAATTTATATATTAATTTATAAGCTTCTGCTAACTTTGCTTTTAAACTCTCTCTCTCTCTGTAATTCCTCATTAGTATTATGTAGTTTTAAATTACCTTTCACGCTTAATTAACTTCTATATATAACTGTGTGCAGCTCCATTAAGATTTTATGTATTTTGTTTAATGCATAGTTTATTTTCTTTAATATGCCAAAAATCGCCAAATTCGCGAGTAAGGGGGGAAAATAATTGTTTAACTTGGAAAAGGCTGGGCTTCATTTAAAACCTATCAATAAAGTTTTGTTTATATTAAATAGAAATTGCTCACGAGTTTGGTTTCATTTTAGATTCGTTATTCTTAAAGTCAATTAAAAACTTTTACTGTGGATGAATTCTGCTAAATTTACTAATTTGAATTTGTCTTTAAAATTTCATTTTAAAAGATCGTGAACCTTGATTAATATAATTAGTCCATTCTTTCCCGCTGTTGTCTAAAGGGCTAATGTAATCCATAATACATATATGGGAATCAAACTTAAATATAAATTTTGCCAGTTTAATATTATAAATAAAAGAGTTATTATTCATTACGATTGTTAAATGACTCAGAATTGAAAACAGGTTATTGTGCACGAGGTTAGACCATTTTCAGACTTTAAAACAATATTATATGAAAATTATATTATAAAATTATATAAACATTACTGGCATACATTTTCCTTTATTCTGATATTTTATCTTTTCCATTTCTTGAGTGTTTTGTCATTGGGGACGTCGGAAGCCTGAAGCTCCCATCCTACTTTTCAAAATCGTTCGTAATCAGGGACACTACTCCCTGTGGAACATAAAGTTTATGAGATTATGTGCTGCAGATGACAGTACATCCAGATCTGGGCTCTCAAACCCAGCCTCTCCTTCAATATCGCTCCACCAGAATGCGCGGACATATCAAATATAAGTTTGTTTCAAATATTCTTTTAAAAATGATAGAATATCCAAAACTGCCATGAAGGCCAGATTTCTTTATTGAATGCTAGTACCGTTACTCTGCTCCTTAATTTGATCACGTCTGCCTAACCCTAGTAAGTCGCAATGATGTGTTAAAGATGATGATTCATTTCATAAAATACATTCAGTATGTTGATTTTAAAACTGCTTTCTTTTAAAAACCGTTATCGATTCCCATAGACGTAAATCTAATTTGTATTAATGATTCTATAATTTATTCTTGGAAATGTAGCACATTGTTTGTTTCTTGTATACTTATTCTAAAGACACTATGTCCAAACAGTACCTACCAAACATATATAATGATTTTAAGATTGTAAATAAATGATTGAGACCATATATTTATATTTATTTGTCAAAATGATTAATGCTAAATTATCAGGTATCTTTCTGTAATCCGAATCTGTTCCGATCTTGTAGATTGTTTTGTGCATCCACAACATCCTGTTAGTAAAAATTTATTAAATTGGCATATTTAACTCCGCACAAGTTACATTACATTCTATAAAATTATATTCATAAAATAATTAATAAAGAGGATTTTATAAAAACAAATCCCAAGTTTGTAAATGTATAATGTCACCCCAAGCGTGAAAACATTTTTGTAATATATATATGCGTTTGTTTAATATTTTATTAAATATATATTTCATGTAAATCCTGATTTGTTGTTGAATTATTATTTTCTAGTTAATATTTAGAACTATTTTCTTTAGCTAATAACTTAGCATTAATGAATATAACTTTAATATATGTAATTCCTGGGCTACTCTGATCTGGATCATCATCATCATCAGTCTGATCTTATGCTCTACTACTGTGATTCCGGGCCCAGAATTAAAATAATTATACTGTATCATCAGGATTGTTGTTCATTGGGTCAGAGATTCGAAGAATAGGCAAATAGGTTTGAATTCAGGATTGCTCCAGACCTGTGTATCTCGAGCATGATTGGATTCAAAGTACTTTTGCTTAGGATTTGAATCTTGTTAAGTGAGCATACTATTTTGACCGGTACAATATATATATAATATTTATAAATAAATTCTCTTTGCTTTACATATATATATATAAATTTCAAAATTAAATTGAAGTAATAATAAGACATATATAGCTGGGTCTCATTTTACGCGATAGATAGGTTCCTCAGAAAACGCGCAAACAAAATCGCGCAAAAATAGATGTAACTTACATTGAAAAAGGGGGGATGCGGTCTGTGATTTTTCAAAATTCGCGTAAAAGCAAAGCTCCAACGTAAAATTACTTTAAAATTCACGCAAAAAAAAAAAAAAAAATAAGAAAATAAAATATGACTAATAAAAAATTTCAAATTTGAAAAAAATTGATACAAGACAAACTTTTTTTAACTATAATATTTAATTTTATTCAAAATAATATATTTTTATGCATAATTTACAGTACAGTAATTTATATTTTTTATACACATTTTAATTATTATTGCTATTTGCCGAAAAACATGTTCGTTTGCAAACTGGTAAAAAATCAATTTTTCACAAGAGGAAATACAACTAGCACCAACTTCACACTCATGTTGTGTCAATGGTTTTCTGGTGACAATGTAATTAGGAATTAATCTTTGAGATGATGATTTTATTAATTGTTTATAAAACTAACAACTAAAAATTAAATTCTTATTTTTGTCTTTAATTTTTTAATTTTCAATTCCGTTTAAAAATCAAATTTCACATCACATTAATTTCAAGTCGCCATAATTTTTAAATTGTGAATTACAATTAAAAATCAGATTTTAATTTTTAATTGTCAAATTTAATTGTGCCCACTGCTATTACTCACCTTTTAAAAATAAACTTGTGGACACTAAATGATTAATAATTGATTACGTTCTTTTTTAAAAAGCAAAAACAGAATGTGATTTAAAATGCAAAATTAACACGCACAATGTTTGAACAAATTTATATTATAATCTTGTAAAATTTAATGTGTGTATACATAAAATGTGGAAATCATGATTTTAATTTCATTATTGCATAAAATCTTATTATTATAAAGCACTGAAAATATTGAAATTACATGATGAAAGTCGAATTCCAATAATATGCTATTACTTTCAATATAACGTAAGTGCGCGAAATTTATTATTTAAAGTAATAGCGCATTATCGGAGTTCGACTTCCGGTGAAACATGAATCGCGTAACTTCAAAATCGTGTTAAATAAGTCTGCGTAAAAAGAGACCCAGGTGTATAAGAAATTAAGAAAAAAATTATAGGTAAATAGTTGGAATGATATATATTTATTATATAAATATATATTTATATATGAAATAAAATAATGAGTGTGCTAATAGATCTAAACATGCTTTATCGATAAATGCCTCAAGAGAAAGCATTTAAAATCTCTATCTAGAATTACCCCCATGCCCAAACTGGTTTCGAGCTATTGGTTTTCTTCAGTGAGGTGCTAGGATATTCAATCATTAGATCTAAAATACTAACTCAAGGCCAGCGTTTATCTGATATTTGAGAAAATATGAAATTTTCAGCCACCTATATGCTTTCAAATCCAGTTATCTAACTCAAGTAGCTATATGGGTCACGTGATGTATGATTTTATTTTATTTAATATTTATATATGGTATTGACTCGCTTTACAGTGATTAAAACATGTTGATATCTCATCTTAATATATATTTTTATAATAAAAATGTATTCTATTTATAAAAATGTTTTTTATAATTTTTTATATATGACTTCTTAGTATTTCAATTTAATTTTAAATTTATCTACATATATGTAATGTGTAAACAGGATTTATTTATAAATAATATTTTAAAAACTGTTTTTATATATATTCACTTTTGTTTACTTGTATATGTAGATAAATTAAACACTAAATTTAAATAAGAATAACTTTTGCTTACTTTGATATATGTGTGTATATAAATTAAAAATTTAATTTAAATAATAATTAGACATTATTAGAAATGCAAAAAGTTATACATGCATAAGTTGTTAAAATCCAATAGGCTGATATATATTATTTATATAAATATAACTATCTTTTTATCCATGAGTGCCACATTTCTTCCATTCATACATTTATTAACGTCTTTAGATAAATATATTAATCATTATTAATAAGCATTTATTAGGGTAGAGATTATTATATTTTTAGTCCAGATATAAAACCAAATTTTAATTACAGATTAATATATTCTTTCAGGTCATGTGATATTTTGTTGGTTTTATATCTATTTTTTTATTATACATAACCACATGATTTTATTATTCCAATTCCATTCTTCATTACCTCACACACTCTTCAAACACATTTAAAAAGGATAAATGATTCTCGATATGCATTTCTGGGTGAGTCAGCCCTTTTTACTTGGCTTACATCATAAGCTTTTAATATCATCTTTGTTCAGTATTTATTAATATAGGATTGTTATGTTTTAATGTCCAAGTATCAAATTTTTTGTATTCACTCATTTGAAAATATAGAGTTTAGATAAATACATTAATGATTATTTCTAATCATCTACTAGCCTTGAGATTATTATATCATAACAAAGGTGATGAAGATGAAATATTTGAACATGGGCCAACTGGGAGAATATTGGTTAAGATAGAAATACATTTTTAGATTCATTATTTGTTTTAGATATTTTTATTTATGTATTTGAGAGTGTGTGATGGATAACATATGGAAAAACATGACTTTAAAAATATAGATATACTGATCTTTAGTTTAAATCTTATATCTAGGTTAAAAATGTGTATTTATCTAAATGGTTATTATCAAATGTGTGAGTGAAGAAATTTAGTATTTGCAGATTAAAGACCAGCAATTCGTATTGATAAATTCTGATGAAAGATAATGAAAATATGTGAAAGATTGTGGCCTGGATTAACTGTAGAATATTCGTTCATCGAGAAATTCATCTAGAGGATCATTTATCTTTTTTCAATATCTCTCTTTAGCGTGTTTTTGAAATGTTTCTGGCTGAATTGTTTATGATATATAAATTTTAAATAGAAATTAGGGAATATAAAACTGGAATGTAACATGAATAAAAAGTTAATATTTATTTTTGTATCTAGATCGATATGTTTACTTTTTTGTGTTTCTATAAGTAAATTTATTTATACGTTGACAATTTAAAAACTGATAAAATATGAATTTAAAGAATTTTATTTTAAAATTGCGTCTCATAAAATCATTATCTAAATTTATTGAAATGAATAACACTTAAATGAGACCAAATGTAAAAAAAAAAAGAAGTGTAATTGGCATATGTTGGGCTTATAATGGTTATATATATATATTAAATTTAAAATATCTGTAACATCACAGCTAAATTTCCAGATTGTTTTTTCATTTACAAATAGTCATGAAGTTATTACAAAAACAAACCATCGTATCTTTTATTTTTATTTTTTGCTAATGGAAGAACTTTTTTTTTTTTTTAATATATCAAAGCGTCGGCCGAGAAGGAACCCCGGGACAATTGCTTGTAAGGCGGCTGTGCTAACCACTCGGCCACCAATGCTAACTTCAAGTACAAAAACAACAATAATTAATATTTTAGCCCATCCTGATTGCAACAAAGAAAAATGTCAAAAATTGAAATGAATAAGATAAACAAATTATTTTATAAATAAATCCAAAAACATTTTTTATCATTATCATATTCCAATACATTCATTAATCAATATATCTATACAAAATAAACAAAATATTTATAAATGTGAATCAGCATTTATATTTTTGTAAATATAGTACGAGCTTTCAATAATAATTTCGTCATAAAATGTCTTCCATGTATAATTTAAACAATAACTGCAACACCAGAAATATTTACATTTAAATTAAAACTCAAAAATTAAAACCCAAAATTACTTATTATGCAATTAATTTAAGAAGCCATATAAGACTAAACGTATAATATTATAAAATTTACCAGTGCGCGGAGATTTATAATATTTAAAGTAATAGCGCATTATCGGAGTTCGATTTCCGATTTAATTATTTCAATAAGATAATTGAAAATTTAAATGTAGCAAAAGTTATTTTTATAAGTAATTCGTTCATAAATCCTATTATTAAACTGAAAGTAAATTAAATATACAAATATACATTGGAGCTTCAATATCCGTTATATTTTTTCAAGCCTCCCCTGATTATATGGCATATAACAGATAGTTCATACATTATTTACAAACTTTGTTGCAATTCAGTTCATATTGTTTGCTGTGCTGTCATGATATATACAATACTTTTTAATACATGAACTCACATAAAACAAACTTTTTTACATATATAGTATACATATATAAATTAGTATAAACAAAATAAAAAAAGAGTACAGTAATTAATAATTAATTGAGAGAGAGTGAGAGAGAGAGAGAGCACTTTTATATATAAATTTAATGTACGGATTTTCTCATTTGCATTTACAGTACTCAAAAAAAAGAAGAAAAAAAAAAGAATTTATTGTATTCTGTTTTTAAGTTTAAGATAAAATCGTCAAGTGTTCTTAGCCGAGAGATCATCGCAGCCGCCTTGCAAGCAAGTAGTTGGTTGCAGACTGTTGTGGATTCGCGTCCCGGCCGATGCTATAACATAGGAAAAAAAAAAAAAAAAGATAGTGAAGTACCAGATTTTGACCTTCTGAAACCATAAATGTATCAGAACGACTCGATTTCATCACAGTTAAATACTTGCTTTGGATATTTTTTTCTATGAAAATATAGTAATAGCCTTGTTATTACAGGCACACTATCTCCAGTTGTTTTGATGATTTTAAGTCTACAGTCATCTCAGAATCTGTGTCATCCCATTTACAGTTACCCATTTTAGATTCTCAGCTAAACTCCTTTGTAAACTTAAAGCTTTCTCATACACTATAAGAATGCTTTAGTAGGTTTTTTTTTTCACTGCTAAATTGATACTTTTTGTTTTATTGTTTAGAAAAAAAAACTTTATCATTTCTCTTAAATTTTGTAAAGTTTTTAGCCTTATGCTTAAAAAAACGTTTGATTACTAGAAATACTTTACCATATCAATTTTTTGGAAGAAAAAAAAGTAAAAAAAAGTGCATGCGTTTTCAACATAATCTGAACATAATTTATAAATGAAATTACATATGTCTAAATTGTAACTTTGAGAAGTTGGATTTAATTATAAAGTTTATTACATTTGCAAATTTGAATGTTTTTATTTTTTGTATGTTTGTTTACATTGTTTTTACAATAGGGTATAATTGTAGTAGTGTATACTGATACAGTATATATTCCTCAGCATTTTGTCTGCATACTGCCACCAATTGCTTCTTTAATCATCTTTGCAGAATGTCTAGAAAAAAAACCTTGCTGTGTTTATGATTTTTTTTTTTTTAAATACCAACATGTAAATAATTGCCTGTAATTTTTAACAAAAACATATACAGTTAATTATTATTATTTTTTTTTATTTGGATATATTTAAAAAAGTTATTTTAATATATTGAAAGAAAAAAATGCCCATTACTGTCTGTAAAAGTCTTACGAACAGATTTAGTTATATATAATTTCAATTATAATATTTTTAATAGTATAACAAAACCAATTATTTTCATATGAAGGTTAAAATATTAGTTGTATTTTTAAATATTAGTTTGTAAAAGAAATAGGCCAAACATTAATATGAACAATATATATTGTTTTCCTGAAGGTTTGTGATGATGGTGTTCTAGTTGTATTTTTATATTGGACTATTTCCATTATCTAATATGAGTATTGAATGTCTTTAGAAAAATTTAACTTTATTTAAATATTCCAAATACATTCAACTCTTAGTAATAGCACTTCAAACAAGTTAGTATATGCACAGTGTTTTGAGAGGTATTATTCTCCCCTCTTATTTAGGTGTTGCTGGCTTGATCAGTGACAGTACTAGCAGGGGATTCGAACCTGGACCTTAGATTCTTGAGTATTGAATTTTAAGGTAACACTCTAACCAACTGAGCCATCCTGCCAAAGGCAACAGTCAATAGAAATTTCATATACTTATCTATGAGGTTCCTTCTGATTTCTCCACTTTTTCCTAAGAGCAAAGTTGATTAGTGGTTTCCATACATTATGTTTAGTCACATTAGGTTGACTTTTGGGAATTTTTTGCCCATTGTCATGTGAGCAGCTTCTTTAAATTTTCTTCTTTGTACCTTCTCTTCTCTATCCAATATTTTTGTGTTTTCCCAGATTAGAATGTCACTGGTTGGGCCAGAAACACCTGAAGAAGAGGGGAAAATAATACCCCTCGAAACATTGTGCATATACTAGCTTGTTTGATATGCTATTACTAGTGCTATTATTAGTAGTTGAATGTATTTGGAATATTTAAATAAAATTAATTTTTTTTCAAGACATTCAATACTCATATTAGATGATGGAAATAGTCCAATATAAAAATACAACTAGAACAATATATGTTTTAATTTTCAGTGCACACATAATATATATTAGTAGATATGTGCATATATAATTTGCTTCTATTGAATGTTTTTTATATATGTAAGTAGAGGGATTTGAACTTGGGATTTTCCAGTCTATATTCATCCTCCACTCCATCTCAAGCAACCGATACACTTGATTACATATATGTGAAAAAGATCAATGACCCCCAATATATGTATTTCGTGCAGAACAAGTACTCATCAGTTGGGCCAGATCATAATCTCCCACACATATATACAATCATTGCTTGGTTTATATTAAGAAAGCAGTTCCTTAAACTTTATTGGACAAGCTTCAATATTCCCACCCTTCATACTATTCAACCATTTATTTCTTTGAAAAATTGATGATAGAATACTCATAGCCCTTATTGGATTTGATATTGTAGTCATACCCATGTAGTCATCATGTCAATCTGACCTCTCCTATATTAGGACCATTCATGTGTATCAGTTGCTTGAGATAGAGTGGATGACGAATATAGATTTAAAAATCATAAGTTCAAATCCCTCAATGTGCATATGTGAGTAAATCAAATTCAGATCTTGTACTATTTTAATTATTTTCTTCATCAATATTATTATTAAAATATATATTTGAAAACAAGTTATAGCGAATATAATACTCATTTTGTTAGAAAAAAGGACCCTCTAAACAAAATTCTTTTATGTAGGTCATGATTTTGCTAGGTGTTGAAATATTCTCATCTTCATTAAAAAAAATCTAACAACATATAATATTTATAATTAGTTGTATATTAATTCTAAAATATTAAAAACCTTTGTATTTTTAAAACTAACATACCAGAATATAAAAATTGATGAATAAGTTCAAAAATGTTCACATTCTTTATTTTTAATATTTATTTTTTGATAATTATTATATTTTATTAGTATTATATTTTTTATTACATGTTATATTTATGAAACATTTAATATTGATTATTATTATTTTTATAATGAAGTATTAAGTTATTGTAAAAACTACTTCTCTAACAGATGCATAAAAAATTCAGTATGGTATTGCTTGCAAAAACTATATTTATTTATATCTTAAATTCATTTTAAATTTTGTTTTCTAATATGCTACATGAGGGGATCACTTATAAAATTAATTTTTATTGATGTTGAATTTTCAATATTTTATTGACTAATTTGATATTAAAAGCTTATATTTATATGATTTCATAAATTAATTAAATAATAATAATTTTAGTTTTTGAGATTTAATTTTAATTTATTGGCCAATTCTAACCAAGTTATGCATTACAAGTCTTCTCACTCAAATAGAGGCAAAATTCTCCATACAGTAGTGCTACCCAGGGCAAGTCAAAGTAATCAATGGATGCAGAGTTTTGCCTTTGTTTTAACAGCTTGTGTAAGCATAGTGATCACGTGATGCTTAGTGGTCTCCTCAGTTATGTAAGCTTAAAATGGAGATAAAGTAAATATTCTCAAATAAAATGAAAGAAAATTACTGTAAGAAAAGAGATGATTCTCTTCATTGATATCTTATACCTATTAGAATATATAAATGTAAATTATATTTAGGTAATTATGTAATTGTAATAAAAGGTATATCCAAAAGAAAGATTTATAAAATCTATAAAACTTCACATAGATCTAATATGCTATGTTATAAAACTATATATTATGTAATCTTGCTTAAAATTTAAAGTTAAAATCTATGAAAAAAAAAACAAGTACTAATTAAGATTTATGATAAATTTTAATTATGGTTAAATTCAGTTATACAGTTTATAATTATGAATAATTGTTAAAGGATTAAAAAAAAAACCCAATTAGTTGTAAATCATTAGAAAATGGAAACAGGGATTAAAGTTAAGTAAGAAAACAATTGAAGGTTTTTTGGAAAGATTTGTCCTTGTTCAGGCAAGTGCTATATAAACAGAAATAAGAAGAATAAAGAAAAACAGCAACTACAGAGAGCCAAAATACACATTACCTGAAGCCTGAAAAGAATTCAATTATAGCTTCAGAAGCATTCTGCATTGCCTTAGACGACCATTGTTATAATATTTTTCTGTATTGATACAAAACCAGATAGAATGTCAAAATTTTTTGAAGTAAAAAAAACAACAAACCTGAAATATGTCAGTCAATGCCTGAATGATATGACCTTTCCAACTTTGGAAGAAATGTCTAGAAGAAGCCTAGAAATGGAAGAGATATGAAATATAATTTTTTTCTCATAGGATAACTATTTTTAATTGCTTTTATAACCCATATATTTAAGTAAGAGATTAATCAACTTAAAAAAAAATCCAATGATAATTAATCAGTAGAGACTTTATCATACTTCAGACATAAATGTATCCATTGGTAGTATTTTTGATAAATTGTTCAGAAAAACTGTGGTAAGAATTTCTATAGATAGTTTCTGAAATCAGTTGAGATTATCTAAAATAACCAATATTGTTATTTATTTAGTTGTTTATCTGTTATTATCTTACTAGTCTTGTCTCCAATGTGTACATATCAATTCTTTGTAAATCACAAGCATTCATATTCTGAGCTAAGCAACATGGCTTGTTACCTTGAGGACTGTGATGATGATGCGAGAGAGTAAAATATTATGTGGTCTTTCTTAGATGAAAATGGGAACTGAATTTGGGTTAAGAAAGTTGAAACTTCACTTACTGTAATAGTTGATAAAAACCACTACTTCTGTTGTTTTTTAGAAGAATTAATGTTATTAATATATATATTAAAATAATTTCCAAGTGCTTTCAACACTAATGTGTCCTTATTAAAACAAACTCTGTAAAACATGGACTCCTTACAAACTGAAAACTCATTTTCACAACCAGACATCACTTATCAGCGTTAATTGCATCTTGAGACTTCTTAATTACACATGATTCTCCTTAATCTTTCATTTCTTATCATACATCAATATATTAAACTTTTGCGGAATAAAACTATGACCCTTTGCACATTGATGAATATAAAATGTTGAATATACCATACTATCTTCAATTGTTTTTTTTATATGAATAATTATGTTGTTGAAAATGACATTTCATATTCATTCTTGTTTCACCAATATAAATAGCATAACATCCTGGAATTTGACAAACAATAGAATATATAATTTGACATTTATCCCTATCAGCCATTTTACTTTTAGTATTATTTAATTTTCTATTAAGATTAGGTGGTATACGCCAAACTATTCTATAATCATTACTCATAATTGATACCAACTTACCCTGCATATTAAAATATATATGGCATGTTTGTATTTATATAGCTATGTACTTCTATATACATTGATGTATTTATTTGGTACTTACATTGTAACGGTCAGATGATGTATGTTGGTTTAACCCGGTTTGAAATCCTTGGGGAGGGGGCCCCTGGGGCCACCTCTCTCTTCAATAAAAAATCAGTACACCCTCACTTCCCCCTTTCTCTTGTTCTATCCCCAAACACCCACACCAACATCACATTTCTAGAAAAGATATGTTTTTTTCTTTTTCTGCCCTTGGCATCGGCTTAGCTGGGGAAAAAGACCAACCCACCTCGGCGCTTGGATAGTTAAAATTTTAAAAAAATTAAATATGTATTTTTGGGTCTTCCGTGATTGAATCATTTAAAAAAAAAAAAAAAATATTAAAAAAAAACTAGCTACTAGAAAAATTTTTATTTAAAAAAAATTTTTTAATAAATAATAATAAATATTTTATGAATTATTTTTCCCCTTCAATTTCTCAATATCTATTAATAAAATGAAAAAAAGATATAAATTCTTTCGTTCCCTTTTTCTCTCCTTCCCTCTTTTTTTTTTTATTTAACGTCACCTTTTCGCTCCTGTGTAATAATAAATAAAAATTTTTAACCCCGTTTTTTATTTGTTTTTTTTTATAAAAGATTAATAAAATATTAATTTTAAATGTGTATTCTATAAATCTCAAAAAAAGAAGGGGAAAAAAAGAACAGTGAAGGAGGGAAATGAAAAAAAAAAAAAAAAAAAAAAAAAAAAAAAAAAAAAAAAAAAAAAAAAAAAAAAAAAAAAAAAAAAAAAAAAAAAAAAAAAAAAGAAAAAAAGAGAAAAAAAAAAAAAAAAAAAAAAAAAAAAAATAAAAAAATAAAAAAAAAAAAAAAAAAAATATAAAAAAAAAAAAAAGAAAAATGAAAGAGAATAAGGTCTTCCCCCCGCCGGGGGGTGGGTGGGGGGGGGGGGGAGGGAGTGGGTGTATGGGTTTAATTTTTAATTAATAAATATGAAAAAAAAAAAAAAAAATAAAAATCAAAAAAAAAAAAAAAAAAAAATAAAAATAAATTTCCTCAAATCTCAAACTCCACTTTTCCCTCTTCCCTTTTTTCCTTCCTCTCCTCTACTTTTTTTTTCTTGTCCTTTTTCCCCCTTTTTTCATTTCTAAATAAATTAAATTTTATTTTAATTTTTTTTTTTAATATAAAATTTTTTTTAAAAAAAAATAAAGAGAAAAAATAAATTTAAAAAAAAAAAAAAAAAAAAAAAAAAAATATAAAAAAAATAAAAAATAAATAAAAAAATTAAAAAAAAATAAAAAAAAAAAAAAAAAAAAAAAAAAAAAAAAAATACATGTTATCCTGTCTTCCAAGCTTGGCAGCCATTTTTGTTGACTCACACAGTTTCAGGGGCACAATAAATATATAAAACAAAATGGTTGACAAAAATCAATCTTGTTTATTATTTACATTTTTTTAAAAATTGTTATTATTGCTATTTTAAACAAATAAAAATTTCTGCAAAATTAAATTATATTTCCATTTTATTATTATTATTTTTTAAGTCAATCTAATAATTTATATATATATAAAAGAAACAAAGTATCATGTCATGCCATTAACACAGACTTCAACTTATTAACCCTTAAACCGCTAATTATATTATTGGTTGTATGAGGTAAAAATCAAATCTTTTAATTGGCCAACTCACAAACTGAAGACAAAGCCTATTGTTAAAACATATTCGCCTATAATATTAAATTCAACTCAGATACGTTTATAAAAAGTATATTACTAATTTTTCAGGTTATGAAAGAGAACGAAAGTTCTTTCAAAAATAAATTGCTATTTATTTATTATAAAATATATTCAATTTCGGCAAATATAAAGCGAATGTCTAAACAAAAAAGTGCTGACGCAAACGCTTTTTTTCAATTTTACGTTCTGGAAAATAAAGATTTCTTTTTGCTAAATCTTAAATATTTTTACTAAAATCTTCTATATTTTTCAAAAATAATTTTGTTTTTTTGGTATATTTTTTTAAAAAACTAGTTTAATTTCTCAAATTATATTTTTTTAATACTTAAATTGCATTCGAAATGAAAATCTCAGCGTTTTTCTTTATTTTCTTTGATCAGGCGGTTTCTTTGTTCTTTCCAGCCAATCAGAATCTCTTTTGGCTGAGAGTCGGCTGACAGTGAATCACTGACAAGGTTCTTTCTTTGTTTAGTTTAAAATGCGGTTTTTTTGATTTTTTACTTGTAAAATAATTCGGAAGAGGGCACCATCTTACAGAACTTTTAAAAACCTAATCAATACCTGTCAAACGAATATTTTAGCATAAGAACTAGCAGAGTTAGAGTGACATCAGATGTCGACAAGATGCCTCGTAAGAGGCGGTTGAAGAATTAATATAAAAATAAAAAATATAAGAAACATAAAGTGTTGTGATATATAAAATAATATCTCATTATAAAGTGTTGTTATATTGTGCTCATTAATGTAGATTTCTCATGAGGGCAGGATCCCTTATCTTTGGAAATACTCCACTGCATGTTATTCTATCAAAACCAAACTTTCATCATTTTTTTGAAATGGTAGTGAACCAAAATGAAGATGCTGAACATAAACAAACTATGACAATGTTTGGAGCTTGTTGGCATTTAAACTTTATAATATCTATATAAAAAAAAATTGAAATAAACCTTCTGAATTGAATTTATAATCGATTTATTAATTTTTTTATACATGTTTGGTAAAATAAAATTGAAAAAAAACAACAACAACAACAAACAACTAAACAAATACTTGTATGTCCCTGAAACTGTATAATTAAAAAAAAAGGCAGCCAAGTTTGGGAGAATCATTTATACATTTTATTTATTTTGTATATCTTGTTCAACAAGTATATTTAAATATGTTAATGGTTGGATTTATTTATACTATCATCTTCAATTTTTTTTTTATAAATTCTTTATATAATTAATTCTGATACTAACAAAGTGAGTTTGGCTGAATTGTTAATTAGTGTTGTTTTGTGAATAAATTTCCCTTAATAAGGACAAATAATACATTGGTTTATGTACATTAGTGATAGAATTTTTTACAGCATGAAATATTTAAATTCATAAAGATTATTTTAAAAATAAGTATTAATATCTTGTAAATGTAAATTTGAGCTGAATTTAATTAAGCATTCTTAACATTTTCTATGGATTGAATTCCGTTTTTGCAGTTGGTATTATATAGGTTATCTTTTTATGAGTTTATATTGTAGACTAGAGTGGAATTCATTCCAGTTGGCAATGCTTTTTGACATTATTACTGGCACACTTTGCAAGTAATTTGCATACAGCATTTGGAAATTTATTCATTGTGGCTATGTTTTCATATATATATATTGTAACGGGCACAGACGTTGTTACATTGTTTTTTTATTAGTAAACATGAAAAAAATAAAAGTTCACAAATAAAACTTCATTTTTTAAGAATTAAAAATTGAAAATTAAAATTCTATACTAAACTCATATCTATATAAAATCGCACAGATGAAAAAAAATTATTAAAATAAAACTTTATTAAAAATAGAAAAGGTATTGTAAAAGCAAAAACTTAAAAAAGATTTAGAGATAAAAATATATCTTCAAATTTGAAAACAAATTAATTAATGTTATTGAAAAATGGAAATGATTATTTTAATTAGTCAATGTAAACTAGCCTTGGGCATTTAAATGTATAAGCAATGGTCAGATAGGAGAGAAAAACAATGGAATCGGACCTCAGCAAAAGGACCATCACATCGATGATGTAATGTCAATTGAATCCTTAAAATAAATATAAAAGGAAAAGTTTGGAAATGATTGAGTTAGTTATTACAGTAGGAGTTAGTTATTACAGTAGGACAGATATGTGTTAAGTTGGAGAGGGTTGGAGGTGAAGGGATTGAAAGACGCACTTTCAATTCCTTCAGTTGTAAAAAAAAAAAAGGAAAATGAAACATCGCTTTTCCTAAAAAAGGACCACAGGATCATCGAGGGATTTTAACATTGGATTCAAAATGGCAAGCAACGGATAACTAATGAACATTTCTAAAACAGTAAGCACGTTATGAACTTAAATGAATATTAATTTGGAAACACTAAGAACTTTAAAATATAAACTTTCTCATTATTTAATTTATAAGAAATGGAATCCTATCTGACCAACTTAATTTATTAATTAGTTATAATTTTATTTGATGTATTTCTTTTTTGTAAAATCATTTCCATTTATTTTTTGTTCTTTTAAGTTTTATTATGATTTCTGTTTTTCAATGAATTAAACTATATAAATATTAAACTTAAGTCGGGCATGAATGGCTATATAGATTTGTAAAGTTATATTAGGGGAGGGTAATCTTAGGTTATTCATTTCGTAGTTGAATTAGGTCAATGGATTGGATATATTGGTGTAATTAGTAGATGTAGTACGAGATTCGCTATGGGCAGAATCGCTATTATATGCCGCACACACTCGTTTTGCCTATGGGAGGAATTATAAGATGGAGACCGCAGTTCCTTCCTATGGAGTTTTTTTTTTTATTGCTCTTATCGTCAGATAGATGTAATATTCCTATCTGACGAGAAGCAGTTTCTTCTCTTAACCTAATTGTGCTGCCATGTTCGTATTACATTGAACACATCGATATATCAGATGGATTGAAGTTTGGTTTGACTGCGAACTTTTGGCCTAGGGTTAAACAAGGATTGAATATTTTCTTTTCAAATGCAAATCTATGTAGTCTATTCATACTTGACACTCTAAATAAAGATGCATTAAATTTAAGTTGGGTATAGACGCTTGCATGGGTTCGTTACCGGTTAATTATGTTTTTGGTTTTCATATTTGATCAAAATATACTAGACATTCGGTAAATACTGATACCTTACGGTGAGTATCTAAGATGTATTTATGTCGGATGTCTTTTAAGTTATTGGTGTCTTGCGGCATCTTACGATGAATGCCATTGGGTTTCTTATAAATTTCCCTCTGCATTTCCATCAATGACTTTATATTTTGATCGTTTAGGTTTACTTTGGAATGTTTTTGACTGTGTAATCTATGTAACCGATCTATACTCAACATTCATTAAAAACACATTTTATAAATCCATCTGTGCGAACTTAATTAAAATGTAAACTTATAGTATTATAAAAATTAAAATGTAAATTTAAATTCTAAAATCAAGTTAAAATCCAAAGTAAAGGTTATTCTAAAATAATGCTAAATTTTATATATATGTGCATCAATAAATGTTTGTATGTTAATTATTGGCAGTGGCTTATTTTATTCTTTTAAATATTCTTAGATAAGAATTTATTGTAAATATAAATCTCTGCTGTTCCATTGAGCTAGTGACAATGGGCTAACGACCGGAATCAAAATATATAAAATAAATTTTTTTTTTAACTTACGTATCTGCCTACTATATAAATTTTCTAGGTTCAAATGCCTAGTGGCGCCCTGTAGTGCAGATTACGTTAAGTAGCTTTTTCCGGATCGTTATAATATATATCTGCTGAATACTATTTATGACTTAATAACAGATTCTTTAAATAATTTTTTGATCGTTTCCTAATTGTATTAAGTTGATTAGATATACTTATGGCTAATTGAATATTAATAATAGACAATATATATACTTATCATTTTTTATAAAGGGGGTTTCAATTAGCATTTGTAGATCAAACTTTTTACCATTTGCTGTAAATCTACACATACACTTACATGCAGTTATTTGGAATTTGACTTTTCCAGTAGAACATTAGAAATTTTTTATATCTCAAGCAAGTAGAATTTCTTTTTCAGATAGTTGATCCACAATCAGCTTCACAAACATCCGATATTGATTTGTTAAAGATCGCTAATTAATTTCGGTTTTGTCCATATAAGTAACAGTGCACTGGTTATAATTAGTAATAATAAAAAAAGATAGTAAAGTTGATGAGGCCTATTTGGCAATAGAGGGAAGGGATGTCACCCTCATATGGTTTATTTTCACCACTTTTTTTGCACACATAACCCACTATGTATATGTAAGTAGTAGTATTTAAAATTTAGATATATATATATTTATGTGTTTATATGTGTATATTTTATATGTTTAAATGTATAAATATATATATTTAGATTTTTTTTTTTTTTTGAAATATGTTAATTAAATGAAGTATATCTCAATTTTGAGCCAAATCTAATTAACAAACAACATTTAAATAAAATATAATATAAAAACAGTCTAATTCAAAGACACCATAAGTTATGAAATTAATTGACAGAAGTAGCATAAAAATTTTAATACGCCTATTACTTTCGTCAATACCGCTTCTGAATTTAGATTCCGTTATGTTCAGTCATATGATCAGGGCCCCCGAGAATACCATTAAAACAATTCTCTCTGATGCTCAAATCAGCCTGAAACTAGATTTTCGAAGAGTCAGGTAAAAACAGAAATAAAAGCTTTTAAAACCTATCCGTTATAAACAGAGAAAGCCAATAATGTAACTGATATGTTCAAATATCAATAATTTGCGACAGTCACATCGTTCTCATTAGGAAACTTTGCTAAGTCAGTATTGCTTTTATACATTTGAAGAATTGTTATTATACTTCAGTATTTTAAATGCCGAATATTAAATAAATAACCAAAGTTGAGTCATAGCAGAATAAGCTATTTAAAAAAGCGGGGAGAAGAGGAATAAAAATTTAAGTAATATCCATTGATTTTATTTCGTCCGCTGAATATTTTCCGGAGGGTAGTTTGGAGACAAATGATTACATCATTAAATTTTTATTTAATGTTTTTTTCCATAAATAGATTATTTTGAATATAGTATTGCATTTGTACAAAAACATTATAAAAGAAATAAAGAATTAAAATGTGTATAGGTAATAATTTCAATAATCACATTTACGATTAAAATTTGGGAAAGGGGGAAAATACCCACTTTGCTCTTCCCTGCAGACGGTCATTTACTTTAGCCAGAATTTGTTTATATCTTTGAATTAGTAATATGTTTATCATTGCAGTGATTAATATATTAGCATGCAGTATTTGTAATATGAGTTTAAATTGAAATAGCTAGGCTATAATCCAGATAACAACTGCTATAAGTTGAGAGTCAATAGGTCTTGAACAATTTGGGTTATTCACGTGATTGGGTTTTCTTTTTTTTTTTTTTTAAATAACCTTCATAAAATAAGAGGACTATAACCTACAGACATTGAACTTATGATTTCTGGATGTTTTTATTTTTTTATTACTGCAAATATCTAATACATTAATAAATTAATAATTATTACAGTGTAATTATTTAAAGTGAATAAGAGTAAAGCCATATCTTAATCACCCATTACCTTCAAGTATTCTTAAATGAGAATTTAAAGTCACTTATTATGCTTTTGGTAAAAATAATTTAATATTAAATGGAAATATGCCTAATGTGTTTGAAAAGGAAGGTTTTTTAATAAATTTACCAGTTCTTACTTATGGATACACTTGGACATTTAATAGAAGAATAATACAGAGACTTCAGACCACTCAAAGTATAGAGAGATGTATGTTAGGAGTAACAAGAAGAGATCTAAAATGAACATCAGGTGTTTGTTACTGACGTTGTTGAAATAATTAAAAACTGGAGTGGAGTTGGGCTGGACATATTGCTAGAAGAGGTGATAGTAGATGGACCCTTGAAATCTTAAATTGGAATCCAAGAAACTGGAAAGACTCACAAAGAGACCACATGTGAGATGAATGGATGAAACAAGAATGTGTGCAGGGGTGATATGGAGAAGAGAGGTTAGAGATCAGAGAAGATGGATTGAACTTGGAGAGACTTGAAGTGGATTGATAAGAATTGATGATGATGATGATTATCTCACATTAACCACAACACATTTTATGAACATTTTTTTATAGGAAGTCCTACTTTCCATATAAAATTCCCAATTGCAACTAACTACTTTTTGAATCTAATGTATAATCAATATTTTTATTATATAATAACATACTATTGAAATATAATTTATTGTTGTTGTTATTATTGGCATATTTTATTTTATATTATGTTTAAAATTTCATCTAAATATTTAAAATGTTATAAAAATTTTCTTTTACATAAAAGCCCAACTAGAACTTAGTAGGGGAAGAATGAAATTTGTAATTTGTGTAAATATACTTTGAAATGTATTCAAATAAATGAATGTAATGAATGTATTTATTTTAATAAAAACAATATATTCCGTTTTTTTTAAAAAGCAGATTATCATTATAATTAGTATAGATCCGACTTTTGTAAATCAAATTAGTATATATATGTTATTCGCATAGTTTTCTGGGTTGTCTGCATGTATATTACATAGAATGTAAGTAAAGATCATTTCATAATTATTGTAAAAAAATAATAAATAGGTAAGTAATATTTACTGAGGCTATAACCTCGATAATATGCGTGTAAAATGCGATAGTAAGGACCTCTACAGGTGTTTTAACCACAAGCTTACGCTCCCCTCTTCTATAGCGTAAGCTTGTGGTTAAAACACCTGTAGAGGCCCTTACTATCGCATTTTACACGCATATTATCGAGGTTATAGCCTCAGTAAATATTACTTAGTAATCAATGCGCGTTTAATAAATTTATAATAAATAGGTATTAAATAAGTATTTTTTAAAAAAATATGATTGCCATTTTAATTTCTAAAACTGGTCAGTGAATATGCATATATATGTTATCTGCAATAAATTTAATCATGTATTATGCTGTCATTTGTTGTTAAATATGAAAGTTTCCATTTGCATACAATTTCTGATTTTTTTTTTTTTTTTTTGAAGTACTATCATTTCATTAAATATTGTTGTGACCGAAATGTTCTTAGCTTTCAAAAAGTGTACAATATTTATCTATGTTTGTATAAACTCTACATAGACACTCATGCTTTTACACATAAATAACCATCTGTAACACATAATATTTTGTACATAAATGAAATATTTAGCTAACTATAAAACCCTATTGAAGTTCACACAGTTAATCGTTCTGGAAGTGGAAGTATCATCTACGTATATGTTTGCAGACACAAACCTATATTTGTTTGTAAGTTTGGCATATAATTATAAAATACATGTGCCAAATTATTGTATTATAAACTTTCTTTTATGGCATGTATGAAGCTAAATGCATATCTCAACATCAAAGAATTTTCTGAAAGTTGAACATTGGTCAAGTATTAATGAAGTAATTATAATTTTTTTTTTTTGTTGTTGAACATTTAACTTCAACATATTTTATATTCAACATATTTGTCTTAATAATTTTAATTAAAATTGATTTGTGAAAATAAAGTTTATTTTGTAAATATTAAATTTTATTTTATGTATAACATTTTAAAAAAAAAAAAAAATATATATTTATAATTAAAGTTATTTTTTCCGTATTTAAACTCATGTTATCATTACGAATCCAATCACACGTTCACTTGCGATGAATATGTTCGTTTCGTTTTTGACAGTTTTTTTTATATCTCCACTCCCTTCCTCCCTCCATTTTTTTGTATATAACTTACATTTTCTGTCAAAACAAATTTATCATTGTAAACAAACTTTTTATCTGTCATTTCTTCCAAAAACAATTTTATTTGTGAAATGGATTCACATTTTATATATATTTATTTAAAAAAAAAAAGACAACAAAACAAATGGAAGCAATCATCACATAAACCTGATATATCTATTTACGTTTAAATATTTATGGAATACAAAATATATGTGTTTATACAATATAACAATCAATTTTTAAATTCTTCACTTTAAAATTGTTACTTTTAATGTCGTTAATTCATTTCATGACTACAAAGTAGTTGGCAACATCTATATATACTAAAATATATTATTTATATGGTACAGAAAATACCGCAACTGTCCAGCTGCCATTTTTGGTTGATCTTATGGATCAGGTTTTATATAAAGTTTTCTCATATATAGTTGGCTGAAAGAGTTGCAAAATGGATGGAAGAAAATAATATAGTGGAAGAAATGCAAGGAGGTTTTCGATTGGATAGGCGTATAGGCGATAGTTTATTGATAGTTACACAACTTATGGATATGAATAGGTAGGTATACAGGTAGACATTCATATATGGCTTTTATAGATATAGAGAAAGTGTATGATAGAATAAATAGAAATAGATTGTGAATAAGTTTAGTAAATTTGGGAATGGATGGATCTTTAGTGGACATTATTAAGAAATTATATGAAAATAATTACTATATGTATCAATTAGGGAATATAGAATCAGTTAAAGTTAAAAATGGTCTGGGACTAAGGCAATGATGTCCTATGTCATCTATTTTGTTTTTGTTGTATTTGAGAGAAATGGAGAGAGCAATAGAAGACCAGGAAGAGGGATAGATACCATTAATAGGTGGCAAGGGAGTATATACATTATCGGGTTTTTTATTTGCAGATGTCTTTTTGTGCGCAGAAAGAAGGGAAGATATGGAAGTTATGCTGAGGACATGTGTAAGAGTGGGTAAATGATAGGGATTAAGTTTAGTGAAGAAAAATCAAAAGTAATGATTAATACTGGGGAAAGAGAGGACAAAGAATTTTTATTGGGGATATAAGGTTAAGTGTGGTGAATAGATATAATTATTTGGGAATTGTCTTAAGTAATCAGAGAAATTAGCCTGGATGAGTGGGAGAAAAAATTGATAAATGAAGCAAAGGATTGATAAAGAAATTAGCAGTGTTTTCATATAATAAGTATGATGTAGCTAGAATTGTATGGAAGGGAGTGGTGGTAGCAAGGTTAACATATGGTAATGATGTGGTAGTAAAGGGGTATTAGATTACTCGGAAAAAGTACAAAGAAAAGTATGAAAACATGCATTAGATGCAGATGTGTGGACAGCAAAGGAGACAATTCATGAAGAAATGGGATGGTAAAGTTTTTATATGAGGGATGCAAAAAGCAAAATGAAAATGTTTGGTAGATTGCATTTTATGAATAATAAAAGAAATAGTCAAAAATAATATTTAATTGGGTTATGAATAAAGGGCAGGTAACAAGATGGGTGAGAAAGATAATGCGGTATGCAAATGTTTGGTAGATTGCATTTTATGAATAATAAAAGAAATAGTCAAAAATAATATTTAATTGGGTTATGAATAAAGGGCAGGTAACAAGATGGGTGAGAAAGATAATGCGGTATGCAGAAGATTTGGATAACGAATTTATGTCAGTATACTTGAACAAAAGGTGGGATGATTGTGTTAGGAGAATTGTTGAGTGTTATAGTGGTAAGGAATGGGATAGAAGAATAGATGCATTAAAAATGTGTTTAGTTTCAAACTCATAATTCAAAAAGAGTATGTGGGTGATCAATTAACCTGATATACATGGAAATCTTGCTGTCATAAAATATGTTTATGTGTAATAATTATGAGAGACAAAAGGACATTTTATTAAGAAAAAAAATCGTTTTCAGAAATAAAAGCTGATAACAATTAAGAAACTGTTTATCCAAGAGTGACCAAGGCGATTTTACTTTTGAATAATAGTAATGCAAATAAGAAAATTCGCCTTCATCAAAAAGCAATTATTTGAGAGAACATTGTGGATGAGTTGTAGTATAACTTACTTAATGTGGTAAATATCTTTTTTTTTTTTTTGTATTGTGAAGTGATATTTGTATGGGATAAATATTCCATTTTATTGGACCATTTGATTCTCAAATAGTTTTTTATTTTTTAAATTAAATTCCTGCAATAATAAAACGTTTCAGTTTTGTTTTTAAAAAAGAAAAAAAGAAAAGACAGTTTTAAACAGCTCTCTACACGATGACTTCACCACCACCCCATTACGAATGGTCAGCAAAAGAGAAGGGGTTATTATAAACTAATTAAATGCTAAGTTAGTGAAGATTTTCACACTCCAGCTTTCCTTGCCTGAGTTTATCTGTTAACTAAGAGTAGATATGTACCCACTTATCAAACTAATTGGTACTTAGCAGGGATAACCAGGCACTGGCTATCTGTAAAACATTTTAAACTTGCTTGAAAATGAATCATAGGTCATGCGGAAAAAAAAAGTTTTACCCAAATTCAAATACAGATTTACAGCCATTACATAGAAATAAAAGTTATTTAAGAAATAATTCTTTATTTTTAATCATAATAATCAATGAATGCCAGAAGATTTGTGCATAAAATCCTTGGCTACTCATCCAATATCCCCAGACTAGTTTCTAGCATGTGGCTTTTTTAGTGAGGAGCATTGGATCTGAGAGCACTGCACCTAGATCATAGGATCTAATGCACGCATCTAGCAGCCACAAAACTATGAATCTAAAATTGAAAACATAATACGTTCAATACAAGCTCATTAGCTTATATAATCATATAGGTCTGAATTCAGTTCAGTACCCATACATTTTTCTGTCTTTGGTTCTTTAATAACCATAGCCACTACTATCATATTAGGCAGGATTGGTATTACAACAACTAAACATCACTTGATCACCATTTCTTATGCTTGTTCAAGCTGTTAAAACAGGCAAAACTCTCTATATAGTAGTACCACTCTGTGCAAGCCAGAGTAATCATTGGATGTCAGACACATCCCTATCTAGTGCCTATTCATCCAATATCTCCAGACTACTTTCTAGCTTGTGGCTTTTATCAGTGATGAGCCTTGGATCTGAGAGCACTGCACCTTGATAATGGCATCTAATGCAACTGTCCAGTAGCCACCTTGTATATCTACTTAATTACAAAACTGTGAGTCGAAATTTAAAAACACAATAATGCTCATTAGTTTATATAGTCATATAAGTCTGAATTCAGTTCAGTATTTATACTTTGCTGTCTTTAGTTCTTTAATAACCATAGCCACCACTATCCTATTTGACAGAATTAGTATTAAACCACGAAACATCACATGATCATACTTTTCTTATGCTTGCTCAAGATGTTAAAACAGGCAAAACTCTCTACACAGTAGTGCCACTCAGTGCAAGCCAGAGTAATCAATGGATGCCAGAAGTTTGTGCATAAAATCCCTATCTACTGCCTACTCATCCAATATCCTCAGACTAGTTTTTAGCTTTATCAGTAGTGCCACTCAGTGCAAGCCAGAGTAATCAATGGATGCCAGAAGTTTGTGCATAAAATCCCTATCTACTGCCTACTCATCCAATATCCTCAGACTAGTTTTTAGCTTTATCATTGAGGAGCCTTGGATTTGAGAGCATTGCACCTAGATCTTAGGATCTAATGCATCTCTTCAGCAGCCACCTTTTATCTTTACTTAACTACAAAACTATTAAATAAAATTGAAACACAATAATATTTCCAATCCAAGCTCATTGGCATATATAATCATATAGGTCTAAACTCAGTTCAGTACCCATACATTTTGCTGTCTTTGGTTCTTTAATAACCATAGCTACCACTATCTTATTAGGCAGGATTGGTATTAAACCAATGCTTGCTTAAGCTGTTAAAACAGGCAAAACTCTCCATACAGTAGTGACACTCAGTGCAAGCCAGAGTAATCAATGGATGCCAGAAGATTTGTGCATAAAATCCTTATCTAATGCCTACTCATTCAGTATCCCCAGACTAGTTTCTAGCTTGTGGCTTTCGTCAGTGAGGAACCTTGGATTTGAGAGCATTGCCATCTTAGAATCTATTGCTGCAACCCTCCAGCAGCCACCTTTTATCTCTACTTAACTACAAAATTATGAATCTAAAATTTGAAGACACAATAATATTTCAATCCAAGTCATTAGATTATATAATCATATGGGTCTGAACTCAGTTTAGTACCCATACATTTTGCAGTATTTGGTTTTTTAATAACCATAGCCACCACTATCCTATTTGGCTGGATTGATATTAATCCATTAAACATCACGTGATCACCAAGCTGTTAAAACAGGCAAAAATCTCCATATAGAAGTGACCCTCAATTCAAACCAGAGTAATCAATGGATGCCAGAAGATTTGTGCATAAAATCCCTATATAGTGCCTACTCATCCAGTATATCCAGACTAGTTTCTAGCTTGTGGCTTTTATCTTTGAGGAACCTTGGATCTGAGTGCACTGCACATAGATGATAGGATATAATGCAACCCTTCAGCAGCCATCTTTTCTCTCTACTTTACAAAACTGAGTCTAAAATTGAAAACATAATATTTTCAATCCAAGCTCATTAGCTTGCATTGAGTGACACTACTGTATGAGAGTTTTGCCTGTTTTAAGAGCTTGAACAAGCATAAGAAAGGGTGATCATGTGATGTTTATTGGTTTAATTCTTATTAATCATTTGACAAGCGATTAATGAGAAATGGAATATAGGAGAGTATAGAAGATAGAAATAAAGATAATAGAATAAATATTTGATTGTAGTTTGATTGCAAGAATAGTATTTTTTTTTATTACTTATATGTATTAGAAATTTGATGTAATAATTTTATTATGATTTTAAAGTAACCAATAAAGCAAGTCATATATAGTGTGACATTGCTTAATATTAGCTTGTATTTACAAATATATAATATAGAGAGTGTACCAGTAGCTCAAACAAGCTTCTAATTGATAAGTGCGCTAAGAGAAAATATTTAAAATCTCTATCTGGATGGTTCTTATCCCCATACTAATTGGTTTCGAGCTTAATGTTCTAGCTCACTTGAAATCAATTGATCTGGGAATAAGAACATTCTAGATAGAGATTTTATATATTTTCTTTTACTGCACATCAATTAAGAGCTTGTTTGAGCTATGATTTTAAAATAGTTTAAATATATATTGATATTTTTTTAAAAGTCTATACCAAAATATAATATAGAACTAGTAGTGTACAAGTTAAACATAAATAGCTTTAAAAATAGATTTATCGAAATGTGTATATGTGTGTACATCTGGGTCTCTTTTTATGTGGTAGATATGTTCCACAGAAAATGTACTAAAAAAAAATTGCACAAAAAAGAAACTTAACTTATCTTGAAAAATTTGGGATACGTTCCGTAATTTCCAAAAATTGCATAAAACCAAAGCAACCAGGTAAAATTACTTTAAAATTCGCATAAAAAAAATAAAAAAAGAAAGTATGACTAATAAAAAATTTTCAAATATTTGAAAAAAATTGATACAAGACAATTTTTTTTTTACTTTTTTTTATTAACTATTTAATTTTATTCAAAACAGTATGTTTTTAGGTGTAATTTATTTCACATTTTTTCATACATATTTTAATCATTATCGCTATTCGACAATATGTGGGTTCATTTGTGAACTCGTAAGAAATCAGATTCGTCACAAGAGGAAACACAAATAGCAGAATTAGCTGCAACTTCAGTCTCATGCTGTGTTAATGGTTTTTTGGTGACATTGTAATCAGTGATTACACTTTGAGATGATGATTTTACTAATTGTTTCTAAAGCTCATGATATCCAGACATACAACTATTTAGTTGTCATTGGAATTTAAGAGCTCATTCATAATTCATGTCATTAACAAGAAAATGATTTCCCAATTGATTTGGAAGTTGAAGACTTTCTCAGATCATTTTTGCTGTGAAACAAATAGGTTCCACTTCTGTTTCATTATCTTTTTCTAAATCTTCTATGGTATCTAAATTTATTGCCAAACATTTTTCCAACAGGTATTTAAAGTATGTAAAATTTAATGCAAGTATATAAAACAAGGAAATCCTGATTTTAAGTGAAATATGAACTTCTTTATTGCATAAAAGAAAACCACATAAAAAGATATTAAAAAGAAACACAAATCGCATAACTTCAAAATTGCATTAAAAAAATCTCCATAAATAGAGACCCAGGTAGGTGTATTATGTTTTGTTCTGGATTGTATATGTGATTTAATAATCACCGACTCATGTAAATTCAAGCAAATGTAACAAATACGTGTAAATATGTTGTATTATATTTATTAATGAAACAAGAATATAAATATACACTCGTATTTACAATATATTTATAATGGCTATACTCCGGCTGCTACTATTGGTGAAGTATAGCCCATAGTTCTGAGTTTGAATTATGGAAAAAGGGACTGCATGTTCCCATATTGATTTTTCTATTATTACCAGCTGTATTTTGGCAGCTCGCCTCATAAGTACAGTGACACTTCCAGCCTTATTACCATACCTTGCCTCATGCCAATATTTGGTTCTAGTAGCTTTCAGTCTTGAAGATGGATTTGCCTTGCTCCATCAACCATTTAGCTTTGACAGCTATTATCTGGAGAACATTCTGTCTTTCAGGTTTGTGACACTAGTTCTCTGCAGAACATAAGCTGCAGTTTAGGTTTGATAGTAGTTCTGCAGAGCATTGGAATGTGAATTCTGTATTTCAGAATTCTTAAGAGAACGTGTGCACTGCCATTCAGGTTTGATAGTAATTCTCTGACCTTACCTTCAAAAAGACTGTCTATTTATTGCCAGATCCCAATCCTTTATGTGAAACGATTCTGATTCAGTGAGCATCATCACCTATTGGCCCATTTTTGCCATTAGTTATATGTTATCTATTTATAAAAGCATAGGTTCATGGCAGTGAATGCTCAATCTGATCTAGATAAGAAGGAATCTGGACTAGTCCATTATTTGTAGATAAAGTGAGATATGACAGTATGTTATGCTTATTGTTTGAAAGAAGAGTAATTAGATAACAAAGTACTATGATCAAGTGATAATACAATCATTGCCATTGCATTTGAGAATCTTAATGCAATTCAAGCTTCTCAATGTTTAGAAAAATAAGCTAGAAAGCAGTATTATATTATTATTGAATTTTTGTTCTTAGAGACATTGATATTCATCTGGGCAAACAAAGTTAATCTAGAATCAGTATCTTACTGCCTGTAATGACCAATAATTTGATAGCCAAATACTTGAAAGAAAAATGCCAAATTTGTTTATGTCATGAAGAAAAGTTATGTAATTGGTCTGGATCCAACACCCAGATCTTGGGTGTTTCAATCAATACCCTATGGGGCCCATCATTACTTAGTCATACTTTAAATAATTTCATAAATTATTCATACCATTAAGATGCATATAAAATGAACAAAATGGACATAATTTGTAATATATTTTTTTGTGGTGTGATTGCTTGCTTAAATATGTTCCCTAAGTTTTCAAATTTGTCTTATTTTTTCAGGTTTGAAATGTATATTAAAATTTTTTAATTTTTTTTGCTGCTAATGCAAATTAGACATTACTGTAAACAAAGAAAATAGTTGTGTTATACTCTTATAAATGAAGACAACTGCTTGATGATACTCGAAGTAATGCTTTTTTTATGCATTTGGTATTTAGATTATTTATTTGTCAAGTATTAAGAAATCTTTTATGGTATTTTCATTTATTTCAATTTTCATATATTGTGAAATATTTTTCATTTGTGATTTCATTGCTAAAAAATATTAGTTTTTAAATTTTTTTTATTTCACTAGACTTCTGTAATATATTATTAAGTGAATCACAATTAATTTTTTTTTGGAGAGTCAACTGAGAAGAAAATTGGCCTTATATGTGTTATTCTGTAAAGAAAGAAAATGAGAAACATCAGAAGAGGATGTAACTGGGTTGAAGTTGTTTTTTGAATTTTATAATAAATTTAGTAAGAAACTATCGAAATTTAACGTTATTAAAAAGGCTTTCTCTTTCATTTATTTTAGTCATTGGTAATAAAAATTTATGTCAGTCAAATATCCATAGATTCAGCTGTGAGAGAAATTGTTCGTGAAGAATCTTAGACAGTATATAATATTTATTTACCAGCTCTGGAGCTGTCATTTAAATAGTAGTGATCATTCTTTATTATAATAAGCAATTAATTTCAAATTATATTTAATAAATTTGTCTGAAGGTTTGTAATGATGGTATATTATAAGATGTGATATGTTGGACTATTTCCATCATTTATGAGTGAATGTTGAATGCATAGAAAATTTTAAACTTTATTTAAACTTTCCAAATACAAACAACTTGTTAGTAATAACATACAAATTACTAATCTGTATTGTCTATTTGTGTGTTATTACTAACAAGTTATTTGTATTTGGAAAGTTTAAAATTTTCTATACATTCAACATTCACTTATAAATGATGGAAATAGTCCAACATATCCTATCTTATATTTAATAAAGTTACTTTTTCTAAACTTTTTTTTATGTTCATATAATATTGTATTCAGATGTTTTCTCCATTTACTTAAAAATTGTTTTTTTTTTCTGCTCTCAATCCAAGAGTATTAATGTAAGTAAAACTTTGATCATAAAAGATTTTTGAAAAATTGCATTATGATTGACCAGTATAGATCAATTATGTTTGGTGGAGGTTGGCTTTTTTTTTTACCTATTCAAACTTATTACATCATGTGACAATAATCTTGATAATATCATCTATTAGAATATATATTACCATTTCACAATGGACTTGATATTATTATACAAACAGCTTGATATTTTCTTTATGGTCATATTCTTGGTCATGTTACTTGATCTCATTCTCTTTATATCTTACAAAAATTCCTTTTTTTATATCCTTTTTCTCATTTTCAGTTCATTCTAGCTTCCACATAGTTGTAATATTATGGACTCTTTTTTATTTTAATTTCCGCCAATCAATCAAGCTTCTATTCAATTGTTTATATTATGTTGATATTGTTGGTACACCTTTCCACTGCAAACTGCTTTAGAAGATTGGAATTTTTCAATTTGATCAGGTGTACATTCATCTCTACTCTTTAGGGTATTGTTATGCATCGTTTCTTTGTTTTCATTAAATTTTTTTTTGATGAAATCAGATATTTCTTTAAATCAAATGTTTGGCATATTTACTCACATTATTAAACATGTAATTATCTTGGTTGTCAATATTTATAAGTCCATTCCAAAATTATCAATTTTGTCTAACATTTTGGAACTGATTTTTGAAAAGAAATGTTTTGTAAGCATAGTTTTAAAAATAATATTTTTGTTTGTCATACAATTATTTATTTTACTGCCATTAAACATTTAATACAATTATAGAATGGTAAAAGTAACAGCTTTTAAAGGTTTTGGAATTAATTGTCCGTTGTGCAAAATAACCACAACAACAAAAAGTTAGTCATTTAATTGGGACTATCATACTTGGATGCTTAATATATTATAGGAAAAAATAACCATGTGTATATTTTTCTTACTGATTTTCCATTTATATATATATATATATTATAGAGTGATTCTTATATTTTGAAGAATATTTATAAAAATGCAACAGCAACAATTAGATTATATAATGATACTAAAAAGATTAACATTGGGAAAATTGTACAGTAGGATGACTCCATATTTCCAAAACTTTTGCACACAGTTTTGCAAAAAGTATTTTGTGGATTAAAATGGGAAGCTAAGAGAATAAAAGTAAATGAGATTTATTTGTCATCTAGAATTTTGCATATGATGTAGTTGTTTTTGCAAATAATGCTTTAAAATTTCAGGAAATGTTGGAAGAGTTATCAGATGAAAGTAGTAATGTAGGATTAAAAGTAAATATTAAAAAGATTAAAGTAATGTTTCAATGGATTTTCTCAAAAGAAGGAAATAAAAATTGATAATGACGAGTTAGAAGAAGTTAACAACTATAAATACCATGTTCAGATTATTACTACAGTTGGAAACATAATAAATGAAATTAATCATAGAATTAAACTTGGTTGAAATGCTATCTACCTATGTTTTAAAGGAAGGCTTTTACTAAATGTGTTACCAGTTCATACTTAAGGATCTGAGACTTGGATACCTACCAAAAGAGCAATACACTCAAAGGAATATGGAGAGATGCATGTTAGAAGTAATAAGAAGTGATCGAATACGAAATATGTGGGTGAGAGGACAAACAAGTATTACTGACATCATTGAAAGAAGAGATTGAAGTGGAGTTGGGCTGGACATATTGCTAGAAAAGATGATAATAGACAGACAGTTGAAATGAAACTGGATTCCAAGAGATTGTAAAAGACCCAGAAAGAGACCACATGTGAGATGGATGGATGAAACAAGGAAATGTGCAGGAGTGGTGTGGAGAAGAGAGGCAAGATCGGAGATGGATTAAACTTGGAGAGACTTTCATCCTGCAGTGGATCAGTAATGGTTCAAAATGATGATTCTTGTATTTAGGGCGTTTGGTTCTAAAGTCTTTTTGTGGGTAATGTAAATCCATGGACACTACTGAATATTAGAATAACAAACATTTTGAAAATACCTACGTGGTAAAATCATTTTAGCACACACGCAATATATATAATACATTTTAATTTTTAAATTGTGTACACAGTACAAAATACATGCATATACAGTTATATATAGACATGGAAATATTTAATAATAATACAAATATATATTAAGGTAAACAAAACGTAATTGATTAAAAAAAAAAAGGTAAAGTATTAAAAAATAGATCATTAATACTAT
Organism: Epiperipatus broadwayi; assembly: GCA_028023455.1. Taxonomy (NCBI): domain Eukaryota; kingdom Metazoa; phylum Onychophora; class Udeonychophora; order Euonychophora; family Peripatidae; genus Epiperipatus; species Epiperipatus broadwayi. The sequence goes on from JAQFVV010006288.1 coordinate 2,710,020, forward strand.
ATTTATTTCTGATAAAAACCGGATCAAATTTCAAGAGTAAATGTTTAGATAGAAGAAATAACAAATACAATAGTAATTTAGGATCAATATTTTTGAAACGAAAATAAGTAACAAATAATTTTAAAGAATTAATGGTCTTGTTTTTCATTCTTCTCCCAATGAAAATTGATATTAAATTATAGGCTATAATTTTAGCTACTTGGTTTTACTTTATATAAGCAAAGATTTGCAGTAAATGTGGTGGAAAGGCGAAATATATATATTTTGTATTAATTTCTAATTAAAAAAAAGTATATATTTTTTGAACTGTCTACGTGAGAAATGGGAAACTTTCAAACAAAAAGCCATTTTATTTAAGTTCCCTAAATTCCCCCCCCCCCTCCTCCAATTAAAGAGCTGCAGGGAAAGAAGCGAAAATATGTTCAAATACGAATTTCTGATTGGCTGTGGATACATTTGAACATTTATTTAGTTCTAGAAAGTATAGGATCTATATACATCCTAACGAAAATAAAAATTCTCTTAAAAATAAATAAATAAAAACAATTACTTTAACAGTCTGATTCATTCACCAATTTATAATATTTAAACAATCATCCTATACACTTTTACTATTCTATAATAAAACTGAATTCAAGAAACAATATTGTAAAGCGCATTTTTAATGTCCCAGAGCAGAAAGTGTTCCACCAAAATGTGAAAATCAGAGCAAAACTAAAAAGGTTATTAAGACGAATAAAGAAATGAAAACGAAAAAGCAAAAATCACTTTCACTTCAACATATAGGTGAAGCCTGTGTGCAAGCAGTTGGATGACAACAATTGAAGTGTACTGACATGTTTCTTGCTAAAAAGGTTATTATTTTTGTTTTTCTTCAAGGAAGTCCAACTTTTTTTTATATATATAATGATAAGCTTTATTGGTCTTAAAGTGTTACAAGAGATTAGATAGCTTAGATTGCTGAGTTTACAGGGCAATCCATAGTTGTAGGTTTACATATATAAAAGTTGATTTATTATTATTATTATTATTTTCCATATGTCATAGCATCGGCCGGGAGGCGAATCCGCTACAACCGTCTGCAACCAACTACTTGCTTGCATGGCGGTTGCTCTGACCTCTCGGCTAACAACGCTTGATTTATTTTACACCGGATGACAGGAATTTTTACATTACTGTGGATTAGTTACATTGTTTTACATAGCTTGGGTTGCTTTAGTTACATAAGTAATCTGTAGTTGTAGATTTATTTATGTAAAAGTTTTTTTTTTGTTTTAATCAAATTTTGTTTATTTTAAGAAGGAAGTCCAACTTTTTAGACAGATTGTCAGTATCATAAAATGTACTATTTTGTAATTGTAGTTAGAAGTTTATTTGCTACAAATTGATCTTTTAGAAATTAAAATAGCTCTAATTACCCTCCAAAGAATTAAAAATAATTATTCAAAACACAAAATGGACAAATTTCCAAAAAGAAAAATATTTTGGCACTGATAGTTAGTACTAGTGCAAGTACAATCAATACCAATAATGATATTCACAATAGGGAGAACAAAATAAAAAAGGTCAGTTGACTATATTCCAATTATTTAGATTTCGGATTCACTTATATTGATGAAAATGAATGTCAAATTATCCTTTGTGTGGTTTGTGGGGAAAAACTTTGTAATAGTGTAATGGTTCCAGCAAAATTAAGATGGCATTTTACATCTAAACACTTCAATCTCCAGTCCAAAGACAAGAATATTTTCAAAGATTGTTTGAATAATCAAATTAATTAAGGAAAAAAATTTAAAAAAATAGTGACAATATCTAATAAAGCTCAAATTGCATCTTACAATGTTGCTGAAATAATTGCTAAACATTTAAAACCACACAGCATAGCAGAGCATCTGATTTTACCAGCATATTTTGAAATAGTTCAAATTATGTTTGGTGATGATGCTAAAAAAGAAATTATGAAAATTCCTCATTTGGATGACAAAATAAAACACAGAATTATGCATATGTCAGATGATATTGAGAAAACAGTTACTAATAATCTTTCAGAACAATACTTTGCTTTACATGCAAATTGGCAAGTCCACTGATATCATTGGTATAGCTCACATACATAGTGAATCAATTTTTATGCTGCAGACAACTTACCGAGAACACAACACGAAAAGATATTTTTGACTCCATTTTGTCATATTTAGATAAATTTAACATAACTGGGGACCAATGTGTAGAAATCTGTACGATGGTGCATCTTCTTTGGTTGGTTTTATTAAAGGATTTATTACTTTTACAAAGAAGAAAAATCCTAATATATCTAGACCCTGTTTTTTACACTAAGAATCATTTGTCTCAAAAATATTACCTACGACATTAAAATCCATATTAGATAAAATTGTAAATATGGTAAACTACAGCAAACATGACCCTTACAAACACGCCTATTTAAAAAACTTTGTGCATCTATGGAAGCTCAGCATGAATCTTCACTTTTACATACTGACATAAGGTGGTTATCGCAAAATAAAACTGCTGAACCAAATTTTGGAACTTAATGATGAATTGTCAACGTTTTTTCCAAAACAAAGAGAATGGTATTTTAAAATTTTTTCTTACAATATTTGGTGTATTAAAATGGCATATTTAACTGATATCTTTCAATTATTTAAATAACGTGAATACTGGTATGCAAGATAAAAACAAAAATATTCTAATATCCACTGACAAACTGTTATTTTTTTTTTTTTTAAAAAATCATTTTGGAGAATGCACATAATTAAAAAAAAGGACAATAGATATGTTTCTTTTACTCCAAAATAATAATATCGATGAAATAATTCTTATTATAACACAACATTTAGCATTATTTGAAGAAAAAATAGCGAAATATTTTCTCACGTTGAATATCGAAAATTATGATTGGATACGAAATCCATTTTCTGCAGTCAACATATCAAGTTATTTAATTTTTCATTACAGGAAGAGGAAGAATTTATTACATTTTTAATAGATCATACTCTCAAAAGGAAAATTTCCTAAATAACAGTTGAAGAATTTTGGATTTCTGTTCAAACTGAGTGTAAAACTTTCTGAAAATTTTATTACAATTTTCAATATCGTACTTATGCAAGCTTGGTTTTTCAACATTAACAAATATTAAGATAAAGAAATGTGAAAGGCTGATAAAATATAGAAGAGGAAATGAGAGTAGCTATTTCACACATAAGACCAACTATTGAAAGCATTTGTAAAAGTCATTAGGCCCAAATATCTTATTAAAAAAATTGTGACAATTTTCTTTTTTTAAAAATGTCATTTATTGATTGTTTTTGCAATTGACTGATATGTAAACTGTTATGTAAGTGATTTTTAATATATTATGCAATATAAAAAATGTTTTATTTTACAACTGTGTTCCACAAAAATCTTGTAAAATTGTGTTCCATGATTTTGAGAAGGTAAGAACTGCTGTCTTAGAGTCATCAAAATATTTATTTACAAATTACAAGAGGAAATAAAAAATGGCTTTATGTTTATTATGATAAATTGGTAGTTGGGGAATAGCTGTCCTGCCACTGCTAGAGACGTCATTTCTGCAAAAATTGCAGAAATAATCAGAGTAGGGGCCCAAAAGCAGATGATACAAGTTCCAACCGCTAGATGGCGCTGTTCACCATGCATACACACAGAAACATTATGCCAAGTAGCAGCCAGCACTACTGCCCGCTTGGTGGCGCTGTTAGCCATAGGTAAAATGATCCAGCGTACTTCTGCTAAACAGCAACTAACCAGCAATCTAGACCACTAAATGGCACTGTTTCTCCATGCTACGCACGGAAAACGGCACCTTTTAGAAGCGATATTTACACTCGCTTGCTAGTTGGGTTTTATATGCACGTACTTAAAAAATATATAACGTGTAATGTGAAGGTGCGATTAATATATAAACCAGAACTATTTAAATCTGCGTTCAGACTTAATACTGTTATGTTGAATTACACTCTTTGATAAATCTATGTATTTTTAAATTATTTTCTTTTAAAAATCGATCTTTTTTTTTTGTCTAAAAATGTTTTTTTTTTTTTACGATTTCTATTTTACTGCAATCTTTCAAAACTGCTAAAAATCGGTCTGGCAGTATTTCTTTCTGAACTTCGTTGTTTTGATTGTTTGTAAAACTTTTAAAATAATACATATTACATTTCGGTTTATAAATCTTTCAATTTACTATTTCACAAATGTGTTACCTTTCGGTTTATAAATCTTTCAATTACTATTTCACAAACGTATTATGTTAAAAAGGTAAATTCGCGTTTTGTTACACGGAAACAATAATTCGAATTTATAACACACGGAAACAATAATTCGAATTTATAAACCATTCAAAGTTTACTATCTTTGCTAAAAAATAAATTTATTAAAATTAATATGTGTGCAAGCAATAAAACATCAAACAGATTAGAGAGTACGACCCCTATAACACTGTAATAAGTATGGAAAAGTAAGATATTATACAGATTCAGGAAAAAAAAAGATTTAGAGCAAAAGCTAATGACAAAGATAGCTCCATCTCACATGTGGTTTCTTCCCGGGTCTTCTACAATCTCTTGGAATCCAGTTTAAGATTTCAATTGTCCATCTATTATCATCTCTTCTAGCAATATGTCCAGTCTAACTCCACTTTAATCTTTTCAATGAAATCAGTTACATCTTATTGTTCTCTTACTGATATATTGTGTTTTTGATCTCTTCTTGTTACTCCCAATATACATCTCTCCATACTTCTTTGAGTGGTCCGAAGTCTGTATTGCTCTTCTATTAAGTGTCCAAGTCTCAGATCCATAAGTAAGAACAGGTAAAACACATTTATTAAAAATCTTCCTTTACAAACACAGAGGCATATTTCCTTTTAGTATCAAGTTATTTCTACCAAAAACACTCCAACCAAGTTTAATTCTATGATTAATTTCATCCATTATGTTTCCATCTGTATTAATAATCTCACCAAGTGTAACGATATATAAATATGTCATTACATTTATTTAAAATAAAAACTTAAAAGTTCGCAAATAAAAGTAAAAAACTAAACGCTAAAATTAAAATATTGTTAAACGTATATACATTCGCACAGAGGCCAAACTTTAAAAATATTTTTTTTAAAAAAAAAAACAAATAAGTATTTGAACGTACTTTTTTTTATAAAAAAGTACAAGATTTAAAAATAAAAACAGGTATTAATTAATGTAATCTGTAAATGGAAATGATTGTTTATAAATTGTTTGAAAAGCAAGCTAGCTTCGGGCTCTTGTATAATTAAAAGTCAGATGAAAAGTTAGATAAGAGAAGAAAGAGATTTTAGCTTGACCAGTGGAAGCAAATAAAGGCCCGGACCATAACGAAAAAACAGAACAGTGACGTTTTTGTTCATGGAATCCATAGGAGGACTATAAAAAGAAAAAATATTGAGTTCCAGTCAGTTTTCCAACTTGATTTTGGTGAGTCGAGCGACAAGACGCACTTGCCGTCCTCACTCATTTATTTTAAAAATGCAAAGACTGTGATACCAGAACAGAACCAGCTAATGCTACCTCCAAAATATCAGACCGGTCTTCCAGGAAAGTCTCCGTGGGAATTGCCAACGGGAACATGGACTCTTCTACCATAAGCTATATGAAATGAACAATTATTGAAATCAATTAAGAACTTTCGTCAAGTTTTACAAATTAATAAACAAGCCAACTTAAATGTTAAAACGGACTCTTATCTGACTTTTGTAAGTTTTTAAATCAAATTAATAATGTTTAATTTTATATGTTTTCCGATTGATAAAAATCATTTCCATTTTTTTTCTTTCTTATTGTATAAATTGTTTATTGTTTAAATTTTAAATGATGAAATTTAGGTTGGGTATAGACGTTGCATAGATTCGTTAGCGGTTGATAATGTTGTGGTTTTCACATTCGATTAGAATATATGTCAACGATATCACTGCAAGCATCTTACGATGAATGCTAATGGGATTTGTATATTCCCTATGCAAGTGACGTTTATCGATGACTTTGTATTTTGATCGGTTGTGTTTAATTTGGAATGTTTTTGACCGTGGAATCTGTGCAGCTGATCTGTACTCAACATTTTAAAACAAATTTTATAAAATGCATTTGTGCGAACGTATTTAAATGTTAAATTTAAGTCGGGCGTGAATGGCTATATAGTTTTGTAAAGTTATATTAAGGGAGGGTAATCTTAGGTTATTCATTTCGTAGTTGAATTGGTTCAATGGATTGGATATATTTGTGTAATTAGTAGATGTAGTATGAGGTCCGCTACGGGCAGGATTATAGATATACGCCACACACCCTCTGTTTGCCTATGGATGGGTTTGTAAGTCGGCAGAAGACCGCAGTCCATTCCTATGGAGTTTTTTGTTTATTGTTCTACTTGCCAACAGATGTCACATTCCTGTTGGTGGAGAGTCAATGTCTTCTCTATTTCTACTTATTGTTCAGATGTACGTTTCCTGACAGTATAGTATTTTGTGTTGTCGTATCATGCTACATTGAATACATGAATGTATCAGATGGATTGGCGCCAGTTTGGTTGCGAAATTTGTTGCCTAAGGTTAAATCAGGGAAGAATATTTTCTTTTCAAATGCAGATCTATGTAGTCTATTCATACTTGACTATCTAAATAAAATATTAAACTCATTGAAACTTAGTTAAATGTAAAATTAAAAGTTAATATAAAAATCTAAAATGTTAAACTTATTCCTCAAAATTTAAATGAATGATTTTATATGTGCATAAATAAATATTTTTATGTGTTAATTTCTGGCAGTGGCTTTTATTCTTTTATATTTAAGATATAAAATTTATAGATTTTTATCTCTGCGTCTCCGCTGAGCTAGTGACTTGGGCTAACGATCGGAATATTTAAATAAAGTGGAATCTTAACAGTGCGTATCTGCCTACTTTATAAATTTTTTCTAGGCTCAAATGCCTAGATGGCGCCCTGGTAGTTGCAGATAATTGGCCCCACATTGGGCGCCAATTATAACGATCGAAATGAAAGTGAAGATCGAATCTAACCGCAAAAACAATATCTGCAACTACCAGGGCACCATCTAGGCATTTGAGCCTAGAAAAAATTTATAAAGTAGGCAGATATGTGCTGTTAAGATTCCACTTTATTTAAATATTCCGACCGTTAGCCCAAGTCACTAGCTCAGCGGAGATGCAGAGATAAAAATCTATATCTTAAATATAAAAGACTAAAAGCCACTGCCAGAAATTAACACATAAAAATATTTATTTACGCACATATAAAATCATTCTAAATTCGAGGAATAGGTTTAACATTTTTAGATTTTTATATTACTCTTTAATTGTACATTTAACTAAGTTTCAATGAGTTTAATATTTTATTTAGATAGTCAAGTATGAATAGACTACATAGATCTGCATTTGAAAAGAAAATATTCTTCCCTGATTTAACCTTAGGCAACAAATTTCACAACCAAACTGGCGCCAATCCATCTGATACATTCATGTATTCAATGTAGCATGATACGGCAACACAAAATACTATACTGTCAGGAAATGTACATCTGAACAATAAGTAGAAATAGAGAAGACATTGATTCTCCACCAACAGGAATGTGACATCTGTTGGCAAGTAGAACAATAAACAAAAAACTCCATAGGAATGGACTGCGGTCTTCTGCCGACTTACAAACCCATCCATAGGCAAACAGAGGGTGTGTGGCGTATATCTATAATCCTGCCCGTAGCGGACCTCATACTACATCTACTACTTACACAAATATATCCAATCCATGAACCAATTCAACTATGAAATGAATAACCTAAGATTACCTTCCCTTAATATAACTTTACAAAATGATATAGCCATTCATGCCCGACTTAAATTTAACATTTAAATACGTTCGCACAAATGCATTTTATAAAATTTGTTTTAAAATGTTGAGTACAGATCCGCTGCACAGATTCCACGGTCAAAAACATTCCAAATTAAACACAACCAATCAAAATACAAAGTCATCGATAAATGTTACTTGCATAGGGAATATACAAATCCCATTAGCATTCATCGTAAGATGCTTGCAGTGATATCGTTGACATATATTCTAATCGAATGTGAAAACCACAACATTATCAACCGCTAACGAATCTATGCAACGTCTATACCCAACCTAAATTTCATCATTTAAAATTTAAACAATAAATAATTTATACAATAAGAAAAAAAAAATGGAAATGATTTTTATCAATCGGAAAACATATAAAATTAAACATTATTAATTTGATTTAAAAACTTACAAAAGTCAGATAAGAGTCCGTTTTAACATTTAAGTTGGCTTGTTTATTAATTTGTAAAACTTGACGAAAGTTCTTAATTGATTTCAATAATTGTTCATTTCATATAGCTATGGTAGAAGAGTCCATGTTCCCATTGGCAATTCCAGGAGACTTTCCTGAAAGACCGGTCTGATATTTGGAGATAGCATTAGCTGGTTCTGTTCTGGTATCACAGTCTTTGCATTTTTAAAATAAATGAGTGAGGATGGCAAGTGTGTCTTGCCGATTCACCAAAATCAAGTTGGAAAACT